>OX326961.1:53822292-55022292 GCA_946800325.1 Luzula sylvatica | reverse complement strand
TGCTCCAAATTTTACAAATACTAAGAAAGTTTGTTTTTCGATTCAAAACAATCTTTTAACGCTTTGAGGAGTTCAAATAACGTGTTTTTAGATCATTTGTATCATATCTCTTACTACATAACTTTTGACCTTATTTTACAAACACTAAGAAAGTTTGTTTTTCGATTCAAAACTAACTTTTAACGCTTTGAGGAGTTCAAATAACGTGTTTTTTGATCATTTGTATCATTATCTCTTACAACATAACTTTTCACAAAATTTTACAAACACTAAGAAAGGTTATTTTTCGATTCAAAACAGTCTTTGAACGCTTTGAGGAGTTCAAATAACGTGTTTTTAGATCATTTGTATCGTATCTTTTACTACATAACTTTTCACCAAATTTTACAAACACTAAGAAAGTTTGTTTTTCGATTCAAAACAATCTTTTAACGCTTTGAGGAGTTCAAATAACGTGTTTTTAGATCATTTGTATCGTATCTTTTACTACATAACTTTTCACCAAATTTTACAAACACTAAGAAAGTTTGTTTTTCGATTCAAAACAATCTTTTAACGCTTTGAGGAGTTCAAATAACGTGTTTTTAGATCATTTTTTATCATATCTCTCACTACATATTTTTCACCAAATTTTACAAATACTAAGGAAGTTTGTTTTTTCTTTTCAAAACTAACTTTTAATGCTTTGAGGAGTTCAAATAACGTGTTTTTAGATCATTTGTACCGTATATTTTCCTACATAATTTTTCACCATATTTTACAAAACACTAAGAAAATTTGTTTTTCGATTCAAAACAATATTTTAACGCTTTGAGGAGTTCAAATAACGTGTTTTTAGATCATTTGTACGGAATCTTTTACTACATAATTTTTCACCAAATTTTACAAACACTAAGAAATTTTGTTTTTCGATTCAAAACAATCTTTTAACGCTTTGAGGAGTTCAAATAACGTGTTTTTAGATCATTTGTATAGTATCTCTTACTACATAACTTTTCACCAAATTTTACAAATACTAAGAAAGTTTGTTTTTCAATTGAAAACTAACTTTTAACGCTTTGAGGAGTTCAAATAACGTGTTTTTAGATCATTTCTATCGTATCTTTTACAACATAACTTTGCATCAAATTTTACAAACACAAAGAAAATTTGTTTTTCGATTCTAAACAATCTTTTAACGCTTTGAGGAGTTCAAATAACGTATTTTTAGATAATTTGTATCATATCTCTGACTACATAACTTTTCACCAAATTTTACAAATACAAAGAAAGTTTGTTTTTCGATTAAAAACTAACTTTTAATGCATTGAGGAGTTCAAATAACGTATTTTTAGATCATTTGTATCGTATCTTTTACTACATAACTTTTCACCAAATTTTACAAACACTAAGAAAGTTTGTTTTTCGATTCAAAACAATCTTTTAACGCTTTGAGGAGTTCAAATAACGTGTTTTTAGATCATTTGTATTGTATCTTTTACTACATAACTTTTCACCAAATTTTACAAACACAAAGAAAGTTTGTTTTTCGATTCAAAACAATCTTTTAACGCTTTGAGGAGTTCAAATAACGTGTTGTTAGATCATTTGTATCGTATCTCTCACTACATAACTTTTCACCAAATTTTACAAATACTAAGAAAGTCTGTTTTTCGATTCAAAACTTACTTTTAATGCTTTGAGGAGTTCAAATAACGTGTTTTTAGATCATTTGTATCGTATATTTTACTACAAAACTTTTCACCAAATTTTACAAACACTAAGAAAGTTTGTTTTCCGATTCAAAACAATCTTTTAACGCTTTGAGGAGTTCAAATAACGTGTTTTTAGATCATTTGTATCGTATCTTTTACTACATAACTTTGCACCAAATTTTACAAACACTAAGAAAGTTTGTTTTTCGATTTAAAACAAACTTTTAACGCTTTGAGGAGTTCAAATAACGTGTTTTTAGTTCATTTGTATCGTATCTTTTACGACACAACTTTACACCAAATTTTACAAACACTAAGAAAGTTTGCTATTTGATTCAAAACAATCTTTTAACGCTTTGAGGAGTTCAAATAACGTGTATTTATATCATTTGTATCGTATCTTTTACTACATAACTTTTCACCAAATGTTACAAACACTAAGAAAGTTTGTTTTTCGATTCAAAACAATCGTTTAACGCTTTGTTTTTGAATGAATCTTTTAACGCTTTGAGGAGTTCAAATAACATGTTTTTAGATTATTTGTATCGTATCTTTTACTATATAACTTTGCACCAAATTTTACAAACACTAGGAAAGTTTGTTTTCCGATTCAGAACAATCTTATAAGACTTTGAGGAGTTCGAATAACGTGTTTTTAGAACATTTGTATCGTATCTCTTACTACATATCGTTTGACCAAAATTTACAAACACTAAGAAAACTTGTTTTTCGATTCAAAACAATCTTTTAACTCTTTGAGGAGTTCAAATAACGTGTTTTTAGATCATTTGTATTGTATCTTTTACTACATAACTTTTCACCGAATTTTACAAACACTAAGAAAGTTTGTTTATCGATTGAAAACAATCTTATAACGCTTTGAGGAGTTGAAATAACGTGTTTTTAGATCATTTGATTTGTATATTTTCCTACATAACTTTGCACCAAAATTTACGAACACTAAGAACGTTTGTTTTTCGATTCAAAACAACCTTTTAACGCTTTGAGGAGTTCAAATAACGTGTTTTTAGATCATTTGTATCGTATCTGTTACTACATAACTTTTCACCAAATTTTACAAACATTGAGAAAGTTTGTTTTTCGATTCAAAACAATATTTTAACGTTTTGAGGAGTTCAAATAACGTGTTTTTAGATCATTTGTATCGTATCTCTTGACTACATAACTTTTCACCAAATTTTACAAACACTAAGAAAGTTTGTTTTTCGATTCTAAACAATCTTTTCACGCTTTGAGGAGTTAAAATAATTTGTTGTTAGTTCATTTGTATCGTATCTCTTACTACATAACTTTTCACAAAATTTTACAAACACTAAGAAAGTTTGTTTTTCGATTCAAAACAATATTTTAACGATTTGAGGAGTTCAAATGGCGTGTTTTGAGACCATTTGTATCGTATCTCTTACTACATAACTTTTCACTTTATTTTACAAACACTAAGAAAGTTTGTTTTTCGATTCAAAACTAACTTTTAACGCTTTGAGGAGTTCAAATAACGTGTTTTTAGATCATTTATATCGTATCTCTTACATAATAACTTTTCACCAAATTTTACAAACACTAAGAAAGTTTGTTTTTTGATTCAAAACAATCTTTTAACGCTTTGAGGAGTTCAAATAACGTGTTTTTAGATCATTTGTATCGTATCTTTTACTACATAACTTTTCAGCAAATTTTACAAACACTAAGAAAGTTTGTTTTTCGATTCAAAACAATCTTTGAACGCTTTGAGGAGTTCAAATAACATGTTTTTAGATCATTTGTATCGTATCTTTTACTACATAACTTTTCACTGAATTTTACAAACACTAAGAAAGTTTGTTTTCCGATTGAAAACAATCTTATAACGCTTTGAGTTCAAATAACGTGTTTTTAGATCATTTGTATCATATCTTTTACTACATAACTTTTCACCAAATTTTACAAACACTAAGAATGTTTGTTTTTCGATTCAAAACAATCTTTTAACGCTTTGTGGAGTTCAAATAACGTGTTTTTAGATCATTTGTATCGTATATTTTACTACATTAATTTTCACCAAATTTTACAAACACTAAGAAAGTTTGTTTTTCGATTCAAAACAATCTTTTAACGCTTTGAGGAGTTCAAATAACGTGTTTTTGGATCATTTGTATCGTATCTCATTCTACATAACTTTTGAACAAATTTTACAAATACTAAGGAAGTTTGTTTTTCGAATGAAAACTAACTTTTAATGCTTTGAGGAGTTCAAATAACGTGTTTCTAGATCATTTCTATTGTATATTTTACAACATAACTTTTCTCCAAATTTTACAAATACTAAGAAAGTTTGTTTTTCGATTCAAAACAATCTTTTAACGCTTTGAGGAGTTCAAATAACGTGTTTTTAGATCATTTGTATCATATCTCTTACTACATAACTTTTGACCTTATTTTACAAACACTAAGAAAGTTTGTTTTTCGATTCAAAACTAACTTTTAACGCTTTGAGGAGTTCAAATAACGTGTTTTTTGATCATTTGTATCATTATCTCTTACAACATAACTTTTCACAAAATTTTACAAACACTAAGAAAGTTTATTTTTCGATTCAAAACAGTCTTTGAACGCTTTGAGGAGTTCAAATAACGTGTTTTTAGATCATTTGTATCGTATCTTTTACTACATAACTTTTCACCAAATTTTACAAACACTAAGAAAGTTTGTTTTTCGATTCAAAACAATCTTTTAACGCTTTGAGGAGTTCAAATAACGTGTTTTTAGATCATTTGTATCGTATCTTTTACTACATAACTTTTCACCAAATTTTACAAACACTAAGAAAGTTTGTTTTTCGATTCAAAACAATCTTTTAACGCTTTCAGGAGTTCAAATAACGTGTTTTTAGATCATTTTTATCATATCTCTCACTACATATTTTTCACCAAATTTTACAAATACTAAGGAAGTTTGTTTTTTCTTTTCAAAACTAACTTTTAATGCTTTGAGGAGTTCAAATAACGTGTTTTTAGATCATTTGTACCGTATATTTTCCTACATAATTTTTCACCATATTTTACAAAACACTAAGAAAATTTGTTTTTCGATTCAAAACAATATTTTAACGCTTTGAGGAGTTCAAATAACGTGTTTTTAGATCATTTGTACATAATCTTTTACTACATAATTTTTCACCAAATTTTACAAACACTAAGAAATTTTGTTTTTCGATTCAAAACAATCTTTTAACGCTTTGAGGAGTTCAAATAACGTGTATTTATATCATTTGTATCGTATCTTTTACTACATAACTTTTCACCAAATGTTACAAACACTAAGAAAGTTTGTTTTTCGATTCAAAACAATCGTTTAACGCTTTGTTTTTGAATGAATATTTTAACGCTTTTAGAAGTTCAAATAACGTGTTTTTAGATTATTTGTATCGTATATTTTACTATATAACTTTGCACCAAATTTTACAAACACTAGGAAAGTTTGTTTTCCGATTCAGAACAATCTTATAAGACTTTGAGGAGTTCGAATAACGTGTTTTTAGAACATTTGTATCGTATCTCTTACTACATATCGTTTGACCAAAATTTACAAACACTAAGAAAGCTTGTTTTTCGATTCAAAACAATCTTTTAACTCTTTGAGGAGTTCAAATAACGTGTTTTTAGATCATTTGTATCGTATCTTTTACTACATAACTTTTCACCGAATTTTACAAACACTAAGAAAGTTTGTTTATCGATTGAAAACAATCTTATAACGCTTTGAGGAGTTGAAATAATGTGTTTTTAGATCATTTGATTTGTAAATTTTCCTACATAACTTTGCACCAAAATTTACGAACACTAAGAACGTTTGTTTTTCGATTCAAAACAACCTTTTAACGCTTTGAGGAGTTCAAATAACGTGTTTTTAGATCATTTGTATCGTATCTGTTAATACATAACTTTTCACCAAATTTTACAAACATTGAGAAAGTTTGTTTTTCGATTCAAAACAATATTTTAACGCTTTGAGGAGTTCAAATAACGTGTTTTTAGATCTTTTGTATCGTATCTCTTGACTACATAACTTTTCACCAAATTTTACAAACACTAAGAAAGTTTGTTTTTCGATTCTAAACAATCTTTTCACGCTTTGAGGAGTTAAAATAATTTTTTGTTAGTTCATTTGTATCTATCTCTTACTACATAACTTTTCACAAAATTTTACAAACACTAAGAAAGTTTGTTTTTCGATTCAAAACAATATTTTAACGATTTGAGGAGTTCAAATGGCGTGTTTTGAGACCATTTGTATCGTATCTCTTACTACATAACTTTTCACCTTATTTTACAAACACTAAGAAAGTTTGTTTTTCGATTCAAAACTAACTTTTAACGCTTTGTGGAGTTCAAATAACGTGTTTTTAGATCATTTATATCGTATCTCTTACATAATAACTTTTCACCAAATTTTACAAACACTAAGAAAGTTTGTTTTTCGATTCAAAACAATCTTTGAACGCTTTGAGGAGTTCAAATAACGTGTTTTTAGATCATTTGTATCGTATCTTTTACTACATAACTTTTCACTGAATTTTACAAACACTAAGAAAGTTTGTTTTCCGATTGAAAACAATCTTTGAACGCTTTGAGGAGTTCAAATAACGTGTTTTTAGATCATTTGTATCGTATCTTTTACTACATAACTTTTCACCAAATTTTACAAACACTAAGAATGTTTGTTTTTCGATTCAAAACAATCTTTTAACGCTTTGAGGAGTTCAAATAACGTGTTTTTAGATCATTTGTATTGTATCTTTTACTACATAACTTTTCACCAAATTTTACAAACACAAAGAAAGTTTGTTTTTCGATTCAAAACAATCTTTTAACGCTTTGAGGAGTTAAAATAACGTGTTGTTAGATCATTTGTATCGTATCTCTCACTACATAACTTTTCACCAAATTTTACAAATACTAAGAAAGTCTGTTTTTCGATTCAAAACTTACTTTTAATGCTTTGAGGAGTTCAAATAACGTGTTTTTAGATCATTTGTATCGTATATTTTACTACAAAACTTTTCACCAAATTTTACAAACACTAAGAAAGTTTGTTTTCCGATTCAAAACAATCTTTTAACGCTTTGAGGAGTTCAAATAACGTGTTTTTAGATCCTTTGTATCGTATCTTTTACTACATAACTTTGCACCAAATTTTACAAACACTAAGAAAGTTTGTTTTTCGATTTAAAACAAACTTTTAACGCTTTGAGGAGTTCAAATAACGTGTTTTTAGTTCATTTGTATCGTATCTTTTACGACACAACTTTACACCAAATTTTACAAACACTAAGAAAGTTTGCTATTTGATTCAAAACAATCTTTTAACGCTTTGAGGAGTTCAAATAACGTGTATTTATATCATTTGTATCGTATCTTTTACTACATAACTTTTCACCAAATGTTACAAACACTAAGAAAGTTTGTTTTTCGATTCAAAACAATCGTTTAACGCTTTGAGGAGTTGAAATAACGTGTTTTTAGATCATTTGTATCGTATCTCTTACTACATATCGTTTGACCAAAATTTACAAACACTAAGAAAACTTGTTTTTCGATTCAAAACAATCTTTTAACTCTTTGAGGAGTTCAAATAACGTGTTTTTAGATCATTTGTATCGTATCTTTTACTACATAACTTTTCACCGAATTTTACAAACACTAAGAAAGTTCGTTTATCGATTGAAAACAATCTTATAACGCTTTGAGGAGTTGAAATAACGTGTTTTTAGATCATTTGATTTGTATATTTTCCTACATAACTTTGCACCAAAATTTACGAACACTAAGAACGTTTGTTTTTCGATTCAAAACAACCTTTTAACGCTTTGAGGAGTTCAAATAACGTGTTTTTAGATCATTTGTATCGTATCTGTTACTACATAACTTTTCACCAAATTTTACAAACATTGAGAAAGTTTGTTTTTCGATTCAAAACAATATTTTAACGTTTTGAGGAGTTCAAATTACGTGTTTTTAGATCATTTGTATCGTATCTTTTACTACATAACTTTTCAGCAAATTTTACAAACACTAAGAAAGTTTGTTTTTCGATTCAAAACAATCTTTGAACGCTTTGAGGAGTTCAAATAACATGTTTTTAGATCATTTGTATCGTATCTTTTACTACATAACTTTTCACTGAATTTTACAAACACTAAGAAAGTTTGTTTTCCGATTGAAAACAATCTTATAACGCTTTGAGTTCAAATAACGTGTTTTTAGATCATTTGTATCATATCTTTTACTACATAACTTTTCACCAAATTTTACAAACACTAAGAATGTTTGTTTTTCGATTCAAAACAATCTTTTAACGCTTTGTGGAGTTCAAATAACGTGTTTTTAGATCATTTGTATCGTATATTTTACTACATTAATTTTCACCAAATTTTACAAACACTAAGAAAGTTTGTTTTTCGATTCAAAACAATCTTTTAACGCATTGAGGAGTTCAAATAACGTGTTTTTAGATCATTTCTATCGTATCTTTTACAACATAACTTTGCATCAAACATTGAGAAAGTTTGTTTTTCGATTCAAAACAATATTTTCACGTTTTGAGGAGTTCAAATAACGTGTTTTTAGATCATTTGTATCGTATCTGTTACTACATAACTTTTCACCAAAATTTACGAACACTAAGAACGTTTGTTTTTCGATTCAAAACAACCTTTTAACGCTTTGAGGAGTTCAAATAACGTGTTTTTAGATCATTTGTATCGTATCTGTTACTACATAACTTTTCACCAAATTTTACAAACATTGAGAAAGTTTGTTTTTCGATTCAAAAGAATATTTTCACGTTTTGAGGAGTTCAAATAACGTGTTTTTAGATCATTTGTATAGTATCTCTTACTACATAACTTTTCACCAAATTTTACAAATACTAAGAAAGTTTGTTTTTCAATTGAAAACTAACTTTTAACGCTTTGAGGAGTTCAAATAACGTGTTTTTAGTTCATTTGTATCGTATCTTTTACGACACAACTTTACACCAAATTTTACAAACACTAAGAAAGTTTGCTATTTGATTCAAAACAATCTTTTAACGCTTTGAGGAGTTCAAATAACGTGTATTTATATCATTTGTATCGTATCTTTTACTACATAACTTTTCACCAAATGTTACAAACACTAAGAAATTTTGTTTTTCGATTCAAAACAATCGTTTAACGCTTTGTTTTTGAATGAATCTTTTAACGCTTTGAGGAGTTCAAATAACATGTTTTTAGATTATTTGTATCGTATCTTTTACTATATAAATTTGCACCAAATTTTACAAACACTAGGAAAGTTTGTTTTCCGATTCAGAACAATCTTATAAGACTTTGAGGAGTTGGAATAACGTGTTTTTAGAACATTTGTATCGTATCTCTTACTACATATCGTTTGACCAAAATTTACAAACACTAAGAAAACTTGTTTTTCGATTCAAAACAATCTTTTAACTCTTTGAGAAGTTCAAATAACGTGTTTTTACATCATTTGTATCGTATCTTTTACTACATAACTTTTCACCGAATTTTACAAACACTAAGAAAGTTTGTTTATCGATTGAAAACAATCTTATAACGCTTTGAGGAGTTGAAATAACGTGTTTTTAGATCATTTGATTTGTATATTTTCCTACATAACTTTGCACCAAAATTTACGAACACTAAGAACGTTTGTTTTTCGATTCAAAACAACCTTTTAACGCTTTGAGGAGTTCAAATAACGTGTTTTTAGATCATTTGTATCGTATCTGTTACTACATAACTTTTCACCAAATTTTACAAACATTGAGAAAGTTTGTTTTTCGATTCAAAACAATATTTTCACGTTTTGAGGAGTTCAAATAACGTGTTTTTAGATCATTTGTATCGTATCTGTTACTACATAACTTTTCACCAAATTTTACAAACACTAAGAATGTTTGTTTTTCGATTCAAAACAATCTTTTAACGCTTTGAGAAGTTCAAATAACGTGTTTTTAGATCATTTGTATCGTATCTTTTACTACATAACTTTTCACCGAATTTTACAAACACTAAGAAAGTTTGTTTATCGATTGAAAACAATCTTATAACGCTTTGAGGAGTTGAAATAACGTGTTTTTAGATCATTTGATTTGTATATTTTCCTACATAACTTTGCACCAAAATTTACGAACACTAAGAACGTTTGTTTTTCGATTCAAAACAACCTTTTAACGCTTTGAGGAGTTCAAATAACGTGTTTTTAGATCATTTGTATCGTATCTGTTACTACATAACTTTTCACCAAATTTTACAAACATTGAGAAAGTTTGTTTTTCGATTCAAAACAATATTTTCACGTTTTGAGGAGTTCAAATAACGTGTTTTTAGATCATTTGTATCGTATCTGTTACTACATAACTTTTCACCAAATTTTACAAACACTAAGAATGTTTGTTTTTCGATTCAAAACAATCTTTTAACGCTTTGAGGAGTTCAAATAACGTGTTTTTAGATCATTTGTATTGTATCTCTTACTACATAACTTTTCACCTTATTTTACAAACACTAAGAAAGTTTGTTTTTCGATTCAAAACTAACTTTTAACGCTTTGTGGAGTTCAAATAACGTGTTTTTAGATCATTTATATCGTATCTCTTACATAATAACTTTTCACCAAATTTTACAAACACTAAGAAAGTTTGTTTTTTGATTCAAAACAATCTTTTAACGCTTTGAGGAGTTCAAATAACGTGTTTTTAGATCATTTGTATCGTATCTTTTACTACATAACTTTTCAGCAAATTTTACAAACACTAAGAAAGTTTGTTTTTCGATTCAAAACAATCTTTGAACGCTTTGAGGAGTTCAAATAACGTGTTTTTAGATCATTTGTATCGTATCTTTTACTACATAACTTTTCACTGAATTTTACAAACACTAAGAAAGTTTGTTTTCCGATTGAAAACAATCTTATAACGCTTTGAGTTCAAATAACGTGTTTTTAGATCATTTGTATCATATCTTTTACTACATAACTTTTCACCAAATTTTACAAACACTAAGAATGTTTGTTTTTCGATTCAAAACAATCTTTTAACGCTTTGAGGAGTTCAAATAACGTGTTTTTAGATCATTTGTATTGTATCTTTTACTACATAACTTTTCACCAAATTTTACAAACACAAAGAAAGTTTGTTTTTCGATTCAAAACAATCTTTTAACGCTTTGAGGAGTTCAAATAACGTGTTGTTAGATCATTTGTATCGTATCTCTCACTACATAACTTTTCACCAAATTTTACAAATACTAAGAAAGTCTGTTTTTCGATTCAAAACTTACTTTTAATGCTTTGAGGAGTTCAAATAACGTGTTTTTAGATCATTTGTATCGTATATTTTACTACAAAACTTTTCACCAAATTTTACAAACACTAAGAAAGTTTGTTTTCCGATTCAAAACAATCTTTTAACGCTTTGAGGAGTTCAAATAACGTGTTTTTAGATCATTTGTATCGTATCTTTTACTACATAACTTTGCACCAAATTTTACAAACACTAAGAAAGTTTGTTTTTCAATTTAAAACAAACTTTTAACGCTTTGAGGAGTTCAAATAACGTGTTTTTAGTTCATTTGTATCGTATCTTTTACGACACAACTTTACACCAAATTTTACAAACACTAAGAAAGTTTGCTATTTGATTCAAAACAATCTTTTAACGCTTTGAGGAGTTCAAATAACGTGTATTTATATCATTTGTATCGTATCTTTTACTACATAACTTTTCACCAAATGTTACAAACACTAAGAAAGTTTGTTTTTCGATTCAAAACAATCGTTTAACGCTTTGTTTTTGAATGAATCTATTAACGCTTTGAGGAGTTCAAATAACGTGTTTTTACATTATTTGTATCGTATCTTTTACTATATAACTTTGCACCAAATTTTACAAACACTAGGAAAGTTTGTTTTCCGATTCAGAACAATCTTATAAGACTTTGAGGAGTTCGAATAACGTGTTTTTAGAACATTTGTATCGTATCTCTTACTACATATCGTTTGACCAAAATTTACAAACACTAAGAAAGCTTGTTTTTCGATTCAAAACAATCTTTTAACTCTTTGAGGAGTTCAAATAACGTGTTTTTAGATCATTTGTATCGTATCTTTTACTACATAACTTTTCACCGAATTTTACAAACACTAAGAAAGTTTGTTTATCGATTGAAAACAATCTTATAACGCTTTGAGGAGTTGAAATAACGTGTTTTTAGATCATTTGATTTGTATATTTTCCTACATAACTTTGCACCAAAATTTACGAACACTAAGAACGTTTGTTTTTCGATTCAAAACAACCTTTTAACGCTTTGAGGAGTTCAAATAACGTGTTTTTAGATCATTTGTATCGTATCTGTTACTACATAACTTTTCACCAAATTTTACAAACATTGAGAAAGTTTGTTTTTCGATTCAAAACAATATTTTAACGTTTTGAGGAGTTCAAATAACGTGTTTTTAGATCATTTGTATCGTATCTCTTGACTACATAACTTTTCACCAAATTTTACAAACACTAAGAAAGTTTGTTTTTCGATTCTAAACAATCTTTTCACGCTTTGAGGAGTTAAAATAATTTGTTGTTAGTTCATTTGTATCGTATCTCTTACTACATAACTTTTCACAAAATTTTACAAACACTAAGAAAGTTTGTTTTTCGATTCAAAACAATATTTTAACGATTTGAGGAGTTCAAATGGCGTGTTTTGAGACCATTTGTATCGTATCTCTTACTACATAACTTTTCACTTTATTTTACAAACACTAAGAAAGTTTGTTTTTCGATTCAAAACTAACTTTTAACGCTTTGAGGAGTTCAAATAACGTGTTTTTAGATCATTTATATCGTATCTCTTACATAATAACTTTTCACCAAATTTTACAAACACTAAGAAAGTTTGTTTTTTGATTCAAAACAATCTTTTAACGCTTTGAGGAGTTCAAATAACGTGTTTTTAGATCATTTGTATCGTATCTTTTACTACATAACTTTTCAGCAAATTTTACAAACACTAAGAAAGTTTGTTTTTCGATTCAAAACAATCTTTGAACGCTTTGAGGAGTTCAAATAACATGTTTTTAGATCATTTGTATCGTATCTTTTACTACATAACTTTTCACTGAATTTTACAAACACTAAGAAAGTTTGTTTTCCGATTGAAAACAATCTTATAACGCTTTGAGTTCAAATAACGTGTTTTTAGATCATTTGTATCATATCTTTTACTACATAACTTTTCACCAAATTTTACAAACACTAAGAATGTTTGTTTTTCGATTCAAAACAATCTTTTAACGCTTTGTGGAGTTCAAATAACGTGTTTTTAGATCATTTGTATCGTATATTTTACTACATTAATTTTCACCAAATTTTACAAACACTAAGAAAGTTTGTTTTTCGATTCAAAACAATCTTTTAACGCTTTGAGGAGTTCAAATAACGTGTTTTTTGATCATTTGTATCGTATCTCATTCTACATAACTTTTGAACAAATTTTACAAATACTAAGGAAGTTTGTTTTTCGAATGAAAACTAACTTTTAACGCTTTGAGGAGTTCAAATAACGTGTTTCTAGATCATTTCTATTGTATATTTTACAACATAACTTTGCTCCAAATTTTACAAATACTAAGAAAGTTTGTTTTTCGATTCAAAACAATCTTTTAACGCTTTGAGGAGTTCAAATAACGTGTTTTTAGATCATTTGTATCATATCTCTTACTACATAACTTTTGACCTTATTTTACAAACACTAAGAAAGTTTGTTTTTCGATTCAAAACTAACTTTTAACGCTTTGAGGAGTTCAAATAACGTGTTTTTTGATCATTTGTATCATTATCTCTTACAACATAACTTTTCACAAAATTTTACAAACACTAAGAAAGTTTATTTTTCGATTCAAAACAGTCTTTGAACGCTTTGAGGAGTTCAAATAACGTGTTTTTAGATCATTTGTATCGTATCTTTTACTACATAACTTTTCACCAAATTTTACAAACACTAAGAAAGTTTGTTTTTCGATTCAAAACAATCTTTTAACGCTTTGATTAGTTCAAATAACGTGTTTTTAGATCATTTGTACCGTATCTTTTACTACATAACTTTTCACCAAATTTTACAAACACTATGAAAGTTTGTTTTTCGATTCAAAACAATCTTTTAACGCTTTCAGGAGTTCAAATAACGTGTTTTTAGATCATTTTTATCATATCTCTCACTACATATTTTTCACCAAATTTTACAAATACTAAGGAAGTTTATTTTTTCTTTTCAAAACTAACTTTTAATGCTTTGAGGAGTTCAAATAACGTGTTTTTAGATCATTTGTACCGTATATTTTCCTACATAATTTTTCACCATATTTTACAAAACACTAAGAAAATTTGTTTTTCGATTCAAAACAATATTTTAACGTTTTGAGGAGTTCAAATAACGTGTTTTTAGATCATTTGTATCGTATCTCTTGACTACATAACTTTTCACCAAATTTTACAAACACTAAGAAAGTTTGTTTTTCGATTCTAAACAATCTTTTCACGCTTTGAGGAGTTAAAATAATTTGTTGTTAGTTCATTTGTATCGTATCTCTTACTACATAACTTTTCACAAAATTTTACAAACACTAAGAAAGTTTGTTTTTCGATTCAAAACAATATTTTAACGATTTGAGGAGTTCAAATGGCGTGTTTTGAGACCATTTGTATCGTATCTCTTACTACATAACTTTTCACTTTATTTTACAAACACTAAGAAAGTTTGTTTTTCGATTCAAAACTAACTTTTAACGCTTTGAGGAGTTCAAATAACGTGTTTTTAGATCATTTATATCGTATCTCTTACATAATACCTTTTCACCAAATTTTACAAACACTAAGAAAGTTTGTTTTTTGATTCAAAACAATCTTTTAACGCTTTGAGGAGTTCAAATAACGTGTTTTTAGATCATTTGTATCGTATCTTTTACTTCATAACTTTTCAGCAAATTTTACAAACACTAAGAAAGTTTGTTTTTCGATTCAAAACAATCTTTGAACGCTTTGAGGAGTTCAAATAACATGTTTTTAGATCATTTGTATCGTATCTTTTACTACATAACTTTTCACTGAATTTTACAAACACTAAGAAAGTTTGTTTTCCGATTGAAAACAATCTTATAACGCTTTGAGTTCAAATAACGTGTTTTTAGATCATTTGTATCATATCTTTTACTACATAACTTTTCACCAAATTTTACAAACACTAAGAATGTTTGTTTTTCGATTCAAAACAATCTTTTAACGCTTTGTGGAGTTCAAATAACGTGTTTTTAGATCATTTGTATCGTATATTTTACTACATTAATTTTCACCAAATTTTACAAACACTAAGAAAGTTTGTTTTTCGATTCAAAACAATCTTTTAACGCTTTGAGGAGTTCAAATAACGTGTTTTTGGATCATTTGTATCGTATCTCATTCTACATAACTTTTGAACAAATTTTACAAATACTAAGGAAGTTTGTTTTTCGAATGAAAACTAACTTTTAACGCTTTGAGGAGTTCAAATAACGTGTTTCTAGATCATTTCTATTGTATATTTTACAACATAACTTTGCTCCAAATTTTACAAATACTAAGAAAGTTTGTTTTTCGATTCAAAACAATCTTTTAACGCTTTGAGGAGTTCAAATAACGTGTTTTTAGATCATTTGTATCATATCTCTTACTACATAACTTTTGACCTTATTTTACAAACACTAAGAAAGTTTGTTTTTCGATTCAAAACTAACTTTTAACGCTTTGAGGAGTTCAAATAACGTGTTTTTTGATCATTTGTATCATTATCTCTTACAACATAACTTTTCACAAAATTTTACAAACACTAAGAAAGTTTATTTTTCGATTCAAAACTGTCTTTGAACGCTTTGAGGAGTTCAAATAACGTGTTTTTAGATCATTTGTATCGTATCTTTTACTACATAACTTTTCACCAAATTTTACAAACACTAAGAAAGTTTGTTTTTCGATTCAAAACAATCTTTTAACGCTTTGAGGAGTTCAAATAACGTGTTTTTAGATCATTTGTATCGTATCTTTTACTACATAACTTTTCACCAAATTTTACAAACACTAAGAAAGTTTGTTTTTCGATTCAAAACAATCTTTTAACGCTTTCAGGAGTTCAAATAACGTGTTTTTAGATCATTTTTATCATATCTCTCACTACATATTTTTCACCAAATTTTACAAATACTAAGGAAGTTTGTTTTTTCTTTTCAAAACTAACTTTTAATGCTTTGAGGAGTTCAAATAACGTGTTTTTAGATCATTTGTACCGTATATTTTCCTACATAATTTTTCACCATATTTTACAAAACACTAAGAAAATTTGTTTTTCGATTCAAAACAATATTTTAACGCTTTGAGGAGTTCAAATAACGTGTTTTTAGATCATTTCTACATAATCTTTTACTACATAATTTTTCACCAAATTTTACAAACACTAAGAAATTTTGTTTTTCGATTCAAAACAATCTTTTAACGCTTTGAGGAGTTCAAATAACGTGTTTTTAGATCATTTGTATAGTATCTCTTACTACATAACTTTTCACCAAATTTTACAAATACTAAGAAAGTTTGTTTTTCAATTGAAAACTAACTTTTAACGCTTTGAGGAGTTCAAATAACGTGTTTTTAGATCATTTCTATCGTATCTTTTACAACATAACTTTGCATCAAATTTTACAAACACTAAGAAAATTTGTTTTTCGATTCTAAACAATCTTTTAACGCTTTGAGGAGTTCAAATAACGTATTTTTAGATAATTTGTATCATATCTCTGACTACATAACTTTTCACCAAATTTTACAAATACAAAGAAAGTTTGTTTTTCGATTAAAAACTAAATTTTAATGCATTGAGGAGTTCAAATAACGTGTTTTTAGATCATTTGTATCGTATCTTTTACTACATAACTTTTCACCAAATTTTACAAACACTAAGAAAGTTTGTTTTTCGATTCAAAACAATCTTTTAACGCTTTGAGGAGTTCAAATAACGTGTTTTTAGATCATTTGTATTGTATCTTTTACTACATAACTTTTCACCAAATTTTACAAACACAAAGAAAGTTTGTTTTTCGATTCAAAACAATCTTTTAACGCTTTGAGGAGTTCAAATAACGTGTTGTTAGATCATTTGTATCGTATCTCTCACTACATAACTTTTCACCAAATTTTACAAATACTAAGAAAGTCTGTTTTTCGATTCAAAACTTACTTTTAATGCTTTGAGGAGTTCAAATAACGTGTTTTTAGATCATTTGTATCGTATATTTTACTACAAAACTTTTCACCAAATTTTACAAACACTAAGAAAGTTTGTTTTCCGATTCAAAACAATCTTTTAACGCTCTGAGGAGTTCAAATAACGTGTTTTTAGGTCATTTGTATCGTATCTTTTACTACATAACTTTGCACCAAATTTTACAAACACTAAGAAAGTTTGTTTTTCGATTTAAAACAAACTTTTAACGCTTTGAGGAGTTCAAATAACATGTTTTTAGTTCATTTGTATCGTATCTTTTACGACACAACTTTACACCAAATTTTACAAACACTAAGAAAGTTTGCTATTTGATTCAAAACAATCTTTTAACGCTTTGAGGAGTTCAAATAACGTGTATTTATATCATTTGTATCGTATCTTTTACTACATAACTTTTCACCAAATGTTACAAACACAAAGAAAGTTTGTTTTTCGATTCAAAACAATCGTTTAACGCTTTGTTTTTGAATGAATCTTTTAACGCTTTTAGAAGTTCAAATAACGTGTTTTTAGATTATTTGTATCGTATATTTTACTATATAACTTTGCACCAAATTTTACAAACACTAGGAAAGTTTGTTTTCCGATTCAGAACAATCTTATAAGACTTTGAGGAGTTCGAATAACGTGTTTTTAGAACATTTGTATCGTATCTCTTACTACATATCGTTTGACCAAAATTTACAAACACTAAGAAAGCTTATTTTTCGATTCAAAACAATCTTTTAACTCTTTGAGGAGTTCAAATAACGTGTTTTTAGATCATTTGTATCGTATCTTTTACTACATAACTTTTCACCGAATTTTACAAACACTAAGAAAGTTTGTTTATCGATTGAAAACAATCTTATAACGGTTTGAGGAGTTGAAATAATGTGTTTTTAGATCATTTGATTTGTAAATTTTCCTACATAACTTTGCACCAAAATTTACGAACACTAAGAACGTTTGTTTTTCGATTCAAAACAACCTTTTAACGCTTTGAGGAGTTCAAATAACGTGTTTTTAGATCATTTGTATCGTATCTGTTAATACATAACTTTTCACCAAATTTTACAAACATTGAGAAAGTTTGTTTTTCGATTCAAAACAATATTTTAACGCTTTGAGGAGTTCAAATAACGTGTTTTTAGATCATTTGTATCGTATCTCTTGACTACATAACTTTTCACCAAATTTTACAAACACTAAGAAAGTTTGTTTTTCGATTCTAAACAATCTTTTCACGCTTTGAGGAGTTAAAATAATTTTTTGTTAGTTCATTTGTATCGTATCTCTTACTACATAACTTTTCACAAAATTTTACAAACACTAAGAAAGTTTGTTTTTCGATTCAAAACAATATTTTAACGATTTGAGGAGTTCAAATGGCGTGTTTTGAGACCATTTGTATCGTATCTCTTACTACATAACTTTTCACCTTATTTTACAAACACTAAGAAAGATTGTTTTTCGATTCAAAACTAACTTTTAACGCTTTGTGGAGTTCAAATAACGTGTTTTTAGATCATTTATATCGTATCTCTTACATAATAACTTTTCACCAAATTTTACAAACACTAAGAAAGTTTGTTTTTTGATTCAAAACAATCTTTTAACGCTTTGAGGAGTTCAAATAACGTGTTTTTAGATCATTTGTATCGTATCTTTTACTACATAACTTTTCAGCAAATTTTACAAACACTAAGAAAGTTTGTTTTTCGATTCAAAACAATCTTTGAACGCTTTGAGGAGTTCAAATAACATGTTTTTAGATCATTTGTATCGTATCTTTTACTACATAACTTTTCACTGAATTTTACAAACACTAAGAAAGTTTGTTTTCCGATTGAAAACAATCTTATAACGCTTTGAGTTCAAATAACGTGTTTTTAGATCATTTGTATCATATCTTTTACTACATAACTTTTCACCAAATTTTACAAACACTAAGAATGTTTGTTTTTCGATTCAAAACAATCTTTTAACGCTTTGAGGAGTTCAAATAACGTGTTTTTAGATCATTTGTATTGTATCTTTTACTACATAACTTTTCACCAAATTTTACAAACACAAAGAAAGTTTGTTTTTCGATTCAAAACAATCTTTTAACGCTTTGAGGAGTTCAAATAACGTGTTGTTAGATCATTTGTATCGTATCTCTCACTACATAACTTTTCACCAAATTTTACAAATACTAAGAAAGTCTGTTTTTCGATTCAAAACTTACTTTTAATGCTTTGAGGAGTTCAAATAACGTGTTTTTAGATCATTTGTATCGTATATTTTACTACAAAACTTTTCACCAAATTTTACAAACACTAAGAAAGTTTGTTTTCCGATTCAAAACAATCTTTTAACGCTTTGAGGAGTTCAAATAACGTGTTTTTAGATCATTTGTATCGTATCTTTTACTACATAACTTTGCACCAAATTTTACAAACACTAAGAAATTTTGTTTTTCGATTTAAAACAAACTTTTAACGCTTTGAGGAGTTCAAATAACGTGTTTTTAGTTCATTTGTATCGTATCTTTTACGAGACAACTTTACACCAAATTTTACAAACACTAAGAAAGTTTGCTATTTGATTCAAAACAATCTTTTAACGCTTTGAGGAGTTCAAATAACGTGTATTTATATCATTTGTATCGTATCTTTTACTACATAACTTTTCACCAAATGTTACAAACACTAAGAAAGTTTGTTTTTCGATTCAAAACAATCGTTTAACGCTTTGTTTTTGAATGAATCTATTAACGCTTTGAGGAGTTCAAATAACGTGTTTTTACATTATTTGTATCGTATCTTTTACTATATAACTTTGCACCAAATTTTACAAACACTAGGAAAGTTTGTTTTCCGATTCAGAACAATCTTATAAGACTTTGAGGAGTTCGAATAACGTGTTTTTAGAACATTTGTATCGTATCTCTTACTACATATCGTTTGACCAAAATTCACAAACACTAAGAAAGCTTGTTTTTCGATTCAAAACAATCTTTTAACTCTTTGAGGAGTTCAAATAACGTGTTTTTAGATCATTTGTATCGTATCTTTTACTACATAACTTTTCACCGAATTTTACAAACACTAAGAAAGTTTGTTTATCGATTGAAAACAATCTTATAACGCTTTGAGGAGTTGAAATAACGTGTTTTTAGATCATTTGATTTGTATATTTTCCTACATAACTTTGCACCAAAATTTACGAACACTAAGAACGTTTGTTTTTCGATTCAAAACAACCTTTTAACGCTTTGAGGAGTTCAAATAACGTGTTTTTAGATCATTTGTATCGTATCTGTTACTACATAACTTTTCACCAAATTTTACAAACATTGAGAAAGTTTGTTTTTCGATTCAAAACAATATTTTAACGTTTTGAGGAGTTCAAATAACGTGTTTTTAGATCATTTGTATCGTATCTCTTGACTACATAACTTTTCACCAAATTTTACAAACACTAAGAAAGTTTGTTTTTCGATTCTAAACAATCTTTTCACGCTTTGAGGAGTTAAAATAATTTGTTGTTAGTTCATTTGTATCGTATCTCTTACAACATAACTTTTCACAAAATTTTACAAACACTAAGAAAGTTTGTTTTTCGATTCAAAACAATATTTTAACGATTTGAGGAGTTCAAATGGCGTGTTTTGAGACCATTTGTATCGTATCTCTTACTACATAACTTTTCACTTTATTTTACAAACACTAAGAAAGTTTGTTTTTCGATTCAAAACTAACTTTTAACGCTTTGAGGAGTTCAAATAACGTGTTTTTAGATCATTTATATCGTATCTCTTACATAATAACTTTTCACCAAATTTTACAAACACTAAGAAAGTTTGTTTTTTGATTCAAAACAATCTTTTAACGCTTTGAGGAGTTCAAATAACGTGTTTTTAGATCATTTGTATCGTATCTTTTACTACATAACTTTTCAGCAAATTTTACAAATACTAAGAAAGTTTGTTTTTCGATTCAAAACAATCTTTGAACGCTTTGAGGAGTTCAAATAACATGTTTTTAGATCATTTGTATCGTATCTTTTACTACATAACTTTTCACTGAATTTTACAAACACTAAGAAAGTTTGTTTTCCGATTGAAAACAATCTTATAACGCTTTGAGTTCAAATAACGTGTTTTTAGATCATTTGTATCATATCTTTTACTACATAACTTTTCACCAAATTTTACAAACACTAAGAATGTTTGTTTTTCGATTCAAAACAATCTTTTAACGCTTTGTGGAGTTCAAATAACGTGGTTTTAGATCATTTGTATCGTATATTTTACTACATTAATTTTCACCAAATTTTACAAACACTAAGAAAGTTTGTTTTTCGATTCAAAACAATCTTTTAACGCTTTGAGGAGTTCAAATAACGTGTTTTTAGATCATTTGTATCGTATCTCTTACTACATAACTTTTCACCAAATTTTACAAATACTAAGAAAGTTTGTTTTTCGATTCAAAACTAACTTTTAATTCTTTGAGGAGTTCAAATAACGTGTTTTTAGATCATTTGTATCGTATCTTTTACTACATAACTTTTCACCAAATTTTACGAACACTAAGAAAGTTTGTTTTTCGATTCAAAACAATCTTTTAACGCTTTGAGGAGTTCAAATAACGTGTTTTTAGATCATTTGTATCGTATCTTTTACTACATAAGTTTTCACCAAATTTTACAAATACTAAGAAAGTTTGTTTTTCGATTGAAAACTAACTTTTAACGCTTTGAGGAGTTCAAATAACGTGTTTTTAGATCGTTTGTATCGTATGTTTTACAACATAATTTTGCACCAAATTTTACAGACACTAAGAAAGTTTGTTTTTCGATTCAAAACAATCTTTTAACGCTTTGAGGAGTTCAAATAACGTGTTTTTAGATCATTTGTATCGTATCTCTTACTACATAACTTTTCACCAAATTTTACAAATACTAAGAAAGTTTGTTTTTCGATTCAAAACAAACTTTTAATGCTTTCAGGAGTTCAAATAACGTGTTTTTAGATCATTTGTATCGTATCTTTTACTACATAACTTTGCACCAAATTTTTCAAACACTAAGAAAGTTTGGTTTTCAATATAAAACAATCTTTTAACGCTTTGAGGAGTTCAAATAACGTGTTTTTAAATCATTTGTATCGTATCTTTTACTACATAACTTTGCACCAAATTTTTCAAACACTAAGAAAGTTTGGTTTTCAATATAAAACAATCTTTTAACGCTTTGAGGAGTTCAAATAACGTGTTTTTAAATCATTTGTATCGTATCGTTTACTACATAACTTTTCACCAAATTTTACAAACACTAAGAAAGTTTGTTTTTCGATTGAAAACAATCTTATAACGCTTTGAGGAGTTCAAATAACGTGTTTTTAGATCATTTGTATCGTATCTTTTACTACATAACTTTGCACCAAATTTTACAAACACGAAAGTTTGTCTTTCGATTCAAAACAATCTTTTAACGCTTTGAGGAGTTCAAATAACGTGTTTAAAGATCATTTGTATCGTATATTTTACTGCATTCCACCATCTGTTATTCCGAAATTAAATGGTTTATTTAATGATTATTTTGAAATGAATCAATTTTTTTCATTAAATTAAAGTAACTAACCTTGGAAGAAATGTGGTACCCTTGCAATATAGATTCTACATCCAAGTCGTTGAACCTCATCAATTCATTTGTACTGTCGTAGCACGGCACTATTACCTTTTCAGCCCAACCATATATTACTGGTTTCATGAAATTGGGGATTAGTTCCCAGTTAGGGTATCTGATGTGCATGTCCTCATCAACAAAAACTGTTGTACTCCCCAAATCGTAGTGTATACCCCCCGATCAACATCTCTACGGCATCCAGTGGACTATTGATAACATTTGTTGGTGCAAGTGCTGGATCGATTGTGTTCTTGTGAACGGCCAGTTCTAAACCTGTTTGATAAATAATTGAGTTAATTGTAAGAATTAAGTTGTTTGAATTGGTTTATCATAATCCAATTGTACCTAGGTCAAAGTTAGGGGATTCAGGATCCAATTCTTGTTCATGTTGGTTCAAATTTACTGATAGTTTGATTATTTCAAAACACTGTCATTACTAATGTATACATCCAGAAAAGTGCAGGATAACATAGGTACGATACGATGATTGATAACGGGTTTTCGATCAGTTTTTAATTTGATATATCGTTGTATGTGAAAACCAATTCAATCAACAAGTTTGGAATTTAATGTGTATAGTAGTAATATGCAAGTTCGTTCCACGAGGAGTATATGCGTCAAATAATGAATCAAAACGAGCCAAAAGGCAGAAACTTTTCCAAAAAGAGAATTAAGGGCAGAAACTTTTTCTAACTTCAGATCTTTAAAATAATTATTTCGAAGTTTCCAAAATTAATGAAATTTTGTGTAGAGATAGGTCTGCATATTATCAAATTTATCCTAAAATTTCAAACAATTTGGACAACGGAATAAAAAGTTATTAACGAATTACAATCAGGTCTCTGAAAAACAATCCCCTGGAAACAGCAGGTTTTCAATTTAAGTGACAGTTTTCAAAAATTCATATCAATTCGAATATTTCATGAAATTCTACGATTCAAAAAGTTCCCGAAACTAGAAATCAAAATCTACGCAGAACAAAAATATCACACAAAGAGAGCACAAGATCAAATGCAAGAAATAAGATTTAGAACAAAGATTTTTAGATTCAAACAAGTTTTCTTTACACGACTTCAAACATTCATTCAACATACAAGAAAATTCAAGATAGAAAAGAATACACCTAATTCGAAGAAAGTAGAGCTTCAACGTGCCAAGAGGAGCTCCTTTCCTCGCCTAGTGTCGTCGCTCGATGCTCGAACCGCTAGAAAGCTAGGACGGTACGAGCGCTTCTCGCTCGAAGTTGTCGACTCTCCCGGATGAAGAAAGCTCCTAGTCCGGTTGTGACGTGTATCTTTTGCGACTAGCTTCGATTAGATCGATTCACCGGATGAAGTAAGCTTCGAGTCCGGCAAACAATCACTCGAGAATTCGAGTAATTCTTGAATGGTTCTTGACGTTCTTGAAAGTTCTTGGAAGTGCTTAGAGAGAGAGAAAGAAGAAAGGGGAGGGAAGAAGAAGCCAATCCTGCCCAAGGGCTTTGGGGTCTTATTTATAGTGTCTTTGAAGCTCTCCCATTGGCCAAGAGTTGGATGAGAGGATTGAGGGTAGTTTGGGGATTATAGGTGAGGTAGGTGGGCTGGATAGTGGGCTGGATAGTGGCTATGGTGTGAGTTGTTTTCGTGTAGAGTTTGGTGTAGACTCTTATGTTGAAGATTATTTGCCTCCTCCCTCATACGTGCACCGAAATGATCGGTATGATATACCGATTTCATCGGCTCGAGATGATGAAGGCAACTACACTCTTGGTTTGCCGAGAAGTTCCACCTAAAACATGTAATTAAGCGATAAAACACACTTAGTGAAGAAATATTCTTGTTATCTCAAATATGAACAATTGTATATATAAAGTTGTGATTCAAAAGGGCTAAAATCCCCAAATTAGATATCAAAAAGGTGCTTTATTTTCCTCTTATCAATGATGAAGGAAGACTTGTGAAGTCTCAAGATGAACAAGAAAAGAAGAACACAAGGAAGGCCATTGGAATACATCAAGAAAAGAAGAACACAAGGAAGGCCATTGGAATACATCAAGACTCAAGATGTTGAAGCCTTCCGTGAGTGGGATACGCCACAAATAAACCATAGGTACAAACCTAGTAGAACTCAAGTAAAATCATGTTCAAAATAACAAAGAGTTCAGTCAAGCAGGAAGTGCGTTCTGAACGAACTCAAAGTCCGTTCAGAACGGAGTTCGTTCAGAACGGACTTGCCACATATCAAAACTATTCTCCCACCTTCTGAGTGCGTTGAACGGACAATCCTTCCTGTGAACGAAAAATGTCACAGGGATGTGTGCGTTCGAACGAACACACATGTGCATTCGAACGGACAACCTGGAATCCGTTCACCCACTTTTCAGTGCGTTGAACGGACTCTTGTTCCTGTGAACGCAAAATGCTATGTATAATTGAGTCCGTTACGAACGGACATTGTCCGTTCGAACGGACCCAAGATGTACTTGCACGTTATTTTGAAACGGCTAGTGCAAACTACAAGTGCGTTCTGAACGGACTTTATGCGTTCGAACGCACTTCAAGTTTTCTGAAGGATTTCTATAGAGAGTATAAATAGAATCCTTCATGGGTCTCTCTCTCCCACTCCTTCACTCTCAAACATTTAAACCTAAAAAGAGAGAAACCCTAAGCTGTGATTATCTATATCCATTGATAGCTTGAGAAACCTCTTTAGATCGTTGATCTACTTTCGATATTCTCCACTAATCGTATCCCACTCACGTGACCGATCACGTTGTAGCTCGATTAGTGAAAAAGTGTAATAGGCTAGTGCAACAAATTGTAAAGAGCCTAAGCTATAGATCAATAGAAGCGTGTAAATCGATCTAGGCAAATCCTTGTAATCGAGTTGAGTTGGAATTCAATCGAAAGCCAAAAAGAGGCACAAGGCATTCCCGGAGACGTAGGTACTCGCAAATAATTGAGTCGGTCAATTAAGCGAGTAAAAGGTGAGTTAAAGCTACAAAGCAACCACCTACCGAACTTCGTAAACAAACATCTTGTGTCAAAGTGTTTGTACGGTATCATCTTTATAATCTAAATTATTATTTATTCCGCACCGTAAATTAGGTTTAAATCTAAACTAAGTGTAAGTTAGATTGCCAAATTTACCCCCCTCTAGGTTAGAATTAACCAACAATTGGTATCAGAGCAAGGTACTAACCATCTCTTTGAGTATTAGGGATAACTTGTACTTAACGATCAAATGGCCGAAATTAATCCTATTGTACAAAACTCATCGATAAATCCGATAAATACCGTACCCAAATCAAATATATCAAACTCACGTGAATTAGATGGAACCAATTGGAGTTCTTGGAAGAAATGCATGCTAAATACATTCGCTCTCCAAGGACTTGACAAGGTAGTGTTACGAGGCTTTGTCTTGGCCCAAGAGGTTGACACGGACGGAAATGTAACCTACCCTGATCAAACTAGGGAAGATAGAACTAATGACATTTACGCTCAAAACTTAATACTGAACAACGTAATTAGTTCTATCGGATCACTAGTTGATCATTGTGAAAACTCATATGAAATGTGGCGTATGCTCAATGAGAGATACGAGGGTACATCTCAAATGAGAAGAACTAATATCATCGGACTTGAACAAGAATTCAACAATCTTCGAATGATTGAGGGAGAGTCCGTTGATAAAATCTGGGCAAAAATCAATGTACTAAAAACCCGACATGCCACCCAAAATGCACCTCTTACTGATGATAGAATTATTGCTAGATTACTTCAATCTATGCCCCGTAGTTGGGAATCTTTACGTGTAGCTTTAGGTACAGCGGTAGCTTCACAAGACCTCACGCCTGAAGAATTGCTTTGCCTGCCGTGAATGCAAGCAATGACGACAATGAAATCGATGATCTCACGTTGCGACTCCTAGAGTGGCAAAGAGACGAGAAGCGATTCAACGAGAATCGGAAACAAAAGGGGCTAAAGCTCCATTGCTTTTGGTGCAAGAAAATTGGACACATGATGGAGTCATGTTGGACTCTCCATCCGGAAAATTCGAGGTGGATCAAAAAGGATGAGGACCACAAGGATCGGGAAAGGCGAGAGCCCCGATACGAAAGAAGATACGAGGACAAGGGGCGAGAAAATCGTCAAAACTACAAAGGTAAAGAAATCAATAAGAAAAAGGCGTATAAAGCTAACGTCGATTGTAGATGGGGAGAAACGGACGGATCAAGCTCATCATCCGACCCGGATGGTCCGTCAAGTCGACACACCGCAAACCGTGCACTCATGGTAAGGATCGATCCTCCACTTATGAGCGCAGTGGAAGCGGCCATCAAATCTCTTCGTATTGAACGAGGTCTAACTATTACACATCACACGCCCATGGTTGTGGACTCGGAACCATCCACTCCCAATACCAGCTCAACACATGACCAATGTCATGAGGTACGTACATACTCTCTGCTTGACATAGAATCAATACATAAATCTAAATTTTCTCCCGCATTCAAACTAGAACTCGACTCTTGTGACGAGTTTCTTAGAGATGAAGGGAACTCTCAACTAAATGAGGGTAAACTTGAGAGCCCAACACAAGCTCTCAAGGATAAGGTAGCCTCTCTTGAGCTATCCATTTTGGCATATAAAACTCAAATAAATAAATTTAAAGGTTTTTCAAAGTGTGAGTGTCAAACCCTAAAAGGTGAGATTTCTCATCTAAAAGTCGAAATTCAAATTCTTAAAGTTGAAAATGAATCCCTGAAGAAGGCTTGTGCAAATATTGCATTGAGTCCTCCTTCATTGGATGATGTTTTAAGATCGTCATTGATAGGACAAAAGCCAAATGACAAATCCGGTTTAGGATATAAGAAAAATGACGGTAATAAACCCGATTTTTCAATATCTCAAAATCAAAAATCTAAATGGGAAAACAATAAATTAAGTAGTCATGGAAATGCTTTCATGTACCATGACTACAACAAAGGTAAACATGCTAAAAATGAACAACCTAAACGTGTCAATAATAATTATAGGAAAAATCATTTTACACAAAATTCACAACCTAGACATACTAATTTGGGAAGAACCGATTGTTTGTTCAAAAGGGGACCAAATGGGTATTTCTATGAAGTGACAAACTACACCGAAGCTTCATATCAACAAGGGCCTCCCAAACATTTCACCAACACACATAAACAATTTAAACAAAATAATTTTAAGCAAAATAAATTTAAATCAAATAACCTTTATCAAATGCCAAAATCGATAACTTCTAAGAGAAGTAATCCGAATCAACTCTCGGACTATTTTGTGAAGAGTACCACACCCACAAATAAGCCCACCTTAGCATTTTGTAACTATTGTTGCAAAATTGGTCATGTCTCAACAAGTTGTGATC
This sequence comes from Luzula sylvatica, assembly GCA_946800325.1. Lineage (NCBI taxonomy): Eukaryota > Viridiplantae > Streptophyta > Magnoliopsida > Poales > Juncaceae > Luzula > Luzula sylvatica. Next base: position 54,994,191 of record OX326961.1, on the reverse strand, counting down.
TTCGCAATCCAAAATTAACGTCAAACTCAATATGGATGCGTAAAGATCGTCACTCGATGGGTCCCTCTACGTCTTTCGGTATAGGACCTCCTAGAGCTTAAGCCCTAACTTGAAATACTATACTCCTTAGTATCCCACACCTTAAGGCAAATATGTAAGGGGAGTATAGGAAATGGGCTAAATTAAATTCTAGCCAAATTGGTCGAGTCTCATGTAGCTACATCACAAGTGTTAATAAAGGATTACATTAGAACACTTGTCTCGGTAAATAAATCACGATTTCAGTCCAGTGATCACATCTCAGGAACCAGTCCGTTCGAACGAAAAACATGTGCGTTTGGAACGGACAAATGAAGTCACCAAATACCCTCTTAACAGCCTCAAGTCCGGTCGAACGGACTAAAATGCGTTCGAAACGGACAACTGGACTATAAGATCCAAAGTCACAGTTAAATTATGGCGCCATCTAATTTTCCTACCAGGATCAAGTGCGTTCGAACGTACAAATGAATCCGTTCCGAACAGAAAAATGAATTATAGGATTATGGCGCCGGTTCATACTTTGGCGCCGACTCTTAGTGTCACCAGTGTTCAGTGCGTTCGAACGAACAACTAATGCGTTCGAACGCACATTCCTCATTCATCGAACCTACTTCAAACCCTTACACTCGCGTCGTTCCATATTCTGGCGCCTCTTCTCAGTTGTGTATGCGTTCGAACGCACATGGGAGTCCATTCGAACGGACTTAACAACTTCCCAGATACAACTTAAAATCCCAAAATAGCTCCTTTTCTCAGACATGAATGCGTTCCAACGCACATAGAAGTGCGTTCGAACGGACTCGTCGTAATAACTCTTCATCCACATGCAACCGACTGCCTTCAATGGATGTGATGGTCCCTTTTTCCCTTACGGCGTGACTTGAAGGGACACGATTTCATCAGTTACTTAGCCCCCCTTCATTCTCTTTCCTTGTATCTCTTCCAAAACTCTCTCTCTCTCAGAAAAACTAAAATCTTCAACGATAGCCATGGACGCCTCAAACTCGAGATCGAAAGCCAAGGCCATGGGGAAGAAGATAGTAGGCGAGAGTTCGAACGCTCGACGAAGAATGAAGCAAGCGGCCAAGAAGCCTACTCTTGAAGAACGCATTCAAAGTGAATACGATTTCTCTGACCCAAACAACGAGCATCTGTTTCGAACTCCGGAGGCTGGTATCCTCTTCCATGAATGGGTATCCAAGAGACCAATTGCTCCATGCTACTACTGCGATTTTCCGCCAAACATACATCACCTCCTCGACAAAGTCGAGGAAATCGAACGTCAATGGGGATTCGCAAATCTAGCATGCCTAAACGACAAATCGTATGATATAATCACGCGACTATTTTACGCAAACGCTGAATTCCACCATGACAAAGAAAAGGTAACGTCATACATCCTCGGTGAAGATGTCGAAATCTCTATCAAAAACTTGAGTGTTCTGCTCGGACTCAGGGACGACGGAGAGAAAATCTACGACACTCGCAAGGCGAGAATCGAAGCTGCCATCACGGGTATCAAACCTGGGCAAGGGGCATCTCACTTGGCCGCCCATGAACAGTTTATCTGGGCCATCGGTAATAACATTCTCACTCCCTCAGAAAAATTTAAGATAAATCTCGAACATCGGGATATTATACTTTTGCATCGCATGTGGTACAAGGATCAACTACCCATCCACGTGCCCTTTCTCATCACAAGCCACATGGAAAGTGTAATGAGTCATAAGAACGCGTCCTTACCATACGGAACTTTGATTGCCCGTATGTTGGAACTTCAAGGGATTGAGATACCACTGAGCGATTGGGATTTTCGACCGAAATCACCAATCAACCTCGCATCCGATGCAAACCTCCGACGTTTTGGATATCGGTATTCGCCAAGCATCCTCGGATGGATTATTGACTCCGCAAAGGATGCGGTGGCGTATCACCTTCCCCGCGATCCTACCCGGTGGACGAAGGGTAACACCTTGGACGAGGAAGAGGACAACGTCGACCCAGCCAATACCGATGAAAGCGGTGAAGAACCGGCTCCCAAACGAAAGAGGAATGTGGGGAGGGGGGAATCCTCAAATGCCCAAACGGAACGGGATGATAAAAGGTTTGCCTATGTGAAGGAGATGCTCGACGAAATGGATGAGCGCATGGAACGACACGGAAGAGCAATGCATGATGCGTTTCGTGTATCTGAAGCACGGATGCTTGAGAACGTGGATCGACAATTTGCCGATCTTTACGTTCATCTTGAGAACCGGTTCGGAACGCACCATGAATCTCAGGAGCAAGCTCCACCTTCTCCCCACCGTCCGTCTTAAATTCCTAACCCTAGCCAAATGAATTGTGATCACCCTTGGTTGTGGTGTGTGTTCTGTCGTATTATGTTATGTTATGTCTAAGTCTTGAGTATACATGAGAGTATGTGAGAACTTATCTAAACTTTGATGTGTGTCGGTATGATTGAACAATTAGGTCTATTGAATAATTATGTTTGATGAATAATTATGGTAGTATGTCAGTAGCATAAACTTGTGCATTTCTTTTATTATCCTATTTTGGTTTAGTGTTCATGCACTCTTCAGTATAAATTCTGTGAAATTCTTATCAGTTCAGATGCAAGTGCGTTCGAACGCACCACTTTTTCCGTTCGGAACGCACACAAACACAAAAATTGTTTTATTTTCCTTAAATCTGCTAAATTTGAAAAGATTGTCATCATTCAAAACAAAAATAATTTGATCATATTTACGAGCTCATACATTCATCAATTCATTCTTTGAGGGGGAGCTCTCATTTAGGGGGAGCCTTCCGTTGATGAAGTCTCATTAGCCCTTTTGATCTATTTCAAAATGGGGGAGAAACGATCGTACGGAAAGTTCTCAACTAAATGGTGAAACTCTCCAAACCGACAGTGTTTTGAAATTAATCAAAAGGGGGAGTTTGTTGGTTCAAATTTACTGATAGTTTGATTATTTCAAAACACTGTCATTACTAATGTATACATCCAGAAAAGTGCAGGATAACATAGGTACGATACGATGATGAAGGAAGACTTGTGAAGTCTCAAGATGAACAAGAAAAGAAGAACACAAGGAAGGCCATTGGAATACATCAAGAAAAGAAGAACACAAGGAAGGCCATTGGAATACATCATGACTCAAGATGTTGAAGCCTTCCGTGAGTGGGATACGCCACAAATAAACCATAGGTACAAACCTAGTAGAACTCAAGTAAAATCATGTTCAAAATAACAAAGAGTTCAGTCAAGCAGGAAGTGCGTTCTGAACGAACTCAAAGTCCGTTCAGAACGGACTTGCCACATATCAAAACTATTAAACCTTGATTAGAACCAAACGTGTCACAGGGATGTGTGCGTTCGAACGAATAATCATGTCCGTTCGAACGGACAATTAAAATCCGTTCTCCCACCTTCTGAGTGCGTTGAACGGACAATCCTTCCTGTGAACGAAAAATGTCACAGGGATGTGTGCGTTCGAACGAACACACATGTGCATTCGAACGGACAACCTGGAATCCGTTCACCCACTTTTCAGTGCGTTGAACGGACTCTTGTTCCTGTGAACGCAAAATGCTATGTATAATTGAGTCCGTTACGAACGGACATTGTCCGTTCGAACGGACCCAAGATGTACTTGCACGTTATTTTGAAACGGCTAGTGCAAACTACAAGTGCGTTCTGAACGGACTTTATGCGTTCGAACGCACTTCAAGTTTTCTGAAGGATTTCTATAGAGAGTATAAATAGAATCCTTCGGTCTCTCTCTCCCACTCCTTCACTCTCAAACATTTAAACCTAAAAAGAGAGAAACCCTAAGCTGTGATTATCTATATCCATTGATAGCTTGAGAAACCTCTTTAGATCGTTGATCTACTTTCGATATTCTCCACTAATCGTATCCCACTCACGTGACCGATCACGTTGTAGCTCGATTAGTGAAAAAGTGTAATAGGCTAGTGCAACAAATTGTAAAGAGCCTAAGCTATAGATCGATAGAAGCGTGTAAATCGATCTAGGCAAATCCTTGTAATCGAGTTGAGTTGGAATTCAATCGAAAGCCAAAAAGAGGCACAAGGCATTCCCGGAGACGTAGGTACTCGCAAATAATTGAGTCGGTCAATTAAGCGAGTAAAGGGTGAGTTAAAGCTACAAAGCAACCACCTACCGAACTTCGTAAACAAACATCTTGTGTCAAAGTGTTTGTACGGTATCATCTTTATCATCTAAATTATTATTTATTCCGCACCGTAAATTAGGTTTAAATCTAAACTAAGTGTAAGTTAGATTGCCAAATTTACCCCCCTCTAGGTTAGAATTAACCAACAGTTCACCCACCAAATCAGGTTTCATGGTTAGATTTTCATGAACGCATATTATTTTTGACACGAACAAGGATTATTAGTGTATTGTTAGTGCTTGTTTGAAGAAAATTGGTATAGGACTAAGGAATGATTTGTTGGTGCAAGGTTTTCATGAACGGCAAATTGTACCTTTGGAGGTTGATGATTTGTCAATGGGGGGAGGTGTGTGGAATGAAATTGGTATAGGACTAAGGAATGAGCAGCCGGGTGTTAAATCAGCACGTGCTATTGGAGTCTGGATGCGGCTTCCTGACGAACCACCAACTGAGTGACATGAGAGATTTCCTTGAACTGGTAAGGACAGGCTCACTGTATTGATGTATGATTATTAAGTTTGGAAATTCTAAAAATTTGTTGTTTGTTTTAAATATTTACCTGAGACTGCTGTATTAACAAGGGAAATGTCAGTTGATATAAAAGGTATGATAGAGAAAGTTCCAAGTGAGGATAATAATTGTTTAAATAATGAATTATAAAAAAATAAAAATATTATCATGGAATGTGAGAGGTTTAAATGACAAAAGTAAAAGATTATTGGTTAAAGATATTATATTAACAGAGAAATTAGACATATGTTGTTGGAAGGAAATCAAATTATAAATTATAAATGATGAATTGATTAAAGAAATATGTGGAAATAAGCTTACTAAATATATTTATTTAAAATCTATATAAACATCAGGAGGAATATTAATTGCATGGAATAATGATTTATTTAATATTATAAATTCAAATCAAAAGAAATATTCTATAAATATAGAAATTGAAACAAAATGGGATGATACTAAACTATTTATTACTGGAGTATATGGTCCTATTGACAGAAGTTTAAAAATGGAATTTATTCAAGATCTTTACAATGTTGGAAATAATTGTGTGTTACCATGGTTATTATTGCGAGATTTGAATTTAGTATGCTCTAATCAGGATAGAAGTGGGGTAGATAATTATATAAAAGGCTCTAAGAAGTTTAAAAATTATGTGATGATTTGGAACTAATTGATTTACCATTAATTGAAAGAAATTATCATGGAGTAATTCTCAGTGGGCAAGAATTGATAGAATATTAATAAATAAAGAATGGATTAATTTTCCCTAATTCAAAGCAAATTTCTACAACTAATACAGGTTCAGATCATATACCTTTAGTTTATACAGCTAATACAAATTATCCTATTTTTGGAGGATTTAGATTTGAAAATAAATGGATTTTCTGTCCAGAAGCTAAAAATATTATTATAAATTTTCTGAAAATGGCAAAAGTTGATATCTTGGAGGAATTATATGCTAAATTAAATGCTCTTGGTAAAAAAATTAAAATTCTGGCAGGAAGAAAAGCAAGGAAATTTAAATTTACAGTTAGAAAAATGTAAAAAGATAATTGACTGGACAAAAAAAATTGGAGATTTAAGAGAATTAACTGAAATATGTGGATTAAAAAACAGTCAAAATGAGATGTGAAAACTTATTATATTTAAATCAAATTTATTGAAAACAAAGATCTAAACTTCATTGGATCAAATTAGGTGATGCTAATACTAAATTCTTTCACACTCATGCAACTATTAAAAAAGCTAAATCAAGTATTCTTAAGAATGAACAAGGATTAGAATGCAAAACTCATCAGGAAAGAGCTAAAGTAATATTTAATTATTATAAAAATTTAATTGGAACAAAGCACAATACAGTAAACATATTGGGCAATATAAATCTAAATATTTTATACAAACTTGATAATACTGATTTAAATAATTTAGATGATATTATTAATATGGAAGAATTAAATATAGTAATTAAAGAATGGAAAAATGATAGGACACCAGGTCCTAATGGCTATAACACAGCATTTTTTTTAAAAATTTGGTATTTATTGAAAGATGAAATATTAGAATTGTTAAATAAGGAGAGTAATATTGGATTATCTAATTTTAATAGTTCTTATATCACATTAATACCTAAAAAAGACTGCATTGGAACCAAACGAGTTTAGACCAATAAGTCTAACTTGTAGTATTCAAAAATTATTTTCAAAAGTATTAGAAAATATATTAAGTATACATATTGATAAATTATTGAAAGAAATCAATTAGGGTTTATTAAGGGAAGAAATATAGCTGAAAATTATATATATGCCAGAGAAATTCTTTGTAAAACTAAAAGATTAAAAATGCCTATTTTAGTACTTAAATTGGATATTCATAAAGCTTTTGATAGTGTCTCTTGGGATTTTTTGTTAAAATTTTTAAACGCTTGAAATTTTGGAGACAAATGGATTAAATGGATTGAAAATTCAGTACTAAAAGGCCATGCAAATGTCATTTTAAATGGAAATTCAGGGAAAAATATTCATTTAAAAAAAGGATTAAGGAAAGAAGACCCTCTTCCAACATATTTATTTCTAATGGTAATAGATGTGCTTTCAAAACTAATTGAGAGATTAAGTAATAAAGGATATATAATAAAACCTATGGAAAATATTTTACCAGCTTATATTATGCGGATGACTCAATATTATTTTTAAAACCAGATTTATATAATATAAAAAGAGTAAAATATATATTAGATTTATTTGGAAAAGAAACAGGGATTGAAATTAATTATCAAAAATCTTGGGTTATAGGTATAAATGTCATGGATGAAAATATGATGGAATTGTCCAGAGAATTAAATTGTAATATAGGCAAATTTTCCTTAAAATATTTAGGACTGCCTTTAAATTATAAAAAGACATCAAAGCAAGATTATATTGAAATAATTGATAAAAATAACTAATAAACTACAAGGATGGAAGGGAGGAATGATTAGTAGAGCTGGAAGATTAGTCTTAATTAACTCAGTCCTCACTTCTATGCCAATATATTACTTCAATGTATTTAAATTCCCAAAATGGGTTTGTAAGGAAATTGACAAGATTAGGAGAAATTTTTTATGGAAGGGAGCCAAAAATATATATTGGTTATAATTTAATTGATTGGAATAAAATATGCCAACCAAAGGAAAAAGGGGGAATGGGAATTTTAAATTTAGAAATATTTAATAATGTATTATTAATAAAATGGTTATGGTTATATTATAATTCAGAAGGAAGATTAAATTGGTATGAATTAGTTGAACAAATTCTTGAAAACAGTGATTTAAATTGCATAAACAAGAATAAAAACTCTTATTTTTGAAATGATGTATTAAAAATTATGGATTTTTTTAATCATAGTTTAAACATTATTGTTGGAAATGGGACAAAAACTAATTTTTGGAAAGGAAGATGGTGTGAATCAACTATTGCAGATAAATATGCACAAGTTTATTCATTCACAGAGAATAAAGATAGAACATTGGCCTATTTTATTAATAAGATAAATGAAACAAATTTATATCAAGCTTTAGGAATAAGTGTACCTCTATCAAGGATATCCAATGATCAATTAGTTCAATTGGAGCGGTTATGCAATTCCACCATGCTTTATCAGATGCAAAAGGATGTGTTCCAATGAAAATGGAGTAAGGATAAGAAATTCACCTGTAAAAATACATACAAAGTATTAATTGATGGAGTATACATTAACAGTGAATTAAATTATATACGGATGATAAAAGTACCAAATAAAATACAAATATTTCTATACTTATGTATACAAAATAAAATACTTACTTTAGATAACTTAAAGAAGAAAGGATGGAATTTCCCAAACAGGTGTCCTTTATGTCATTTATCTCAGGAGTCTGTAATACATTTATTTAAAGAATGTCAATATACAATAAGGGTATTAAAAGATTTACATTCAAAGTTAGGATTAATATATAGATGGTACATATATTTTTCAAGTAATTTTACATAAAAAAGAAACTAAGGATTTTAAAGTACTCATCTCTATTTTTATATGTATCAAATTTGACTAGAAAGATGCAGGCGATCCTTTACAGATTGTGTATTTAGAGAGTGGGCAGTGATAGATCTCATCCTTGAAGAAAGAAATCGTATACATTCTGTTACTTACAATGCACAGCACTCAAATCAAAGTAGCACCTACAATAATATAAATACAAACACTAATGCTAGTAATAATCTGAATTCTGGAACAGAAAATGAAAATATAGATAAAATTTTTACAAATATTGAGCAAAATAACTACGTAACTTATAATGATGAAGCAGGACCAGTAGGAGCATGGACAAATTGAAGATCTAGTAAGGCAAAGTAGAGATTCAGAGCTCAAACCAAGAAGCAATTCCAGAGAATCAGCAATCTGGTGGTTTCAGTCAGAGATGAACCAGGACAATCGTGTTGGAACATTATTCCAACAATGGACTTATATGTAAAATATTATGTGTTGTAATATTGTCATTTATATGCTTATTAATAGAGTGATGAATTTTAGTTATAAAATTAAGCATTAAATGTGTCAATTAAGTTGTGGACCTTTTGATGTGTAGAATATTGTGGGTGGTGCTTCTATTTTCTATGATGGGCTGAATTAGAAGATCCACATAAGGTAGCCCAAAATGTATGTCTTTGTGAAAAGATGTCTTGTGGCTATAAAAGCAAATTGGTCCCAAACACATATGAAATTCTGTCATTCTCTTTTCCATTCCATTAAGAAAAGAGAGAGATCCATAGGAGAAAAGAAACCGAATGATTCTCCAAATTGGAGATCATAAAGTGCTTGGAATTCCAAATTTTTGCGACTAAGGCTTCATGAACGCGACGACGATGATGACGCGGCATCAATTCGGACGGATTCCATACGCTTTCGCATACGGTTAAGGTACGGTTTTATTTTGAAATAATTCGGTTGAATTCACATAGTTAGTACGGTCCGTTTGTACGGGCAAAATTAATTTATTATTTTATTTGCGGGACGGTGCCGGATCGTTGCCGCCCCAACAATTGGTAATAATTTATTCATGGGCGGTGCCGGATCGTCGCCGCCCTAACAATTGGTATCAGAGCGAAACTATGTTGAATCGCAGTTTATATGGAAGAGAAACGACAGATATAGGGTTTATCACGATTTCTCTCGTCCAATTTCTGTTAATTTCGGATAATTTCGCTTTTTTCCGAAACGGGTCATAAACGGATCGCGAAAATTAGAGAGAAAGAAAAGTTTTTTAGGAAATTTGTACTATCTTTTTATACTCAGTGGGCGATTCCGGACACAACTATGGTCTTCGTTTCGTGAATGGACATCTGTGACGGAATAACCCGCCCACCAGACGCGAGACGAGAGAAGGGGACGCCATTTTTGGCTCTGTTACGTGAGAGCCATGAAAGGCCCTTTTTTCTTCAGGTCGTGTCTTTTAGTTTTGGAAGGGACGGGATTTGTTTTCTCGGTTGTTTTTAAGTTTACAAAATCCGGAATTATAAATTCTAAATATAAAATCAGGATATCAAATCCCGGATTTTAAGGTTTGGATTTGAAAATTAGGAAAAGAAAAACTGGGAAACAGATTTTGGATTTAATATTCCGGTTTTCTCAAGGTATTTCAATCCCGAATTTATAAATTATGGATATTAAATTTCAGAATATTAAAATTTTGAATATTAAAGTTAAGGAAATTGTCCATAATAAGGTATAATTTAAAGATTAATTAAAAGGTTGAAGGTATATGTGTTTTAAGATTAATTAAAGTCGGCAACATGTCGCCAAAGTGACCTCTCTTGCTGAAATTAATTATATTTTAGAATATAAACGGATATGTGTACGATATTATTTAAATATTGACCGGCCCAAAGGAATGCAATATTTAATATAATTTCATATACATCTGTGGTAATAAGTGTGTGATAATTATTCGATTTTACGTGTGATTTATTTAATCGGCCCAAAGGAAGGTTAATTTATTGACACGTTAATTTATTATCAATTTTTGATTACTACGCCAAGATATCAATAAGAAGTTAATATGATTGGCCAAAGTCAAAATATTAATGGAAAAGGGATATCTTGATGATGGGGATAACCTTTAATTAAATTTATTATTATTATTCGGTTATTTTGGTGAGCAATACAATGCTTGATTATAGTTTTCTATTTAACGTTAATTCGGTTCTTGCATTTATGCGATTTATGATTCTTGAAAGATGTCTTGTTTGCGGGGGGAAATACGGCTACAATTTTTTGTTTAGCCGAAAAGACAAACTTAGACATCTCAAGAACATTGATATTAGTATATATATTTTTGGTTTTATAACAAAATCATCTTATTTGGTTTTGAGATGGATTTTGTTAATTAGTAAATATACCATTACTTACGTGAGAGAAAGTAAAGAAATTCAGAATAATATTTGTCTATCATATATTTTGGTACAAACTCCAATAAGGTATAATTACCCAATAGGTTATATAAGCAAGACGTTGCTTATATGGGGGTAATTTCGGTTAAGGATATTCAGTTATAGTGGGAGTAAATATTTGTACAATTATTATGATATCGACACGTGATACAAACATATGTCATAGACATATGATACAGTTATAAAGTTTTCAAGTTTATTAGGTATTATGGTTATTCTGTAGAATTAAAGTTATTTTTATCACTTTACTCTGATTTAAACAAGGTTCGTCTCAATACGGTTTAAAGGAGACAGGTTGTCTCAATGCGGTTTTAAAGGAGACGGTTTGTCTCATTAAGTTACTAAAGGAGACGGTTTTAAGGATCTCACTAAATTTATTTTTAGGAGGACCAAGTTGGAAATAGGCATGTTAAGATCACATTACATGAAATTTCCATGCTACACATCCACATCATGATTCATGTCATTCAGTTATATTAGTGTACGTGACCATTGAAGGTTTAGTTACGTTATATGTGACGAAAGCCGCTTTGATCCTACGTTGATATTATTGATGGACGGAAGTGGCTAGGGACACATGAAGTTTTTTTATGACAAACAAGTACGTTTATTTCGGTTTATGGTCAATACGTAATTATAAGGAATTACATATAGTCCAAGTGGGAGATTGTTGAAACATTATTCCAACATTGGACTTATATGTAAAATATTATGTGTTGTAATATTGTCATTTATATGCTTATTAATAGAGTGATGAATTTTAGTTATAAAATTAAGCATTAAATGTGTCAATTAAGTTGTGGACCTTTTGATGTGTAGAATATTGTGGATGGTGCTTCTATTTTCTATGATGGGCTGAATTAGAAGATCCACATAAGGTAGCCCAAAATGTATGTCTTTGTGAAAAGATGTCTTGTGGCTATAAAAGCAAATTGGTCCCAAGCACATATGAAATTCTGCCATTCTCTTTTCCATCCCATTAAGAAAAGAGAGAGATCTATAGGAGAAAAGAAACCGAAGGATTCTCCAAACTGGAGATCATAAAGTGCTTGGAATTCCAAATTATTGCGACTAAGGCTTCATGAACGCGACGACGATGATGGCGCGGCATCAATTCGGACGGATTCCATACGCTTTCGCATATGGTTAAGGTACGGTTTTATTTTGAGATAATTCGGTTGAATTCACATAGTTAGTACGGTCCGTTTGTACGGGCAAAATTAATTTATTATTTTATTTGCGGGACGGTGCCGGATCGTTGTCGCCCCAACAATTGGTAATAATTTATTCACGGACGGTACCGGATCGTCGCCGCCCTAACAAATCGACCTCGAATAAATCAAACAGAAGATGAATTAAGAGATGAAGAAGAAAGAGAAGCAATAATTTTCAACAATTTAAAAGGATTGATCTACCTGGAGGACAACGAAACTTCTTCCAATGATGAAATTCCAAATCGATCCAGTGAAGAGTTCAACATGCAAAGCTTTCAAGTTGATTCAATGGAACGCACCGGTAATCTACCTACTGTAGAAGGAGATCAAGAGGAAACATCTCGAACAATGACAATAGTGGCTAAAACAGCAAGGGAGAAAAATCAAAGAAATGAAGAAGGGATCGGATAGTAAAGCTAGAGTAAGATAAAGATGAAGACATATGTGTCGGCAGAGGCGTCGGCAGAGGCGTCGGTATTGGATGAGTAAAGGATTTCGTTCGAGAAGAAGATGAGAAGAGGGGAAGATGGATTAGGTGGCTAAGGGTCGAGGAGAGAGGAATACAGCTTATATACGAGGGCATTTGACCTAAATCGTTTTCCACTAGTTTCCATCATTTTGTTTTCCTCTATTTTTTACGTGCTTTCGTTTGTTTATGCTGGAAAATAGGGGAAAGTTATAGATGTCAAGAGGGAATATATATCCATGTTGGGTATTAATTCAAATACTAGAAATCCTTATTTATAAGGTAATTTATAAAATTTAATCGAATTAATATAAAAATAAACGTAGGTCTTAGAACCTATTCTATTTTTTTTTTTTTTTTAAATTACATATTGTGGTAATAAAAATATATGTGGTAAGAGAAAGGGGGCATGAAGAGCTGTTCTTAAAGACAAGGGATTTGATTTCCTGAATCTCTATAAAACCGGAATTAGGTTTCTAAGGAATCTAAAGGTTTTGGTTTTACAGGATTTTGATATAACAAGGAGTAAAGAGGAAGAGATTATGCCAATTCAGGAAAAGCTTTCCATGGAATTAGCTCTGATGATGGTATTTAAAGGAAGGAATTGCAATCTATCTCCAAATTTTAAGCTTTATTTTCTTTTTAAGCTCTATTTTTATATTTTCGTATAAGTAGTTAATATGGTTTTGTAATCTTTCTTTTTTCTTTTCTTTGATTATGGTTTAGAGGGGTTTTTTAACACCTCTTTTAGAGGATGTAAAACTTTTCAAATAATTAAGCAATAGAAGTGGGACATTTGAGCCCACTCTATTTTGATCAAAAAAAAGATATGAAGACTAGAAGATATATTAAAAGCTCATTTTATAAATTAATTCGATTTGTATCAAAAATTTATACTTTTAAATATGTTTAGAAAAAGTTTTGATCATCAAATTTTAATTATATATTTTGCAATTTGCAATGTTAAAAATGCTTTCAAATAATTTTAAAATTTACCGTAATTCCTACGATAAGCTCAAAATGTTATATATAATATTTTTATTATAAATATTTTTTGATTAATTTTCTAATTAGTTCTTATAAAATCAAAATATTTTATCTTAAGTATTTATAACGTTACATCTAAAATAACACAAAATGGAGCAAGAATTGATATGTACCTCACATTATGTGCAACCACCTCTTCTTTACATTCTTCGGAATCACCACCGAATCATACTTATATAATTCTCATTTATCTTTTAACTAGGACAATACCCGCGACTTCGCTGCGGGTACTATTAATATTCTTATCATTAATGTTAATAAAATGTTTACAAAAAACAAAAAATAAACTAAACTATGACATTTTTAGTAAACATATATACATATCGAATGTCCATGTTATTTAGGAATATTTATAAATACCCGCGACTTCGCTGCGGGTACTATTAATATTCTTATCATTAATGTTAATAAAATGTTTACAAAAAACAAAAAATAAACTAAACTATGACATTTTTAGTAAACATATATACATATCGAATGTCCATGTTATTTAGAAATATTTATAAATACCCTCACATGTTTTTTAGAATATTCGCTGCGAGTGTTTTAACTTTTATAAAAAAAAGTATACATATTTGTTAAATTATATATAAACACTGGTTTTAAATTTTATAAAAAAAGTGTACATATTGCATATATTTATATTCGCTCACTAAGTCTACAGAGGAAATGAAAACATAATTAAGAATTCATTAGTCATTGATTCAAATTCATAATCACACATATGATATGCAGACGAGGTTATAATTCATTACGAGTCAATTTGCTACTTGTTTGAACTTTGAAGTGTTGACAATTAAACATAGATTAAAACTTTATCATTGGCGATCTGATCAGGAGGTCCAGTAGACTTAAAATTTGAATAAACTTAAGGTTAATTTCCTCTTAAAATAATTTTTTCAGTCATATATATCATTACTACTTAGGTTAATTTCCTCTTCAAACAAATTTTTCAGTCATATATATCATTACTACTCGAGGTTAATTTCCTCTTCAAACAAATTTTTCAGTCATATATATCATTACTACTTGAGGTTAATTTCCTCTTCAAATAAAATTTTCAGTTATATATATCATTACTCAAAGTCCATACTTAATACATTCTTAATTCAAATTAAGCATATGGTCATAAATTCAAACTACCATCAACCTAAATAACAATCAAAATATCTAAAAACGTTAAACCAAATAAATACTCTCTGCCAATTGCCAAATCTGAACGATATTATATTCCGCCACACTGGCAATAACCCATTTCTCGTTAGGGTTCCTTGAATACTCATATATTTTTCTCAAAAATGTAACAAAAATGTCAATAATTACCAATATATCAATTAGAGAGATAATGAATCGAGGTTGACTATCGTCAGACTGAATGGAAAATAATTTAATTTTATTTGGATCCATTTGCTCTTATTACTTTTCTTATTAGTTTCTCCACCGGCATGAATGACTCACGCGCCGGTACCCATCATTTTTCTCTTCAAGATAACTTAAATCTGCAAAAAGGCCCATGTATTACTAATAATTACAAAAATAACCTCTATTCTCGAAAAATTTAAGAATCTTAACTAATGGGTAAATTTTTTTTTTTTTTGAAGGAATATAAGGGGTTACCCCTTAATTTTCATTGCTTAAAGATTGTTACCTAGTACATGGAGTATTTACAGGTGATTTTAAAAGAGAAAAAAGAAGAAGAAAGAAAACAAAATAAAATAAAATTGCCCTAGTCCTATCATCTCAAATGTTACGTCCATTTTGCTACAAGATCCTCCGCCCGTCTATAGCAGCCACTAATCGTTGGAATTTTGTTGCTGAAGATCGAATCGTTCCTTGCTAGCCATATAGAGTATCTTGTCCCCCACCACCATGCATCCCATTGTCTCCAATCCTCACTCTTCATTTTTTTGCGCACATCGTACCATTCCTCAATGCTAGTTCGAATAGGGTTCCAGTTTTTGTTGGCACAAATGCCCAAGTGCCTCGTATTAGTGTGCAGTTTTCGAACATATGCTCGCGTGTTTCTAGCGCCGTGTCAGAGCAGCATCCCTTGTCTCGAGTGATTGGCCATCCCCTCTTTAGTAAGTTTTCTTGCGTTAGCAATTTGTTGTTCAGTAGCAGCCAGGCAAATATTTTAATTTTTGGCGGCAGTTTCGTTGCCCAGAGTGTCGTCATGTCGTCTCTCTGTACTCCCCTTTCTGTCAGTATTCTATAGGTCCCATTTGTGTTAAACTCCCCCCCCCCCCCCCCCCCCCCCCCCCCCCCCCCCCCCCCGCATTGTGACCCCAACGCCATTGTGTTATGTCTTCGTCGTCATTTAGAATTACGTCGCGGAGTTCTCTTTGTAGATGATTGTATTCTTGTTCTGCCGTGTTCGAAAGATCTTCCCGCAACTGCGTTCTCAATCCCCTTGTGATTGTTTCTCTCACCGTTATCTGACTATTTAAGTTGTAGGAAGCGAGCACTCGATATGAGTCCTTTATTATGGTTTCACCCAGCCATCTGTCCTCCCAGAAATTCGTGTTATTGCCGCTCCCACATTTAATTCTAACATAAAGTTGATAGATGTTTCTTAATTTTATCAGGTCTTTCCAGAAGAAAGATGCATTATTGTTCTCGCACAATTTTATGCACTCTTGATCTCCGTAGATTCTACGTATTAAGCTTCCCCATATAGATCCCGATTCCGTTCTAATTTTCCAAATCCACTTTAACAGCATACAATCATTTTGGATATTTAGGTCCTTGATTCCCAATCCACCATTATCGATCGATGTACACACTGCCTCCCAATTGGTGAGGCAGTGACCTCCCATGAGATGCTTTTCTCCCCTCCACAAGAATCTCCGTTGTATTTGTATCATTTTCGTTATTAGCCATTTAGGCAGTTTGAAAGCCCCCATGTAGTAAACGGGTACCGAAGCCAAGACAACTTTTAGTAGAACCATTCTCCTTGCAATGTTGAGTAATTTTCCTTGCCATCCGGTGAGTTTTTGTTCCATTTTCCGTATTAGGGGCAGGAAATCATCTCTCTTTGGTCTGTTTATCGTTAGAGGGAGTCCGAGATACCTCATAGGTAGTTGGCTTATCTGACACGGGAGGAAGTGTTGTATTGTTCTTTTTGTTTCGTCGTCGATCTTTTCCATATACATTGAGCTTTTCGTCCAGTTTATTGTTAATCCAGATATTTTAGAGAATGTGGTTAGTATTGTTTTTAGCTTGTATATTGTATTCGGGTTTGGTTGTAATATAAAGACAGTGTCATCTGCGTACTGGTATGCTACGACCTGACATTCTCCATTGTTATTTGGTGTGAAGGATTTCTTTACCATTTGTAGTAGTGTATCCATCGCTATCACGAAGATATAAGGTGATAAGCTATCTCCTTGCCGAACTCCTTTTTTATGGTTAATCCATTTTGTTGTTGTTCCATTTTTCTTAATCGAACTTTTTGATGAGGCTAGGATAGAGGAGATCCAATTATTGAATTTGTCAGGAATTCCCTTCGCACGTAATGATTTTTTGAGGAATTTCCAGTCAATTGAATCAAATGCTTTCGTTAGGTCAACTTTAAATACGATGAAAGGTTTGTTTCTTCTATGGAGCGTTTGAATGTGTTCTCTCACGGTTAGGAAAGTTTCTGTAATGGATCTATTTTTAATGTACGCTGTTTGTTGGACTGATACTAGTTTATCGATATGTCTTTGCAGTCGCATAGCCAGTATTTTGGTTATGATTTTAATCGGGCTGTTTATTAGGATTATGGGTCTATAATGCCCTGGCCGTGTTGGGTTATCTATTTTCTTTATTAATGTTATGTTTGATCTATTGATATCCCATAGTCTCAATTTCCCGGTCTCGAATTCGTTCATGAGTTTTTGGAGATGCTGTTTATTTATTTCCCATGTTTGTTTCCAAAATTCCATTGTTAGTCTGCCAGGTCCCGGGGATTTCCAATTTGGCATTTCATCTATCGCTTTTTTTATTTCACACATCTCGATAGGTTCAATCAGATCATTCATTTGGGTTTGTTGTGTGTTGTGATTGAATAGGCTCTGTATGTTGTATCCTGTTGGGCATTTATGCTCCTTGCCGATGTTATCCCTGAAATAGTTGTATATGATATTTCTCAACTGGTGGTCTGATTGGTTTATGATCAGATTTTCTGGGTCACTTGTTTCGCTCGGGTCTTCTAAATAAGCTATTTTGTTTCCGTTGTTTCTTGAAGATGCATACAAATGGAAGTATCTGGAGTTCTGGTCTCCTTCTTTTAACCATCTTATATGGGAACGTTGTTCCCATTTTATTTCTTGTTCTATGATGGAGTCATGCGTTGATGTTTTTATTAATGATCTTATTTTTTTCTCCATGTCTGTTAGTGCCCTTGATTCTTCTGTTGTGTCCATGATTTCTATGACTTTTTTCCTTGTGATCATCAGAGCCTTAGCTCCCTTCTTTCTTATATTATCCCATTGGGTTAGTTTAATTAGGGTTTCTTGCGTTTTTGCAGTTATGAATCCTGCCGAGTCTTCCTCTTGTGGTGCTACGTTCCATATATTTTTTATCATTGCTAGTGCCGTTTCATTTTTGAGCCAATAATTTTCCAATTTGTATTTTCTCTTATTTCTGCCTTCATTCTGCAGTGTAATTACTATCGGTGTATGATCCGATGTTATCGATGTTATGGGTCTGACAATAATGCATGGTTCGAAATCTCGGTATCGGAATCGGACTCGGTCGGGTCTGGAGACTCGGGACTCGGCTGACTCGGACAAGACTCGGGCGAGTCAAAAAAAAAAATCGGACTGCTAGTAAAAAAATCGGAAAAAATAGAAAAAAATTAAAAAACTTATTTTAAAAATATATAAATATTCATAAACATGATACACACAAATTCAACTCATGAAACTCAAATTACTACATCAAAAATATATAACAAAATATATTATTAAATTTAATGCTTTATAAATTAATTAATAATAATATATTTAATTAATGGGCAGGATAATTAGGATAATTATTAAAAGTGTCTAGATTAATTAAGGGGGATGTATTTTGTAAGAAATAGGTGTCTATTCAAATAGAAGTGTCTAAAATTTGGATAGATTAGGATGTATCTTTGGAAAATTGTGTTTAGGGGATGTATATCTTTCCTATTTAAACTTTGTACTGTAGCGTGATTGAATAGAGAGAAATTATAAAATAAAGAAGCCATTTTGGTCTCTCAGCGTGGAAAGAAAAAAAGAGTGAAATAAAAAGTTATTTGCCCTCTCCCTCTCTTGTGCGTGTGCGTGATAAAAAAAGAAAAAGAGGCAGAAAGTCTGGTTGACTCCTCTCTCTCTCTCTCCGTGTGTGTTATTCCCTCCGTGTGCACTATTTTGCAATAGAAATTCTTTCTTCTATACAAACATTTATCCACAAATATTTCTCCCAAAAATCAAAACCAGTTTTATTTCCAACATATATAACATCTATCTCTTAAAAAAAAAAAAAAAAAAAAAAAAAAAAAACCGGGTTATCGGATCCGATTTATCCGGGTCAATATCGGATCGGTGGGGTCCGAGTCCGAGTCAACTCGGCCGAGTTTTTTTTGACTCGGCCGAGATTTCGAACCATGCAATAATGCTTGTTGTTAAATTGTACCACTCCGGAGAGATGAAGAATCTGTCCAATTTTGTTAGAACCATGTCTTCTCTCTTGTTAGACCATGTGAACTTCCGACCAATGAGAGGTTGTTCGATTAATCCGGTCTCCTCTATTGTCTCATTAAATTTTATTATTAAATCCATGTCCCCGAGTCCACTTGATCTTTCGGATATGTCTCTTATTAGGTTGAAATCCCCACATGGTATTACTGGTATATCCGTGTCTATTTGTATTTGTTCTAGTTCAGTCATGAACGCCTCTTTCTCTTGAGTCTGGGTGGGTCCATAGGCGTTCACAACTCGAAATTTAGTATTGTTGTCGTTCTTGCTTCTAAGCATTACACTTACAGTATAAGTTCCTATTTGGTGATCTATCATTTCGTAGTTTGTATTATGGGATATAATCAGACCCCCTCTTGATCCTATGGCAGGTTTGAAGATCCAATTTCTGAAATCCGGAGGCATTATTCTTGATATGTTATAGTGATCTACTGTCTCCCATTTTGACTCTTGTAGACAACAAATTCCACACGAAGCCTCTCTTAATAATTCTCTAACCACATTACATTTTCTTTCACTTCCTAATCCCCTTACATTCCAACTTAGAATCCGTAAACTACTCTTAAATCTTACTAAAATTACTTAAATCAAAAGCTACTAAATCCTACTACTGCTACTACTATTGCTTGGAGCCTCTACTCCTCCGCATCCCGGCCCAGTCCCTCATTAATCTCTGGTTCGTCTTCTACAACTGACGTCTTATCCTCCGCATCCCGGCCCAGTCCCTCATTAATCTCTGGTTCGTCTTCTACCACTAACGTCTTATCCTCCGCATCCCGGCCCAGTCCCTCATTAGTCTCTGGTTCGTCTTCTACAACTGACATCTTATCCTCCGCTTCCTTATCCATTTGAGCTTGGATTTGATCTTCTAGTTCTTGATCGACGGCTATCTCGCACTGTTCCAGTATCTCCCTAACTATGTGTGCTTCCATTATTTTTGCCTCGACCTCTTCTAGACGTAGGTAGTTGCGTTGTCTTTGTTTTCGTGTCTTGGTTTGGATCGATCCCTGTTCCCCCATGCATTTTCGTTTGAGTTCCTCGGCTTTGGTTGTCGAGTCGATGTGTAGCGTTGTTTTCTCCTTGACTCGTTCGCTCCTTCTTACTTTGGCCTCCCTTGCCTCTGTGTCCCTTCTCTTTGGATCATTGTTATTTTCGTGTGGTAATGGAATTTGTATCTCCAAGTTCCAAGTGGTGCAGTCTTTCCCACCTTTTTCGACAGTGCCATCTCCTTTTGTTTCATTGGTTAACGTTTTTTTCTTTTCTTTTTCAGCTTTCTTACATTGTTTCCCCAGGCCGTTAATCTTAGTAGAAACCGAGGCCCGGCCCAGTTTAAGCAGCCCTCCACATGCGTTGTTTGTATTGGTGGTTTCCTCTTTGGCCGATATGTCGATCTCCATTTCGTCTCCCGTACAGTTGGGAGCGGTTTGATTGGTCTGTATCATTCCATTTTGTCTCCTTGTATACGATATTATTTTTTTCCCATGATTTTCGATCTGTACTGTTTCACTGTTATTAGGCTGTGCACTATCCATTGTCTTGTTTGTCTCGTTCTCTTTGTCTTTTTTTCCTTTTTCACTTTTGCTGTTTGGTTCTTGTGGTGTTGTGGTTGTTTTGATTTGGCTCACTGTATTTGGCTCTTTTATGGATTTGGTTGTTGGTCCTTTAAAGGTTATTTTATATGTAGGCTCCTCTTGTAAAGTACAGCTGGTATTGAGTGAACAATGATCAGTATTAATTTGATTATCTAAATTGTACCATACGTGCTGGAGATCTCCATTGTTCGTCGAAGTTGTACGTGCTGTCTCTTCTTGAGCAGTCGGGTCCATTTTTTGACCGGTTGGCGTTTGTCTTGTTTTTTTTCCGGCCATCTCTTCGAGGCTTGTCATAACTCCGGCATCGATAGCCTTTGTTTTTCCGGTTTGCGAATCTTTGTGCTGTACTATTATCATATCCAGGTTGAGCGTTCGATCTTCTTTGTCTTGTTCACCCGGTTTGTTCGATTCCTGGTCGTCCTTCTCCCTACCAGCCGCATCCTTCGTTCCTGAGGTGGATCCTCGTACTAGGTTATTGTGTATGGAAATACCGTTTGCTCGTTCTTGACCCATTGTGTGATATTGGTCCACCATCTTGTTTCCTCTTTCGATCCCCTTCTCATATTCGATCAAGAGTAGCTCTCGTTTCTCCTGGGATTCAACTGCGTTGATCATACTCATCGCGACATCTTCGCTCCATAAGAGCCCCGGGGTTGCTAGCATTTTTATGATTCTTACGTCTTGGTGTACTTCCAGTGCCGGTGAGTAGTCTGGCTCACTTGGCTCGGAGTTTCGGGACTCCTTGCTGATTCGATCGTCTGCTTGAAAGTTTATTGTGTTTTGGGGTACTGGATTCGGTTCTTCTTCTTCAGTGGGGTGGCTGTTAAGATCGAAGTTTTGGGAGGATGGTGTCGATCTTACATTGTTAGTTGTTATTTCATGGCGGTTGGTTTGTGTTGTGTTGAGGCTAGTTCTGTTTAAGTCTATCCAGTTAATAACCTCCACCGGCATGATGTATGAAAATTCATCAATGGCCAGTGTTATAAAGAAAGGAACCCATCGTAGGTGTTCCACTGTCACCGTTAGTCTCATTATTTCGAGGGATGTCAGATGTAGAGGATCAGTGTGAGACATGTAATATCCAAAAGTGCGTATTAAATGGATAAAATCCGTCATACGCCATCCATGAGGCGGAACATTGTATACCTGGATACATATCTCGTAGCGAAAGGTGACCGGAGTTCCTTGGATCCTAGGTGACCACGCTTGTAGCGTTATACCTTGTCGCGTTATTTCTGGGGGCGGGTTGGCGATGAAGTTAACTCTATTGTACCCATATGGAAGGTAAATGAGATACCTAGTTCCGTTCCAGTGACAGTAGCCGAGCATGTCTCACATGTATGGCCACGCAATGTATATTAGGTTACTGACTGTGGCGTTCGTGTTCATGAATGATGGAGGCACGGTAAGAACAACCGCCGTCGATAGATAGGTGAATTCTTCGTGGTGTTGCGTGTCCGTCATCAGATAATAAGTATTGTTGTATGTACGGTCTTGAGGCATTTGTTTACCATCTGTTGGTGTTGCTTCTGGCGTTGAAGGAAAGGTGGTGTACGTGGAGTTAGAGGATGGAGGTGGGGGAGGGGGAGGGGGTGGCGGTGAGTTCGGTGGTGGTGGTGGTGTTGTATCTGCGTTGTAGGTTGTGTTCCCCTGTGCGTTTGGGCATGTGAACGTTGTGTGTCCATCTCGGCGGCAACGTATGCATTTCATTTGATACTTGCAGTACGAAGCTCTGTGTCCCCTTCGTAAGCACCTGAAACAACGATTCTTCCACGCTTGGTGTCTAGGGTTTGGTGGGATCGGTAAGTCTGTGGGAATTATTTCAGTATGGTTAGGTGGTGGCGGTCCTAGTGGTTCAGTTAAATGCCTTAGAGAGCTCCCGCTCATTAGGATCTCTCTGAAAGAAGGTTTATGCCCGAACTCTAGGTTTGTGGTGTTAGGTTTTGTGGTTTGTATTTGTTGTTTGAAGGAGGGTGAAAGGTGTATTTTGTTATTAGGGTTGTTGGTTGGTATTTGTAGTGTTTCAGCATTGGTTTGTATGATTAGTCGATTCACCAAGCATGGTGAGGGGTATTGTGGATTTTCTCTCTGTTTTTGTAAGCTCGTGTTCACCATTCTGTATTGTTTTGTAATGTTCGTGTATGACTTGACCGCTTGGATAGGATGGTGAGCGGAGAAAACTTGCTTCCGGTACTGAGAGTTGCCTCTCCTTACCTGTGACTTGACCTGAGCAGGTGCATGCTTGAGCTGTGGTTCAGATCTGGTGATCTTTGTCCATCCATCCCGTCCTATGGTTGCCTTAAGTCTTCCCATGTCAGGCGTTCTCGAAGTCGCCCTTTTTCTTTCTTGAAGTCGCCCTTTTCGCACGCTCTCCGTACAGCTTGTCTTGACTCAAAAACCCCAGGACTAACTAATGGGTAAATTATTCCCCACAATTTATTAATTAAATTAAAATATTGTAAACAATAAGTAATTTTTTTTATTTTACACACACCCATTAATGCAAAATTTGCAAGCAAAGCAATTGAATATGGTCCCCAATTTAATTTCTGGAAAACCCAATATACCCAAAAAAAGTTATATATCTTAGGAAAAAAATTATTAGCGATTTCGGAAGGATAAGATAAAATAGTACCTTCTGGTTAAGGGAAATTCGTGTTTCAAAGGACTCTTTTGTAAGAAAAGACATAATAATATCCCTCCAATACCTCTAGCAAAAATGTAATGAATTTATCATAACTCATAATTATTTTTCCCCTAATTAAATATATAATCAATTTATTAATAACATATAATAACACACTGAAAATAATATATATCACCTGTTCAAGTTTTTTCGGATTCACCAGTCACGGCAAGGTTCATCTAATGAAACTTGGTGTAAAACATATAATGACGGAACTGAAACACGGGGAATTTGTAAAAATGCCCCTGCATAATGTTAAAATCACCAAAAAGACCATATATGTATTATGTTACTCAGAGTTGAAAAAACTCCTTCACATTGTTTTGTTTTATTTTATTTTTGCAGTTTTGAGTAATGTTCCAAGGTTTTTATGACTTAAGCAATATGCAGGGGATAATTTGCGAAAAATAATTTAAAAATTAATGAAAAATATGTCATCTTTAACTGAATCGTCATTGCGATAAAATCATTGCTTTCTTATGTTTCTTTCTCGTTGAGCCGCAACTTGGTCCTCATTGGAGCCAGTAAGAGGTTTGTACCATCCAAAATCCAAGAGAATTGCAATCTTTCCCTTTTGCTTGGACCGAATTAACGTGACATCAAGAGATTATAATCTATGCGTGACTATTAAAGAACTTGTACGAACTTTAACTATGTAAATAAAATATAGTATCGTGCTGGTAAAATAACTGAAACTATATAAACATCATCTAAAAAAATACAAAATAAAGAAATTCAACCAAACCTGGTATTTATTACGATAGACCTTGATAGCAGCACCATGAGACAAGATGAGGTGATGTGTGACGATGTAAGGCTGGGTGGTGGAGTTGTCTCCGGCCGTGCAGTTTGTGCACTTTCTAGGGACATGGTATCCAATGAAATATATTATAGCCTATTTCTGAAAATGAAAAAACTATGTATGATACGCGTGAAAATATTTCAACTAAGTTTAATGAAATCTCAGTGAATTGATCGGGAAAACATCAATAAAATATATAGGGCTTAATCAGTGAAAAGAAAATATATATATGAGAAATGATTGAATTAAAGTACCAGTGAAATGAGTTAGGTGTTCAAATCAATGTTGTAAAATACGGAAAACGGTACGGAACGGTCGGGGACCGTAAAACGGGATTACCGTAAAACGGTGAAAAAACGGTGGAAAAACGATGAAAAAACGGTCACCAAAATCGATAGTAATTTAATTAAAATTTATAGATTAAACCAAAAATATATATAATAATGTAATTTTTTATTAGTAAAAAAATAACATAAACAACATCCAGCATAAAACATAACATCAACACGAATGTCTAACATAAACGTAACATCAAAACGAATGTCCAACAAAACGTAACATCAAAATATAAACTCAAATCCAAACATAAACTAAATAGTAAAATCATTAATATCATTCGGGACAACCGTAAGTAAAAAAATTGGTAATTTTATTGGGTTGGAAAAAAAAATTGGCCAAAAAATGGTAAATAATCAAAATTTCAATTTTTTGTAGTGAAAAACGGTCGTTTTTCGAACCGAAAAACGTTTTTTCCCGAAAAAAACGGTCAAACACGGTAAAAAAACGTTTGACCATTTTTTCAAACCGTGTTGTAAAAAACGGAACGTTTTTCCACCGAAACACCGTTTTTCCACCGTTTTTCACCGTTTTTCACAACAGTGGTTCAAATATGAAAATCTGAAAAAAAAATCTTAGAAGAATTTTTAATTCAAACAGACTTGCATAAGCGTATGACAATTTGTACGCAAAAAAAGACCATTTCCTTCATTCTGGCCTTGAAATTTCCTGCAATAGCACCATCACACGAGAAAAACTCAGAAAATAACACGACAAAAACTCAAAATCCATAAAAATTGAAAATATACGTACTGGTCTTGAAAATCGGCAGTAAATGCCTTGAAATCGGCTTCAATCGTTCGAATCTGTAGGTTGTGCTTCTCGGTCAGTTCATTTTGTGTGTGCGAGATGAGAGAATAGGAGGCTTTGCAACCCTTTGCCTAGACATCGCCTGCAATAGCACCACCACATGAGGAAAAGTAAGAAACTAACACAACAAAAAACGCGAAATCCCCAAAAAAAACAGGATAACCAACCTACTGGCCTTGAAAATACTTTGAATCCCCCAAAAAACAGGATAACCAATCTACTGGCCATGAAAATACTTTGAATCGCCCCGAAATCGGCTGAATCGCCTTGAAATTGGTTGAATCGCCTTGAAAATCGGTTGAATTTCCTTCCAATTTACACGACATGCTTCGGCGAGACGAGAGAAGAGATGGAGATGGAAGTGGATATTTTGGGGAATATTAACAGAGAGACGAGACGAAATCGGTTGAAAGGCTATTAACAGAGAGAGGTCGCCACGAAATCGCGTCTCTGAAGAGAGAGATGGAGATGGAAATGGAGAAGGCTATTAAGAGAGAGACGTAGGCGAAGGAGATGCATTTATTAAACATATGGGATGGAAGTGGATGCGCTATTGATTGGAAGCACCGATTCATTAATCGCCAAATAGAAAATATGACGTGGCACGCTACTGTAGCAGAATTAGGTTGCCAAATGTATTAGTAGGATTAATACTGCAAGGGTTATAATCAGGAAGTATATTTACCCTTTTATCCTTTTCTTTGATATATCTTGACCAGATCAAACAAATTTCACGAAATTTTAACCATTCCGTTTATCCGGTTTCCTTAATAAATCTAGACAGTAGGATTTGAGCAAATGAACAGTGAAAAAACATTGGTGCATCGAAGAAAAACTCTTTTTAATAAAAGGCCATATATGATGTCCTCAAATTCCACCAACATTTTCTACGTCACCAATTAAGAATTAATTAATAAGTTAATAAACAAAAGACACACTGTTAATGATTAATTGATATCTATCTAAAGTACATATAAATTAACAATTCTTAATCAATTCAATTAATCGTTAATGAAATGTAATTTTGTTAATTACTATGTTAATTAATTATTAATTTGTAATATAGAGGGTGTTGGGATGAATTTGAGGGGCATGGTATATTTCCTTTTTAATAATATATACATACAGAACGAAAATGGAGGTACGTAAATGCCAACTGAGTTCTTATACTGGTCGAGCCTGCCATAGACTAGGTAGGGTTAGTTAAATCGCTTACTAATCCTACGACAAACTATGTGCATATTTTTTTTGTTATCAATATATTAAAGACTTGCATTTTTTTTTAAAAAAAAATCATAAATACAATTTCAATATATAAATTCAAATTTATGGCAGGAAAATTAACAAACAAAACGAGCAAAAAAAAACAGAAATTATCGCAAAGCTTACAATGCTTACAAAGCTTCCAGCACTTGGACAATACTAATGCAGATTAATAGTTCAATACTATTATCTTAGACATACTTATATGTACAAATTTAACAATTTGTTTGTCTTAGATGCCATGTCGAAAAAGCACTCATCACCCGTCCCTTCCACCCGATAAGTAGACATTCATTATCATTCTCGATAAAATAATCCTTATTGTAAACTTCTCTCATCTTATTCTTGATTTTCTTGAATATTGCTCGATCCAGACGAAACTGCTCAAATCCTGCTCTGGAGTTCCTGCAATGCCATTGCTTATACGTTTCTGACCTTACAAACCTTTCCGAACCCTCACATGCTATCACATTAATCGCCACAGGGCCCCATACATTATTTTCTAAGAACCATCTTTGTTTATCGTCATGAGGTATGGTAGCCTCATAAATATCAAATATTGCAGAGAAAAAAAGTAGCATTTGCTTAAAACGATCGGCAAAAATCAAACCATTAAATGACGCATTGATAATTGTTTGATTGAAAACATGTGGGTTCATCTTCCTTATAATATCAAGAAATCGATTTTTAGGATTGTACGTTAAATCTGTTTCGTCCCCAATATTTTCGAAACCATGCACACAGTTCACAATAAGCACCTCGTCTTTCTCAATGTTGAGATCTTCGACATGAATTTCATCCCATTTTGTACATATCCCTCTATACTCAAGAGGCACACCAAATGTTCTTGAGTACTCCGCAAACTTCCACCCTATCACTTCAATTTGTTGCACAGGTGAGGAACTTGATTCCAAAGCTTCGATATTTGTTATCCGAAGTTTTGGAGGTCCCCCTTCCCTTTTAGAGAGTGCATGAATTAGACATGGCCAAGTCAAGCCTAATTCAAGGCCAATATTTATTATATGCAATTTTGATGCCTTTCTGGTTGCATTAAGAATTGTATCATTGGTGAAGTACTGGGAAGTCATATAAAACGGACACGATAATAAAAAGATACGTACAGCATTTAAGTATTCTGTCGTAGTAACTTGTGGAGCCACACGTGGTTTGAAGAGGTCATTACTAGTTCCATTTAAACGAGCTTCGAGTCCTTTGACCAAAATGTGGGCCATTCTCTGCACTCCGTCGCCGTCAGGAGAAGAGTGATTGCTTATCTGCTTTATTAATTGATTAGCATTTTGATTATCGTTCATAGATATTGCTCGCGAACAATGGATTAGAAGAGTTCTGAGATCAACTAAACTCTCACGGGTTTCTGTCTTACTTCGTGAATTCTTTCGACTCTGCATGATTTCACGAAGACGAAGGGCTTCTTTTGCAAAATATTCTTCATGCAAAAAGAATACCTTATCAATCACCAATTCTTGGTTTTTAAAATAAAGCACAGAAATTTTAGACTTTCGTCCCTCCATGAGGGACAAGTCCCCACAATTTGTGTTTTTTTTACCCTTCAACCTCACGAGATCATTATCTTTGACCTCACATTCGTTTAACTTCCTTCCAATTGAATTACCATTCTTTTTAGTATGTAAATCAGTGACCAATTCGTTATCATTAATTTTAGGGACAAACTTCATTCCTTCTTCTAACCCTTTCTTAAATTCTAAAGCGGGTAAATCAATCTGATGTGAACCAAAGAAGCTACCCATTGAACTTGGCCAGTTTGAATGTGGTAGGTTACTCAGAAAAGATGGATAATTTTGGCCAAGAATATCATAAAATGATTTCTCGATGGTTTGAAGATCCACCTCCTTAGGATGTACACCATTATTTTTGTCGTTGTAATCTTCGAAAAGTACGGTGCTTATGTTTTGCAATGCTTCGTCATTGGTTATCTTGCAAATGCCGTGGTTCGAAGGAAATCTTTCCATATCTTCAAACGAAAAAGAAAAAAAAAACAGATTGAAATTCAGTTCACAATTCACATTCATAGTTGTTCATTATAATTTGAAGTTTGAACTTCCATACATGTTGTTACCAGTACTGCCAGTTATATAATTGCCCTGATCTAATTAATCATTCTTGTTTATCTTCACTGTCAGATATATAATTACACTTATAAAAAAAATTCTGTTTACTATTTTGGAACCTGGTTTATAGAATTTCCGGGGTCGATAAATAACTTTGGTTGTCAGAAAATTCATTGTCAAGGATTTAGGCAAGCTGAGTAAAAGAAGAGCTAATATCAGAAAAGAAACAAAAACCGAAGAAGAAACGTACCTTGAAGGAACTCTTAATGGTTGATTATGGAAATCGCCGTAATGATATTTAGAGCAATGCAGAGTCACAGAGACAGAGAGCTTCTGTTTATATAAAAGAACAAGAAAATGAACGGCCCTCAAAGAAGAGATTGAAAAGTAAACTAAATTTCACTTTCGGTCCTGACTCAGAATTTTCATAGTCTTTCTCGTAATTTATCGACCCCGGAAATTCTATAAGTCAAGACCGAAAGTGAAATTTAGTTTACTTTTGTTCTATTTTTGTTCCCCGGAAAGACTTAGAAAATTCTACTTTCTCGTAATTTTTGTTCCCTCAACTTTCTTAGAATTTTCATAGTCTTTCTTAGAATTCCCTCAATTTTTGTTCCCTCAACTTTCGGTCTTGACTTAGAATTTTCTCGTAATTATATAAGTCACTTTCGGTCTTGACTTAGAATTTTCATAGAATTTTCATAGTCTTTCTTGGAATTATGCAGGCTTAGAAACATGGTGACCTAAATCCATGTTTTTGTTGGAATTAGAATCGATTTATAATTTATTAGGGAGAAGAATTGGGATAAATATCTGTGGAGATTAAAGAAATCAACACGGATAGAGAGAACAGAAGGCAATTTTGCTCTTCTTATTTTAACACGAGAGACAGGAGGAATTCTCTCTTTCCTTTTCTTTATTAATTTTTTGTTATATTCAATTTGCTACAGTACATGGATTATACTATAGGATCGATCATATTCATCTCAATAGAGACACTTATCTATTCAAAATGCATCTTTTATATTTAATGGACACTTATCTATATCAATAAATATTTCTTAATTTAATATGCATATCCCATATTTGTACACATAATAAATTATACTATCCAACCCCAAAATACATATAATATTAAATAAAATATGAAAAAATTAGTTAATAAAAAAAAATATTAAACCATTAATTTCAATACTATCCCTTAATATTTTTACTCGTCATTCCCATCATTTTTCGAAGGCAGACGAATTTTTCGCTTGGAAGCGTCTTAATGAAAATATCTATCAATTGATTTTCGAATTTGACATGCTTCAATTTACATCATAATAGAGAGCTTCGATTACATAAAAAAAATGGTCCTTAAAGAAGATTGAAAAGTAAACTAAGTTTCACTTTCGGTCTTGACTTGACTTCGATTATTCATAAGTCTTTCTTGGATAGCTAAGATCAATCATTCAATTAGTCTTATATTGAGGCTCAAAAACATGGTGTGGGAATACATGATTTGCAGATTTTTTTTATCTACCATTTGATGAAGAAAAATTATATTATTCTTTCCAAATTCACCCATCAAATCGTGATGGGATAAACATGACATCATTTTGTCATTCTTACCAATGTACACATAATCAATTAAGTATTCAATTAATAATAAAATAAAATACAATTAAAAGTTTAATTAATTAACTTCTGATTAAACTAATAAATATTCCAATGAATTAATTTTCAATTAAAATAATCAAATTAAAATTACAAAATTAATTGGGGGATATTTTGGGTACAAATTAGAACTCTCATTTAATCGTGATGTTATCGTGACAACATCACGATTTGGTGAGTGAAATATGGAGGCATGGTAGAAGGCCTCTTTGATGAATAGTTTAATGTATGCTTTCGTGAAAAATTAAGAAAGAAAAAAAAACTATTAAAAGGCTAGGCTTCTTCTATCTTTCACCACGATTCGATGTTTTGCATATCTCAACCGTTCATCAAGAAATCTCAATTTTATGTGATAGTCAGCAGAAAATTGGTCTGTGAAAATCAAGAAATGAATGCAAATATTCTTCTCATTTTGAAGATAATGGAAATAAATCGGCTCTATTTGAATAGTTGCGTTATTGTTAAATGAGAAAAGTATAAATTTGACTTCTCAACTATTGAGTTGGTGTATTTTTGTTTCCTCAACTTTTACTTGGTTCATTTTTAATCCCTGAACTATTATGTTAGTTAATATATAGACATTACATCCGTTAAATACTTATATGTTCGTTAATTTTGACACATAAGCAACGACATGTCATATATTCTACGACATAAGCAATGATGTTATATTTAAAAAAATATATATTGATATTCTTATCAAAAAAACAAATATATATTTTGTTGTCATAAATTCTAATATTTAATAATACAACTAGCAAGTTTTTAACAATTTCCATGATTTAAATTATTCAAATTTATTCTTCTTATATACAAAGTTAGAAAACTTTGGGCTCATATATGAGGCCACGTCATCACTTTATGTTTTGGTCTTTTTTTTATTTATTTACATTTTGGTTCTTTTTTATTTACATTTTGGTCCTATTTTATTTACATTTTGGTCCTTTTTTCTTATTTTATATTTTGGTCCTTTTATGGTTTATTTATATTTTGGTCATTTTTTACATTTTCATCTTTTTTACTATTTTATATTTTGGTCTTTTTTTACATTTTGATCTTTTTTTTTATATTTTGGTCCTTTATTTACATTTTGGTCCTTTCCTATTTACATTATGGTCCTTTTTCCTATTTTATATTTTGGTCATTTTTTTGTTTATTTATATTTTGGTCCTTTTTTACATTTTGATCCTTTTTTCCTATTTTATATTTTGATCATTTTTTACATTTTGATCTTTTTTTTTTTTAATTTTGGTCTTTTTTTACATTTTGGTCATTTTTTCTTATTTTCCAAATTTTTTTTAATTTCCTCATTGGGCAGGGTTATGTATGCAATTTCGTAAGTTCAATTTTTTTTTGTAATTTTTCTTTTTACCCAATATTTTTTCTTTTTACATTTTGGTCCTTTTTTTGCTTTTCAATTTTTTTTGTATTTGCTCATTTTGCACGGGTATATATGAAATTTTCTAACCTCAAATTTATGCGAGTTTTTTTTTGTCATTTGCCCGTTGTATCCATATGACACATTGTTAACAATCTTTTAACTCTCTGAGTAGTCCAAATAACGTGTTTTGAGATGGTTTTGATCGAATATTTTACTACGTTACTTTTCCCCAAATTGTACAAACACCAAGAAAGTTTTCTTTTCAATTCATACCAATCTTTTTACGCTTTGAGGAGTTCAAATAACGTGTTTTTAGATCATTTGCATCGTATATTTTACTACATGATTTTTCACCAAATTTTATAAACACTAAGAAAGTTTATTTTTCGATTCATAATAATCTTTTAAAGCTCCGAGGAGCCCAAATAACATGTTTTTGAAATGGTTTGGATCGAATCTTTAACTACGTAACTTTTCACCAAATTATACAAACATTAAGAAAGTTTTTTTTCGATTCATAGCAATATTTTTACGTTTTGGGGAGTTCAAATAACATGATTTTAGATCATTTGTATCGTATCTTTTACTACATAACTTTTAACCAAATTTTACAAACACTAAGATTTTTTTTTTTCAATTTATAACAATCTTTTAAAGCTCCGAGGATCCAAATAACGTGTTTTGAGATGGTTTGGACCGAATCTTTTACTACGTAACTTTTCACCAAATTATAAAAACACTAAGAAAGTTTTCTTTTCGATTCATCGTAATCTTTTTACGCTTTGAGGAGTTCAAATAACGTGTTTTAGATCATTTGTATCGTATCTATACATAACTTTTCACCAAATTTTACAAACACTAAGAAAGTTTGTTTTTCGATTCATAACAATCTTTTAAACCTCCGAGGAGTCCAAATAACGTGTTTTGAGATGGTTTGGATCGAATCTTTTACACCGTAACTTTTCACCAAATTGTACAAACACTAAGAAACTTTTCTTTTCGATTCATAACAATCTTTTTACGCTTTGAGGAGTTCAAATAACATGTTTTTAGATCATTTGTATCGTATCTTTCACTACATAACATTTCACCAAATTTAACAAACACTAAGAAAGTTTGTTTTTTGATTCATAACAATCGTTTAACTCTCTGAGTAGTCCAAATAACGTGTTTTGAGATGGTTTTGATCGAATCTTTTATTACATAACTTTTCACCAAATTGTACAAACACCTAGAAAGTTTTATTTTCAATTCATATCAATCTTTTTACGCTTTGAGGAGTTCAAATAACGTGTTTTTAGATCATTTGTATCGTATATTTTACTACATAACTTTTCACCAAATTTTATAAACACTAAGAAAGTTTGTTTTTTTATTCATAACAATCTTTTAAAGCTCCAAGGAGCCCAAATAACGTGTTTTTGAAATGGTTTGGATCGAATCTTTTACTACGTAACTTTTCACCAAATTGTACAAACACTAAGAAAGTTTTTTTTCGATTCATAGCAATCTTTTTATGCTTTGAAGAGTTCAAATAACATGTTTTTAGAACATTTGTATCGTATCTTTTACTACATAACTTTTCACACAATTTTACAAACACTAAGAATTTTTTTTTCGATTCATAACATTCTCTTAACTCTCTGAGGAGTCCAAATAACGTGTTTTGAGATGGTTTGGATCAAATCTTTTACTACGTAACTTTTCACCAAATTGTACAAACACTAAGAAAGTTCTATTTTCGATTCATAGCAATCTTTTTACGCTTTGAGGAGTACAAATAACGTGTTTTTAGATCATTTGTATCGTATCTTTTACTACATAACTTTTCACCAAATTTTATAAACACTAAGAAAAAAAATTTCGATTCATAACAATCTTTTAAATCTCCGAGGAGCCCAAATAACGTGTTTTTATGATGGTTTGGATCGAATCTTTTACGACATAACTTTTCACCAAATTGTACAAACACTATGAAATTTTCTTTTCGATTCATAGCAATCTGTTTACGTTTTGAGGAGTTCAAATAACATGTTTTTAGATAATTTATATCGTACCTTTTACTACATAACTTTTAACCAAATTTTACAAACAATAAGAAAATTTGTTTTTCGATTCATAACCATCTTTTAAACATCCGAGGAGTCCAAATAACGTGTTTTGAGATGGTTTGGATCGAATCTTTTACTATGTAACTTTTCACCAAATTGTACAAACACTAAGAAAGTTTTTTTTTCTATTCATAGCAATCTTTTTATGCTTTGAGGAGTTCAAATAACGTTTTTTTAGATCATTTGTATCGTATTTTTTACTACATAATTTTTCACCAAATTTTACAAACACCAACAAAGTTTGTTTTTCGATTCATAACAATCTTTTAAATCTTTCAGGAGTCCAAATAACGTGTTTTGAGATTGTTTGGATCGAATCTTGTACTACGTAACTTTTCACCAAATTGTACAAACACTACGAAAGTTTTCTTTTCGATTCATAGCAATCTTTTTACGCTTTGAGGAGTTGAAATAACGTGTTTTTAGATCATTTGTATCGTATCTTTTACTACATAACTTTTCACCAAATCTTATAAACACTAAGAAAGTTTGTTTTTCAATTCATGACAATCTTTTAAAGCTCTGAGGACCCCGAATAACGTATTTTTAAGATGTTTTGTGTCGAATCTTTTGTTACGTAACTTTTTACCAAATTGTACAAACAACAAGAAAGTTTTATTTTCGATTCATAGCAATCATTTTACGTTTTGAGGAGTTCAAATAACATTTTTTTAGATCATTTGTATCGTATCCTTTACAACATAACTTTTCACCAAATTTTACAAACATTAAAAAAGTTTGTTTTCGATTCATAAGAATCTTTTAAACCTCCGAGGATCCAAATAACGTGTTTTGAGATGGTTTGGATCGAATCTTTTACTACGTAAATTTTCACCAAATTGTACAAACACTTAGAAAGTTTTCTTTCCGATTCATAGCAATCTTTTTACGCTTTGAGGAGTTCAAATAACGTGTTTTTAGATCATTTGTATCGTATCTTTTACTACATAACTTTCCACCAAATTTTGCAAACACTAAGAAAGTTTGTTTTTCGATTCTAAACAATCTTGTAACGCTTTGAGGAGTCCAAATAACATGTGTTTGAGTTCATTTGTATCGTATTTTTTACTACATAACTTTTCACCAAATTTTACAAACACCATGAAAGTTTGTTTTTTTATTCATAGCAATCTTTTAACTCTCTGGGGAGTCCAAATAACGTTTTTGAGATGGTTTGGATCGAACCTTTTACCACGTAACTTTTCACCAAATTGTACAAACACTAAGAAAGTTTTCTTTTCGATTCATAGCAATCTTTTTACGCTTTAAGGAGTCAAATAACGTGTTTCTAGATCATTTGTATCGTATCTTTTACTACATAACTTTTCACCAAAATTTATAAACACTAAGAAAGTTTGTTTTTCGATTCATAACAATCTTTTAAAGATCCGTGGAGCCCAAATAATGTCTTTTTGAGATGGTTTGGATCGAATCTTTTACTACGTAACTTTTCACCAAATTGTACAAACACTAAGAAAGTTTTATTTTCGATTCATAGCAATCTTTTTACGTTTTGAGGAGTTCAAATAACCTGTTTTTAGATCATTTGTATCGTATATTTTACTACATTACTTTTCACCAAATTTTACAACCACTAAGAAAGTTTTCTTTTCGTTTAATAACAATCTTTTAACTCTCTGAGGAGTCCAAATAACGTATTTTTCAGATGGTTTGGATCGAATCTTGTACTACGTAACTTTTCACCAAATTGTACAAACACTAAGAAAGTTTTCTTTTCGATTCATATCAATCTTTTTACGCTTTGAGGAGTTCAAATAACGTGTTTCTAGATCATTTGTATCGTATATTTTACTATATAACTTTTCACCAATTTTTACAAACAATAAGAAAGTTTGTTTTTCGATTCATAACATTCTTTTAACTGTCTGAGGAGTCCAAATAACTTGTTTTGGGATGGTTTGGATCGAATCTTTTACTACGTAACTTTTCACCAAATTGTAAAATACTAAGAAAGTTTTCTTTTCGATTCATAGCAATCTTTTTATGCTTTGAGGAATTTGAATAACGTGTTTTAAGATCATTTGTATCGTATGTTTTACTAAATAATTTTTCACCAAATTTTACAAATACTAAGAAACTTTGTTTTTCGATTCTAAACATCTTGTAACGTTTGAGGGGCATCATATATAACTCCAATAAAATACAAGGATATCCTCCTACCAAAATGGATTATTCAACAAATAACTAAGATAGTTAATTAGAACATTTCTTTGAAAAGGAACGGATAAAATGTTTGGGCGACATTGATTGGTCAATTGGGAAAAATGTTCATTAACGACTAAACACGGTGGTTTGGGCATATTAGACTTACAAACTCAAAAATAAACCTATCTTACCCAAACCGATTTGGCCAACATGCAAGAGAGGGGAGGGGGGGTGTGGTTAAGATACGACATGGCCAATCACCATACGAACCCTCTATGACCAACGCAACCTCTCCAATGGCTTACTAATAATCACTCAAACTCACGTTCTTTCTTTCTAAACGATCTTCGGAAAAACATACGATCTACTCATCCACCCGGGGAAAATCGATTATATAAACCCGAAAATGTGGAAATGTAGAGTGCCCAAGAAAGTTATCTTCTTTTCTTGGCTAGCTTTACAATCGAAAATATTAATAACGGGGAATACTTGGTGGCTAGCAACCTTATGGAACACTTGGAAGGAAAGGAATCGACGAATCTTCCAAAACAAGAGCCTACGACCGAGTTCGATCTTCCATCTAATACACATGGTCACATGAATGCAAGAGCATGGATCAGTCACTGCTAGCTTACGGCCAATGGAGAGTTTTGGTCAATACTTCGCAAGTGACCAATTCTGTAGATCCTATTTTTAATCTCTCTTTTTAAATTTCTCTGGTACATCCCTAAATCTTGTAATTTTCTCTATCTTAAATGGAAATTTTAAAGAGGATTAAATCCTCTTTTAAAAAAAATATAAGGATAATAATGATATTTTCAATATCCGGTCATTTTTTCTCCCTACTTTTTTATTATGATGGAAAATTATCATTTCAAATTGACAATCCCCATAAAATAGAACTCGCTAATATTCCAGAAAACATTTTGATGAAAAAAACAAGTGATAGAAAGTTGATAGAGAGAAATGGGCCAGATATAGAGAGGATATATATATATATGATATATTTATATTCATGTTTATTTGGGTCTAAAATTAAAAACTTTTAAAAAAATTTATTTGGTTTTATTTATTTTTCGGTTGAAGTTTATTGCGAAATCAATGATTTTTTTGTTTTTGTGTGTAAAATTATTGTGAGGAATGATTGCACAAATCCTCCTCCTCATAAATTTTGTTATTTGTTTACATTTTTGCGTGGAAGATATGTTTATGTGCTGTTTATAGAGGATTCTTGCGCAAAGCATGATTATGCGCGAAACAACTAGGCATTAATGACAAAAAGAAAAGAAAAGAAAATATAAAATAACACTCATTTGCGCAATATTACTTTTTACATAAAAATGGCTATATATTCAGTACGTATTCGTCTGCAGACATTTTAATTCATAATATTAAAATAGTGTTTTTGAAAGTTAAAACATTATAAAGTTAACATCATATTTCATAATATCATTATTTCGTAGAATGTTTTAATAACTCAAAAATGTACAATAATAATCAACACAAATATTCAAAAAAGAATTACCATTACAAATACTAATCAAAATTGATCTACTCTTAATTTTAACAAAAACAACTAGAGCCCTTGTATTCTCTCTCTTAAACCGAAAATAAAAAAAATCCTAAAATAAACGTGATAAATTTTATAATCTATGACAAAACAAGTTTCTCTATCTATCTATCTATTTTCATCTAACTTTTGTTAAATTTTATAATTTTATAATTTTATAATTCACGACGGTACAATACAAACCATTCCCATTCCATGACTGCCATTTTTTTCGATGGGATACAGTGTGGCCCCCACGGTAGATTTCAGATGTGTAACCGCACGCTCTCTGAGATTCTTTCTCCTCTCCATTGCTTTCTCTCTCCTCTTGGTGATAGAACATGTGCGCAATGGACCCTCCAGTCCTGCACCTACTCTCCTGCGATGCACGAAAAATAACAATTAATAAGAAAATACATGTTTCTAGTCTACTTGATTATTTCCGAATTAAATCAGGAAATCCGAATTTACCTCAATATTTTTTCTGACGCAATTTGAGCCGCTTTAATTATTGTTCGACTTGGTAATAGTCGTATCACTCTTTCAGGGTCTGCCCTTCTTGGAGAGTGTATTTTCACGAGCTGTTATAAACGCAATGCTTTAATCAAAGTTTGTTCAATAATTCTAGAGAGAGAGAGAGAAAGGAGAGAGAGAGAAAGAGACCCCAAGACATTCCATCATCTGGAAATAAGCACGACCACGTAAAGGAGTATGCCCTCCTCTCGGCTTTCCAAAATACCTCGTCCTAATAAATAATTTAAATTAAAAAATCAAATATTATTTTCTCATTTAAAATAATTTTATTTTTAATGCGTACCATTCTTGGTAGCCAGGATCGACGGTGAAGCCATACATGTCGACAGAATCACATATCGAAAGTGCAAATTCAAGTGCTTTGAGACCCGTGCCTTTCGCCGAAGGCCCAAATGAAGTCTCGAGCATTAAATACACTTTATTTTTTATCGGAATTTCCTGTATTAAATATAAAAGTAAATATAATGGTTTCGATAAATAAACCAAATAATACAAAAGAGTACCTTAATCATTTTATTCATGATATCATGGATGGTAGTTTTTATAATCAGCACTTCGTTCCTACTTTCTGCATTAATTTATTTCAAACTATTTATCATACTTTTAACTCTATAAAATTATATAAAGTCAATAAATAAATGATAATTCATAACTCTTATTTTCATACCATCAAGTTGAATAACTTTATGGAGTGCCTTTGCAGATCCTCTGTTTAAAATTCGAAACGTACTTTTTCTCCCTACATATTTTGTATAATTCTGCAAAAATTCAACAAAAGTAAATAAACAAAAAAAAATCACAGAAAAAGAATAACCAAACTAAATTGAAAATTTAAAACCTGAATAGGGGCGCCATTTTCTCTAAAAACAACATCGAAATTGTCAATTTCTTCGCCGAAACTAGTTTTCAAAAGATCGCCTGAATTTCCAACAACAGCACATCGACCAAATTGACGTGGAGAATATGGGGGCGTTTCGGGAAGTACCAATTTTAATTTCTCCATGCACAAGGATTTGTTCTTGCAATTATTTCTGAACCAGTGAAAAAATAGGAAATAAATTATTGATCAAATGTTAATTCGAAATATAAGAAGGGTGAAAATGAAAAAAGGTACGAACAATTGTACTCCTTTGTTTATTCTACGCCACGCGTAATCGTGCCAACCATCTGGTAATGCATCGATATACTCCTTTGTTAGTACAGTTGTACTATTTCTAACCTACATAAGAGTCAAAAAGAAAAAATATAATTAATACTAATATAATATCTTTTTAATTTAGGTCTAAAATGGAAGAGGATTTTTGTTATACATGTTCCCACGTAGCAACAGTTTCGCAAAGATTGAAATCAAATGATAAACCCTCCGTCTCTCCGGATTTTTGGTCCCTCTGTAAATAATCAAGCATAAATTAGCAAAAAACCCCAAAAAAAAGTTTTAAGGTTCGAAAAGAAAATCAAAAAAGGAAAAAAAACTTACCCACACAGATTCGGTGTCATTGGGATATTTTAGCGTGATTTTGCAATAGTCTTTTCCCCTTACTGCTTCTAAACCTAATCCGTTTTCTTTCTGTGATAATTTCATGAATTTATTAATTTTTAATGTAATTATCATGCTAAAAATTATATAAATATATCAGAGAGAGGTTTTAATTTCAAATTAAAGAAATACATAATTAAAATGAGACTCACCACACATTTACTAAGGTCGGTATGAAGTGCTGTCATTGCGTATTTATCTACCTCCGATAGTTCATATGTATTACTAAACTTGGCCCCAATTACCTCCGATACTTCATATATACGATCTGAATAATAAGAAGAATCAATTTCAAATCTTTACATTAGAATCATGAAAGGGTTTCCAATTTAAGATGCAAACGTAAAATCAAGCCACAATGTAACCCGATTTAACCTCGTGAATCTCAATTTAAACCTAATTTATCCCCAATTACCCTCAATTGAGACATTACCCGCCCAAAATGAAACTCATAGAAAACACAAAGCTAACAATTTACCATTATTTTTGTAATTAAATGGTACATTTACGCGTTCACTTAAGAGAAAATATATTGCAATGCAAGCGACCATTACTATCATCCAAAACATTCTAGAAAAGCTTCCACAGAGATAGAGGGGACGATGCATTCTCGGCGCCGGAATCAAGTAGTGCAATTTTATCCCTCAAAAATCTGGATTTGCGAAGTGAGTTCAAGCGAGAGAGAGAGAAGAGTTGTAGATCGGTGAAATGCAGAATCTCCTCCTTTTCTTTTTTTTATTTGCTTTCGAGACAAAAAAAAACATTGTTCAATGGAGGAGTCCAGTGGTATAAGTATTATGGAAAAAGGAACAGTTTATTGTTCTTAAAATCATATATTTACGAGAATAGTTACGAAGGTTTTAAACTTAAAATTATATATTTACGAGAACTGTGTCTTTGTTTGTTGCTTTTGTTTTTGTTTCCCGATTTTTTGTTTCTGCCATTTTTGTTCGTTGTTGCAATTTCCGCGCGGCGTTGCTGAGAAGACCCCCTATCAATCATCTTCATTTTCAACAAAACTGGAGAATTCGTTTGTACAATAAAATAGCACATAGTAACTTGTTTATTCTAGAAACAACTGGAGAGAAGTCCAAAGCAAAGGCGAGGCGTCGGGGATTTGAATTTTGAATAGATTTGGTTTCTCATGAGCTGATAAAAGACAACACATGTTAAGAGTATATAGATAGGAAATTAAACGTGAGACGGGTGCATGTAATGTTTCGAGTTTGCCGTTGATGGTCCAAAATCAAATGCTGTCAATGAGTCTGGTAACGATGAATGTTGCTTATTAAGGAGTAACTAATCCAAAGCTTTTAATTTGTTTATCTATTTTTAGGAATTTCTGTGTATCTGTTTTTTATCTGTGTTTAGGAATTTCGGTGTGTTATGTAATCACAATCATTTAACTGTCAAATTGTGATTTTAAATATTATAAATTTTGATCATTTATTAATTATTACTATTTTAAGTTATAATCATTTAACTGTCAAATTGTGATTTTAAATATTATAAATTTTGATCATCTATTAATTATTACTATTTTAAGTTATAATTATTTAAACATTTTTATTTTACTTTTAAATTTGAATATTACCTCAAAGTAATAAAGATGTTTACTATGGTTATTCGTGGTTCACATGATTTGAGTCTAATAAGTTTTTTCATTATATCGCATTAAGTTACTTGAACATATTTGAATGGAAATATATATATACAAGAAAATTAATATATAATCTAAGAAAATATAAATCAAATATTGTTAATAGTTTATCTAAAATGATATAAAATAAATATTGGAACAGTCAAATTGATCAAAGTAATCTCAAAACCTCACATGCCATACAAGAGACTTGTTCATAAACAATTGATAATATTGGGTTCATTGGTTGAACCGTCAATGATGATTATTGTATTTTTACTTTTTAGTAATT
The DNA here is from genome assembly GCA_946800325.1 of Luzula sylvatica. NCBI lineage: Eukaryota > Viridiplantae > Streptophyta > Magnoliopsida > Poales > Juncaceae > Luzula > Luzula sylvatica. The sequence goes on along the minus strand of OX326961.1, from coordinate 54,952,598 downwards.
ATATATAAGTAAAAGAATTTGGACAAAATGCCATTTAAAAGTTAAAACAAAAATTATCAAATATTTATATGATTTTGAATGAAATGTGAACGTTACATTTCAGTCCTACGTCTTTCCTTGTATGTTACATACAAATTTACCAATAAAAAACTTACATAATATCCTAAAATAGCTTAATTACAAATAAATATTTATATAACTTAATTACAAATTTAAAAAAACTTATATATCTTAATCCTAAAATAGTAAAATAAAAAACATTATAGGGAGCAATACATATTATCAAAAAATCGTAATACTCAAAATTAAATTGACCTACATACACAAACAATATTTAGAAATCCAAATCATCTTTCTCTGCGATTCATTCCACCAACACGAATCCCCGAAACCTTATTATCATGATGTCGTGGATTGAGCGGCGACCTCTGATTAACCGTAACCCTACCACGATTAGGCTCGGTTCCACGTTCCGCTATGTCTCTCGTTCTATGAGTTTTGATGGCCTCAATTTGCTCCAATTTCACAACCACTTCTTTCATACCGGGTCGGTTTTTTGGTTCGCCCGCTATGCATCTCAGGGTTAGGACGGCGGCCTCTTGGGCGGCTTTGGAGGGATATTTGCCTTCTAAACGCGGATCCATTAATCTTGCCAACTTGCGCTTGTCTTGCAAGTATGGCTTCGCCCAGTCAACCAGACTCAACTGGTCGGGTGGGCGATTCGGGTCTAATGCCCGTTGACCTGATAACGTTTCAAGCAGGACAACTCCAAAGCCATACACGTCACTCTTCACATATAAATGGCCTAGTTAAGTTTTGCAAGATAAATTAGTAGAGAGAAATATGAAATAATGAAAAATTATGGCACGGTACGTACCGGTTGCAATATACTCGGGCGCGGCGTAACCGGATGTACCCATGATCCTAGTTGTGATGTGCGAGTTACTTCCATCCGGTCCGAGCTTAGCCAACCCGAAATCAGATAACTTTGGGTTATAACTCTACAGAAAAAAGATTGAAGTTAAACAATTGAAGCTCAAAATTTAAATTTGAAAAAAGGATATTACAGAGTCCAAGAGGATATTCGAAGCTTTGAAATCTCTATAAATGACTTGTCTCTCTGACGTATGGAGAAACGCTAGACCTTTAGCTGCGCCTATTACGATTTTTAACCTAAGATCCCATGATAATGGCTCATATGTACCTCCTGTACGAGATAAATGAACCAATCAATTAATCAATCAAAAAATGGTACCAATTCCCCCCAATCTAGCCTGAATTAACTTTCAGTATTAGAACCAACATTCGATTTGCCTCAATTAAACAACAATTAATTGACATGCCGATAGAAAAGAACTTGAAAATCGAGAAATTGATACCAAAACCGGATTTGTTAATCCTTAAAGTTTAAGTAATATAATTGAAATGAGAACAATTAGGGGTAATTAATTAATTACTTCTGAAAAGGTGATTTTCTAAGCTTCCTCTGGCCATGAATTCATAAATGAGTAAAAGGTCCCTCTCTTCCCAACAATATCCTAAAAGTCTGACGAGATTTGGGTGCCATAGCCTCCCCAAAAAATGCACCTCGGACTGCACAAATTCAAAAAAGATCAATATAATTGATGAAAAACTATATTAGATAATTAATAGATACATTTAATAAATAGTCCCTTGCTTTAAGGTACTACTTTATGCTTTGAATTAAATTAATTCCAAGTCATAGTTGACTTGTAATCCAAAAACTAATTTTCTTGGTCATCCTTTTTCATTGTCAAAGCACGTGAGAACGAATGACCCGTGGGGTAAGTTATCTAGAAATATTTAGACTTTTTGTTTGATTGAAATGTTTTGAGTTCATACCTGACTAATTTAAATATGTTAAAGATTTCTTAGGGACACACATGAAATTTCTCCAACTTCAAAACAAAATAACATAAAAAAATAAAAAATTTACCTGCCATTCCTCGAGCCCTTGCAAGCTTTCGGGATTGAGTTTCTTAACCGCAATAACCATTCCACCTCCACTTCGGGTCGGGTTTAGGGTTTTCTCATCAACCCATCCTTTATAAACCCGCCCAAAACCGCCCTCACCCAAAACCGTATCGGGTTTGAAATTCCTAGTCGCGCTTTTCAACTCCGCGAAGCTGAAAATTCTAAGATTCGGGTTCTCTAGAATTTTTCCTTCGGGGGAGCATATTGGGTTATCAGATACGGATTCAGACCCTGATCCGTTTGATTGGGTGAAGGTGCTATTAGTGCTTGAGCTTAGCGACGAGAACTTGCTCGTACCATTGCTACTTGTTTTTGACGTGTTATATGAACCTGTCAATTTAAATACAAAAATCACGAATTTGTTTAATTTGTTTGATCAACAATAAATTTTATCACTCTAGTGAACATAGTGAAAATTAAAATGTTTTGATTTGCTAAAATGATTTCAAAATAACGAGGGTTCAAACTTCAAAATATAATTTTTAAAAGATCATTTTCATATTAAATGAGGTAGCTGGGGGGTCTTAGTCAACTTAGACAAAGACAAATAATTCCAATTTGAAAGTCAAAGTTTCAAGTCTTAATTAATTTCTTAATATTGACTTTGCTTCAGAAACAAATGGAGAGAGATTTTCGTCAATTAAATGAAGCAACATATTAATCAAATTTATATGTGGATGTAAAAAGAAAATATAGTCTTGTTTTGCAGCAAGAAAGAAAAATCTTTGCTTGTTCTTAGCTGTATAATTAGAGGAAAAAATAAGACGCAACTCTTATGGTAAAAAATAATTACATTGCGAGGAAACAAAAATTGCATTTCGAGAATATTTCCATTCTATTTTATTTTGATAATTTGCTTCAACAAAAATATTTTGGTATGCTTAATAATCTGATATGTATATACCATTCCATAACCTCAAACTATCTATCAAACAAAACTTCGAATATCGAATTTAAACTTTTGAACTCGAAATCTCTCTAATTGATCCTTACAAAATTCAATATCAGTCTAAAATTAATCAAAATCCTATGTGATAAACAATAGAACCCAAGAAAGAAAATCAAAATTTTACCTACTTTAAACTAATTAAGATTATTTGGTTCGAAACGAACCAATAATTTGAAATAATCACCTGGGCTTGATGGTCTGAAGTGAAGCGGACTCTTAGATTTTCCATCTGAACAAAACCCACAACAATTCCCCATTTCTGTGCTTGTGTTTGGGAAACAGGGGTTTGAGGTTTGGGGGAGAAATAAATGGAAATGGGGAGCAAAGACTCGAGAGAGAGAGAGAGAGAAATGATGGATGAGAAAGAAGAGTCGAATCTCCCGCAAGTCTCAAGTCGCCTCTTTCATGGGTACTCGCTTCTCTGGTACTCTGATACTGTTTGCTGTGAGTTTTTCGGAGTCGTCTCTTTCTATAGCGAGAGAAATTGAATATTGAGAGTTTTAGGTAGACATGGTTTTCATTGATTGTCTCTTTCTATTTGAATGATAAGTTGATTCTTGGGAGAGAAATATAAAAATAATGTATATTAATTATATCGATGTAATAGTAATTATATAATATAATATAATTATTATTATTATCGAAGAGAAAGTACCAACATGTATATATCAACACGTAGCTACATAAAAATTATGTATGAGCGTTAAAAATATATAGACGCTCTTAGAATAATCATGTATTGAAGTATCAAAAAATCAAGACAACTACAGAATGTAAAGTTGAGATTTAATCACAGTGCATGATTCAAATGATGAAATAACTTGTATTGGAGTATCAAAAAAATTAAAACAACTACAAAAAATGTATAAAGCTAGAATTTAATTATATTATATTATTCGATGAATGAGATTAGGAGATGTGGCATCTTCATGGGACAAAAAGTGATTGTAAAAATGTATTGAAATATCAAAAAAATCAAGACAACTATAAAAAAATAAGATTATGATTTGATTGTATTGCATGATTCAAATGATGAGATAACTTGTATTGAAGTACAAAAAAAATCAAAACAACTACAAAATGTAAAGTCCATATTTAATTATGTTATATGATTTAATGAATGAGATAGCAAAATGTGACATCTTCATAGGACATTGAGTGATTGCAAAATTGAAAAGAGATAAATTTTCAATTATTTCCCAACCAAACATGTAGGTACCTTGAATTAATCCAATCTATCCTAATTAAATTAAGAGTGGTGATGCATGCCCCCCTTAAAATTCTTTAAATTGATTGATGTATTGGTGTCTGTGTTAATGATGGTGGTAAATCATGACTATTTAATTTTTTTTCATCATATATAAGAGAAGAAGGTGAAAAATATTCACCGTTTCACACATTATTAATTTATTTAATATTTTTAACAACTTTGTTTACCACCGTCTATAATTAATGAAATTTAAATCTATAAATTTGGAAAAGAAATTATTTGACTAAATTAACATACCATTTAACATGTGTTAAACGGATACACATGAATAAAACCATCGTAAAAAATAAAAAAAATATAATAATGAAAATGAAAATAATAATTTAGCAAAAATTAGAAAATGAAAATGAAAATATTTTTTTTAAAAAAATATTTAAAATAAAAATAATAAAAATTTGTTCAAATAAATATGTTATCATGTGCTAAATTAAATATAATAAAAATATTAAATAAAACAAATTATTTTTTAATAATTTGGTTTACCACCTAATCAATGTGGTTTACCACATAATAAATACAATTTTTCACCTAATCTAAAATTTAATGCATTTATTATATATTGCCAACACATCTATACATTGAGGAGATATTAGAGGAGACAAATATAATTTTTCTTAAATTAATTTGCGCATTTTGTTATTTTTTTTTTCCATAATGCATAATTACTCTCGGAACAAAAACAATACAAGAGAAACCACAAACAAAGAAATCTTTGTTTTTGCATAAAAACAATAACACAAAGAAAGAAATCTCCTTTTTGCATAAAAAAAAATGCTAGAGTTTCTTAACGGCTCGTACATTTCTTCGTTGATTTTCAGTTAAGAGCATCCGCATTCTTTCACGATTGACTAGTAAATAATAAAAATATGTTTTTAATGTAACCATTTGAATTACAAAATAGTTATGATGTTTTCGGTTTTAATATTAATTAATATTTGAAGTTTACAATATGAACGATAGACCAAGTGCACTTTATATTGTTCTTCAAATAGACTTTTGGCAGTCCACAAAATACAAAGTCAAACAACATTTCTTGAATAATAAAATAATAAATTATGAGATATAATAACTGATTATCATTACAAAATATTATAACTAAAAAAAAATTCAAATTCAAATTCATAATGAATAAACAAAATTACAACAATCAAGTAAAGAATATAAATTAAATATTATATATAAGCACAATATTTTCAGATGACGTAGCTTCTCTGACTTAACCTTTCAGTCTTCTTCTCTAGTCAACAAATCTCGAGCTGGTTTCCTGCCAATATTTCCTCCTTTCAGTAGCCGCCAATTTCCTTCTCCTTTTAGTCGCACAAGTTTTATTGATCCCCGAATGATTACTTCTAATCTGAACAAATCCTACTTATTTTTCCTTCAGTAGACTTCTCTTAAATCAATTTTCTTCTCTTAAGTCAATTTCTCATCTTTTACCCCTTACTTCTCTCGATTTTCATGACTTGTCATAGACTTGTTGCAGGTTTCAAAAAAAAAAATGATTTCTCAATTACTTGTCTCTTGATATTGACTATTATTTAAATCCTTAATATAAAATTGCTTACATGTGATTTAAAGAATGTTAATTTATTTTTTAAATATTAATTCTAATCATATGCAGGTTTTGAATATTACTTGTCTCCAGTTTGGCTACCATTTCTAAGATTTAATTTTTGAAAATGAGAACATCTCTATTCTCCAGGTGTTTCTTCTCCACAATTTACATTCTATTTTATTTTTTATTACCTCAATTGAAATGTGAGATAAAGTGTACAAACAGATATGTGACCAAATTGAAAGAAAAGAAGAATGTAAAGCATTTGTCGTCAAATATTAAATATCAATTATTTTCTATAAAAAAGATACAGAGGAAATTTAATATTATTATTTTTAATTATTGGAGTATATACAGGGCCGCCCCTCTCTTTTGGCAAAAGAGACATTTAGCTAAGGCCACCGATTTTCTAAGGCCACAAATTTTTTTTATGCAAATTACAGTATAAGAAAGAGAAGGAGCTTGAGGGACACAAGTAAAATGAATTCTCTAAATGGCTCGAAAAACTCAACATCTTATGATAATGAACCGAAAAGATATATTTTTAGAAAATATTGATGTAAAATGATGTAAAGCCCAAAATATATAGAATATCATGTTTTAGAAATTTTAGATAGTATATTACACGTACACAATGATTGTAAAACATAAAAATAAAAATGCGGTAACAAAAAATGTTTGTTTAATGAAAGACAAGGCTTTCATCTCCATTTCTTGATTCAACTCTTTATTATTTTTTTATTTAACTCCTCAATTTCTGGACGATTTGTCCTCGATTTATTTGAAGGTTTTATATTTTTGAATTTGTTTTTATTAATTTTTTACTAGACAAAAAAAATTTATATTTAAGTTAACATAATATTATTTTTTTAATTATTCTTGTTATATTTTTGTCAAAGGCCTTTAAAATTGCGGACCGGACCTGAGTATATATGGAAGTAATTTTTTCGGATCAAAGAAAGAGTCAGATTGCTTGGATGAATGACTTATTTTGTTTTTAATTTGGATAGTTGTGTTTGATCAACTGTATCAAATAATATTTTGTTGGAAGTGTTTAGTTTTTTATGCGTAAGTGGAGTCTTTTGTTTTAGTATGGCACGTATTTAATTTAGTCAAATAAATGATATACAATATTAAATTTGTTTTATTACATAAAATACAAAAACTCTACATCCACGTAAATAAAACCCAGAAATACCACCGAAAAGTTTAATATAGTAATAGTATAGGTAGGGCCCACACCTTTATTTATTACCAAAAATGTAATTCTGGGTCACTTCTGTAATTAACTTCTGTGACCCTATCATTTTTGCATAAAATAATAGTTCTACATTTTTTGTCGAGAGCCTCCGAAAATGTTGAGCCGGCCCTGCTCGCTGCTCGTCGTCATCGGTGCAGCCCTCTATGCCGGAGGATCTGAACGGAGAAAAGATGTGCAGAATGTTGTGTCTTCTTGCTCTTACGAGAGAGAGAGAGAGAGAGAGAGAGAGAGAGAGAGAGAGACTAGTAAAATGATAATACACAAAATAAACTGTAGTTAGTAAAATTATTTGCCGAGATTAAATTAATGAATTGCAATTTACGCATTCAAAGAGAAGAAGCAGAAGCAGTATTGAAATTAGATTAAGAGTGGATTTAGAAGACAATGATTTTCTTCGAATGAATTTTGTTTTTCAGATATGACTTAAATAGAGTTTAGAAATAACTAATTACATTTTATCATCCAATCACAAACTAACTATTATAATCATCCAATCAGCGCTAGGCCATTCTAGGCCGTATGTCCGTCGGACTTGTTCCCTGGGATTCTCCAGTAATACATAATTTTTGCAGTTATATCGTAAAATACATTGACATAATTGCATATATATACTACCGTTTATAAATTTAGGAGGATAGTTGTCTAGTCCTTTAATAAATCTGTCACTGGACACAATTGATGAGGTGATAAAAAGAAATAAAATTGATTGATTATTATTATGAATTGACTTAATTAATTGTTAATTGACATGTTTAAATGACACATTCGTTTGTTATTTTATCATGCATTATTTGCAAAAAAGAATTTGATCCGGATATATATTATTAAGGGGAATTCTTCAAAACCCCCATAACTTTTCTACAAATTTTGAAAAGCCCCCTGTGTTTTTCGAAAACTCCCTATCTTTTTTAGATTCCCACAAAAAACTCATATATTTTTTTGTTTCTTCCAAAAATCCCCTAACTTTTTTAAATTTCCTAAAAAAACACATATCTTTTTGTTATGTTTTTAAAAATGACCATATACCCCGATAATTTTATTTTATAAATCTCTATAATTTAATAAATAATAAATAGATATTAAACTATAATAAAAAAATAAATAATATTAAAATATTATAATAAATAATACATAGATATTAAAATATTATAATAAATAATACATTGATATTAAAATGTCATTTTCAACAATTATTAGTATTTTAATATCTATGTATTATTTATTATAATATTTTAATATCTATGTATTATTTATAATAATATTTTAATATCTATTATTTATTATAATATTTTAATATCTATTTATTATTTATTTTTTGTATTTTAATATCTATTTATTATTTATTGAATTATGGATATTGATAAAATAAAATTATGGGAAAGGGTATAATGATAATCTTCAAAATCATAACAAAAAGGTAGGGATTTTTTGAGGGAATCTAAAAATGTTAGGGGATTTTTAGAGAAAGCCACAAATATAAGGAGTTTTTTAGGGAATCTAAAAAGACAGGGGATTTTCCATAATTTCCAAAAAAAATTAGGGGTTTTTTGAAGAATTCCCTTATTATTAAAGATCTTATATGATTGAATTTCAATTTATGTATTTTTTTTCAATTTATTCATTATTATTTATTTGTTTCTTCTTGGTTTTCTAATAGTAAAATAAAAAATTTCCATCACTTTATTTTGCATTATATTTATGACTCGAAGACAAATCATGCAACTAAAATAATTTTATTTCTCCATTTTCTGCATGAAAATAACCCAAAGTCGACCATCCATTTAAACAAATTCTTTTAATTAAGCCGCCTTTTTTTCAACAAAAAATATTCTGACACGTTCAAACACTGTACTTATGAAAATAACCCCATATACTCCTCTCTCACTCTCTCGCTTTCTCCCGCATCCAGTTTCTCCACCCGCCCCGTCCAAACCTCTCTTTCTCTCCCCGTCGCCTCCAGTTACTCTCCCGCCCCGGCCCGTCCCTGCCTCTCTTTCTCTCTCTGAAATCGTCGCTTCTTTTTCTCTGTCTAGGTCGTCGCTTCCCTTTCGCTCACTAAGTCACCTCTTCTCGGCGATTAGGGGTCTGAGGAAAAGGGATTTACTAGGTGCCATCGTGAACTATCTATCTTAGAGATTGATTTTACATAATCAAGGCAGATTCGAGGGCTGTTAAGAAAAAGGTGGTAAAACGGGCTCGTCGATATTGTTCTTGTCAATCAGAATTCAGAAAAAATTTCTGGCTTGATAATATTAATGAAAATTTTATCTGGTTAGTTAAACACATCAATAGAAAATTTCACAAAATATGGAGACTTCTTTGATATATATTAAATTCTGCATTGTACCTTGTAAATGTTGTTGATGTGAGATAGGGGTCTTTTGCTTTTTTAAAATATTCAGAAAAAGTTTATTTTTGTGAAAATATCCCCTATATTTTTCTGTAGTTTGGTGTTGATTTTGTCAGTGAGGAATTAATGTACAAGCAAGAAATCATGTTTATGCTAAATTTTTGTTAACATTATATGTTATTTAGATGTTTATTATACTTGGTTTTATTTTATTATTCTTTATGTTGCTAGACTATACCAATTTTAATTTGCATTTCTTCTATCTTATCACGTTGAGAGAGATGAAAAGAGACAAACAGTAATATATTTGTAAGCATGATATCAAAATTTTGGCATCTTAGAACCACAAAAATTACCATCCTTAATTCACTAATTATGAGAAAACATCATGTTATTAATCTTGGGTGATTTTATGGTACGGGTATATTTTATACGGACGGACACGATTTAATTGCAAAGATCAATCCAATGATGATTCACAATCGCTATAAATATTTTAGCTGCACAGTAAAAAGGGTATACTTGTCATTTCCCTCCTCATTCTACACGCTTTATCCCCACTCTCCATTTCTCCTTATCTTTCTCTCTTTTCCTTTTCTTCTCTATCTCCTCAGACTTTCCTTTCACTTTCATTCTCCGTAAATCAAGAAAGTCACGTATGTTCGTCACCTCCTACTCAAGTGCGTGAAGTTCACATGAAATCACTCTTGTTCTGCGAAATACACTATATTGGGAGGTGGGTTTTGGGAAATAAGCCGGATCTACATTTCGAGCATCGAATTGGTAACATCAATGGATCTGATTTGATATTGATATGAGAATGCGGATCGATCATGAACAGAGAAGATGCCAGAAACATTGAGTTGAGACAATCACTCTCTTGCCTCCTCAATTTCAATCACCATGCCTCGATTAAATCCCACCAGGTAATTGGCGAGTAATAGTAAGAGTTGCAAGTTGGATCTCCAATTTTGAGTTCCCTTTTTATCCTTAAACTAGGTGCTTGGCGGAATGCCTAAATAATTTTAATAGTTTAATTTCAACAATTTAAAATTAAACATTGAATTTGTTTTTTTCTTTTCGTTGTTAGTTCAGGTTTGGTCTTAATTTTGAATCTTTCAAATTGTAGAGATGAAAGCATCAATGAAGAAAGTAAATGAAGAAGGAAGATTAATCAAATCATTTTCCTAATGGTTAGTATAATTTTATTATAGAAAGCATCGAAAATGGTACAAATGGACTAGTGGTAAGTGTTATGTAACGGAAATAATATGAAGATGAGTTGTGCAAATGGACTATGTGGAGTATTAGTGTATTACTACTTCAATTAGAAACCAAAATCCAATAGTTTTTTTTTTTTTTTTTTTGAATAGAAAGGCAAGCGCGATACGCCCTAGATCCGATCTTCTTTAATAAAAGAGATGGAAAAAAACATCCAATTTACAAGTTACAATGTGATATGGTCTAGTAATGGCATGGCGTTACTGCACTCTATCCACTATCCTACTTCCTCTGACTAAATACTCCCTTATCTATCTGAGACCTTAAATAAGTATAGCCTATGCAATCTATTACTCTCTCTGTCTTCAGCTTTCTTGTGGTCATATCTAGCAATAGCTCTTCCATTGGTGAATTAGGTCATCGATGGAAGTTCGTAGTAGATCGTGCATGCGTCCTTTGTGTTGGAAAATTCGGTTGTTACGTTCGCACCATATTGTCCATATCGTTGCCAACCACTTAGTGTCCCATGCTTTTGCTTCGGTATTCATCATCTTCATTCGGTGCAACCACCATAAGTCGAGAAGCGTCTCCGCATTCGCTGGTCTTGAGGGCTCGATGAGATTCCAAATATCCTTCGTGAACGAACATTGAACGAAGAGGTGCGTGACGGATTCCATCGGGCCCGCACATAAGCAACATGTTAGGTGATGTGGCCATCCACGTTTTACTAGATTGTCCGCCGTTAAGATACGCTCGTTTACGGCGAGCCACCCAAAAATTTTCGCTTTTAGTGGGGCTCTAATTCTGAGGATTGAAGGGGTCCAATAACATAGCACCCCCGTATGTGATATTCGGTCATAGGCTAAAGCCGAGCTATAGCAGTGCGTTACCTCAACCCGCGGAGGTATAAAGGTTATGCGAGGGAGTCCTATGCCAAGGGCTGTGAACTTCGGTACAAGGCGTTGGAGGTCACGAACGAAATACGATGCTTGTGAATTGTTAATGGTGTTGATATCTTCGGCCCTTTGTGTGTTATAGAGTAATCGCATCGTTTCCGGCCATTGTGAGTGTTGATTGTGTTCAAGCATGTAAAGCCATTTCATCAATAGGGCTTGGTTATGTCTTTCAATATCGATTACTCCCAATCCTCCGTGTTTCTTGGGTAGACAAATAATGTCCCATTTAATTAGACAATGTCCGCCCATTATTTTGTCACTTCCCTTCCAAAAGAAAGCTCTAGTTAATTTGTTGATTTCCTCAATAACTCCTTTTGGTAAGGTCATTGCTTGCATGTAGAAGTTTGGTATCGCTCTTAGCACCGACTTTACTAGGGTGGTTCTACCACCTAGTGTTAGGAATTTATTTTTCCAATTATTGATTTTGTTCCTCATTTTGTCTATCATCGGTTTAAAGATTATCTTGGTTGGTTCTTTGTATGTTAGTGGAAGTCCGAGGTAATTCAATGGTAAGCTCTTCTTTTGGCACTTCATGAGTACGGTTAGATGGGGGTGCAACGATTCGGGAATTGATATCGGTACATATCCACTTTTTCCCCAATTGATATTAAGACCCGATATGTTAGAGAAGGCTTGGATTGTTTCCATGATTATTTTTATGTTGTTAGGATGAGCTTCAAGAAAAAACAAGGTGTCATCGGCGTATTGTACAGTCGTTGGGGCGAACACTATCGGGTTTGTTAGGAGGGGGTTTGTTTTTTTTATCATCACTTGTAGCGCATCGGCCACCAATGTGAATAGAAGAGGGGAAAGGGGATCCCCTTGTCGGAGCCCTCTCCTATGTTTGACGTAGGAACCGCGTGTCCCATTCGTGATAACCGATGAGCTCGAGGAATGTAACATGCTCATAACCCATCGTATCCAAACGCATGGGAAATGCCTAGCCGTTAAGACTTGTTCCAAGAATGACCATGAAATGTTGTCAAAAGCTTTCTCAAAATCCAATTTGAACATCAAAGTTAGGATTTTTGATATGTGGTAATAGTTTAAGAGCTCTCTAGATGTTATAAATAGCTCCGTAATGGTTCGGCCTTTTATGAAGGCGGTTTGGCATCGGTTTATTAAAAATGGCATGTAAGGTTGTAATCGGTTAGCTAAGATTTTGGTGATTAGCTTCATTGATGTGGCTATGATGCTTATTGGCCTAAACTCGTTAATTGTAATGGCCGTTTGTGATTTTGGAATTAAATGGATGGCGGCTTTGTTTAGTTTAGTCATATCTAAGCTTTCATTTTGGAATCGATTTATCATACTTATGATGTCGTTCTTTAAAATTGGCCAAAACAACAGTTAAAATAAAATGAAAGATGAAATAAAATCAAACAACAATCAACTGTAAATAATCATTCTGTGAGTAACCAAATCACACCAATTTAATAAATAAAATAAAAGATGGAATCCATTTTGTTTCTTAATGTAACATAATAATATGTTCATTCACTTGTACTCACAAAACACGATAAAACCGATATTTTCAGTCCGATAGATATTTCAACTAATTTATAAACGAAGTAGAAATATATATTTTAAATTTATTTTGTTTATATTACAAAATTAAATAAGCACAAGTTACATTTTTTTGAAGAGTTTTATGGAATCAATGAACATGTTTGAGTGTTATGTCCAAGTTGTTTACGAAACCCACATCACGCCTTATTATTTGACTCTTAGGTAGCCTCGCAATCTCTACAGAAAATATTGAGATGAGAGAAATTGCGCGCGCGCGCGAGAGAGAGAGAGAGAGAGAGAGAGAGAGAGAAACTAAATATGAAATATATTTGGATGAAAGATAAAACTTGTCGAGGAGAAAGAAATTGATGTGCATTAATTAGTGGAAATATTAGACTGGTATTAATTAGGAGAAGAAAATTAGGAAATTAATTGGAATGGACAAAACAAACAATAGTTTAATGGAGAAAATAAATACTAATAACATTCTACTTTTTATAATACCCAAATTACCCTTTTAACCAAAGGAGGTACGATAGAATCACCCGTTAATCTTTAAATGTATTGATAAGGAAAAATGAAATAAAAAGACAAGAGACAAGAAGAAACGCAAAAGGAAAAATTACAAATCAAATGGAGAGACTGTTAAAAGCAACAGAAAAATAGAACTTAATACATTCTAATAACTTTAATACCTAAATTACCTTTTTATCAAATGGACGTATGATAGAAGCTCCATTTAAAGAAAATGTATAACTATGTTCAAAAAAATATGTTAGTATGCAAAAAAGATGTATGCTATTTAAGAAAGATATATAATATTGAAAATTCGAAAAAAATATTTAAAATATTTAACGATCATTGTAAAAAGATATTATTTATTCAAAATATTATATTACACATCTAAAAGAACTATTAATAATAATAACACATCTAAAAGATGTATGCTATTTAAGGCCTTAATATATTCCACTTGAGTTTAGCTTATTGACAATGACTCGTTGTGTGTAATTGAGTATTTAACTAGGTTGGATCCCCCTCGTTGCTACGAATACAAGATTGATGTAAAAATAATACATTAATTGTTACTGTGAATTATTTTGAAGGTACTTTTTATTGTAATATTGTACTCATATTTGTTGCAGTTATTTTTTACAAAATACAAATTAACATTATCTAAAAAAATGAGCTATCAGTCCTTCTCATTTATTTATAAATCTAGATTTATACATTGCAATTTCACTTCTTAAATACCATAATATCATGTTTTTTGATGGAAATTTGGCGAGGGCTTGTGATATCCCCCTTCCAAAATGAAGATTTGTATTTCACCAAATCAAAGTTTCGTACATGTGAACCCTTAACAGCCTTCTACAAACCTAACTAATCTTTTTTAATCAAATCTTTAATTCTAGTTAAGGGAAATTAGTAAAATAAATCTTGCGGGAAAATAAAGAAAAACCCGCAGGCCTTACTAAATTCACACTCGGCCCATCTCCTAAATTAGTACGTTAATCCATCATAGCTCCTATGTAGAAAATAAGGAGGTGACACTAAGAGAAATGAAGGAGGAAAGCGAATTGAAAACGAAATTTAAGCCTAGATGTCAATAAGTTCATAAGCTAGTTGGTTGAGTGTGAATTATAAAAAATCATATGTTGTGAAAGATTGTGGGTTCGATTTTTATTGGCATAAAAAATATTAGGTATCAGTAACGAAAGAAATCGTTTGTCGGATAGTATTAAAAAAAGAAAAAAAAAAATTTAAGCCTAAATTGAGTCCTGAGGCTGAGTTGGAACTAAACTCCCTAAAGAATTTCCTCAGCAGAATTACTCTTATTCAGGAGAGCGATAGAGTAAAATGGAAGAACAATAAAAAAGGAGAATTCTCAACTCAGGAGAGCGATAGAGTATGATACGGTTAATAATGACGCGAAAAAGGGAATTAAGTAAAAATAACAGAGGTGATGTTATGAGGTTATAACAATTCATTTCCTGAGCAACCGCTTCTTGCTGCGGCTTCTCCCATCCAAAGCCAAAAACAAATAATCCATCCGAACACACAATTCCAAGGGAGGAAACTAAAGGAAAAAAGAAAAACAAGAACTTGCCTTACGAGAAGCTTCGGCCATGGCGAACTGAACGTCGAGGACGGAGTAGTAGTCTACTACGCTGAAGTTAAATCTGATGGACTGTTTTTCCCTTTTTCTTCGGTTCTCTTTCTAAAACCTTTTTTTTTTCTAATCTGGCGGAGCTCAGGGGCCGCATTGTGGTAAACCAGTACTCTGATAAGTCCCGGCGGCGGAGCAAGTGTAGTGAATACGAGTCTGCCGGCGGTGAAGGAGCTATGATGTGGCTTATGCGCCTTTCCGGTTTCTTCTCCGCCGCATTGTTGACTGTTATTCTTTCTCCTTCTCTTCAGTCTTTTCCTCCGGCCGAGGCAATCAGATCGTCTCATTTCGATGGATATCTCCGGTTTCCCGGCCAGATCGCCGTCACCAACAGACATTTCGCGTTCCGATGAGCCCCTCCCTTTTACAATTCCGGCGAATGCGGTGCCGAATCGAAAACGAATAGCAGAACTGGAACTGTGTGTGATCCCTCTTTCGTTCATATAGCAATCACCCTTGATGAGGAGTACCTACGCGGATCCTCGGTGAGGGAGTTTACACATACAACGAAAGAGAAAGATTATGGACATTAAAAATACCACTACGAATTAAGATGTTCTACTGGATTTTTCAACAGAAAAAATACTTACGCAAGATAATTTAAGAAAAAAAAAACATGATGTTGATCAATAGGTGTTACCTGTGTAAGAGAAGTGAAGAAACTGTGACCCATCTTGCTGAAGAATGTGAATTTATCCAATGACACTGGGCGTTGTTGCGAAACGAGGTCCCCCAACTAATCAGGTCGACAGATTCGCCCGACAGGAAATTGCGAAGCCTCTTCGAAGCTGGTGGAGATCAAGCATCCAAACAACTCTTCGCGATATTCTTCTTCGTCCAATGGAGGGAGCGATGTCGCTGAGTATTCACCGACGAGGCCAAAGAAGGGGATCGGCTAATGGATGAGGTTATGGCCGAGTGGGATTTGGTAAAGAAACGAGATCCAATAGTAGAAGAAGGCTCGGAGAATTTGGGAGCTCGATAGGTGCGACTCATCCAGAATTTGCGAGACCCGATAGGTGCGACTCGATTCTGAAATTGAAAGAAGCGACCATCGACAAACCTAGCAATAGAGAAATTCCGCGAGATTGAGTTTAGACAAAAACGATCCACGCTAATTTTGCGAGAAGGGATCGTCGAAAACCTGTCAATGGCGAGGGTGAAGGGATGTGATCTCTCGAAGCCACGATGCGAGTGGAGTGAGACTGAGATGATGGAGGCCCTGGGCAGAGTTAACGGAGATGAAAATTTGCAATTCGCCATTGAAAAATATGTGTGATTCGCCCCTGAAATTGAAAGAAGTGATCGTCGATAAATCTAACAGTTGGAAAGGCTAACTTCGCGAAATGTAATGTTATACGAAAGAGATTTCTACCAACCTCAACAAGAGGTCGTGAAGCTAAAATCAACATAGATAAATCTTCAAATAGGTAAATATTACATTTATTCCCTGGAAAAGTTGGAAATATCACTAGTATCCTTTATGTTGTTATGATTTTTTGGAACATTATCAATAATGAACGTTTATGAAGTTTGAAAATAGCTATATTTGTGGAGTGTTCGATATTTACTTTTGCAAGAGTGTGTATCTGGTATTTTGTGTTTATTTTTTTCGTAGGCATGACATTGCATCCGCAATTGAGTATTTTGCTGAATTAGTTTTGGAGCAATTATTTTTAAAAGAGATAAAAGTTTTAGGTCATTAATTTTGTTATTGTCATAAATATTACTTGGCAGATGTAAATAGTTTTTGGAGTATTTATTTCATTTTATTGGTATCGAATATCTTATTACTGGTATAATACTCGAATAATAATAATAATTTCTTTTTTGATGAAAAGGAGACTCAATAATCCACATCTATATTTTTCGTGTTGATTTAATTTGAAACCAAGTCCTTTATGTATAAAATAATAAGTCTTCATAGTACAAATTAAAGCACAAAAAAGACACCGAAAGGACAAAAATAAAAATTAAATAGTGGGACACATATGTATTTGTCCAATGAATGATTGACATATATCATTCGGTATTAATTCGGTGGTGAAATTCGGAAAATGTAGAATCCTTGATTTATAAAATGCATTATAATAATATACCTTTTGCGATATTATTTCGACATTAATATACGATTTGTACTGTTACCAAAAATAATATAAATTAATAAAATTTCACAAACTGAAAAAAAATCATGAAACCCTGAAAGGGTGAAAGTTAACAAAAAAAGAAAAGAAAAGAAAAGAGTAAACACACTCGCTCACTCAGTTCTTCACTTCTTCACTCTTCCGTTGGTGTTTCTGGGTGTTTTGAGTGGGCATATTATATAACCAAAATAAGTTCAATAACACAGAAAAGTAGCGGGTTACAATACAGTATTGATTTGACTCGCTACATAGTTTGGTACTGGTTTGAAACAACAGAGAGTGAATGAAAATGGACGTGTAATAAATAAGCTCCCTCACTCACTCGAAAACTCACTCGAAAACACTCCCTTCTTCACTCTTCCCCTTCCGACAACCCTAAATTCTTCTCTTCAGACAACTCAGGAAAAACCTAAGAATAGAAAGTATCCCATCTTGTTTGTACACCATGGACAACAGTCATTTCTTCCACGTCATTTCGATCTCTTTCTCTGCGAACTTGCGAAATTCGAGCTCTGAACAAGAACTGCGATTATGGCGAGGTGTTTCCCGAGATTGTTTTGTTGGCGAAGGAAGAAGAAGGAAATTAAGGACAAGTCAGCAGAGAATGTTTCTGCAGCAGTTCGTGAGGTATTTGAATTTCTTATTTCTCTCTTTGTGTAAATTTAATTGGAATTAGGGGTTAATTGAGTCAGTTTTTGAATCACGTTGATAATTTGGTGATGAACTTGTAAACATTATTCAATCAATCAATTTGATAAGAACATTTGGGTTGGTACAATTTCAATTTCGACCCCAAAACCTAGTTAATTAAGTCGTGATAAATTCGATCCATATATCAGTCATAATTTGGGGATACGATTTGCTAAGAACATTTGGGTACCATTATTCTGTCAATCAAGTGGATCAATTTGATAAGAACATTTGGGTATATTTTCAATTTCGACCCCAAAACCTAGTTAATTGAGTCGTGATAAATGTGATCCCTAAATCAGTCATAATTTGGGGATACAATTTGATAAGAACATTTGGGTACCATTATTCTGTCGATCAAGTAGATCAATTTCATAGGAACATTTGGTTACATTTTCAATTTCGATCCCGAAACCTAGTTAATTGAAGTCAATTGTGAAACTCAAACATGGAAATGATTTCAGTTTGTAACTAATAGTTGGTTGGAATCAAATTTAGTGTCGTCTAGTTTAAATTTAGTGCAGAAATTGTGAGGATCTAAATAATTTCTTTTATTTTTCTTGACAAATCCCGAATAATTTTGTTATTTTTGATGTCGTGGAATCAGATTTCATCGGAGCGGGCCAAGAAGAAGAAGAACGTGTCCAATTCCGCTGGCGGTACGGCAGTGGTAGGACCAACCAGAACCAGACCCTCCTCCAGCACGGTTCGTGAACGATTTATTAATTTTGTTGAGAAATCAATCCCAAATCATTTATTTTTTGTTAATTTTGAATTGAAATTGAAATCAGCAAAACATTTATTTTGAGTTAATTTTGAATTGAAATTGAGATCAGGTTTCATCGGAGTGGGAGAAGACAGTGGTGGTGAGCCAAGACGGGAGAGCGACAATGGAAGCAGAGATTCTGTTTGCTGGTTTCGACCAATTTGATGATAAAGTGCGAGGTGAAGGAGCATGCTCTGTCCTGTCTGTTACACTTGCCACTTGGATGGCCGTCCATGGAGATTCGATCTTCCCGGCACAAACCTTCAACGACCTCATCATCCAAGGTACGATAGATACTCTTATGAATTACTAATTGAGTTTGCATGTATTACGATACTGTTATGTGAAATTAGGTTAGTATATTTATTGTAAATTACTAATTGAATTTTTTGTTTGTTGAATTCGTGAATTAGGTGCAAGAGAGTGGCGGAGGATGCGTGAGGACCCGCACTCGCGCTTCCTGGACGGCCATTTTGATGTTGAAACGGCCCTAACAGCTCGTACCAGCCAGCTAGTGGCGAACCCGTCAAAGTCATTCATTGGCCTCATCAAATTGGATTACCAGGCGCAGAGATTCAGCACACAGACTTTGGGCATGTTGAGTTTTGACGAGATTTGGGTCGGAATTGGTGAAGTAGTGGAGAGGTCAAGCGGTCCCGTCTATTACGTGCTGACCTGGAACAACCATTTGTTCCTCCTCAGAGCTGACAAAACCGAATACCATTTAATAGAGACTCTTGGTAGTAGATTGAACGAAGAAAACAACCGAGCTCATATTATAAGCTTTTCTGACGCCACCACTATAAAAGGAAATGAGGTGGGGATCATAACGGGTACAGCTTGCTGCCTGGTCTACCTCCAACAATTCATCGTGAGCAGATTTTTGGGTGATCATGAAAAAGAGGTGGGGATGGTCCAGCAAAACGACGACGCGGCATTCCGACGCTACCTCCAGAAGTACCAGGTCGAATGCACGTTCATCGAGAGACCTGCGGAGCCGTCAACCCGACCCGGTAATCTTCTCGACAGAGTCGCACCGGCAACCCGACCCGTCATCGTCCAAGCCAGACCAGCGAAACCCTCAACCCGACCCGGTATCTTTCTCGACAGAGCCGTACCCGCAACCCGACCCTTCATCGTCCAAAACAGACCTGCGGAGCCGGCAACCCGACCCTTCATCGTCCAAAACAGACCTGCGGAGCCGGCAACCCGACCCTTCATCGTCCAAAACAGACCTGCGGAGCCGGCAACCCGACCCGGTATCCGTATCGACAGAGGCGCCCCAGCAACCCAACGCATCATCGTCGATAACAGACCCGCAACCCGACCCGGTATCCGTATCGACAGAGCCGCGCCGGCAACCCAACCCATCATCGTCGATAACAGACCCGCAACGCCGGCGACCCGACCCGGTATCCGTATCGACAGAGCCGCACCGGCAACCCGACCCGTCATCGTCGATAACAGACCCGCAACGCCGGCAACCCGACCCGGTATCCGTATCGACAGAGCCGCGCCGGCAACCCGACCCGTCATCGTCGACAACAGATCCTCCGAACCGGCATCCCGACCTGGTATCCGTATCGGCAGAGCTGCGGCATCAATCCGACCCGTCATCGTCGACAACTCACTCGCTGTGCCAGCTCGTCACCTCCCCATTGAGGCAACAACGAATGGAGATGTCCAGTTGGTCGCATCCTCCTCTGCTGCACTCTCTACTGGTATTATTTTGTTTTTCAACTCTTTTCTTTTTCAACTAATCACTCTATTCTCTTTGATTTGAAGCGGGCTGCCCCGAAGAGCCTCATGCTACTGGTGGGAACAAAATCCTCTTCGTGCTGAAATCTGTAACTTTGCTGGTGAGTAATTGTTGAGGGGATTCAAATCAATTCAAATACTAAAATGAAATTAGTTTAACTCGTTTGTTTCTTTTATTGTAGATCTTGTTTTTAGTGCTATGTCTTCTTGTGATGGCCAAATCGCCAAGCTTAATCAGGACGCTTCATCAGTGTGGTATGCCTTTTTTATCTTTTCGGTTTTGAAATTCTGAAAATATTAAAAAATCATTCACGTCTGACTTTTGAAAATCTCGATTTGCTTTATTTCCATACAGAAAGGCCATCACCAGAAGCGGACTCGGTCCACCATGGTGTACGCAAGGAGATACCGAGAGAGGATGGGAGAATTGCAGATCTCCATTTCACGGTTAATACCTGCGGCAAGGTGGCTAACAGGCTGGCTATTGAGCTGGCCTTGCAAGGTGGGGCCCATTTGTGCAAGATTGAACGGGTACCAGGCGAGGACGACGACGATGACGGTACGACTGACGGCAAATTCGACGGTGAAGAGAAGGAAGAATCCAATAGGGAGCATGCATTGGCCTCCAAAGTCTGTACTTTCACCTCCAGCGGCAGCAAATTCACGGAGCAGCAAATGAAAGTTCTTTAGGTCCTTCTCAATACCCTAAGTTTTTCATATCAAACCCCTCTCCATTTCGTATTTTATTTAATTAGTTTGAAATATCTATTGATCGTTGCGATCTGACACTAATGGCGATCTGACTCGAAATTATAAATTGGCATGTGAGAAATGTGGGATTTACCGTGGCGTTTTTTTGTGGAGTTCTATCGTGGCGTTTTTGTGGAGTTTTATCGTGGGGGGTTTTTGTGGGTTTCAACTTGTTTTTATTTCTCACATGCCAATTTAGGGTTTTGATTTCGTGAGCCGTTAACCACTTTAAAAGCATCGATGATCTTTATTTCAATTAAATATCTTTTTAAAAAAATATGATTTGTTGGGGGTTTGTTTGAAAACTTTAAAATTTTGCGGGATGCCGAAAAGTTAACTTTTATCTGACTTTTGTGATTAGTTATGAATTTTATAATTTTTTTGTTTATAATTAATTGATTTGATTTTATTGCACAAGTGTGCATAGTTAAATTATAAATGATAGTGTTGATTCATATGCTCTTTTAACTTGCTATTTTTGAAGCAAGATATGCATATTGTGTTTATAAATGATTATGTTTTGCTTTTTAAGATCAATTAAGATGATACTGAATTCTAAAATTCATTCTTTGTTTTGGATATTGGTTAGCATTATCATCATCATTATATTATGTTCTGAATATTATTGGATACAAATATGGATTAAGTTCATAAAGTATCGTATCTAAATTCGAGTACATATATATATTTTTTAATTTTAAAATGATTATTATATAATAATTATATAATTTATTTACTTAAAAATTCAATAAAAAGAATACCATGGCAATTATTAAATTTAATTTTAAAATTAATTTGTAAATATATGAATATGTAAAAAAGTATATCCTTATTTGAGATCACTAATAAAAAAAATAATAACAATACTTCAATGAAGTAAAATTTATGAATGTTGCATGAAAAAGCTTTATAAAAAAGTATATCCTCAGTATAGTATTTAATCGAATACCAAATCAAATTCGATGCACAATGATTAATTCAATCACAATTTATCAAAGTACAAACCCATAGTAGGTTATAATAATTGATTTAGAAGATTCTACTCTCATCTTATCTCTCTCTATATATATAGTCATATCCTTTTTGCTCATTCAAAAAAAATTTCATTTCATTTCATTTCACCCAATCATTTTTGTACAAACAAAACCTACCAATTTAAAAAAAAAAAAAAGAAAGACAAACTTAATGACTTGAGGGTTGCACATTTGTGGATTTTCATTTGCTCAAAATCAAATTGAAAAGGGCGATTTCTTCGTGGAAAAGGGCGACTCCCAAACAGGTAACGGGTTCGGTAAGTTTTGGTGTGTAACGGGTATGAGATACCAGAAAATAACCGATAAGGATGGCTGGACCCATTATGCCAAAAACCGTAACCCAACATGGTCTACTCCATTCACCCCCTACAAACAAAAAAATCACTCTTCTTCCCACAATACAGGCCACTCTCAGAACACCAACTCTTTCCCAACAAAAACGAAGAACAACCCAGCCATGGCCTCTCAAGCTCGCCTCATCCCGTTGCGCCAAGGAGAAAAACGTCCCCATGGTTATGTGCCGTGGCAACCCTTCAACCCCCAAGGAACTCATTCAGCCAATAACAACACAAGGTGGATTGAGAAAAAACCACCCTCTACCGATCCGATCCGAACCACGAGATCCAACCCAAAAAAACCGTCACCGTGTCTCCCTCCCCCACCTACTAAGGAGGAGCTAGAGAAAGAAAGGCAGATGAATGCCAAAGTGCAAACTAGGGGCCTAAGAGGAGATTCGGAGGAGCTCACATTCCCTCTCCCAAAAGACCTACTTCATCCAATATGGTTTCGGAGGTGCTACTGTTGTTTTCAAGTTGGCCACCGCGCTACCGGCTGCACTAACCCACGAAGATGCACCAATTGCGGGAAAGAAGGACACGTCGCGGCTTCATGCAAGATTCCAGAAAAACCGGTACCACCTTTTAACCCGCTCAAACCACGTGGAATCATAGGACCGGACTGTCTCCCACAAGGTCGGCCAAAGAATGTAGCATGCTACCATCCACCGACGCGTAAATTTAAAGAAATCACAGCCTCCATGAGACAAACGGTTGTAATCGACGCTCGGTTGGTCAGTGAACACTCACTAACAAAGGTGCGTCAATACCTCTTAGCAATGAAGAAGTGGACCATGCCGTTCCAAATAGCTTTTCTTAGCGACAATAGATACATCGTCAAGCTACCGGATAATGTCGCGAGGGAGGGATTCATAACAAAAGAACTTAATCGCTTTCTAGATGATAATTTCGTTATATACCCATGGGAGGTGTCCGTGGACGCGTCGCCGGCAAAATACGCGTTCAAGGCATGGTTCCGACTGAAAAATCTGCCCGTCCACTGTTTTTGCATAGAAGAACTGGGTCGCATTACGTCTACCTTCGGAGAGGTTCTTTACCATGGCCCATTAACCAACATCTCGTACATGGACTCGCTAGACATCCTGGTTGGCTCTGCTAACCTAGGCCACGTACCGGATACGGTATCTTCGTTTACGGTTGGCGGCAGCCAAGAGGTAGAGATAATGCCATTAAGCTCCATTATCGAGCCACTACCATATCATCTTCCAAACGATCCAACACCCTCACACGAATTCTTTAACACGCAGCTTAACCGAGTCATTAATGACAAGAATAGGACTGTGGTTAAACGAACTGAACAGAAGAACGATAGCGAGGGAGGAGAAATTCACGAAAACACGTCGAAAAGACTGCGAGTAGACAAACCGGGTTCAGAGCATGCTAACGGATCCAATATCAAAACGGGTTCCATTCATCCCAACGAATCGGTTTACGTTTCAAGACCAACTGGTGCCTCTTCTGACACCATCCCCTATCAAGAAAAAAATGCACTTCCCCAACAAGGGTTCCCCAACCAAGACTCTGACCTTCACTTACCACCCGGGTCCAATTTCCACAAAATAACGGACCTCTTTAGGGTCTATTCAGAGAAAACGAATAAGAAACAGAACCAGACAAGGTCAGCGCAACCCAATTTAGACAAGGTGACAATAAACACTCAGAAGCATGCCTTGGTCTCAGGTAAAGCACCTGTTGAAATGAAAGAAGCAATTAATGTGCCTCAGTCTGCAGACTCGCCTCCAGTCATGGCGGTAACCGTACCCTCAAGTCAAGTGAAAAAAAAGAATTTTAAACAAAAGCCCACCTCCACGGCCCAGCTTCAGATTGATCTCGGCCCAACCACTCAACACACTCTAGAGTTGAATAAAGGCCCGGAAAAAAGACATATTTCAATCAAAACCCACAGCAAAAAAAGGGCAGCGGTGACAGCACTACAGCTTACCAAGGGTGAAGGCAGCAGGGCGTCGGACGCGTCCGCCGGTGTTATCAGTCACAACACGAAGGGGACCGTGACGGTGGAAAGTCCAGCAGCAGCAGTTGAAGCGGATTACGAGAGGATCGAGAGAGGAATGGGAGACGAAATGGAAGATTCTCGCTTGTGCGCAGAAGAAAAGGACACAAACGAAGAGAAGTGCACTCCGGCTCAATTGATGGCTGACGGTGGCACACCAACAATAGAGGAATGCGAATCTGAGGAGATGAGCATCGATCAACTTTTTTCCGAATTCGAAGGTACGCCCTGCTCCTCTAATTTAAAAAAATTATTACCATCAAAAGGCTCTTTTTTCCTAAGAGAGAAGATAGTCAGAAAGGCCATTTTTAATAAAAAGAAATCAAACCGACTTACTAATAGAACCAAAGCGGGAGATGGGACCCCATTAACGCTACCCACAAAAAAAACAAATGGAAAGGGCCTTTCCAAAGCGATTAAAAAATCGATTAAACAAATTAACATAATTGAGGAAATCCGAAAAGATATGGAATTAGCTAATGGCTTGGATGAGGAAACATGTAACAGAATTGCACACCTCTGTCAAATAACAAACAACACTATTACAAATAACAATTGAAACAATTGAAACAATTGAAAATGGACTCCTCTTCGAGCCCAACATTGGAGAGGATGAAAGAAAAAAAAATCTCATTAACCAACTTAACACCACCAATAATAACAATGATTTACAATTAAGTACATCTAATGAAATTACAAATTCTTTAGCGGCTTATGGCCCGATGGAAGACTTACCCGAGAATATGGAAATGGACGAAATGGAGGAAGTGGAGACCAACAAAGACGAGTGATTAGCTCAAGTAACAATGATTTTTTGAGGATCCCCGGGATCCTTTTATTCTTGTCTTATTTTAGAGAGTGTATGTTGTTTTGATTACATACTTTTTTATCTATGTTATTTAAAAAACTTGATTTACTTTGTTGGAATGTGAGAGGACTAGGTTCCAAGGATAAATGTAATCTCATTAAGGACCAAGTCCGAGACTCATTAACCGATGTCGTATGCTTTCAAGAGACTAAGTGGAGTGCTCCCACTCATTTTAATATAAGATTAGTGTGCTCTTCTAAATTCAAGAGTGCCATTTTTTTAAATACTACTGGGACAAGGGGAGGGTTGATGACATCGTGGTCAGATAAGCTTTCATTACTCGACTCACAACTGGGAGAATTCTCCATTACATGCACATTTAAAGGAAATAATGGTAACAACTTTAGGATCTGTAATGCTTATGGACCAACCACTGATGAAACTCTAAAAGTCAATTTTTTGAATGAACTCCAAATGATCATGCAATCCCACTTACCAACCATACTAGTAGGTGATTTTAATCTTATAAGAAGAGCGGAAGAATCCACCGGAGCTAGCCATTCAGCAACCTCGATTTTAGCCTTTAACACCTTCATTGAAACTAACGACCTAGTAGAGATAGAAATGCGGAACCGATCCTTTACATGGTCTAATAGGAGGCAAATACCAACGTTATCTAAGCTTGATAGAATTTTGGTTTCTTCCTCTCTAATTACTAACCATCACGGGTTATCAGTAGAGGACCTACCGAATACAACATCAGATCATATACCAATCAAACTAACAATTAAACCCACTAACCGACCCCCTTATCACTTTCGCTTCGAGCGATATTGGCTTAAATACGAGGAAATCATACCAATAATAGAGGAAGCTTGGAACCGACCTATTACAATTACAAATGATTTCTCGACCAACTTTATATGTAGGATGAATAACACCAAGAAATCACTACTGACATGGGCCAAGGATAAATTTACTACACCAAATAGTGTGATAACCATATGTAAGTCTGTCATCCAAT
Organism: Luzula sylvatica; assembly: GCA_946800325.1. Taxonomy (NCBI): domain Eukaryota; kingdom Viridiplantae; phylum Streptophyta; class Magnoliopsida; order Poales; family Juncaceae; genus Luzula; species Luzula sylvatica. Next base: position 54,926,021 of record OX326961.1, on the reverse strand, counting down.
CACTCGATCATTTAGAAGAAACGAGGGTACTAAACGAGATGGAATTTTTGTTACGAATAAAAATTAGGGAGAAATTACATGATCTAATAACTACCAAAGAAATTAAGTGGCAACAACGCTCATCGGTTAATTGGCTTAAGCTCGGAGATAATAACACGTCATATTTTCACGCATACGCCTCCAACCGTAAACAACAAAACTTAATAACCAAAATAACCGTTGAGGAAAGGGAGGTAACAAATGCAAGCCAAATAAATGAGTCTTTCACAGCATACTTTCGAAGCTCCATTGGTACTCATCGAAATTCCTCACTCTTGATGAACGCATCGTCTCTTTACAATAACCGGTTCACTCGCTCAAATCTCCAAATTTTAGTGACTGAATTTTCGGAGCTAGAAATAAAATATGCACTAGATGACCTAAAGAAAGGGAAGTGTTGTGGTCCGGATGGATTACCGAGTGAGTTTTATCAAAAAATTTGGCCAATCTTCAAGCAAGACCTAATACAAATGATGCATTTTTTTTACAATAACACTCTCCAATTACAAAAAGTGAATAAAGCATCTTTGCATCTCTTACCAAAAAAAGAAGGAGCCTCACAACTAATCGACTATAGGCCGATTAGCATTATCGCTACACCCATTAAACTCATAACGAAAATACTAGCACTTAGGCTTCAACCTTATATGCCATTGCTAATTAATCGGTGTCAAGCCGCATTTATCAAAGGAAGGACAATTAATGAATTATTTTTAACCTCAAGGGAATTACTCAATACTTACCACAAAGCGAAAATCCCGACAATCATGCTCAAACTAGATTTTAAGAAGGCATTTGATAACGTTTCATGGCAATTCCTTGAAGAAATTATTAAAAATAGAGGCTTTCCATCGAGATGGTTGGAATGGATGAAGGCCATTCTAACCACCTCGAGTTCCTCCATTCTCACAAACGAAATTCGGGGCCCATATTTTACTCACAAGAGGGGTCTTCGTCAAGGAGATCCATTATCCCCCTTACTATTTACTTTAGTTGTGGATGCGTTACAAGCGATGATTAAAAAAATTAGCCCTCTACTAACCACACCAATCATCTTTGCACCAACCACCTTACAATATGCGGATGATACATTATTATTTATCGAAGCACACCCGCGTAACATCCGTATTATAATGCATACCATTAAACTCTTCTCGGAGATTTCGGGGCTAGAAATTAATTGGGATAAAAGTGGATACATACCAATAGCCATTCCCGATGAATGCCATATCCACATCACCTCTTTAATGACATGCGCAAAGAAAACACTTCCCATGAAATATTTGGGACTACCTCTCTCTTACAAAAAACCAACGAAGTTAGTTTTCAAACCAATAATAGATAAGATAAGACAAAAAATCAACAATTGGAAGAATAAATTTCTTACTATGGGAGGCCGCACAACCCTTATAAAATCCGTGTTGGGAGCAATTCCAAATTTTATGATGCAATCATATGTTTTACCCGTAGGAGTAGTTAACGAGATAAATCAATTGATGCGTGCATTCTTTTGGAAAGGGGGTGACCAAATCTTGGGCGGACATTGTCTCCTAAATTGGAGAAAAGTTTGCTTGCCAAAAAAACAAGGGGGATTAGGATTAATGGACTTACATAGACAAAATCAATCACTATTGATGAAGTGGCTTTACAAAATAGACTATGAAAAGGAATCATATTGGTCCATGACACTACAATCTATTTACAATATCAACGATTCCGTAGATATGGCACGAGTACCACACAATGTGGCATCGCATTTTATCAAAGATTTACAACGCCTAATACCCCTTTACAACTCACTAAGAGGCGGTTTTGGCCCCACTAATGAATTAACGAACCCCGCATTAGAGGGAAGGACCTACTCCTCGGCCAAGGTGTATGGTCACATTTCAAATCCGGGAGTGGAATGCCAATGGACCTCTAAAATATTCAAGATCAAGGCACCGCAAAAGACCAAAATATTTGGATGGTTAATGCTAAATAATCGAATTCTAACGGCGGACAACCTAATAAAACGAGGGTGGCCACATAATACATCTTGTGCACTTTGTGCGGAAGAGATTGAATCGGTTAATCATCTCTTCCTTCATTGCCCATTTACCGTAGAAATTTGGAGGACCACTCAAGCTCTCCCCGTCCTAGCCGACTACTCAATCCAAGATTGGTGGTGGAAATCGAGAGGACGGATGAACAACGATGAGGCTAAAAAATGGGATGTGAGATGGATCGCCACCGTTTGGACCATTTGGAGAGAACGTAACATGAGAATATTTCAACACAAAGGAAGAATGCATGTACTTGTAGTTAATTCTATCAACGATCTTATTTCTCAATGGAGTAGTTTGTACTAGGAAAGTGCAAGAAAGAGGGTAGGGGAACCTCCTCGAGCACCTTTTAATTTTTCATCCTAGTTACCTCTTGTATATTTGTAGACGATTTATCTTCGCTTTATTTTATAAAAAATGATCGGATCGGGCGCGTATCGTGCTTGCCGTTCCTTCAAAAAAAAAAATCAAATTGAAAAGACAAACTTATCGATATAATTTTGTACGTTGTATGTGGTTGCATTTCTTGTTTAGATGATAATGTTGGTACATTTTTTATCTGGAATTATTTATTCAGAAAATAATAATAACTTTTGGGTGGTTAACAATGATTTTCAAGGTCTTAGAGAATGAAAATATGGATTAGGTTTGGAAAGTACCATATATAAATTCGAGTACATATTTCTTTGAATTTATAAAAATTATTATATAATAATTATATAATTTACTACAAAATTCAATAAAAAGAATATCATCGCAAATATTAAATATAATTTAAAAATGTATTTGTTAGCCTTGGCTCCAATTTGAGATGAACATTAAAAAAAAATTCTGTGCAATTGAGCACAATGGGATGAATTAGTACATACTAGCTTCTTCCCCGCGCGATTGCGCGGGAATATTCTATTTCATCATTCCCTGAAATCAATTTGATATTATTATCATGTCGATTCACAACTTGTTTAATTAAATGCTGGTTTTGCATGTGCAAATCTTCACATTCTTGCCCAATCGCCTGGAAAATAAAATAGTATATTATTATAAAAAATAGTATATAATTTATTATTTTGCAAACCAAAAATAACCTCGATTTCGGAAATATATGCTTCTCCTTCAGAGTCTTTTATTCGTATCGCTTCTGTAAGCTCCATTGTTTCTCCAACAAATTCAACAACAACATTAAATGTTATTAACTACACGAAATTTTATACATACTAATAATTGACCAAAATTTAGGGGCTTTGCTGCAAAACTGTACTGTTCTGACAAATCGAGTTCGCTTCTTAAATCATTCATATCTGACTCATCGATGAAGAGCCTTAATTTACACGCCGACCCGGCATCGTTTGCGGCTTTAACACGCAATTCAAGATTATGTTCCCATATATTTATTTTTAAATATTTGATTTGTTTTCTCGCATTTTCTTCATGTACTCTTATTCCCTCCACAATTCTGAAATTTGCAGAAAGTGGATAAATATTAGAAATTTGCAAAAGACTCCCTGTGTTTTGGGAAAATTGCGGAAATGCACCCGATTTCAGAAGATTCGTTGGTTTGCGTGTCTACAATTATTTGAAACTTTTGCCTTTGCTTCACCAACATATTTACCTGAAAATAAATAGTAAACGTGAAGGAATAATTACAATTATAACCCTGAAAATTCATGAATTATAATAGGATAAATGCACACATACCATTACTCTAAGACTTGAAGACTTGAGTTGAATTTTCTTTTCATTGCTAAGTCATATAAACTCTTATGTTCATTGATCTGAAAAGTGAAAAAAAAAACATGGCAAATATGAATCACTTTAATAATTGAGTATTAATTAAAGACCGAACTACAAATTGGTAATAATTCAATACCTTTTGAGAAATTTCTCAAAATATCAGATTTTTCTCTTAAACTGTGTGTTTCGAAATCATTAGGTTTATATCGATTTAACTGATTTCTCATCATTTCCATTTCTTTAGTCATGGCCATCTCCATCACATTAATCTTGTCTCTAAAATCTTTTTTTCCATCGAAATCAAATAAATAAATAAGGCGATTTACATATTTACGTTTCTAAAAACTCTAAACAATCATATTTACCCTACAAAAAAAAAAAAATACTATATTTACCCAAATCTGACATAATATAAAAAATTATCCAACTGTTAATATTACAACTCGAGTCATATATTATGAGTTTAAGATTTTGTACAGGGTAAATACGATATTTTTATTTTTGCAAAGGTAAACATGATATTTTGGCTTTATAGAAGGGTAAATACTAAATATATAAACCCCCCTAGAAAATAGCATTTATCAACATTTAAAAAATAAGGAGCAAAATGGAGGAGTCCAGTAATTACCTGAATCATGTAGGATCTCCACCAATTTCATTCCATTTCGTTTATGTCAACGACGAAGGTTTTAATTGAATGCTCAAAAACTTCGATTCTCGACTCGTAATTAGTAATTGATAACTTCAGATTGTCATAAACCTCCGATTTTTAGCTAAATTCTCTCTGTTTCGATTAATCGTAATCTCTCAACCTAGGCAGTAAAAAAAAAAAATGAGAAAACAAATATTTGCATTTATGTCCCTGAGAAAATAGTATTTTGATTTAAATAAATTACCTACATGTAACTAAATAAGGCCTTGAATGAATACTTTGAACCCTAAATTTCTCGACTCGTAATTTGTAATTAATGACTCGAGATTATCATGAAGGGCTCTTCGAAATTTCTCCACGCCAATTCCAAGCTCGACCACCTGCCTAAATCAGTGAGCAAAAGATCAGATGAATCTCCACCTCTGCGCATCACTCCTCAATATCCGAATCCGAGCTCAGCTCCTGTCGCAGATTATTTGAAGCACTCTTCAAAACTGCTGCACGCCAATTGAAAGAAGTATAAAGTTAACATAATCAACTGAAATACTTGAATCGATTAATTCAAAATTACCTGAAAAACCCTTGCCCAAAACCCCCAACCCTAATTTTGAGAGGAACTAACCACATTCAGTGAGGATCTGCTATTCATAAACAAACAATAAACAAATTGAGAATATATATATATATATATATATATATATATATAGGCATAATTGAAGGGTCGTTTTCGCAAATATCGAAAGAATTACTTAATGCACGTCATTTCCAACCAAAATACGGAACAAAATAAGATAACATGTCGACATGAGATTTTGAGGCTCAAATCTGTGCTCACCTATACAACAAATAATGAATGAATTAAAATGATAATCAACCAATCTGTAATAGAATATGAACTTGGTATTTTTGCAGAAATGCCCTAAAATGATCTAAAAAGACTTGAACTAAATTACCACACAATTTCATATTGATCCGTTCTCAGCCCTTTTATCTGAAAAAAGAAACCAAAGGGCATTTTCGTAAATTTTTCGAAACAAAGATAAAATATAAAAAATAAAAACTAATGTACCGTTTCCTATTGATTGACGATGCTTGTACCGCAGTCCCATGAGCCACAACATCCTCGTCCATTTTATCTGAAAAACAATAAAGAAAGGGCATTTTCGTAATTTTTCTAAAACAAAAGCTAAAATATACAAAATTGAAACTAATCAAGGAGCTCTCGTCAGGCTTTCCGTGCTCCGACACATGCTGTTACAAAATATATCATTTATTCAGGGTTTAAGGATTAAAAATTTGAAGGTTTGTTAACATACCTGAACAACGTAATTACCATCAGCGTATAAAATTCGACAAAAAAATAAATTGACTTACCTCTCTATTGCTGCAAATCAAAATAAAAGGAAATAAACTCGTGGTCTTAATAAACAGACTTGGACAGAAGTATAGCTAAACGGCTCGATTTGCCGACCGATTCGTCCAATTATGTTGAATTCTATTAATCTGGAAATAGACTCGTGGTCTTCATAAAGTATCGTATCTAAATTCGAGTACATATATATATTTTTTAATTTTAAAATGATTATTATATAATAATTATATAATTTATTTACTTAAAAATTCAATAAAAAGAATACCATGGCAATTATTAAATTTAATTTTAAAATTAATTTGTAAATATATGAATATGTAAAAAAGTATATCCTTATTTGAGATCACTAATAAAAAAAATAATAACAATACTTCAATGAAGTAAAATTTATGAATGTTGCATGAAAAAGCTTTATAAAAAAGTATATCCTTAGTATAGTATTTAATCGAATACCAAATCAAATTCGATGCACAATGATTAATTCAATCACAATTTATCAAAGTACAAACCCATAGTAGGTTATAATAATTGATTTAGAAGATTCTACTCTCATCTTATCTCTCTCTATATATATAGTCATATCCTTTTTGCTCATTCAAAAAAAATTTCATTTCATTTCATTTCACCCAATCATTTTTGTACAAACAAAACCTACCAATTTAAAAAAAAAAAAAAGAAAGACAAACTTAATGACTTGAGGGTTGCACATTTGTGGATTTTCATTTGCTCAAAATCAAATTGAAAAGACAAACTTATCGATATAATTTTGTACGTTGTATGTGGTTGCATTTCTTGTTTAGATGATAATGTTGGTACATTTTTTTATCTGGAATTATTTATTCAGAAAATAATAATAACTTTTGGGTGGTTAACAATGATTTTCAAGGTCTTAGAGAATGAAAATATGGATTAGGTTTGGAAAGTACCATATATAAATTCGAGTACATATTTCTTTGAATTTATAAAAATTATTATATAATAATTATATAATTTACTACAAAATTCAATAAAAAGAATATCATCGCAAATATTAAATATAATTTAAAAATGTATTTGTTAACCTTGGCTCCAATTTGAGATGAACATTAAAAAAAAATTCTGTGCAATTGAGCACAATGGGATGAATTAGTACATATTTGTTATTTGTAATCATAGTTCATTTTAATTCATTGAATTAATTTACAGAAATTATTGAGTCAGTTTTGGTTAACTAAATTATAATCAAGATTGTTAATCTAGGTTGTCGGAATTAAGTTTAATCTAAATTAATTAACCCACTAACATTAAATCCATGACCTTTAAGAAAAAAAAAAACAAATTATAATTATTCAATACTATATGTATTTTTATGTATTTCACAACCGACAATAACCACTTCCTTTTCATATCCAAGATTAATTTGATCCGTTTTGAAAAATGCATGCCAAACATAACAACTCCATCGGTGAAATTAAGCTCCATATTGCATCATAAATTCTTATATAAAAATGTTACTAAATCTTAAATAAAATATTATAACTTTAGACATATCCTTTTTCTTATAACAACTTTTTCCTAATCTTGTGAAATAAATGCTAAATTCATGAATAATATATTTACACAAAATAAATTAATTTCAAAAAAACATTTTTTCAACTAACGAAATGCATCTCTATTTTGAAATATATTTATATGTATTTTTTTAATTTTTCATTCAAACAAAAATATATATGTCTATTTATAAAATTTTAATTTTTTGACAAATGAAAATAATTATATATATATATATATATATATAGCTTTCATTTTATCCATTTAACACTTATTTTTTGACAAATCAAAATAAAGTTCATGAATAATATAAGAAAGTCAGAATAATTTTTGTTAGGATTTAGTAATTATCAATGAAATATGATATTTTTTGTAAATAAGTACTTTTGATATTCTAAGGATTAAGATGTAATATTGAATCATGTAATATATGCTTCTGTAGTTTTCCCAAAATTTGTATACTTTCCTAATCACACATTAATACGTGTATATATACATTAAATGAAAGTGTTACTTTTTACTAATTGTGTGCCCGACTTATGTTTTATATACTACTAATAGTATTAAATGTTGAAAAATAAAGTAACAAGAACACAAGAAATTGAGAGAGATGAATTTTTACTCCAATAATTCTGAAAATTACAATAACCTTCATCCTCTTTAAATACTAGAGGTGAGTGCAAGAAATAAGGAACCGTTACAATACCAAAAATAAATACAATGAAAGATATAGGGCATGTTTGATTTGAGGGATTAGATGGGATATGATTTTAATATCCGGGATAAACCTAAAATCCCTTGTTTGATTTGAGGGATTTTATGAGATAGATTTTCTTGTTCATGTATTTTGTACTCCCACTAAAAAATTGGTATTTCAAATATATGGATATAGCTATCCATGTATTTGATTATAATATTATTTCTTCAAATTATATTCATGAATAATAATTATATTATATTATATTAAACAACAATAATAATATAATATAAAACATTATAATATAATATAATGTAATATAATATAAACCAATATAATATAAAATAATATAAAACAATATAATATAATATAATATAGTATAATATAGTATAATATAATATAATATAATGATATATAATATAACATCAGATAACATCATAAAATATATATAATATAATATAAAACAATATAAATAATATAATATAATATAAAATAATATAATATAATATAATATAAATAAATTAAAGTAATATAATATTACATTATATTATATTATATAGTAAGAATTAAATGACATACATATAATATTATATTAAATTATATAATGACATACATATAATATTATATTAAATTATATAATGTTATTTTATAATATAATATTATAATATAATATAATATTATATTATATTATATAATAAGAATTGAGAGAGATGAATTTTTACTCCAATAATTCTGAAAAATTACAATAACCTTCATCCTCTTTAAATACTAGAGGTGAGTGCAAGAAATAAGGAACCGTTACAATACCAAAAATAAATACAATGAAAGATATAATGAAATTCCTAAAATTACTCCCTTCAATATTCAAATTTCAGTTTTAAATTGGGCATCCATACAATAATTATTTATAACACTCCCCCTTGGATGTCCATGTTTCATACTTATGAGATGTTGCCTCATTAAAACCTGGTCAGGAAAAACCCAATGGGATAAAAACCATGACTAGGAAAAAGAGTGCAACGCGTATTATTTCTCCCCCTCATGTGTACAAATATCTCTAAAATGACGGAGTCCGATTTTGTGTCTTAACTGTCTGAAAACTTTGGTAGGCAATGATTTGGTAAAAAAATCTGCAAGATTGTTACTTGAACGAATTTGCTGGATATCAATTTCGCCACTCTTCTGGAGTTCATGTGAGGAAAAAAGTTTTGGAGAAATATGTTTTGTTCTATCTCCTTTAATATATCCTCCCTTAATTTGGGCGATGCATGCAGCATTATCTTCGTTGATCACTGTTGGATTCCCTTTGATTGTTTTAATACCACATGATTCTTGAATATGTTGAATCATTGACCTCAACCATACACACTCTCTACTTGCCTCATGAAGTGCTATTATTTCAGAATGGTTTGATGATGTGGTTACTAAAGTTTGCTTGGTTGATCGCCAGGATATGGCAGTGTCACCATATGTAAATAAATATCCGGTTTGAGACCGAGCTTTATGTGGGTCTGACATATATCCAGCATCTGCATATCCGACTAATTTAGATTCCGAGGTCTTTAAATAAAATAATCCAATATCAGTTGTTCCTCGGAGATAACGAAGTATGATGTGCTTAATACCAATCCAATGCCTTCGTGTTGGCGCTGAACTATATCTTGCTAATAGATTCACAGAGAATAATATGTCAGGCCTGGTATAATTAGCTAAGTACATTAATGCACCAATTGCACTTAAATATGGTATTTCTGGACCAAGAATTTCTTCATTATCTTCCTTTGGACAGAAACAATCTTTCTTAACATCAAGATCGACCTTCCATTGGTGAGCTTAATGGATGTGATTTGTCCATATTAAATCGTTTTAGAACATTTTCTATGTAAGTAGATTGATTGATAAATATCCCATTTTTCAAATGTTCGATTTGCAATCCGAGACAAAACTTTGTCTTTCCAAGATCTTTCATTTCGAATTCACTTTTTAAATATGCGGCGGTACTTTGAAGTTCTTCAGGAGTTCCGATGATATTTAGTGTTGGGGAATCCGGGCAACTTTGTTGCAATCAGATTGCGCAGCGGAATTTACCCGAACCCCTTAAGCCATGGATCTGTGTATCGCTAATTAGATACGAAGGAAGAGTTTCAAAATTTTCACCTCAGATTTAGTTCAAATCTGGTTGAAGGAAGCTTCCTGAGATCACGTTGGTGTGCTCGAACCGGCACTACCCTCTATCGGTATCCACACGCGACTCGTCTAGGCTGGATGTGAAGGCCTCCGATGCTAGTCGGATCCTTCCTCCCTTCAGAAAATCTGCTTGCTTCTCTTTTCTTTCACAAAGAAATTCAGCCAAGCTTCACTCTTTTCTTTTCACTGAGAAAACCTTTTTCTCTTCTTTTTGACTCTCCAAGAAAACTCTTTTCTTTTAGTCAAAAATCTGTTCTAGAAAAATGAGTGAATCTCTTTTCTTCTTCTTTCTTTCAAGAAGTCTTGGTGTGTGTTTTTCATCGAGTGGGGAAAAAAACTATTCTTTTCACACCTAATATCTTTCATCCAATGAATGATATCCAGAGCATTAATGTCATGCACCCATACATGCATGTAGCATTCATTTAATGCTTTACACCTTCTATTCGAACAGAATAATATCCTCGTTCGAACAGAATAATATCCACTTTCGAACAGAATAATATCCTGATTCAAAATCAGAATAACATCCTGATTCAAACTGAATAATATCTACTTTCCTGATTTTCTGTGTCCAGTCCTAACTTGTCTTTGTGTGTGACCCTATAGGTTTATTTAAAGTTGGCAGCATATTAAATCTCTATTTAAATATGCAAATCATAGTTGGCCTCTAGCAAGGCATTATGACTACCCAAATTAAATAAATGATTTGTGATCATAACCTATTTATCAAATAGACAAATTACTAGCTCTCTTGTTCATACGATATCTGTTGATCAAAGACATGGTCAAATGTCATCCTTTCTAAATCAACTTAACTCTTTCCCGATATAGAATTAGATTGAATGTTCAATTAGTATTAACAACACATGTTAATCTTATTGAGCGTGGCCACGCATTTCCTTCAATCCTAATTCATCAGGGGGCCCTGAGAGATATCTCTTTCAATCATGAAAGGAACAACTTCCATCTTGGTTATTCACATCCTCCAACATGCTTCATGTAATACCCAATGATGATCTTGATTACCCGGTTAAAGATAACAAAGAAACATATCTAAGTATCACAATTCACAGGTGAGAAATCTAATGATAACCTCAGGTCAAAGAACTAAAATTCTATTTGTTTATGAGAATATATATAATGACAATAACCATGTATATTCTCATAAGTTGGTCAGTCCTATATGTAGTCTCTAATACATATCTATATTCCATATTTGACATCACTACATCTCTATGTATTCCATGTCCATGATCAGTAAAACATAATCATCTCATATGCGAATATACTGGTGTACATATATATTCTATTTCCTTAGACATGTATATCTCTATATACATCATATATATGACCAGGGACATTTAGAATCGTATTACGTTCATTGATACAGTTTTACTATCATAATCACATATTATGATGATGTATAAACTAGTGATACAATTCAAGGCTTATTCACATATTCCTAAATATGTTAAATAACCAGTACACGTATTAAATGAAACTTTAATTCAATATTAAAATATTAGATTAACAACACATAAATAATAACTATCCTTTGTTTACATACAAGCTAAACAGTTTAGCCTAGGGTATTATTTGTTCAGCCCAGGGCATTATTTCATTCAGCCTAGGGCATTATTCCTTCAGTCTCCCACTTGCACTAGGGTGAACTGATAATAATAATACACACTCAACTCTCCTCTCTGAGGTAATCCAAACCAATAGCTCTAGCATGACGATCATGTTTCGCTATCGAGAGCGGCTTAGTAAACGGATCAGCTATATTATCATCAGTTGGAATTTTGCACACATTCACGTCTCCTCTCTGAATTATCTCTCGAATTAGATGAAAACGCCGAAGTATGTGTTTGGATCTATGGTGTGACCTTGGCTCCCTAGATTGTGCAATTGCTCCATTGTTATCACAAAAGAGAGTCACAGGGTCCAACACACTTGGAACTACACCTAGTTCTGCCACAAATTTCTTGATCCAAACAGCTTCCTTAGCTGCTTCTGAAGCTGCTATATACTCCGCTTCCGTTGTAGAATCTGCGACAGTTTGCTGTTTGGAACTTTTCCAAACAACTGCTCCTCCGTTCAAACAGAATACATAACCACTTTGCGATCTAAAATCATCAATGCAGGTTTGAAAGCTAGCATCGGTATAACCCCTTATCACCAGCTCACTTTCCAAACCTCCATAGATTAAGAATACATCTTTAGTTCTTCTCAAGTACTTAAGAATATTCTTTACTGCTATCCAGTGACTCTCACCTGGATCTGATTGGTATCTGCTTGTTACACTTAATGCATATGACACATCTGGTCTAGTACATATCATCGCATACATAATAGATCCAATTGCAGAAGCATATGGTACTCTATTCATGCGTTCTCGTTCATCTCTCGATGTCGGACATTGAGATTTATCTAACGAGATACCATGCGACATTGGCAAGGATCCTCTCTTGGAATCTTGCATATTGAACCTCTTCAATACCTTGTCAATGTATGTACTTTGACTCAGACCTAAAAGCTTCCTTGATCTATCTCTATAGATCTTTACGCCTAATATATAAGCTGCTTCTCCTAGGTCTTTCATTGAAAACTGATTCCCCAAATATTTCTTAACACTTAAGAGCATAGGTATATCATTGCCAATGAGCAATATGTCATCCACATAAAGAACTAAGAATACATGTGCACTCCCACTGAATTTCTTGTATACACAAGCTTCCTCCACATTCTTGATGAAACCATAATCCTTGATTACTTCATCAAAACGAAGATTCCAACTTCGAGATGCTTGCTTCAAACCATAAATAGACTTTTGAAGCTTGCATACTTTCTTAGAATTCTTTGGATCGACAAAACCCTCGGGTTGTATCATGTATACATCCTCGTTCAAGTTCCCGTTAAGGAAAGCAGTTTTGACATCCATTTGCCATATTTCATAGTCATAATATGCGGCTATGGCAAGTAGAATTCTTATAGATTTAAGCATGGCCACGGGCGAAAACGTTTCATCATAGTCTATACCATGAGTTTGCTTGAAACCTTTCGCCACAAGCCGTGCTTTGTAAGTATGCACCTTACCATCCATGTCAGTTTTCTTCTTGAAAACCCACTTACACCCAATGGTTTTTAATCCTTCAGGTGGATCAATCAAGTTCCAAACTTGATTGTCATACATGGATTGTATCTCGACATTCATGGCTTCTTGCCATTTCTGTGAATCTTCACTCATCATAGCCTCTACGTAGGATGTTGGTTCATCATCCATGGCCAACACATCATCATCATTAGTCACGAGAAATCCATATCTCTCGGGCTCTTGACGATTCCTACTAGATCTACGAGGTGGTCCTTGTGTAACATTTTCTGATTCTCCAACATTTGGTGAACCCGAAATATTTTCCATCTCATGTTCATTTTCAGTTTGGGAATCTTGAACTTCTTCAAGATCAACCTTACTCCCACTAGCTCTCTTGGAAATGAACTCCTTCTCTAAGAAGACTCCATTTCTAGCTATGAAAATCTTATTTTCTGAGGGGATGTAAAAGTAATACCCTTTAGTTTCCTTAGGATATCCCACGAACAAACATTTATCCGATTTGGGTCCAAGCTTATCTGACATCATGCGTTTAACATATGCCTCGCAACCCCAAATCTTCAGAAAAGACAAACTCGGAGTTCTTCCTCTCCATATCTCATATGGAGTCTTTTCTACGGATTTAGATGGAATTCTATTCAGTATGAATGCTGCTGTTTCAATGGCATAACCCCAAAATGATTTCGGGAGATCTGTCTGACTCATCATTGATCGAACCATGTCCAACAAGGTACGATTTCTCCTCTCGGAAACACCATTCCATTGAGGTGTACCGGGTGGAGTTAATTGTGAAACAATTCCACAATCTCTTAGATAGTCATCAAAATCTTGGCTCAAATATTCACCACCTCGATCAGATCGAATGGCCTTTATTTTCTTGCCTAGTTGATTCTCTACTTCATTCTTAAAATCTTTGAACCTTTCAAATGATTCTGACTTTTGTCTCATCAAGTAGACAAAACCATATCTACTATAGTCATCAGTGAATGTAATGAAGTATCTATAACCTCCTCTGGCTTCCATGCTCATTGGGCCACATACATCAGTATGTACGAGCTCCAACAACTCATTGGATCTTTCACCAACATTTGAGAAAGGTTTCTTAGTCATTTTGCCTAATAAACAAGACTCACATGTCTCATATGATCTCATATCAAATGAGTCTAAAAGTCCATCAGTATGGAGTTTAGAAATGCGTTTCTTGTTTATATGGCCTAAACGACAATGCCAAAAGTAGGTCTGATTATCAACATGAGACATTATCCTCTCGGTATTGATATTAAATATGGATTTGTGATTATTCAGATCTAGCACATAGAGACCATTTTCTAATGAAACATTTCCATAGAAAATTTCTCCTTTACGGATAGTACAATTATTATCTTCTATAATAAATTTATAACCATCCAAAGCTAGTCTTGAAATAGAAATAATATTCCTGTTCATACCAGGTACAAAACAACAATTGTTTAGTTCTAATACAAATCCATTAGGTAAAGTTAAATGGTAATTTCCTACGGCTAAAGCAGCAACTCTTGCTCCATTTCCCACACGTAGGTCCATTTCACCTTTAGCTAATTTCCTTCTACTTTGTAGTCCCTGCACATTTTTACAAATGTGAGTGCCACATCCGGTATCTAATACCCAATTTGACAAAGTAGATAAGTTAACATCAATACCTGAGGCACTTGCCGAAACTGCTTTCTTCTTCTTCACTTCTTCTAAGTAAAGAGGGCAGTTCCTTTTCCAATGGCCATCTTTATGGCAATGGAAACAAGTGGTCGGTTCAGATTTCTTGATCTTTGGTTTGGGCAACATCTTGCCCTTACCTTTGTTCTTGCCTTTGAACTTCTTCTTGAACTTTCCCTTTTGAACCATCAGAACTTCGTTGACATTTGATGCCTTGAAGTCTCCGGACCTATTGGTAGCCTCAAAATTCTTGAGCATACCATGTAATTCCGGTATTGTTTTGTCCATAGAGTGCATGTTGTAGTTAGAAACAAACTGTGCGAAATTCGGAGTCAAAGACTCAAGAATCAAGTCAGTTTCCATCTCATGGCTGACTTTCGCACCTAGTTTCTCAAGGTTATCAACATAACCTTTCATCTTTAAAACATGTGCACTCACAGATGTACCCGAGACCATTTTACAGTTGAACAACGCCTTGTGAGTGTTAAACCTCTCAAGTCTGGCTTGCTCTTGGAACATTTCCTTGAGCTGTTTGTGCATAACATATGCATGCGAATCTACAAACTGCTTTTGAAGATCCGATGACATAGTTGCCAACATGAGACAGGTTATTTCAACATCATCATCTATGAACTTTTCATAGTATTCTTGGTCCACTTGGTCAGCATCTGCTGGTGGTTCTTCAGTTGGGAGAGGCTCATCAAGAACATAACCCTTATGTTCAGCCCTAAGAACAATTCTTAGATTTCGCTCCCAATCCAGAAAGTTTTTACCATTCAACTTCTCCTTCTCAAGGAGAGATCGCAAATTTAAACTGTTTGAAGACATTTTTCTACATGGAATAAAATGTGCAAAATTATTACATTTATAGATGATAACATTTATGTTTTAGTTCATTTAAAATACTCCCACTATTTTTATCAAATCAACAACCCTCACTGTGTTGGTTCGGATACATTCCAACTACATGTACCATAGTGGCTCAAGATCCATATTTCGCAAAATCCTAATCGGCTTTGGCTCGTCTCAGAATTCTGTTATTTAGGTAGGATCAAATCCAATTTCATCTCCATGCAACTCTTGAGATCATTTATGAGATCAGGGGTTTATGAGTCTAACTCAAAAATCCATGTGTGTACATATCTCATCTTATGCCCTAAGTTCAAGTCCGACTTGCTACTTAGTTAAGTACTAACCATAACTGATTATCATCCAATTAATCTATCAACACACCCAGCTTTGGCATGACCTATGTTGGTAATTAATCAATGCATATTCTCCCGCCAACTATATAAGCTCACACACCCAGCTTTGGCATGACCCATGTGAGTGATATAAAGGCCCTGAGAATTTCAGAATATGGGAGGCATTTTCTCAACTTAATAATTAGTAGAGGGATTTCTAATTTATTTATCACATGCAAAAGCATATCACATCACACATCACAGAATAATTAATTTAATGACATAGCATGGCCATGATCTTTATAAGCCACTATAAAGATCCCTAATTAATTACTTATAATGAACTCCTTCATTACAACAATGGACGTGGTGATGAACTCCTTCATCATGTGATCGGTTATGGCGATGAGCTTCTTCATCATGTGATCGGTTGTGGTGATGAACTCCTTCATCTTGTGATTGGTTGTCCTGATGAACTCCTTCACCAAGTAAACGGTTGAGGCGATGAACTCCTTCATCTTCTTAAATTTACAACCTTATTTATTTTACAACTTGGACAACTCACCGGTTGCCATAATAAAATAAAATTACAATTTGGACAACTCACTGGTTGCCTTTAGCCATAAATCAAATTTACAACATGCACAACATACATACAATCACATCATTCAATCACAACACAATGTTTTGGCCATGCTACATCATATATCGTTGAATTATAAAATACATATATACATTTCGACTAATACATATGCAATAATCTCCACGTGCGACCAGAATAATATCCTGCATCTTATGCAATAATATCCAGCATCTTATGCAATAAATCTCAGCGTGAGACAGTGCACCTTCTGCTTGAACAGAATAATATCTTCGTTCAAACAGACAATAATATCCGGTATCTCATGAAATAATATCCTGCATCTCATGCAATAATATCCTGCATCTTATGCAGTAAATCTCAGCGTGAGACAGCGTACATTTCTGTTTGAACAGAATAATATCCTCGTTCAAACAGAATAACATCTTGCATCTCATGCAATAATATCCTGCTCGAGATAGTGCACCTTCTTATGCATAATATCAATCAAAATACATATGTAGTTTTATAATTCTCAGAAACTCTAAACTAGTACATCTAATATACTAAATCGATCTAATAAACGATACACGTGGCTCTGATACCACTGTTGGGGAATCCGGGCAACTTTGTTGCAATCAGATTGCGCAGCGGAATTTACCCGAACCCCTTAAGCCATGGATCTGTGTATCGCTAATTAGATACGAAGGAAGAGTTTCAAAATTTTCACCTCAGATTTAGTTCAAATCTGGTTGAAGGAAGCTTCCTGAGATCACGTTGGTGTGCTCGAACCGGCACTACCCTCTATCGGTATCCACACGCGACTCGTCTAGGCTGGATGTGAAGGCCTCCGATGCTAGTCGGATCCTTCCTCCCTTCAGAAAATCTGCTTGCTTCTCTTTTCTTTCACAAAGAAATTCAGCCAAGCTTCACTCTTTTCTTTTCACTGAGAAAACCTTTTTCTCTTCTTTTTGACTCTCCAAGAAAACTCTTTTCTTTTAGTCAAAAATCTGTTCTAGAAAAATGAGTGAATCTCTTTTCTTCTTCTTTCTTTCAAGAAGTCTTGGTGTGTGTTTTTCATCGAGTGGGGAAAAAAACTATTCTTTTCACACCTAATATCTTTCATCCAATGAATGATATCCAGAGCATTAATGTCATGCACCCATACATGCATGTAGCATTCATTTAATGCTTTACACCTTCTATTCGAACAGAATAATATCCTCGTTCGAACAGAATAATATCCACTTTCGAACAGAATAATATCCTGATTCAAAATCAGAATAACATCCTGATTCAAACTGAATAATATCTACTTTCCTGATTTTCTGTGTCCAGTCCTAACTTGTCTTTGTGTGTGACCCTATAGGTTTATTTAAAGTTGGCAGCATATTAAATCTCTATTTAAATATGCAAATCATAGTTGGCCTCTAGCAAGGCATTATGACTACCCAAATTAAATAAATGATTTGTGATCATAACCTATTTATCAAATAGACAAATTACTAGCTCTCTTGTTCATACGATATCTGTTGATCAAAGACATGGTCAAATGTCATCCTTTCTAAATCAACTTAACTCTTTCCCGATATAGAATTAGATTGAATGTTCAATTAGTATTAACAACACATGTTAATCTTATTGAGCGTGGCCACGCATTTCCTTCAATCCTAATTCATCAGGGGGCCCTGAGAGATATCTCTTTCAATCATGAAAGGAACAACTTCCATCTTGGTTATTCACATCCTCCAACATGCTTCATGTAATACCCAATGATGATCTTGATTACCCGGTTAAAGATAACAAAGAAACATATCTAAGTATCACAATTCACAGGTGAGAAATCTAATGATAACCTCAGGTCAAAGAACTAAAATTCTATTTGTTTATGAGAATATATATAATGACAATAACCATGTATATTCTCATAAGTTGGTCAGTCCTATATGTAGTCTCTAATACATATCTATATTCCATATTTGACATCACTACATCTCTATGTATTCCATGTCCATGATCAGTAAAACATAATCATCTCATATGCGAATATACTGGTGTACATATATATTCTATTTCCTTAGACATGTATATCTCTATATACATCATATATATGACCAGGGACATTTAGAATCGTATTACGTTCATTGATACAGTTTTACTATCATAATCACATATTATGATGATGTATAAACTAGTGATACAATTCAAGGCTTATTCACATATTCCTAAATATGTTAAATAACCAGTACACGTATTAAATGAAACTTTAATTCAATATTAAAATATTAGATTAACAACACATAAATAATAACTATCCTTTGTTTACATACAAGCTAAACAGTTTAGCCTAGGGTATTATTTAGTTCAGCCCAGGGCATTATTTCATTCAGCCTAGGGCATTATTCCTTCATTTAGATCATCAACATATACCGCAATAATTACAAACCCAGAATTTGATTTTCTAATAAAAACACATGGACAAATTGGGTTGTTATGATATCCTTCTTTTGTAAGATAATCATTTAGAAGGTTATACCACATTCTTCCGGATTGTTTTAACCCATACAAAGATCTTTTCAATTTTATGGAATACATTCCACGAGATTTTGTATCACATGATTCGGGCACTTTCAATCCTTCAGGGACTTTAATGTAAATATCAGCATCAAATGATCCGTATAAGTAAGCTGTTACAACATCCATGAGATGCATATCCAGTCCTTCTGAGACTACCAAACTAATTAAAAATCTAAACGTAATTATTATTATTATTTAATTCCAATAGTAATAATAACAATAAGAATAGTAATTATTATAATTATTATTTTTTATTATTTTTACTATTATTTAATAAGAATTATTATTATTGTGTAATGATATTAATGATTATTATTATTTAATAACAATAATAACTATAATAATAATAATAATAATAATAATAATAATAATAACTATAATAATAATAATAATAATAATAATAATAATAATAATAATAATAATAATAGTAATAATCGTAATTTTTATTATTTAATGATTATTATTATTATTTAATAATAATAATAATAATAATAATAATTATTATTATTATTATTATTATTATTATTATTATTTGTACTATTACTATTATTATTACTATTATTATTTTATTACTATTTTTATTATTACCAATGTTATTATTAGTTTTAACATAATAATAATAATAATAATAATAATAATAATAATAACAATAATAATAATAATAATAATAATAATAAGCACGCTATAGCACCGCTACAGCCACTATATTTGAACGCTTCATGTTATAGCAGTTCGCTATAGCGTTGCAGCGGAACAAAACGCTATAGAACTAAATTCCGAAGCGATGCAGCGTTTATCTCCTAAAATCCGCTATAGTGTCGCTATTTAAAACACTGTTATTTGATCGTCTTAATATTAATGAATGTTACATTTACAATGCTTCTGTTCATCCTAACTGAATTTAACTAATTACAAATTAGTCATTAGACTTAAAACTAATTATCTGGATAATTTCTATCTACACTAAACTCGTTCTCTTAAACCATGTACTGGACACCACCAGGTATACTCGAAATGGACGGCTCCATTTTTTAGTTCAACAGTTTGATTTGTAGGAACAAAAATAGCGTGAAGTCATATTATATTAACATGGGTATATACGTGCTTGTGAATGTCATATTTATCTTTACAAAACACAAATAATATCATATTTATCCAAAAAATACCCATTACGTTAAATTTAACAAAAAATCAATCTAATTGACTAATTTACCCTCAATTCACTATCTTTCAAGTTTATGATTGCTTAATTTAACAAATTTAGTTGATTTATTGTAATGCTCAAGATTTTTGAAAAGCTAACTAGAATACATTTTATACGAGTAAATATGATATTTCTAACTTTTAGAACAGTTAATTGGTAAATTCCCTAGTATTTTTACATCGTGACCAACTTGCCAAATTATATTCTTTTACTTCTTAAATATACTTCCTTAATTCCAATCCCAAACAATGAAGTTTTGAAATAAAATAGCTAACTAAATGGTTAGTCAAGCTATCTAATTTCTATACTTATAATTTTGAACAAAAGACCACAAACTGACACGTGGTATTTTTTGTTAATTGACGTGTAAAAGAATATAATTTGTCCGAAACTCATCACAATATCCTTAATGAGGTGACAAAGTGAATTAATTAACATAATTTAATTGACTCAGTTAAATGTTAATTGACACGTTTAATTAACACATCAATAATGTAAAATATGTTAATATTAATAAATTTTAACTGACGTTTTAATTCAATTAAACGGTCAATTGAATCGTTAAAGTAGACAATCAATTGTTATGGTATGGAGATTTTTGGAAACCCGAGGATTAGAAAATTGGAAAAATGAAATCTTGAAGAGATAATAAAATTCTCCATATATTGTTATTTCCATGATTGAATGGTAATTAAGGCAAATATTATTTTCTTGTATTATTTCCTCGTATTGGGTAGGAGTATAGCTATAAATAGAGGGCTAGGCTAGAGTTTTATTCATTCCAACAAGTACAAACAATTGTATTCTCTCTTTCTCCAGTATAGTAAAATAGTTTGAGTGCCGGCGGCCGTGGTTTTTTTCTTCGGGGTTTCCACGTAAAAATGCTTGTGTCCGTGTGTGGTTCTTGTGTGTTTGTTTGCGGCGACGATCCTAACATCAATAATACCAATCAACTATTTCATCCTCTCTTGCCACCTATCAAGCATGTTATTGGGACTCGATATATAATTCCCGTATGAAATTATTACTCAATTGTTATTTTTTTATGGTATAATTTTACAAATGTGTTTTTTTTTAATTTATGTTATAATATGTACTAAAAGAAAACATATATGAGTAAATTTATTCATTTATGTTTTTGTATTTGCAAGATTTTATTTTGTATATTAGGGATAATAATAAATATTATTTATAGATAAAATGATTATTTGTTTGATTCTTTTTTAATTGCTATATTTGTTTAGCGATCTTAACTAGGGCCAGTCTTTTTCTCAATGCAAATAAAAGCCACACAAAGCTTGTTTCTTTTCCTCACACAATACTCAGTCTCAGAGTCTCACTCCGATGCAATCATACAACAACTGCTAGAGAGAGAAAAAAAGAGCGTGAAAGAAAAAGAGAGAGAGGGAGGGAGTGACAGAGAGAGAGAGAGAGAGAGAGAGAGAGAGAGGTGAAAATGGCTCTTTCGTTGCTCCTCTTGTCACCACCTACCACACCTCGCCTCTTCTCTCTAGCCTCCATTAAACCCGGTCCACGCACTACCTTCCTTAAAACCATGCAACGTTCAGCAAACTCGGCACCACTACCACCCATTGCTGCTCCATGTTCCGACCACGCCAACTCCGTTCATCATCCGTAACTGTCCGTTCATCCCACCACAGCCAATTAGAAGCCTCGGATGTATCGGAGAAGGGAATACTGGAACAGATGAGGGAGATAGTGGTTTTTGCTGGTCCGGCTGTGGGTCTCTGGATTTGTGGACCTCTCATGAGCTTGATTGATTCCATGGTTTTCGGTCAATCGAGTTCTCTAGAGTTAGCTGCTCTTGGTATGTTGTTATACTTTGTGATTTTGCAGATTTTGGGGGTTAATTTGAAAAATGTTTTATAATCTTTTGGTTAAACCCTAAAAAGTCATTGAATCAAGTGATTTGCATTTTGTTACAGGGACTGGTACGGTGTTCTGTAATTATCTGAGTTACATATTCATGTTTCTCGCAATTGCGACCTCCAATATGGTAGCTACCTCACTCCCTCAATGGGTTCTATTAATCTTCGTTCCTTAATATTTTCTGTAATGATTTATTACATATGATTTGCCCTTTAAGACAAATTGATGGTACAATTTGGTTTAATTGGGGCAAAATTGGGTTTAAATTAAGGGTAATTTTGCGATTCAAAATACAGGATAAAGAACTAGCGCAACATCAAATTTCGATGCTTCTTTTTGTCGCCTTTACAAGCAGATCTCATGTTTCTTTTCACTAAATTACTTGGTCCTCAAGTATTAGCCGGTACGTTACAACTTCCAAAATACAAACAATTAATGGCAAATTCCAACTAAAACAAGGATATTTTCGTAAATATCTCTTTAAATCTCATAGCTTTTGCCGGGTCTGGAAATTTTCAAATAATTCCCTCTGCAAATACCTATGTACATGTTCGTCTCTCTCTCTCTCTCTCTCTCTCTAGATATCTCGGAACATAAAAATTTCATTACCTAATAATTATTTTTTTATTTTCAGACTAGTGCCTTTGCATGGCCTGCGGTAGTCGTAAGAGTGGTCGCTAAAAGTGCCAGGTATTAAATCAACCATAATTTCTCTCTTTCCTTTTTAGTTGATTACAATTATTTAAAAATTAAAATAAATTGTACAGTTTAGGCATGAAGGATTCGTGGGGTGGGGCCCACTAAAAGCATTGACACTAGATGAGTTGTTAAATAGTTGTTAATAATTTGAATAGTTGTTTAATGCTAGTTATTCGCTCGTTCGGCAACATGGAATTAGAGTGTAATAGTGGAAGATAGTGGAAGAAATCATTTTATTTCGCCGAACAAGGTTGGAAGAAAATGGAATATAGTGGTTTAACTCTATTCCATGAGGGAGGTGGAAGAGTGGAATAGAAATTTTTTTTCTTCTTCTCTCTCATCCTTTCCAATAAAAAATATTCATTTAATTTGTACTTCCACTCTTCCACAATTTAATCTACCGAACACCCTTGGAATAAAATAGAATTAACTTTCTTCCACTCTTCCGTTATTCCATGTGTTGCCGAACGGGTACTAAAAGTTATCTCGTCCATATACAAAAACTTATCTAGTCGCCGACACTAGATATCTTTGTTTTTTATAATTTATTCGGCAATTAAATAGTTGTTAATAAAAATAGTTACTAAATAGTATTTCTTACCAAATTAGCAATGCATAAGTGAATCTCAAAACTAGCATTAAAATAATATTGTCGTTAGTTCTAATTTTAACAGCTAATTTTATTTGAACAGTTAATTTGTAGTTAATAAAAATAATTACAAAAAACTAGCTACTAAAATAAAAATAGCTACTACAAAACGAGCTGCGGAAATTAAAATATTTGTTGAAATTAAAATTAGCGGTCATATTATTTTAATCCTAGTTTTAATTAAAATAAGCTGCGAAAAAATTCATTCATTCGTTATTTTAATCCTATTTTTTGGAGTTTCTTAAAAGTTAGGGTTTTTTTTTGTAAATTCAAGAAAATATAGGGAGTTATTTGTAAATTTTGAAATTTCAGCAATCTCTCGACATTTCAAATGTCGAGAAGATTCCTCTCAACATTTGAAATGTTGAGACTTCTGCTCGACAATTCAAAAGTCGAGAGCTTTCAAAGCTCTCGACTTTTCAAATGTCGAGAGTGTTATAATGCAAATTTCGAAATTATGTTGTCAATTTTGAGTATTACCAAACTTATCTCGTCCATATAAAAAAAATTCCCATTTAATTATATTTTTGGGAAATTCGTAAATAGGCACGATTCATGTTAGCATTGCAAAGGCTAACGTCGCAAAGTGGAATGTTATACGAAAGAGATTTCTACCAACCTCAACAAGAGGTCGCGAAGCTAAAAGCAACATAGATAAATCTTCAAATAGGTAAATATTACATTTATGCCCCTGAAAAAGTTGGAAATATCATTAATACCCTTTATGTTGTTATGATTCTTTGAAGATTACCAATAATGAACCTCTATGAAATTTTAAAATCACTATGTTTGTGTAGTGTTCAATATTTATTTTTGCAAGGGCGTAACTGATATTTTGTGGGTTTTGTTTTTGTAGGTATGACATTGCGCCTGCAATTGAGTATTTTGCTGAATTAGTGTTGGAGCAATTATTTTTAGAAGAGATAAAATTCTTAGGTCATTAATTTTGTTATTGTCAGAAATATTACTTGGTGGATGTAAATAGTTTTTGAAGTATTTATTTCATTTTATTGGTATCGAAGATCTTATCACTAGTATGATACTCGAAATAATTTTTTTTTAATTTTTATTTTTTGATGAAAAGGAGAAAGTCAATAATCCACATCTATATTTTTCGTGTTATTTTAATTTGAATTCCGATCCTTCATGTACAAAATGCATTATAATAATATACCTTTTGCGATGTTATTTCAGCATTAAAAAAAAGAACAAATTGAACAAAATTACTCACAAGAAGAAAAAAATGAGAGCAAATAGAAGAGAAAATCAAACAACATAGAAATATCACAAGAACAATATAAGAGCAAACCTCGCCAGGAGAAAACCACGCCAAGAGAAAACCACGCTAAGATAAAACCTCGCCAGAAGTTGGAATCACCGCATCGCCTCACCTGCCTCACGCGCACCAGATCGTCTCGCCATATCGCCTCGCCTGCCTCACCCGCACCAGATCGCCTCGCCATATCGCCTTACTAATACCCCGAATCTTTGCCTCCTTGAGCTTCACAACAGAGAAGAGCACCAGTGTATGAACATGAGAAGAGCTTCATGAATGTATGAAGATTGAAAGATAGAGTTGGTTGCATGTTATCGGGTTATCGGGTTTGGAGTTTTATTATTAAGTTAGGGTTAATGAAATGAGGGGTAAAATAGTCATTTTAAATTATTTTTCTGTTAAATTTGAGTTTTTGATTAATTTTGTATAAATTTGATTTTAATAAGATTTAGTAGGGATAAATATGATATTAACAACAATTTAGTAGAGATACGCTAGAAATTTCTCCAAAAAAAGGATACACTCTCACTCACTCACTTCTTCACTGTTCAGTCTTCCCTTTGTTGTTTATTGGTGTTTTGAGTTGGTATATTATACAACCAAAATAAGTTCAATAACACAAGAAACGTAACGGGTTACAATACACTATTTATTTGACTCGCTACATAGTTTTGCACTGGTTTGAAACAACAGAGAGTGAATGAAAATGGACGTGTAATAAATAAGCTCATTCACTCACTCGCTCACTCGAAAACTCACTCGAAAACACTCTTCCCCTTCCGACAACCCTAATTTCTTCTCTTCAGACAACTCAGGAAAAACCCAAGAATAGAAAGTATCCCATCTTGTTTGTACACCATGGACGACCGTCATTTCTTCCACGTCATTTCGATCTCTTTCTCTGCGAACTTGCAAAATTCGAGCTCTGAACAAGAACTGCGATTATGGCGAGGTGTTTCCCGAGATTGTTTTGTTGGCGAAGGAAGAAGAAGGAAATTAAGGACAAGTCAGCAGAGAATGTTTCTGCAGCAGTTCGTGAGGTATTTGAATTTCTTATTTCTCTCTTTGTGTAAATTTAATCGGAATTAGGGGTTAATTGAGTCAGTTTTTGAATCACGTTGATAATTTGGTGATGAACTTGTAAACATTATTCAATCAATCAATTTGATAAGAACATTTGGGTTGGTACAATTTCAATTTCGACCCCAAAACCTAGTTAATTAAGTCGTGATAAATTCGATCAATAAATCAGTCGTAATTTGGGGATACGATTTGCTAAGAACATTTGGGTACCATTATTCTGTCAATCAAGTGGATCAATTTGATAAGAACATTTGGGTATATTTTCAATTTCGACCCCAAAACCTAGTTAATTGAGTCGTGATAAATGTGATCCCTAAATCAGTCATAATTTGGGGATACAATTTGATAAGAACATTTGGGTACCATTATTCTGTCGATCAAGTAGATCAATTTCATAGGAACATTTGGTTACATTTTCAATTTCGATCCCGAAACCTAGTTAATTGAAGTCAATTGTGAAACTCAAACATGGAAATGATTTCAGTTTGTAACTAATAGTTGGTTGGAATCAAATTTAGTGTTGTCTAGTTTAAATTTAGTTTAGAAATTGTGAGGATCTAAATAATTTCTTTTATTTTTCTTGACAAATCCCGAATAATTTTGTTATTTTTGATGTTGTGGAATCAGATTTCATCGGAGCGGGCCAAGAAGAAGAAGAACGTGTCCAATTTCGCTGGCGGTACGGCAGTGGTAGGACCAACCAGAACCAGACCCTCCTCCAGCATGGTTCGTGAACGATTTATTAATTTTGTTGAGAAATCAATCCCAAATCATTTATTTTTTGTTAATTTTGAATTGAAATTGAAATCAGCAAAACATTTATTTTGAGTTAATTTTGAATTGAAATTGAGATCAGGTTTCATCGGAGTGGGAGAAGACGGTGGTGGTGAGCCAAGACGGGAGAGCGACAATGGAAGCAGAGATTCTGTTTGCTGGTTTCGACCAATTTGATGATAAAGTGCGAGGTGAAGGAGCATGCTCTGTCCTGTCTGTTACACTTGCCACTTGGATGGCCGTCCATGGAGATTCGATCTTCCCGGCACAAACCTTCAACGACCTCATCATCCAAGGTACGATAGATACTCTTATGAATTCGTTTTGTTTATGTTTCTTTGATTAGATTTAGGACTCGTCTCATTGTCTCATTTTGTTTGTATGAAATTACTACTCTATTATATTAGCCCAATAGAATAAAACCCTCGAGTTGTGTTGCAATTAATATCTTTTAGGACTCGTCTCATTGTCTCATTTTGTTTGTATGAAATTACTACTCTATTATATTAGCCCAATAGAATAAAACCCTCGAGTTGTGTTGCAATTAATATCTTTTAGGACTCGTCTCATTGTCTCATTTTGTTTGTATGAAATTACTACTCTATTATATTAGCCCAATAGAATAAAACCCTCGAGTTGTGTTGCAATTAATATCTTTTAGGACTCGTCTCATTGTCTCATTTTGTTACTAATTGAGTTTGCATGTATTACGATACTGTTATGTGAAATTAGGTTAGTATATTTATTGTAAATTACTAATTGAATTTTTTGTTTGTTGAATTCGTGAATTAGGTGCAAGAGAGTGGCGGAGGATGCGTGAGGACCCGCACTCGCGCTTCCTGGACGGCCATTTTGATGTTGAAACGGCCCTAACAGCTCGTACCAGCCAGCTAGTGGCGAACCCGTCAAAGTCATTCATTGGCCTCATCAAATTGGATTACCAGGCGCAGAGATTCAGCACACAGACTTTGGGCATGTTGAGTTTTGACGAGATTTGGGTCGGAATTGGTGAAGTAGTGGAGAGGTCAAGCGGTCCCGTCTATTACGTGCTGACCTGGAACAACCATTTGTTCCTCCTCAGAGCTGACAAAACCGAATACCATTTAATAGAGACTCTTGGTAGTAGATTGAACGAAGAAAACAACCGAGCTCATATTATAAGCTTTTCTGACGCCACCACTATAAAAGGAAATGAGGTGGGGATCATAACGGGTACAGCTTGCTGCCTGGTCTACCTCCAACAATTCATCGTGAGCAGATTTTTGGGTGATCATGAAAAAGAGGTGGGGATGGTCCAGCAAAACGACGACGCGGCATTCCGACGCTACCTCCAGAAGTACCAGGTCGAATGCACGTTCATCGAGAGACCTGCGGAGCCGTCAACCCGACCCGGTAATCTTCTCGACAGAGTCGCACCGGCAACCCGACCCGTCATCGTCCAAGCCAGACCAGCGAAACCCTCAACCCGACCCGGTATCTTTCTCGACAGAGCCGTACCCGCAACCCGACCCTTCATCGTCCAAAACAGACCTGCGGAGCCGGCAACCCGACCCGGTATCCGTATCGACAGAGGCGCCCCAGCAACCCGACCCGTCATCGTCGATAACAGACCCGCGGAGCCGGCAACCCGACCCGGTATCCGTATCGGCAGAGCTGCGCCGTCAACCCGACCCGTCATCGTCGATAACAGACCCGCGGAGCCGGCAACCCGACCCGGTATCCGTATCGGCAGAGCTGCGCCGTCAACCCGACCCGTCATCGTCGACAACAGACCCTCGGAGCCGGCAACCCGACCCGGTATCCGTATCGGCAGAGCTGCGGCATCAATCCGACCCGTCATCGTCGACAACTCACTCGCTGTGCCAGCTCGTCACCTCCCCATTGAGGCAACAACGAATGGAGATGTCCAGTTGGTCGCATCCTCCTCTGCTGCACTCTCTACTGGTATTATTTTGTTTTTCAACTCTTTCTTTTTCAACTAATCACTCTATTCTCTTTGATTTGAAGCGGGCCGCCCCGAAGAGCCTCATGCTACTGGTGGCAACAAAATCCTCTTCGTGCTGAAATCTGTAACTTTGCTGGTGAGTAATTGTTGAGGGGATTCAAATCAATTCAAATACTAAAATGAAATTAGTTTAACTCGTTTGTTTCTTTTATTGTAGATCTTGTTTTTAGTGCTATGTCTTCTTGTGATGGCCAAATCGCCAAGCTTAATCAGGACGCTTCATCAGTGTGGTATGCCTTTTTTTATCTTTTCGGTTTTGAAATTCTGAAAATATTAAAAAATCATTCACGTCTGACTTTTGAAAATCTCGATTTGCTTTATTTCCATACAGAAAGGCCATCACCAGAAGCGGACTCGGTCCACCATGGTGTACGCAAGGAGATACCGAGAGAGGATGGGAGAATTGCAGATCTCCATTTCACGGTTAATACCTGCGGCAAGGTGGCTAACAGGCTGGCTATTGAGCTGGCCTTGCAAGGTGGGGCCCATTTGTGCAAGATTGAACGGGTACCAGGCGAGGACGACGACGATGACGGTACGACTGACGGCAAATTCGACGGTGAAGAGAAGGAAGAATCCAATAGGGAGCATGCATTGGCCTCCAAAGTCTGTACTTTCACCTCCAGCGGCAGCAAATTCACGGAGCAGCAAATGAAAGTTCTTTAGGTCCTTCTCAATACCCTAAGTTTTTCATATCAAACCCCTCTCCATTTCGTATTTTATTTAATTAGTTTGAAATATCTATTGATCGTTGCGATCTGACACTAATGGCGATCTGACTCGAAATTATAAATTGGCATGTGAGAAATGTGGGATTTACCGTGGCGTTTTTTTGTGGAGTTCTATCGTGGCGTTTTTGTGGAGTTTTATCGTGGGGGGTTTTTGTGGGTTTCAACTTGTTTTTATTTCTCACATGCCAATTTAGGGTTTTGATTTCGTGAGCCGTTAACCACTTTAAAAGCATCGATGATCTTTATTTCAATTAAATATCTTTTTAAAAAAATATGATTTGTTGGGGGTTTGTTTGAAAACTTTAAAATTTTGCGGGATGCCGAAAAGTTAACTTTTATCTGACTTTTGTGATTAGTTATGAATTTTATAATTTTTTTGTTTTTAATTAATTGATTTGTTTTTATTGCACAAGTGTGCATAGTTAAATTATAAGTGATAGTGTTGATTCATTTGCTCTTTTAACTTGCTATTTTTGAAGCAAGATAATATTGTGTTTATAAATGATTATGTTTTGCTTTTTAAGATCAATTAAGATGATACTGAATTCTAAATTTTATTCTTTGTTTTGGATATTGGTTAGCATTCTCATCATGATTATATTGTGTACTAAATATTATTGGATACAAATATGGATTAGGTTCATAATGTATCGTATCTAAATTCGAGTACATATATATTTTTTTTAATTTTAAAATGATTATTATATAATAATTATATAATTTATTTACTTAAAAATTCAATAAAAAGAATACCATGGCAATTATTAAATTTAATTTTAAAATTAATTTGTAAATATATGAATATGTAATAAAATATATCCTTATTTGAGACCACTAATAAAGAAATATTAACTATACATCATTGAAGTAAAATTTATGAATGCTTTGAAATTGTCAATATTGATTAAATAAGTGCAGTCTAATTTTGAATGATGAGGAAATATTAGTTGCATAAAGGATGACATTTTCTTAATTATTACCATAAATATTATATTTTTCAGTCTTGTACTTTTATTTTTATTTTTCGAGATACAAAATCCTAAGGATTTCCTATCTGAATGTTTCTTTTTATCAAAGCAATTGAGCTTCATTTGTCTCTAAATATCTTATTTTCCTTCAAGTGCAAGTTAGTATAATATTTAATCGAAAGTTTTGTGAAAGTTTTGAAAATGATCTGTATGTTTTATCATGAACTAAATAAACTGCATTTTGTTAAATAAAATTGTTCGGATCTCATGCCAAAATTGTTTTGTGACATAAAAAAAAGGGATAATATCACGTATATCCTTCCAAAAATCTTAAATATCAAAATTATCCTTGTAAAACTGTTAATATCATATTTATCCCTCTAAAACTCAAATTTTATCAAATTTGCACGAAATTAACTTTTCTGTTTGATTTAACAGAACAATTATAAAATTACCATATTACCCTCTTAACATCTTTCTCTCCCACTCTTTACTTTTGTTGACTTTTGCTCTGTTTTTTGGTCACTACTCTCCTCTCACAAACAAATAAGATACTAGTAACCATAGATCTAGTTTATCCCAGCCTACCACCCTACTCTATCTCTGTTCAAGTTCGAACAAGTAAGAAGCGAGAAAAATTACTAAGTTTTTCTCTTGTTTCACTTCCCCTCTCCCTCTTCTTATCCCCTTGCTTCTAGTCCCGTCAATCTGGTGCCCTTTATCCCTCGTGTTTTTATCTCAATTTCCCTAATATTATTTTTTCTAAAGAATTTACAATTGATTTTTTTCAGACAACGAATAATTCAAAAAATTGTTGTGCAATCTCACTTCTACAACACAACAGGAACGTACGACCAAAATCAGGTCCTTTTGGTCTTGTTCAGCCTTTGGACATGTTATCAAAATCAGCTGAGTCCACCAAATTGTTTCTTATTCTGAAATTTTTTGATTTTTGCATCCCGTACGTTTTTTTCTGGAAACATACTGTTACCTAATGCATTTCAAAATTGCATGTACATGAACTAAGGTGTTAATAATTTCACGTATCAGGTATATGACAAAGAAAAAAGCCAAAAATTAGTCCAACCCTGACGAATCCAATTAAGCATCAAGAAAGACACAAAAATCATGGTCATCAGAGATATTTGTTTTAGAAAAAGGGTCCTCATATTCAAATATAAACCATATAGTCAAGTTCTTCCTGTGTGTGTGTGTGTGTGAGAGAGAGAGAGAGAGAGAGAGAGTTCTCTTGTAGAAGGGGACTTGAGAAATTAACGTTTCACACAACTCATGGATTTCAGCTTTATATCGCAAACTGGAGGAGGAAAAGAGGAAGAAAGGTTTGAGTAGCAAGGGTATTTTCGTCATTTGTATTTATATGTATTGATATAACTGTAGACTGTAGTTTTCACTGTTAAATCTTAGTTCAGTTAAGTTTTTGATAAATTTGATATTTTATATGTTTTAGATGGATATATTTGATAGATATATATAGTTTTGAAATACAAATTTGGTATTGACAATTTTTGAGGGATAAATTTGATATTTTGAAAATTTGAAGGGACATAGAAGAAATTGCCCTTAAAAAAAAAGTGGGGGCACGATTAGACACCTAGAATTTTTATTTATATTTGCACCTAAAAATACACGTGACAATTAAATTTAGAATTTTTAAAATTTTATTTCCATTTAAAAGTTTGATGTGTCTACATTGTGATTTGTCACGTATGCTTCTAGATAAAATTTATGTGCGAAATCTAGGTATTTATTATTATTGGTTTTCATAATAAGATTTTCATGGAGTCTGGATACGACTGACAACGAGCCAAACCGAGCCGAATCTCGGATTCGGATTAGAATTCGTCAGATTTTGTTATCGTTAGAATAATATTATATGACGTGTTTGCATACTAACTTAGTAAGTAAGTTAGTAAGTATTTATTAATCTGTTTTTAATATCAGCTATATGTGTTCAACCAATTCAAGTGTTCCAATTCAGTTAGAATAATATTTATTGATGGGAGTCATTTTTTGCCTCCCAAGTGATTTGGAATTTAATTTTGTAATTAAGTTGAACAGTTGAATTAAATGATTTTCGAATTGTTTGGAACTGAAATTTAATACGAGGGTTTCTTAACGGCCTCGTACATTTTTTCGGTGATTTAGATAAGAGCACCCGCATTTTTTCGTGTCTTTAGCGACACATGTTAATGTTATGTTATGTACGATTGATCTAGGAAATAATAAAAATATGTTTTGAATGTAACAGTTTGAATTACAAATAGTTTTGATGTTTCCGGTTTTCATATTTGTGAATTACAAATAATTATGATGTTTTTAATTCTAATATTTGAAGTTCACAATATCAACGATAGACCAAATGCATTAAAGATTCTTCTTTCAATAGACTTTTGGCAGTCCACAAAATACCAAGTCAAACAACATTCATGAACTAATAAAATAATAAACTATAGGATATAATAAGGGGTTATATATTCGGTCCCCCAAATTGAAGATAACATCCTCATCTAATGGACTCAATTAACGATTTAACTAACCGTCCAATTAAATTAATATGTCAATTATCATGTATTAATATTAACATACTATAAATAATTTACGCGTCAAATGACAATTAATATTTAGTTGAATCAATTAGAATGCCTAATCAACTTATTTAATCATTTGTTACCACCTCATCAATGATGTTGGGATGAGTTTGGAGGCCAATTATATTTTCTCATATAATAAAGGGAAATTCTTCGAAAATCTCTTAGCTTTTAGATTATTTGCAAAATCCCTTACAAATTGAGTTTAATTCTTTAAAAAATCACTTACTAGTATTTATTTTTTTTATAAAATTACTAGTGTTATCTTTAACTTTCTATCCAAACTATTCTTTTTTAACCAAAATACTCTCACAATTTATTTTATAATTGAATTTATTTTATAAACGAATAAATAAATAATATTTTACAATATAATATTTCATAATATTATATGATGAAATTTATTATACTATTCTATAATTTATTATATGATTTATATATATATAATTATTTCATATAAAAAATTAAAAAATGTAATGTGAAATAATATTTATTTAATAAAAGAATACTTTATATATATTGTAAATAGTAAAATAAAATAGTTAGTTGTAAAATATTATCATAAACCATTTTCAAATATAATAACATGAAATATTTAATTATGAAATATTTAATTTATTTTTATATTTATTAATTTATATTGAATAAAAGAATTTATAAAAAAAAATCAAGAAGGATATTTTTGTCTCAAAAAAACAATTTAGATGGGATATTAAAGTTAACTTTTGTAGGAAAATTTTGAAGCATTAAACTCAATTTATAAGAATTTTTTCAAGTAATCTAAATGTTAGAGGATTTTTGATGAATCCCAAAAAAAATTAGGATTTTTTTTGAAAAATTCCCCTAATAACTAATTACCATTACAAAATAGTATAACTAGAAAATTCAAATTCATAATTCATAATAAATAAACTAAATTACAACAATCAAGTAAAGAATATAAATTAAATATTATATGGAAATTTACAAATAACCCCCTAACTTTTCTTGAATTTACAAAAAAAAACTAACTTTTGAGAAACTCCAAAAAAAACCCCTACATACAAGGTTTTCTTTTCAATTACCCCCCCTAAAAGGGTATTTCATGGTATTGTAATTTTTTTGGGCCAAAATACCCTTCTATTTTTCATCTTTAAATTTAATAAACATATTTGTGTGTTATTTTATTAATTTAAAATCGCTATAAATATTTTTTAACATATACTAATTTAAAAAAACTATATGTCACATACATAATTTTAATCTTTGATTTATTATATATTTTATCATAGAAAACTAAAATTAAATAAAAATATGATATAAAAGATATTCCTGGAAATATCTTGACAAATTAATATTATTCTAGTATTTAATTTTAATGTTAAATAGTTATTAATAAAATACTTACTGAATAATTTTTCTTGCCAAATTAACAATGAATGAATGAAAATTAAAACTAGGATTAAAATAATATTGCCGCTAATTTTAATTTCAACAGCTCATTTTGTAGTAACTATTTTTATATTAGTAGCTTGTTTTAAGTAATTATTTGTATTAACAACTATTGATTTCATCAGCTAATTTGTTAATAGTTAATAAAAATAATTACTACAAAACTAACTGCGAAAATAAAATTAGCTGTTGAAATTATAACTAACGATAATATTATTTTAATGCCGCTAATTTTAATTTCTGATGACGGAGAGCCTCTCTGACTTCACCTTTCAGTCTTCTCCTCTATTTAACAAATCTCGAGCTTGTCGGAGCTCGCTGCTCGTCGTCATCGGAGCAGCCCTCTATGCCGGAGGGATACTACCATTCCCTGGCCGGAGGCGACGGAGTAGCCGACACGATATCGTCCCCAGAGAAGCGATCGCCGAAGGATCTGACCTATACTAGTACTCTGAGGCGACCTAGACTCTCTTCCCTCGATGCATTTCGCGGCCTCTCCATTGCCGTTAGTTTTGTTTCTCTCTTTCTTCCTCTCATACGTAGTTAATTATCCAATGTGATGCTCTATTGCAGGATTCAGATTCTTCTGTATACCAGTATATAAGCACTATAATTAATAACTTTGTTCTGTTATGTAGCTTATGATATTTGTGGATTATGCGGGGTCGATTTTGCCATTTGTCGGTCACTCAGCATGGAACGGTTTGCGATTAGCAGATTATGTGATGCCCTTTTTCCTTTTCATTGCTGGAGTTTCCATGGCTCTTGTTTATAAGGTACCATAGAGAGAGAAAATTCTTCTCTCATTTCCAAATTAAATATTATTTTCTTCGTTCTTCAATCTTCAGAGAGTGCCGAATAAGATTGAAGCTACTCAAAAGGCATTGTTGAAGGCATTAAAGCTTGTTTTCCTTGGAATTCTTCTTCAAGGTATCCAAGCATTTAGCGAACCTTCTTTATTGCTCTTTTGTTTTCATAGTTTTTATTGCAAAATTGAGGATGAACAGGGTCAAATTGGGTTTAATCGAGGCTTAATTTCATATAACAAGGTTTCGATTGGCCTCATTTGGGCTTAATTTCAATTCTTGATATACCGATACCATACTAAATCAATCGAGGCTTAATTTCTTTAGGTGGTTATTTCCATGGATTAGATAAGTTGACTTATGGTGTTGACCTCGACCAAATACGCTGGTCTGGTATTCTGCAGGTACCATTAAATTGACACCAATTTATTTTTCCAAAGTTTTTCTTACTTGCATATAAATTTTAGAGAATTGCTATTGCATACATAATTGCTGCTCTGTGCGAAATTTGGCTGACAAGTGGCGGTACAAGTACCGATTCTAAAAATGCAGTCCACAAGAAATACTACCTTCACTGGTACATTATTATACTAGTCACGAGTCAAAATGTACCGGTACCAATTGAACATTATTTATCTATTTATTTATTGATGTGTGTATATAGGGTTGCCATATTGGTTCTGTGTGGCGCATATTTGGGGCTTCTATATGGAATATACGTACCAGATTGGCAATTCAAAGTGGACGAGAATTCATCTCTTACTACCATAACAAATGGAAATTATACTCTTTACACGGTACAATTCTATTCTTCCCCTCTATGATGTCATAATTAATGCTAATGTTTTCTTTTTACAATATTTTAAGGTTAAATGTGGTACCAGAGGCGATGTGGGTCCCGCATGTAATTCGGCTGGTTTACTAGATCGCTCGATTCTTGGTATCGATCATCTTTACAAAAAGCCGGTTTATAGAAACTTGGAACAATGTCAAAATTCTCAAACCGAACCCACTTGGTGCCTTGCTCCTTTTGACCCCGAAGGAATTTTAGGGTAATATTAGCCCTTTTTTTATTTATTTGTGGCAACATTTCATTAAATTAAGTCCTAAATCAAATGAAATTATATAGTTTGTATTACATAGTTTAGGTCCTTGATGGCTGCGTGTACGTGTATAATAGGATTGCAATATGGTCACGTTCTCGTTAATTTCGAGGTAACGAATATTTTTATAAAATATCTTAAATCTTATGCAAATGTTGAATTTTTGTATCTTGTAGGATCATAAAGAGAGGATTTTCGGGTGGTCATGGTTGTCTTTTCCGATTCTCGCTCTCGGTTTGCTTCTAACATTTTTGGGTACGTATGTAATTACGTACACGCCATTTTCTTTTTAAAGAAGGGATTTTTGCCAAATAAACCTTTCAATTTTCAATTTTTTGTACTAGGTATTCCTCTTAACAAATCCTTGTATACGACAAGCTATACCATGGTGACTACATCTGTAGCCGGTTTCACTTTTTGTTTCATGTATTTACTCGTAAGTTCTTATTCCATTTTTTTTAACTTTCAAATTTGTAATGCTAAATTTCACATGTACCCCTCTAAAGTTTGAAATGCCATGACAACCCCTACAAAATTTGTGAAATATCACCAATGCCTCTCATCTCATCATCTTTCAAAAAGATTCCTAAACTTCATCTCTTTCTCACTTAATATATGAATCAATTTTTTGATGCAATGAAGCCTCAATTTTATGCAATTTTGCCTCGATTTTAAACCAATTTATTTTTGTTTGTCTTTTTTTGTTAATAGATAGACGTGTATGGGCAAAGGTGGGCGAGTTGGGTGTTTGAGTATATAGGAAGAAATTCGCTCGCCATATTTGTACTTATACCCTCAAACTTATTTATTATCGCAATTCAAGGATTCTATTGGAAACTACCCAAGTACAATCTTGTAAGCCTCTTTTCATCATTTTCTTATACCTTTTATTGGTTTGTGCATAATTGATCTCTCTCTCTCTCCAAAAGAAAGGACAAAACAAAGATATTAAAGAAATTTAAATTTTATAAGTTTTTTTTTTTTTTTTAAATTTGTACGTGTTTTACAGGTACAGTCGATTGTTTCCTTAGTGGTACAAAAATGATAAGCACCACCACTCCTTTACTATTGGTTTCACTGGTAAACCTAAATTTCTTCTTTTTAAAGGGAAATTGTGTATAGATAATTTATATATAATATCTCTATATTCAATGTGACAGGTCATTTGTATTAATCGACTCAAACGGGTCACGCTATTTCAACTTCTAATATGTAGAAAACATTTATATTCCAATGAATAGATAGCAAAACATAGAATTTGAGATGGGCATCAATATTCAGAAATATGTATGTAATTTTGTAGGTCTTATGAATTGTAATATTGTTTCGAAATACTGCAAATTAATTTATAAATGAATTCGATTTGTGCTTAGTTTGGAAATGTAAAATTTTAGGAGAGAGAAAGGAGTGCTTATTCATACCTTTATTGTAAACTACCTAACCCTAACAAACTCCACAACATTATATAATCAATATCTCATCACATTGATACTCATACACATCATTCTCTCTCTTCATATCTTTTTCTCTCTCTACATGTGATGAAACTGAAGCTTCTTTCAGAGAAACACATGGAGCTGTGATGCTCTGCCTTGTACTGTAAATCTTCCTTGGTGTTTTCATCTCCAGTCTCGTCAAACCATACATCTCCATTAGTTTCAGCCCTTAATTAATCCAAGGGATTCAAGGTGACCAAGTTTATATATCATAATATTTGATCCATGACTAAAATTTATAAATAATCCAGTATAGCTTATTTATGCATTTCAATATAACTAAAGAGTAATACAAAAATATATATGTAAATATTTGACTTCTTTATTCAAGTCGTATTATTTATTGGATGCATATTCAAATGAATAGTAAGTCTCAAGTATGAGAAACTAAATACCTCTTTGTATATACAAAACTTAGTATTATATTATAATATATGAATTTGAGTATATAT
Organism: Luzula sylvatica; assembly: GCA_946800325.1. Taxonomy (NCBI): domain Eukaryota; kingdom Viridiplantae; phylum Streptophyta; class Magnoliopsida; order Poales; family Juncaceae; genus Luzula; species Luzula sylvatica. The sequence goes on along the minus strand of OX326961.1, from coordinate 54,887,447 downwards.
ATATATATATATATATATATATATATATATATATATATATATATATATATATATATATATATATATATATATATATTAAATGGAGAAAAGTAAACCCTAAAATTCTGAGAAGCTGCATGCAGTTACATATAGCTATCAGGCTGAGTACTGCATGTCTTTCTATCTCTAGGCTTCCTTTTTATTTCAATTATTTCATTCCTTTTTAGTACAACAGTCAAAGAGACATATACATGTATACATGTATAAAAGAAAGAATGCACCTTTTTGAAATAAATGTGCAAGAATTTTTCTGACACATATATACTTCCAGAAGGATATATTTGATATAAACTAATTTTGCCTCCAAAATACAGGCTTTTCACATTTATTGCACCCAAATCCAAATAAGAGAAATGCTTCTCCACCCTAGCATTTTGTCTCCATTTCATTACAATTTGAATTCATGATATACTCTTGTGTCCAAAAGCTTGGGGGGTGCAACATTGGAGTGCCTAATTAGCCACATTCACATAGCATATATACTGCCAAAATACACAAAGCATCTTTTCTTTTTGACAAGAAATATATTCAGTACAGTTTTACAATCCATTCTCTCCAAAAGAAAAAAAAAGAAAAATTCATGAGAAGCTTTCTTTCATATAGGATTGAATGAAAAAGAGAAGCCATTATAATTATCATATCATGGGAGGAGGAGAAATGAAGATCTCATTTTCCAGCCACATAGCAGAGTTGTTAAGGCCACTGACAATGGGGTCCACTGGATGGGATTATTGTATTCACTGGAAATTATCCCCTGATCAAAGGTACTTATTAATTTAGTTTATGTTTTCACTGCCTACGGGTTTTCAATCCAAAAAAAAAAAAAAAAAAAAATTTAGTTTATGTTTTTTCAAATTTGCAAACTTAATTTCCCGATCTTTTTTGAGATTAGGTTTTTGGAATGGATGGGGTGTTGTTGTAGTGGTCATGAATCAATATTGTTTGATTCGAATAGTTCTTCTTCTTCTTCGACACGAGTGGAATGCAGGGATTGCAAGTTACAGCATTGCAGAACGAAATCGTGTGAGGCATTGCACCAGTTCGCCCTCTCAGTTCCTCTCGATTCCTCTGATTTCGGGTATATATTATTCGTATATTAATTTCAAATATAAAATTGTTTTGTGGTTTTATTTGTATTATTTATTTTTTCTTCTATGGAATAGGATGCATGCACAGGCCTTGTTATCGAACCAACATGTCTGGCGAACAATCTTACAAGTACGCTCTCGCTAAATTTTTTTTATCATGATTTTTGGAGGTAATATCCTCCAGAAATATTAAATTTTTAACCACCCCTTCATTTATATTTTCCTTTTTTTTTGCATGTAGGAAGAATTTGGAACAAAAACAAAACTTTTGGTTCCTATACCAGGTGGTCTTGTGGAGTTTTTTGCTTCAAAATTTGTATGTATCTTTGTTTTATTCCTTTTTTTTTCCTTTTCAAAATGGTAACTAAAAAGTGATGAACAATTATGAGGAATTTTTTTTATATTATAAGAATATCAATTTAAGGTCACACACAATTTTGATGAGCCAAACAACCAATAACCTACCAAAAATTTCAATTTAAAACGCAACAAATAATTCTTCTCCCTCTTTCGTTCTTCTAGATATCCCCGAATCGCACAATAACTTGCTAAGCTAAGAAACATTTCAAAGCTAACACGAAACTTTTTTTTATCTTCGCTAGATGGCCGAGGACCAACAAACCCTAGATTTCATCATGTCCCAATGTGCCATGGCCTTGAGCGGCGAAAACTCTAGCACCGACTATCTCACCAACCAGTCGTCCTGGCTACCACCAATGGGGACGGTAGAATCGCAGAACTTCTCATCGTGGGACATGCCGATCGATCAGTCCGAACTTTATACTCCTATCATTGACACGTTAATTAGTGACCAGAGAGGAGTACAAGGACATGACACAATGGTAAACCCCGCGGAAGATCTCGTCAAGGATATCGATGTAGGAACGGCACGGGCAGAGCGGGCAGTCGACTCCGCATCAGAAGGAAGTGATGTTGGGGAGGATGATGATGACGAGGGCAGATCGGTCAGTGGAAAAGGTACAAAACGACACCATTCCAAGAACCTCGTTGCCGAGAGGAGGAGAAGGAAGAAACTCAACGATAGGCTCTACACGTTGAGATCTTTGGTGCCAAAAATCACTAAGGTTATTTTAGAACATATTTAAATTAAGTAGAAGTTTTATCTAAATTTTTTTTATTGCAAGATGGACCGCGCATCGATACTCGGGGACGCGATAGATTATATAAACGATTTGCAAAAAGAAGTCAAAGAGTTGCAGGATGAGTTGGAGGTGACGAGTCCCGACGATGATGCTGGCAGGGGAAGTGATGACATCAGCAACTGTCAAGAAAACCCGATGATGAGGGAGAATACCCAATCTAACGGTGGAGACGACACGCCGAACAGTCTGTCGAGTGATAAGAAATTGTGCGATGAATTACCGAGCAACGAGGACAAGGGACTCGATATGGAGGTTTGCATGTTTTAATTAATTTTAAAATACGGCACAAATATTTGAAAATTTTGAATTTTGCATTTATTTTTGCACAGCCACAAGTAGAAGTGAGGCAAGTCGAAGGGAACGAGTTTTTCTTACAAGTGCTTTGCGAGCGAAAAAGGGGTGGTTTCGTAAAACTAATGGAAGCGATGAGTTCATTAGGTTTAGAAGTCACCAATGCAAATCTCACCACTTACAAGACTTTGGTTTTACATGTCTTTCGCGTTGCGGTGCGTGTATATAATATATTTACAAATTAAGACCCTAAATCCTTTTATGATCATATTTAAAGTTCGAGCTCGAATATTTTTCTCGCAGAGAAGAGACGAGGAATTGGTGCACGTAGAGCAAGTGAGAGATTCACTTCTCGAGGTTACTCGCGATCCAAGAAACATCAACAATCATGTCTGGCCAGAATCGAAACGGGTCAAGACCGACAATACCAATTCGAATTCGATCAACATTGCAGAGCATCACTACAATGGTGGTCACCATCACCAAAATCCCCTCCTCGGATCCCACCATCATCTCCATTACCTCAATTAATGGAGAGGATATCAATAATAGTTCTAAAATTAAATTCTCTTTTATTTTTTCCTTTCAAGCTTTAATGAATTGCTATCAAATTTCAATTTTTAAATGTTCCTTTTTAATGTTTTAGTCATCAAAGTTGAAAAATCATAACATGTGAAGATTGAGTTCCAATTACAAAAAGGCAAATATACCATGTCAAGAAAATTATATGACGATATAGGGTTGATAATAAAAGTAAAAAAAATAAAATAACAATATTAATGCAAAGAAAATGAAATGAAATGAAATGAAATTTTAACCGCTGCCTGGACCAAAGGACTTGACAATCGTACCGACTCGTTCAGAGAAACTATTCGAGGTGATTTTTTTGCCTGGTACGTGAAATGGGTTCGAAACAGCATCTACATATGCCGCATGAAACTTCCTAAAGAACTATAATTTAAATAAAATAAAAAGTTAGGGGCATTTTACTAATTATGAATATTAGGGGCTAATCTGCAATTTTGTTTTAATATAATAGTTTAAAAAAACTTACATTTCGTACGTCTGCATCCTTTACATCTAGATCCGTAGTTACCATTATCAGCTTTACCTTTGTATTCGTTAAATAACCATACCTAAATTGCACCAATATAAAGAATATAAACAATTAAATTATGCAGAACCGAGGGATTTTTGTAAATAGTACAATATGCAAGGGGCTATTTGTAAATTTACAAGAAAACTTACACTTTGTAGTTCTCAGTAGGGTATAGAAGGCCTAGAAATGTCTCGTTCAGAGTAGATGCACTTCTTTTAGGATTATTTACTGCAAAAAGTTAAATACGAGTTAAATTTAAAAAAAATAAATCAGTATTTGTAGTTTGTGGTACGTATGACTACCAAAATGAGGCTCTAAACTCCAACATTGTCGATTTATACTATGAAATCCTTCAGAAATATATGTAAATTGTACTTTACTAATTTGTCCTAATTAAACCCTCAATTATGCATAAATGGCTCGATAAAGCTAATTCAACATCAAATGCGCAATTAAGCTTCAATTATTCTTAATTTACCCATATTAGTTTCGATTCACCCTCAACAGTGAAATTTAACAGTAAAAAGAACCCAAAAAGGGCATAATGTTTCAATCAAACCCGTTTGACCAAAACAAGAACCAAAATGAAATTAGATAACTTTTGAGGGAGCTAGATGTAATATTACTTACCTCTTTCATCGATTACATCCAAAGCACAATGAACGACATGGTGAAGCTTCAACGCGTCGTCAGATCCGATGAAGCTCTGGAGATATAAAGGGTTGTTCTGGAAATTTAACACCATCAAGATCTCGTTAGATCTCCCTCAATAGTCGGATAAAATAGAAAGAAGTAAACAGAAAGGTGAGATTGACAAAGGGCGGACCTGATGGCCGATGACGGAGACGCAGACGATCATCGCGGTGGTGCTGCTCCCGAGAAGAAATCAGATTCGAGGAGGGGATGAGTGGATTCTCTCTCTAGCTTTACCAAGGACTAAAATTTAAATGGAAATTTGCAGAAAGCCCCTGCATTATCTCTAAATTAAAAAAACTCGTGTTAATGAAAAATGTACATAAACCATGCTTTTTTTTTCTAGATTATATATTCTTCTTTGTTTTTATCTCTAAATTTTCGAGTCATTTTTTTTCTAGATTAATGAAAAATGTACATAAACCATGTTATTCTTCTTTGTTTCCAATTTTGTTTTTCTTTCTCTAGATTATATATTCTTAATTTAAAACATTAAAACATATATTTCATGAGTAAACTAACATGTAAAAGCACAAAATGACTCGAGAAATTAGAATTATTGTTGAAAAAACACTTAAAAATAATTGATGCTAATACTTTATATTTGTTGTTTTGTAATATGCATGTTCCGTAAATATTATGCAAGTTTCGAAGTTCACACATATAATAAATATTGTTTGAATAAAAGTACATTACAAACATTTTTTTTTAGTGCAACTATCTATGTTGCGCGGATACTTCAAAAATCAAGCCGTATCGTATCGGATGCCGTATCGGATATCGATACTCGTCGGATACGTATCGGATACTCCACGTGGCGTATCCAAATATTTTATTTCAAAATAATAACGGATACTTCTCGGATACTTCTCGGATATTTCTAACGTATACACAAATGTACTTGAAAAATAAAAATAAAAATTTGAAATTGAAATAAATGAGTAATACATATAAATAAATAACCAAACAAAATAAACATTTACTTAATAAGAAGTTATTTTTGTTAAAACAAACTTTTAAGATCTTTTATGTCAAATGTATACTATATAAAATATTAAATAAATAAATTATAATTAATAAAATAATATAATATTATATATAATGGCCGTATCGTATCCTATGTATTTTTGAAAACTGCCGTATCGCCGTATCCGTATCGTGTCAGATACGATACTCGTATCCGTATCCGTGCAACATAGGCAACTATACATTTTTCAGGGTTAACATATAATTTTTAGTGCCATTATATTTTTTTCAAGTGTGAATACAAAATTTTTATGACAATGTATCGTTTATGTTGATATATCTAGTGTTAAGTGTTAGTATACCTCTTTCAGAATTAATATATTATTTTGAATGTCAATATTATTTTCAATATAACTACAAATATTGGGAGATCTATATATTTTTCAGTGTTGACATACTATTTTCATTATGAATATTTTTTTTTAGGTTGGATATATAATTTTCGGTATCACATACCCTTCTTAATGTTAATATATTGGATTTTTAGTGTCAAAATGCCGATTTAGTATCATTATATTATTTTTAGCGTTCATTTCTAGAATGGATATAACATTTTTTCAATGTTAATATACTATTTTATGTGTCGGTATATTGTTTTTAGGATTAATATTTCATTTTTATTATCATTATATCTTTTCCAATGTCAATATACATTTTTTGACATAATAAATATATTTCAATGTCCACATATCATTTTCAATACGGCAAACCATTTTTAATGTTGATGTTCAGTTTCGAGCATGAATATATCATTTGTGTGAACATAATTTTCTATATATAAATATAGAATTTTCAATTATCAATATATCCTTTTGTGTCAATGTATCGAGTTTTTTTTGTCATTATACCAAATTCAATTTTAATAAACTATTATTAGGATTAAAAACATTTTTAGTATCATTAGTGTCGATATATCATTTTCTATCTCTGTCAATATTATGCACGCATCACTAATAAATAAGATGTCGCAACATGAACAAAAATTAATCTGTATTTTATAACTCTGGTACTCTTGAATATGTATTTTATAAATATGATACTTTTGAAACTAATTGCTCAACATTTATAATTATATTTTATGTTGAGATTATCATTTTTGTGGTCATTATATCTCATTGTACTTTCTGTTATAGAGTAAATATTAGAGATTATTATTATCCAAATGCTGAAAATGTAAAAAAAAATGTACAAGAAATTCTGTGAATAAACATCAATACAAGGTCTAGTTAATTTTAACTTTGCAAAAAAAAAATTTAGCGACAATTAATTATCTTGGCATATTTATGACAATGATAATTATAATAAAGGAAAATAATTTTTCTTATGGAAAAAACCATGTTATTCATGTTTCTAAAATTGTGTGGCAATTGTTGTTATGAAGTCTTTGAAGATAGTTTGTTTTAAGAGAAATTTTCAAACGTCCCCTATTTTTTATTAATATTATCAAAACCAACTCCACTTTACAAAAATTTCAAAAAAATTCTTATTAACATTTGACTTATTTTTTACCTCTTTATGGGATTAAACTTAATTATTACTAGCATTACCCCCGCGCAATTGCGCGGGGCTGTTCGGGTTTATAAGTAATGTAGTTGAAAAAAATTGTTGTTCATTTTGTGTATGTGACTTTCTTTTTGTAATCATTATTATATGTGTAATTTAGTGTGTTGTGTGCGAGTGAAATTTTGTAGCAAAAATCATTTGAATATTTTAAGAGCCGGATTTCTTGAATAATTCAAACGGTTATTGCTAAAAAAATTATCTATATTTTATACTTCATAAGTAAAATAAGGAAAAAGAACGAATGAGTCGTCATGAAATTTATTAAGAACATAATAGTTCAGAAAACATTGCTGAAAAAAAGAGTGTTTTTAATTTCACAAATCCTTAATTTCGCTACATATTTAGCACAAATATTTTTCGTCCTTTGTGTGGTCAGCCAACAACAAAGTTTGACGATGTCATCGCTAACCGTTTCGTTCGAGCCTTTAATTTAAATTATGTCATGATTATTCGCACATCCATGATTTGGTATATTTTTAACACCCTAATTTTTTTTGGATATTATAAAAAATTCTCTGTCTTTTCGTAAATTCCAAAAAAAAAAAACTCTTTACCAAACTTTTATTTTAAAATACTCCTTATGGATGATATTAATTTTTTTTTCCCAAAATACCCTCCAAATCTCATATGTAATAATTAAAAATTATTTTTGTTATTTTTTATTAATTTTAAGAAAATTCATAAACACTTCTTAACACGTAGTGATTTAAAAAAATTTAAATTATTACATATTTTGTTTATATAATTTTAATATTACATTCTTTATTCATAAAAAAACTAACATTAAATGATAATAAATAAACATCTTGCAAATATATTCATAGAAAATATCTATTTAAACATTTATTTTTTATTTTAGTTTTCTTTTTATGTATTTTTTAATAGTTTTGTGATATTTTATTTTTAAATATTTGCAAGATGTTCTTTTATTAATATTGTTCAACTTATTATAATTTTATTTTAGTTTTTCAAGAAAAATACTAAAGGACCAAAATGTAAATTTTAAAACTTCGAAGGACCAAAATGCAAATATAAAGGACCAAAATGTGAAAAAAGGACCAAAATATAATTTTTTTAAAAAAATAGGACCAATTTGAGGCCCCTGGACTAAAATGTAAATTTCAAAACTTCGAAGGACCAAAATGCAAATATAAAGGACCAAAATGTAAAAAAAAGGACCAAAATGTAATTTTTTTCGAAAAAAGGACTAATTTGTTAATAAAAAAGGACCAAAATATAAATTTCAAAACTTCGAAGGGCCAAAATGCAAATATAAAGGACCAAAATGTAAAAAAAAAGGACCAAAATGTAATTTTTGTTTCGAAAAAAGGACCAATTTGTAAATCCAAAAGGACCAAAATATAATTTTTTTTTTTTTTTATAAATAGGCCCCTGGTGACGTGGCTGCACAAGCAAGAAAAATAATAAAGGACCAAAATGTAAATTTTAAAACTTCGAAGGACCAAAATGCAAATATAAAGGACCAAAATGTGAAAAAAGGACCAAAATATAATTTTTTTAAAAAAATAGGACCAATTTGAGGCCCCTGGACTAAAATGTAAATTTCAAAACTTCGAAGGGCCAAAATGCAAATATAAAGGACCTAAATGTAAAAAAAAAGGACCAAAATGTAATTTTTTTTTCTGAAAAAGGACCAATTTGTAAATAAAAAAGGACCAAAATGCAAAAAAAATATTTTTTTTTACAAATAGGCCCCTGGTGACGTGGCTGCACCAGGAGGCAGCAAATCCCCTTGCATTAGTATATAGTATAGATTCCATCTAACATATATATTTTTTTTGGTCAATACCTTTATTTTATTTTCTTTTATTCAATTGAAAGTAATAAAGAAATGAAAAAAAAATTCAATATGATATTAGTTTGATAATATATTATAATATTATATTATTATACACAATTTTTATGATATTATATTATAGTAATAAACTTATATTTTATGTATATCATATTTTTATTTTGTATAAATATCAATTTTTTATTATTTATAGATTTATTCAACATGATATGGATTTATTTTTAATATTTGACCTACAATATAACAATATTGACGAAACAATAGAAATTATTTTCGAGGTATTTAATTTTGATGTAACAACAAAAACTTCGGCAAATATATGTAAGAGGGGGGGCTATAGGGTAAAATCTTACTCTCTTTAAACGAAGTCCACATAGAAGTATTTAATTTTCGAGGGGCACTTCTGCAAATTTCTCTAAACCCTCCCTCCTCCAACCTCGACTGCTCTAATGGCGGAAAACAACGAAGAAGCTCCCATAATCTCAGATAAACCCCTAGTCCTCGAATCAATAGAACCAAACAAGAAAGTAGATAATGAAGAAGAAGAGCTTGACCTAAGCTTCCTCGTCCGTCCCAATGTGAATGATTTGCCCCTAATTCCTCCTTCAGCAGTTGAAACGAACTTTGCTCGATATTTTCTTCCAGGTAGATGGCCCTTTAAAACCCTAAATAAATTACGGTAATTAGTAGACGAAGTTTATTATTATATGAATAGAACAAAAATTGATTGGAGTTTGAAAATTTTGAACAGATTTTACGAAACCAGGACATGATCAGTATATTTATCGCCACGCGAATGGGTACACACACACTGTTCTTCCTTTACCCTTTTTTCAGTTATTTTCCATCTAGACCCTTATATAAATTTGAATTGTATACGGGTCTTCAAATTTAGGTCTTTACAAAAAAAATTGTTGTAGGTTGTGTGTGATTGGTCTTGCATCAGCTCATATTGCGCTGAAGGAAGAAGGTGGAGTCACCGCAATTGATTTCAATGTTGGTAAATCAAATCGAAGCGAATTGAAGGTCACCGGTAAACGAAAAAGGGTACGTGACAATTGAATAATTAATATTTCACCCTTTTTTTTATAAAAATATATCCTAATATCAAGGCTTGTGCCTCAAATTAGCCTACTTTTAGATCAATTTACTGTCGATTTTGATGCAATTAGGCCTCAATTTAACTCGATTTCTTCTGCCATTTTAATTTCTTGTCTTTTTTTGGATGCAGAATGCGCAACAATTCGAATCAAATACCGCCTTGTGTAAAGTTTGCACAAAAGAGAATTTTTATGTCGTGAGGTCAGTATTATTCATCGCATTTATGTACTTATTAGGAACAAGTATTGATGATTCAAAAAATGGACGAAATAACAATCATAATTATTTTGCAGATGTTGCGTGAAAGGTTCCCTTTTGGAGGTCAACGATCGATTAATTAAGCAACCTAATCTTATTAATTCATCTGTAAGTATTTAACGAGCATAATTGAGGTTAAATATTTATACTGAGTATTTTTCTATTTAAGTAGTGGACCTGTTCGCCATAGAATGAATAAAAAAGGGGGCATATTGGGTATTTTGTTTCGATTTTGAGTGGATAATTGTTGGTTTTTTTTCATGTTTTATACAATTTTTAGGCGGATAGAGAAGGATTCATAGCGATAATGATGCCAAAACCAAGTGATTGGAGTAAAATCAAAGATTCGTTGATTGGTCACGAAGAATACATGAAACTCAGGGCCTTGCCTGATTTGGTACATTTTAATTTTAATTTTTGTAAATTATTCAATTTCACATGTATTTGTGACTCTCAATTACCTATCAAAAACTCTTTTGCAGTAATCATTTATTTATATTTTTTTAGGTGGCGAATTGAGGTCAAAATAAAAAAATAAGAGCAGATCTTTGCCAAGACGGAACAGTAAATTAGAGTAGCAATGTCCAATTTGTGTAATTTAATGATATTATTGTCTTTCGATTCAAATGAAATTACCTCTTCAATAATTTGTAATTTGTTGAAAGTCCGTGTCATCCCAATTCATTTATCTATCCTGTAAGGAAAGAACATTTACAAAATGGGGTAATTTATGATATACCCTTTCTAAAACTTTCAATTTATAATTTTAGATTTTTCATTTATCTATATCGACAGTAAATTCATTTATCTATTCTATAATTTTTAGATTTTAGCCAAAAATTAACTTTGCGTCGATATCGAGAATTCATGAGAATGATTTTACCCTCTTGAATGTGTATATTGTTAGAGGATATAAATGGAGATGTCCATTGATAATGCAATGGAGATAATTAACTAAAATTAGTTAGTGTTATTAGTGTTGTTAGTGGGTTTAGAATGGATGGTTAGGATTGATTAAGTTAGTTTATGTGTGTGATTTAGATTAGAGTTTAAACTAGTATAAATAGAGATGTAATCACTCAATGTAATTTAAGCAAGTTTAATCAAACGATTTTATCTTGTCTTCAATCTTCTTTCTTAATCTCTTCTTTATCTTCTCTCAATAATATTTAACATGGTATCATGAGCCATAATAAGCAAACGCTTAATTAGATCCTAAATCTCTTTTCTTTTAATTTCAAAACTTATTTTCTAAATTCGATTTGTTTTTAAGGCAAAACTGCCTAAATTCTATCAAAGAATCCTCTTATTTCATTAATCTCTACTAGATAAGTATATTCAAGCTAAGCCTCCTTAATTAACTACTCTCTCTCGTTCTCTCTTCTACTTTAGATTATGCAAAACTGCCCGAGTATCTTAAAAAAAAAAAAAAAAAAGTTTCACTCTTCTTCTTCTCTGAAAAGTCTCTCTTGTTAATCCAGTATCGCAAAATAAAAAGACAAAGAAAAAGAAAAAAAAAAAAATCCCCACCATCCAGATCTAACCTCCTCTTTCCCTTCCCCTCTCTCTATTTTTCTCTTCATGCCATGAATCGCCATCTAGAGCCATGAATCGCCATCTAGAGTCATCTCTCTCTTGTACACAGTGGAGTAACCCTACAGACTGGTGGTCCAAATCGGTACAAAACCAGTTTTGAGTTCAGCACAAAACGGTACCAAACTGGTACCTTATCGGCAACTCTTATCTCTTCGGGCACTTCTTACGGTACCAACGAAGCCTCGAAATCCTACACATGTATATGTTTTGGTGGGAGCAAAAACTGGGTCAGCCAAAACCCGGTAATGGTACGAATTCACCGTCTCGACCTCCGATAGCAATACCGAAACCTCCTCCAACGAAATCTTCTCCGGTACAAAATTTCGACTTTGGTACCGGTACTGGACCGCTCCAGTTTCTCTTCCTGCTACAGTACCACACCTGTAGCCATCTTCTTGTGATTCGATACCGGTACTCTTTCTTCTCTATTGGACCAATCTTCTCCTAATATGGTACCATCTATCCAGAATCTCAAGTAAAACTCGGTACAAAATTCTTTTCTCTAATCTATCTTCTCATCTTAATTTCATTACTCATCATCTTCATCTTTTCTTCACGAACTTTTTTGAAACTCTTAATATTTCAATCAGATCCACTAACCCGTTAAAATGTCCACATTACATACATACCCCTAATTTTTCCAAAATCCTAGTTTGTCACAAAAACTATCTCAATCTCCTGTCTCGTGACATTTCTAATTTTCTTCTCATTCCTCTACAAAGACCTGCACATGTACTGAAATCGGTACCGCACCAAATCTTTTCTTTCAACCAAAACTGACCCGATGAGAAATCTGACGAACCGGTGCAAATATTTTCTTCCTTTTTTATCTACAAAACGTTTCCGCTATCTCATGCCAAGCTTACCGTCACCGAATCGACGGTTGCGCTTGAGGGGGGGTGTTAGAGGATATAAATGGAGGTGTCCATTGATAATGCAATGGAGATGATTAACTAAAATTAGTTAGTGTTATTAGTGTTGTTAGTGGGTTTAGAATGGATGGTTAGGATTGATTAAGTTAGTTTATGTGTGTGATTTAGATTAGAGTTTAAACTAGTATAAATAGAGATGTAATCAATCAATGTAATTTAAGCAAGTTTAATCAAACGATTTTATCTTGTCTTCAATCTTCTTTCTTAATCTCTTCTTTATCTTCTCTCAATAATATTTAACATATATATATCATGTAATTATCGTTGGATACTTGCAAGGGATCAGCATTCTAATCTTATTGTATCCTTTTAAAGTCAAATATATTTATTAACCATTTAATAACATGCATTAGACATGTTTATTTATCTATACATCAAATCTTTACTTTGTCTACTGTATCTTTTTCTTAATATTAACATATATCTATTTTAAACTTGTCTTGTTTATTTATTGAATATCAATATATTATTTTATATTTTCAAGTTTTCTTAAAAATATATCATAATAGAAAATTGGTTCATGCAAAATACCGAATTACCAAATATTTTGAAAAAAAATATGAAATTGAAGATCAACACGGGCAAAAAATACTTAATTTTATATTTTGGAGTCTTAACACAATTTTCGAGTCTTTCTCTCAATAATGCCAATATTCAAGTCTAACGCATGCAAAATAGACGATTTTCAAGTTTTTCTCTCTCTAAAATGTCAAAATTGAAGAATAACACAAAAATGCTCAACTTTAAAAATGTTTTTCGAAAACACGGTATTGTATGATTACCACGTGCAACATATTTGAATTTTACGTTTTTAAAAATATTAAAAATATAAAGTCAGAGTAATGATATAGACGCATAAACCGGTCACAAATTTACACACAAATACATCAATTTATATTTAATTTGGGATACATATATGCCTAATAAATATCACAAATTTATATATTTGTGTCAAATTTATGGTCGGTTTACATGACCATATCATTACTTACAAAGTTAAGATACAATGTATAAATGAATAGATATATTCGATACAGTAATTAAATAAATGATAAATAAATTCGGTGCACTGGATTTTTCACAGTACTTAGTTATTGGGATAAATACATTCGGCGCACTGGATTTTTCACAATACACATCCATTGAAATAAATATATTCGGTGCACTGAACTTTTCACAATAAATGGTCATTGTCTTCCAGATTCTTCTTTCACCGACACTGAAAAGTGAAAATTCACTCACAATCAAGTGTTCCCATCGAATCGCCAAATCTATCCATGGCTCCCACCACCAAGCATGACAAGCAGCAGTCGAAAAGGCACAAAAGATCTGTTGTAGAAAAAGAAGATGAAAAAGACTACATCAGTCTTCTACCGAACTCCCTTCTCCTTACGCTCCTCTCTCTTCTTCCCGTCAAGGACTCTGCACGTACGTGCGTCCTTTCTCGGCGCTGGCGGAATTTGTGGACTGAAGCTCCGCTCCAGTTAAACGATGCTTCCATTCACTTAGACAACAAACCATGGTTCGAGGAATCGGCGATTTGAACTCGGAATCGGCAGGCACCGATACGATTTTACCCATTTTTAGTCGGAATCGGCCGATTTGGTCTGAAAAGCGAGAAAAATCGATTTAAACCCGAGAAAAAACGACAAAAATGGAGTTAAACCCGAGAAAGGCTCGCCTATTTTACCTGTAGCTTTGTCGTGGAGGGCTCCAGCCTCCTGCTTCGGTCGTCGAGGGCTCCAGCGAGGAAAAGCCATGGCTGCTGAAGAGAGGAGAGAGAGGTCGCGTGCGTAGCTGCTGAAGAGAGGAGAGAGAGGTCGCGTGCGTAGGGGTCACGTGCTGTTGGTGGAAAGTAAAGATAGAGAGAAAGAGAGAGAGAGAGTATATTGTAATAAAAAACCGATTCCAAAGCAATACTATGCATTTAGCCCATGGGCTTTCCACTCAAAAAAAAAAAAAAAAAAAGCAATACTATGCATTAAATATTGGAAATGAAGTGTATTAATTACCGCTAATTTTTTTTAATACAAATAAATATTTATATTAGTTTTATTTATGTCAAAATATTGTTTTTACATTTTTTTTAATACTATGCCTTAAAATAAAAAAACCGATTCCTTGACCGATTCCGATTCCGATTTTTCCGATTCCATTCCGATTACTCCTCCAGACCATTCTCCGATTCGATTTCCGATTCCGATTTTCAGAACCTTGCAACAAACCCTCCACCAGTGGCCGTCGAAGAACCAAAAAGGGAAAAAGGGCGATAACTTCTTCCCCGCCGCAAGACGAAGATGGTTGGTGTCGCCGGGTTTTCTTTGGGCTTGTCGCTACGCACAACGGGCCAATCAATAGTTGCTGTGTGTCCCGTTTCGACCATCCCATCTACTATCCTACTGTGGACAGAATCATCCAGTGCCTCGAAAACAAAGGCCTACAATCTCTCCATCTTTCGTTCTCTAGTTATTACTCCAATTCAGGATACAAATTGCCCCAATTCCTTCTTCCTTACCGCTCATTGAAGAAATTAAACCTCTATTTCTGTCAAGTTCCCGATTCACCGTACACCTCATTGATGTTTCCTAATCTGATTGAAATCGATTTCAAGTTTGTTTGTTTGAACGACGAATTCATTGGATGTATTTTATCTTCATGCATGCATTTGGAAATCATGAAGTTGTATAACTGTATCGGTCTCAATACAATGAAGGTTTCATCCCCCAAATTGAGATTTTTGCTCCATGACGAATCAGGACAATTCGATCGATTAAAGGAGTTCATTATTGATGATGCCCCAAACCTTGAAGAATTGATGCTCGGAGAATTTACGACGCAACAAACTAAGGTCACGGTTCATAATGCCCCTAAGCTTCGACTATTCGGTTTCATTTGCTTCCATTTGGTCTCCAATAATATATTTCGTATTGGCGAAGCTTGGTTTAAATTCACAGATGAGGTACTTTACTTTTTGATAATTTAATTCAATTATATTCATGAATGAAAACTAAATGTGCAGATATGGTTATTTTGTTTGAAACATTAGTGTCTCTTAAGTGTTAGATGAATTACTTGGAATAGTTAAAAATCTCTAAAGTTTTGTATGCTTAATTGAATACCCATCTTCATTCACTAATTACCAAATTTGCATAAATTTTCAATATAATTCTTAATTATCAATCTCAGATTTTGAAACACAGTTGGTTAGAAGTTTGAACCGTTAGTACTGGAAACATTGATTCAAGTTTGATTATGCTTAATTTAGGAATTTAAAAAAAAAATATCTTATTATGGAGTCGAAACTGGATTTTTAATAGTTGAAGGGTTATTTCTTCAATATGTGTGTTTTTTGGTATTGAAGAAAATAATGTCTATATATGGAAATTTACCAAACGGCTATTTGATAGTTTAAGAACTATATTTAAAATATATGTATTTTTTGTATTTAAGAAAATAATGGGTATATATGGAAATATCCGTTGGAGATCTCCTGATCGAATGGGTTTTCTCTGTTTGAAATTTTGAGTTTTGACACTTCCGCAGATTATGGTTACGGAAATGTGCAAAAAATGGATGGTTTCGTCAAAAATATAATTTTCTGTTAAATGTTTGATTGAATCCCTAAGGGGCTTAAAATCTAGTTATTCAGTTCTCAATTAAGTTCTATTTATTTACTTACAGCTAATTATATTATTTTTCTATTTAACAAATTTTCGAATATTGGGTGATATTAAATTTCATAACTTGGTTGCAATCAGTTTAAATAGAGGTCTTGTAGGAGTTACTGTACCAGCATGATTTTGATTTCTTCAAGAATGGAAGGTTATTTTTGTAATTTGTATAATTGGAGGGTTGGTTTGCAAATATCTCTTTTGTTCAAGAATGGAAGGTTATTTTTTTTTCCAATTTAGGCGTAATGTAAGGGTGTTTTAGCAAATATTACCCAAACTATAATTTAGAATTATTTTAAAAATAGTCGTAACTCCCTTAAATATTTCTCGATCGAAGTATTGCTTTCGCAATCTATGTTTACGAAATGACAAAATTCAAAATCGCAATTAAGTTTCAGATGAAATTTCATGAATACCCTTAGGCATCAGTCAGTACTCAATTTACGCTTTACATTAATTTGATTTCGTCTGTGTTTTTCATGTAAAACAGTCCAACTTGGTCTATGGTGGAAGCTCGATTCTGCCAACCATGAAATCACTCGCGATCAGAATGAATTTTAACGATGCAAAACACAAAACAGTGCTTCGATTTCTTCTCCAATGTTTTCCTTGTCTCGAATCCTTGTCCATCATGGTAATTTCATCAAATTCTTATTTCCTATTATTACAATATAATATTTTTTGTTTAATTTTTAGGCTGAAAAGAATTATCCAAGAGGTGGCGTAGTCGAGAATAATTGGGATCTAGAAGGCTCATTCGAGTTCCTCAACCATATCAAGATGTTTACATTGAAATGTTTCGAGGGAAGTCAACCCCAAATCAACTTTATCAATTTGGTGGTTTCGAGAGGGGTAAAAATGGAAAAGATAAATCTGCTGGGCGATTGTATGGATTTAATAACCAAAGGATGGATTATGAAGAATGCAAGGTTATTTAATTATCAAGGCAGAGCTTCGCACAATCTGAAATTTGAATTTTCTGAAGATTTCCGTGCCGCCCCTGCTTTTAGCAAGTGGAATCATTTGCTCAGTTAGGTCAGCAATTTTGTTATAATGCGTAATTTAATATATGGGAATTTACGAGTCGAGCATTTATTATTGTTACTGCTTTGTACAGGGACGTGTGCGAAATTATTCGTCGAAAGGATGGGTCGAACGGGTCGAACGGGTCGAAGGGGTCGTATGTTTGTGAGAACTTTTGTTGTAGGGGATGGAGGATCTTCAATCTTCCAGTGACCTTTTACTTGTTTGTTTGTCTGTACCAGTTGGTTGGTACATGACAGTACTAGTCTTCTTATTTTCGGTTTCTTTTGTGAGTTGTAATGTGCATTGGTACAACATGTTTCGTGTGTGTGTCATATGCAAGTAACCTTTTATGTTTTTAGTTGGTACAATATGTTTTGTGCGTTGTAATTTGCATTGGTACATGACAATATTAACATGTTAGCTTTCTTGATATTTTATAAATTAAAATAATATATTTTAGTTGTGTTTTTCACTTTTACTCATATCCTTTTATGTTTTATTTGGTGTTTCAAATGCAAGTAACCAGCATTCGAAATGTGAAATGCATTAATTATAATTGGATTTTTTTTTCCAAATTTTGTTTAATTATTTATTTTAGAGTATAATATATCCATGCATTTGGAAACTTGTCTAGAAGAAGAGCTTATGCGGTTTGAAAATTAACCCTACCTAGTGATATACAATTAATAATAACTAGCATAGGGCCCGCGCAATTGCGCGGGTCTATTTTTATTTTTTCTTTTTGTTTATCATTTTTTTTTGTAGTTAGAGTTATTTGTTTGTTTTCGTTTTCTTTCGATGTTCGTATTGTTTTATTCAAATGTATTTGTTACTTAGAGATGCATGCCGCCTTCCATCAGGTACAGCAAACATATCACCAAATTTTCAAATTAACCCTCAATTTGAAATTAATTATAGGAAAAGTAAGGAATTAATCGGAAATATAATAATAGGAAATTCATACGAATATTTTGTTAATTTGAATATCATGATACCTTGTTAGTTTCCATCTTTACATCGCCAAAATCACATAAAGTCTCAATCTTGATGGCACCCCTTAACTCTCGACACGAAGGTTGAATTGAGAAGACACACAAATCAATTAGGATCCGAACAAAATAAGATGATGAATAATCTCAAAAGCGAAATGATAAAAAATAATTACTCATAATATTAGGCTTCTGAAATTATGAATATGTGGCAACTTTCCATTTTGATCCATAAAAATATAAAAAATCACCATCACATATTAATTTCGAGTGTAGTTTCTGAAATGATAAAATTAGCCTTCTCGTGATAACGTCGAATCTGCTAACGATACAATCAAAAGCACATGATGCAAACTTGTAATAAAACAGAATAAAATATAAATTTATGGAAATACCCCTAGATGATATTATATGAATTATAAATACACGGAATTAGTATATTCTATTATGCCTAGTTTGGGACAAAGCCATAACATCATTCCAAGGTCTGTAAAAAAAATACCCCATGGAAACCTAAAAGAAATTAATCACCATAAATTCATTAAAGAAATAACAATAAAGCAGGGAAATTCCAAAATTCTCTACTCGAGTAACTTTGGAACAGGCTAATTTAGTTCTGACTCGTGAAGCTCTATTTCGCAACGAATTGCCAGAATTTTCTCCACTAATGCTAGTTCTAGTTTGTCTAATTTCGACGAAAAATAATAGTTAGATTAAATTAATACTTTTTAACATATCAGTAGATGAAAATTTAAGTAGAATAGCACCAAAAAAAATACCTTGTTAAGGCCACCAGTAAAGGAAGACATCAAATTAATCGCCAAGGAAGACATCAAAGGAAGACATTAAATTAATCTTCATATCTTCATAATATAACTACAAAGCAACAAAGCTTAAAAAACATCAATTTAAATAATAAAATAAAATAATACTATACCTTGTAAGTTTATATTCCTTTAGAAGAATATGGTACCTTAAGGTGAAGAACGCCAATGTCATGTCCACAGTCCGCGACCCTGTCTGAAAAAAAATACAGAACAAACTCAGAATTCAAGATTTCGGGAGTATATCGTATTTGGAGAAAATCTGAATTGAATTTGGATTTTAAACTTAAATTCGAGATCTTCAAAAAATCAAAATTGATCTTTAAAAATGAAATAGAATATACAGCGGGTTACAATTATTAACTATTAAATTTGTATACCAAAAAATACCCTTGTAATATATGATAATATTAAAAATACCTCTTTAAAATATGAAAATTACAAATATACCCTTATAAAACCTGAAAAATATCAAATATGCCCCTCTAAATCATAAAATTACATCGAAACCCTTGTAAAATGTTGAAAGTTGGAATGAGAATACTAAATTGCAAAAAAATATAAAAAAACTCCCAATTTTGTTAATTATTTATAATTGCAAAAATAATTAAGCTCAAAACCAATTATATTTTATTAATTATTTATAAATGTGAACAGTACCATATGAACAGTACCAAACAGTGTAGGTAAATATTTAAATTTGTGAACAGTAACAAACAGTGTAGGTAAATATTTAAATTTGTGAACAGTAACAAACAGTGTTGTGTGAACAGTATGGTGAACAGTGTCGGTGACGTGGCAAAATGATGGAAGGGCAAGATGTTTAGCATTATATCTATTTAAAGATTCCATATTCCATATAACATATAAAAAAGAAAAGGAAAAAGTTGGACCTCCCCACTTACCCTCCCTCACACCTCTTGATGTGTTGGCATAAGGCTTAACACCTTCAAATTTAACATCTTAATTATGATTTAACACCTTAATTTGTAGTTTAACATCTTCATTATGATGTTAAACTATAAATTAAGATGTTAAATCATAATTCAGATGTTAAATCATAGTGGTGTTAAGCGTTACGATGACACATCAAGAGGTGTGGGGGAGAGTTGGGGGAAGTGCATCACTGCCCAAAAGAAAAAGGAAAAAGGTAGAGCTCCTTTTGTTGATCCAAATAATTATTAGCCCGTACACGTTCAGTAGGTACTTGTTATTTCTCGAGTATTATCTCTACAAGTTGAATATTATTTCCATCGAGCATGAATATATCACTAAAGGGTACCTCGCTCCGCTTCGGATAATGTATTCGTTTGACACGAAAATAAACCATAAATTATGGATTTTTTCTTCTTTTTAATTTGAGATTCATAAGTATCTTTCTAAGAATTTGAAAGTATTCTTAATAACATTGCATGTATATTGAACTCAATCAAATAACAACAAATCCACCATCCGAACAATTTCCCCAACATGGATTCAATCGGGAAAACACTTGAAAATAAATGGATGAACAATTTTATAGAGATATATACGTTATTATTAGTAATTTGAAATTACTATTTTAGAAATTTCGAATGATAATAAATAATTTTTTAATTGTGTATTTTCATAAAATTTGATATTATTATTTTGAAAACTAATAAAAATAAAAAATGAAAGTTCACCTATTAAAATAAAATAAAAAATCTTAAAACTTGTAAAGCAAAAACTAAAATTATTGTTAATTATATTTATAAATACGAATTGATGTTAAATCATTTGTAAAATATGTTCAAAAGAGGAGGTTAAAAAAAATTGAATCACAATGACATCATAGAACTATTGGCAAAAAATAATACAAAACATGTACTTGGAGGCATTCGAATCCATTGCATGGGTTCCAAGGCAATCAAGAGACCCACCACCAAGCCAATGACTCACTTTTGCCTCAATGATTTTGAACTTTCAAATACTATCGTTTAATATTTTATAACCTTTATCAAAAATTCATACGAAGTATGTTTTTGTAGGGATTCGAACCTAGGTTCGCAAGGGCAGACAAACAATACACCAGCACACTAACATCTCACATTTATTTTGATTAGCTTTCTAAACTAAAATATGGACATCTGTCTCTTGGTCATTCAATTCATTAAATTGTAACCAAGAAATGAAAAAATGCTACACAAGGGATTTGAACTCTGGTAGGTAATTCACCAACTGGGCTAGAGGAATTAGTTGTCGAATATATAACTTCTATTTATTTACCATATTCGAACGCGTGTCAAACTATAAAAAATAGAAAAAATGTTACCAGCAAGATTCGAACCCTGGTAGGCATGGTGAAAGCCATGATGTTTAACCAACTGGGCTAGAAGGATTATTTGTTTATTTCATAATTTTTATCTATTTATCATGTATGGACACGTGTCAAAATGTGATGCTCTTCATTAAACTTTAAAGAATAGTATATACTAGCTTTGTCCCCGCGCAATTGCGTGGGATAACATATTTATTTTTTACATATTTTTTATATAATTTATTTAAATAGAATTAACACGCGCGCGAATTAACGTGTTTGTATTTCAACAATATTAATCTAATAATGACATATTTGCAAATATCATGATGTCAATAAATGCATAAAGTTCATGAAATTAATCTTTCACGGATATTATTTTCTGATATAATTTGTTTAAATAACATTTGCGCGGGTGCTTTCGAACCCGATTAATATAATTATGACATATTCGTAAATATTTTTAATGTCAATAGATGTATTAATAAGGGTCCATTAAAGAATCGCAACGTGTCAGATAGATACAACGGGCACATGACAAATTATATGAAATATCGTATAAATTTGAACTTAAAAAATTTCATACATACCCGTCAGAAGTGAGCAAATAAAAAAAATTGGAAAGCAAAAAAAGGACCAAAATCGAAAAAGGGAAAAAAAATGGGGTAAAAAGAAAATTTACCCAAAAAGGAACAAAATTACAAAATGAAGAAATAAGGGCTAAAAAACAAATTTATCCAAAAAGAATAAAAATTGAAAAATAAAAAAATAATGGACTAAAAAGCAAATGTAACATCCTCCACATGTCACCTTCTCATCATATGTAAAGGATTAGAACTATTAAAGATAAAGATGTATATTTGTCTAAACATAATTTTCTCTATATAAATATAAAAATTTCAATTATCAATATATCTTTTTTTTGTCAATGCATCAAGTTTTTATTGTCATTATACCAAATTCAATTTTCATTAACTATTATTAGGATTAAAAAAACATTTTTAGTATCATTAGTGCCAACATATCGTTTTCTAGTTCTGTCAATATTATCCACGTATCACTAATAAATAAGATGTCGCAGCATGAACAAAAATTAACATGTATTTTATAATTGGTACTCTTGAATATGTATTTTATAATTATGATACTTTTGAACTCATCATTTATAATTATATTTTATATTGAGATTTATCATCTTTTGGTCATTATGTCTCATTGTACTTTATGTTATAGAGTAAATATTAGAAATTATTAATTTCTTGCATATTTCATGCAACACATATAATTTGGAATGAAACAGACCAATTTTTAGTTTATAAAATTTTCTTACTACTGAATATGAATACGATTTTTTTTATTAAAAACACTTTTTTTATTTTGTAAAGCCAAATAGTTCACTTCTACAATAGTTCGTATCATTATCGACTATCCAGATGCTGAAAATGTTAAAAAAGATGTACAAGAAATTCTATGAATAAACATCAATACAAGGTCTAGTTAATTTTATCCTTGCAAACAAAAGAAAAATTAGAGACAATTATCTTGACATATTTATGACAATGATAATTATAATAAAGGAAAATAATTTTTTCTTATGGAAAAGATCATGTTATTCATGTTTATAAAATTGTGTCGCTATTGTTGTTATGAAGTCTAATTTTTTTATGACATGAAGTATGATAAGAAGTATTTGGAGATAGTTTATTTGAAGAGAAATTTTCAAACATCCCCTATTTTTTTTAATATTAACAAAACCTCCTCCGCTTTTAATTTTTTTTTAAAAAAAAAATCTTATAAACATTTGAATTGTTTTTTTTACCTCTTTATGGGATTATTATAAACATTTGAATTCTTATAAACATTTTTTTTTTAATATTAACAAAACCTCCTCCGCTTTTATTATTCCATCTCACGCATACATTTTTTTGGCCAAATTTTTTTTTTTGGCCAAAATACTATCATTATATTTTCTCTTTTATTTTATTTTTCTTTTATGCAATTGAAAGTAATAAATAAATGAAAAAAAATCAATATGATAGTTTGATAATATTTGATAACAGTATATTATAAAAAATATATTGTGTAAATCATATATTTTTTTGGATAAATATCTTTTTCTATATTATTTATCGATTTATTCAACATGGTACCGATTTATTTTTAATATTTGACCTACAATGTAACAATATTTATGGGCGAAACAACAAAACATTACAATCTCTTTGCTAATATATGTAAGAGGGAGGGCTATAGGGTAAAATCTCCGCCCTTGCAACTAACTCCTCATAAAATGTTTAATTTTCGAGGGGCACATCTGCAAATTTCTCTAAACCCTCCCTCCTCCAATCTCGACTGCTCTAATGGCGGAAAATAACGAAGAAGCCCACAAAATCTCAGATAAACCCCTTGTCCTCCAATTAGGGGTGTCAATGGTGTGGATATTGCCCGAACCGATCCGAACCGTATCCGAAAAAGTATCCGGATCCGGAAAAAAAAACCGGATCCATTCGGATCTGGATCAGAACCATATCCATATTTTCGGATCCGGATCCGGATCTGATAGGTTATTTTCAATCGGATCCGGATAGTATCCGAATCCGAATAAATTCTGAAAATGAATGCTCATATTATCAAAATCATGATCCATTTACAATAATATTCAGTGGACAATTCATTGTAATTCACAAGAATAACAAAGACAAGTATTTTATTGAAATACATGCTAATATCCATTAGATATTCTTCAATATCTTTTTCACAATACGTATGACATTAATCATGCCCTCGTAATATACTGTACATCTCTACTTTCTCTTTTCCCAAGCTTTGTTTTTTCTTCCCTCTCACGAAAGTTTTAAAATAATTACCACTCTAATCTTAAAAATAAACCGTATCCGTTTTAAATAGAATTTTTTTTTTTTAATATTTCAATATCGTAGTATCCGTTTTAATATCCGAATATAAACTGTATCCGTATCCGTATCCGACAATATCCGAACCGTATCAGTATCCGTTTAGTATCCGAACCGTATCCGGATCCGAGTAATTCCGTATCCGAAAAAAAAATATGGATATGGATTTGGAACGACCGCCATCCGAACCGTATCCCAACCATTGACACCCCTACCTCCATTCAATAGAACCAGAAAAGAAAGTAGATAATGAAGAAGAAGAGCTTGACGTAAGCTTTTTCGTCCTCCCCAATGTGAATGATTTGCCCCTAATCCCTCCTAGATCAGTCCTCCCCAATGTGAATGATTTTTCGCCCTCCCCAATGTGAATGATTTTTCGCCCTCCCCAATGTGAATGATTTGCCCCTAATCCCTCCTAGATCAGTCGAATCGAACTTTGCTCGATATTTTCTTCCAGGTAGACGGCCCTTTAAAACCCTAAATATTTAAAATACGGTAATTAGTAGACGAACTTTATTATTATATGAATAGAGCAAAAAATGATTGGAGTTTGAAAATTTTGAACAGATTTTACGAAACCAGAACATGATCAGTATATTTATCGCCACGCGAATGGGTACACAGTACACACACTGTTCTTCCTTTATCTTTTTTTGAGTTATTTTCCATCTAGACCCTTATATAAAGGGTCATTCTATGGTACAACTTTTTGACAAAAGGGTATTTTGGGTATTGAAAAAAATTTGAATGTTACAAATGTTTATTCTCTCCATTTTGAGATTATTTCTTTTGTCCATTCCAATTAATTTCCTAATTTTTCTTCTCTAATTAGTAGCAGCACAATTTTTGTTTTGTCCTCTAATTAATACTATGTGATTGACCAGTAATCAGTATAGCCTCCTCGCAAAATCTGTGACCACTGACCAGTATAGCCTCCTCTCTCCCTTCTTCCTCAGTCCTCAGTCCTCAGTCCTCAGTCCTCAGTATCAAGTAAATGACTAGCGCAAGCTCTCTATTTTCTCCGAATCGAAGTCCTTTTCCCAACTCGAAATAGAAGATGAATATTCCAATCTTAAACTAGAAGAAGAGGAGGATCCTATCTTCTTTTATCTTAAGATTAGAATGAAAGACGCGAGAGGCAGATACAGGTCCAGCAAGGAAAGACAGAGAGAGATCCGAGAAGGACAGAAATAGAGATCGGAGACATGTTGGGGAAGGAGAGAGATAGAGAGAGAGAGAATATGAGAGTGCCAAGGGGGTGAGAAATTACAATTATACCCTTTACTTGCCGTACATCCAAATATCATGACCGATTGTGAGCCCTTGGATGAGTCTTCAACTTTAAATCCTGCCCATTCAAACAAAAATTGACCGTACTGTAGAATAACCCTTATATAAATTTGAATTGTATATGGGTCTTTAAATTTTGGTCTTTACAAAAAAAATTGTTGTAGGTTGTGTGTGATTGGTCTTGCATCAGCTCATATTGCGCTGAAGGAAGAAGGTGGAGTCACCGCTATTGACTTCAATGTTGGTAAATCAAATCGAAGCGAATTGAATGTCACTGGTAAACGAAAAAGGGTACGTGAAAATTGAATAATTAATATTTCACTCGTTTTTTATATAGAAGTATATCCTTATATCAAGGTTTGTACTGCTATATTGGTGTCGTGTTCTATGATTGGGAAGCTGAGCCTCAAATGAACCTAATTTTATATCAATTTACTGTTGATTTTAATGCAATTAGGCCTCAATTTAACCCGATTTCTTCTGCCATTTTAATTTCTTATCTTTTTTGGATGCATAATGCGCAACAATTCGAATCAAATACCGCCTTGTGTAAAGTTTGCACAAAAGAGAATTTTATGTCGTGAGGTCAGTTTTCATCGCATTTATGTATTTATTAGGAACAAGTATCGATGACTCAAAATGGAGCGAAATAACAATCACATTTTTTTTTTGCAGATGTTGTGTGAAAGGTTCCGTTTTGGAAGTCAATGATCGATTAATTAAGCAACCTAATCTTATTAATTCATCTGTAAGTATTTAACGAGCATAATTGAGGTGAAATATTTATACTAAGTAGTGGCCGTGTTCACCACAGAATGAATAAAAAAGGGGCATATTGGGTATTTTTGTTTCGATTTTGGGTGGATGAAATGTTGAATTTTTTCATGTTTTATATAATATTCAGGCGGATAGAGAAGGATTCATAGCGATAATGATGCCAAAACCAAGTGATTGGAGTAAAATCAAAGATTCTTTGATTGGTCACGAGGAATACACGAAACTCAGGGCCTTGCCTGGTTTGGTATATTTTATTTTTCATTTTTTTAAATTGTTCAATTTCACATGTATTCGTGACTCTTAAATCTCAATTACCTACCAAAAACTCTTTTGCAATAATCATTTGTTTATATTTCTTTAGGTGGCGAATTAAGGTCAAAATAAAGCGGATCTGCCAAGCCGGAACAGTAAATTAGAGTAGCAATGACCAATTCGTGTAATTTAATGTTATTATTGTCATTCGATTGAAATGAAGTGACCTCTTCAATAATTTGTAATTTGTCGAAAGTCCTTGTCATCCAAAATCATTTATCTATCCTTTAAGGAAAGAACATTAACAAAATGGGGTAATTTATGATATCCTTCCTAAAACTTTTAATTTATAATTTGTCCCTGCAAAAACTGTATATATCAAATTTATCCTTCCGAAACTCGATTTCTATCAATTTTAGATTTTACCCAAAAATTAACTTTGCACCGTTTTAGAAAATTCATGAGAAGATGGTTTTACCCTCTTCATAGCCTTCACATGGTCCCCTCTACTTTGTTGAATTTCCCCGAATGGCTTTCCTCACTGTATTTCCTCTTGTCGCGCAACTTGATATTTTTCGCTCATTGGCACGACCATTCAGCTCGGCTCGATGACAAAGTGTAATCTAGAAGACTGTATTCAGTCCGGCTCGATGACAAGTCCATGAGCTAGAGCACCAATCGGACTTGGACATCATTTAAAATGTGTATAAATCACATAATTAATGTTGGATAGTTGGAAGGGATAAAAAATCTAATCTAGAAGATAACACTTTTTATCTACTATGAAAAATTCACTCTCAATTAATTCTATTTATTAATCATTTAATTGCACTGTATCAAAATATATTTATTTATATATATATAATATATCTTTACTTTGTCTACTGTGTCTTTTTTTAAATATTAACATATATTATGTTTTAAATATGTCCTGGTTATATTTTGAATATCAATAAATTATTTTATAGTTTCGAGATTTCTCAATAAATATGTAACAAAAAACTAGCTCATGCAAAATACCGAATTACTAAATGTTTTTTAAAAAAATGTGAAATTGAATACCAACACATGCAAAAATATTTAATTTTATGTTTTAAAGTCTAACATAATTTTCGAATTTTTCTCTTAATAATGCCAATATTCAAGTCTAACACGTGCAAAATAAACAATTTTCAAGTTTCTCTCTCTAAAATATCAAAATTTAAAAATAACATAAAAAATGCTCGACTTTGAAATTTTTTCTCAAAAACACTGTAATATATGATTACCACATGCAAAATATTCAAATTTTATATTTTAAGGACAATATATTAAAAATACTCATTTTTTAATTTAAAATATAATGATATGAACACATAAATCGATCACAAATTTAACTAATTATAAAATTATATATTTATGTCAAATTTACCTGACCATATTATTATTATTCACGGAGTTAAGATGCAATGTCTAAATAATATATAACTATATTTGATACGGTCTATAAATTCGATGCACCAACTTTTTACATTACACAGTTATTTCTTCCTGATCCTTCGTCCAGACTGAGAAAACTCAAATCACAATTACAGTGAAACACAGTCAAAGGGCTCCACCAAAACAGCCATGGCTCCCACCGATACCAAGCATAAACAACAGTCCAAAAGACACAAAGACTCTGTCGTAGAAGAAGAAGAACAAAAAGACTACATCAGTGTTCTACCCAACGCTCTCCTCTTTGTTCTGCTCTCTCTTCTTCCCGTCAAAGAGGGTGCACGTACGTGCGTCCTTTCTCGGCGCTGGCGGAATCTGTGGACGGAAACTCCCCTCCAGTTGAACGATGCTGCCCTTCACTTGGACAACAAACCCTCCACCAGTAGCACCAGTCGCTCTAAAAGAACCAAAAAGGGTAGTCGCCCTAAAAGAACCAAAAAGGGGAAAACGGCCAGAACTTCTTCCCTGCCGCAAGACGAAGACGAAGATGGTTGGCGTCGCCGGGTTTTCTTTGGGCTTGTCGCTACGCACAACGGGCCAATCAATAGTTGCCGTGTGTCGCGTTTCGACCATCCCATCTACTATCCTACTGTGGACAGAATCATCCAGTGCCTCGAAAACAAAGGCCTCCAATCTCTCCATCTTTCGTTCTCTAGTTATTACTCCAAATCAGGGTACAAATTGCCCCAATTTCTTCTCCCTTACCAATCCTTGAAGAAATTAAACCTTTATTTCTGTCAAGTTCCCGATTCGCCGTACACCTCATCGATGTTTCCTCATCTTACTGAAATCGATTTCAAGTTTGTTTGTTTGAACGACGAATTCATCGGATGTATTTTATCTTCATGCTTGCATTTGGAAATCATGAAGTTGTTTAAGTGTACCGGTCTCAATACGGTGAGGGTTTCATCCCCCAAATTGAGAGTATTTCTCCATGACGAATTAAGACAATTCGATCGATTAAAAGAGTTGATTATCGATGATGCCCCAAACCTCGAAGAATTGCTGCTCGGAGAATTTACGACGAAACAAGCTAAGGTCACGGTTCTTAATGCCCCTAAGCTTCGACAATTTGGCTTCATTTGCTTCCATTTGGTCTCGAATAGTATTTTTCGTATCGGCGAAGCTTGGTTTAAATTCTCAGAGGAGGTACTTTACTTTTTGATAATTACAATTATATTCATGACTGAAAATTAACTGTGCAGATATGGTTATTTTATTCGAAAGTTTAGGGTCTGTTAAGTGTTCGATGAATTACTTAGAAGAGTTCAAAATCTTTAAAGTTTTGTATGCTTAATTGGATACCCATCTTTCTTCAATAATTACCAAAATTGCATAAATTTTCGATATAATTCTTAATTATCAATCTCAGATTTCGAAAAAAGTTGGTTAGAAGTTTGTACCGTTAGTACTGGAAACATCGATTTAAGTTTTATTATGCTTAATTTAGGAATTTGAAAAGAAAATCTTATTAAGGAGTTGAAACTGGGTTTTTAATTGTTTAAGGGTTATTTTTAAAAATATGTATTTTTGGTATTTAAGAAAATAATGGCTATATATGGAAATTTACCAAACAGCTATTTGATAGTTTAAGAACTATTTTTAAAATATATGTATTTTTGGTATTTAAGAAAATAATGGGTATATATGGAAATTTCCCTTGGAGATCTCTTGATCGACGGGTTTTCTCTATTTCAAATTTTGAGTTTTGACACTTCCGCAAATTATGGTTACGGAAATGTGCAAAAAATGGATGCTTTCGTCAAAAATATATTTGTATGTGAAGTGTTTGATTGAATTCTCAAAGGGGTTTAAAATCTAGTTATTATGTTCTCAATTAAGTTTTATGTATTTTAATTATATTATTTTTCTATTTAACAAACTTTTGAATATTGAGTGATATTAAATTTCACAACTTGGTTGCAACCAGCTTAAATAGAGGTCTCGTAGGAGTTACTGTACCAGCATGATTTGCATTTCTTCAATAATGGAAGGTTATTTTTGTAATTTTTATAATTGGAGGGTTGGTTTGCAAATTATCTCTTTGTTCAAATAGAGGTCTTGTAGGACTTACTGTACCAGCATGATTTGCATTTCTTCGATAATGGAAGGTTATTTTTGTAATTTTTATAATTGGAGGGTTGGTTTGCAAATTATCTCTTTGTTCAAATAGAGGTCTTGTAGGACTTACTGTACCAGCATGATTTGCATTTCTTCAATAATGGAAGGTTATTTTTGTAATTTTTTTAATTGGAAGGTTGGTTAGCAAATTATCTCTTTGTTCAAATAGAGGTCTTGTAGGACTTACTGTACCAGCATGATTTGCATTTCTTCAATAATGGAAGGTTATTTTTGTAATTTTTTTAATTGGAAGGTTGGTTTGCAAATTATCTCTTTCATGCATTTCTTCAATATTGGGTGATATTAAGTTTTAGATAAAATTTAATGCATACCCCTCAAAGAACATGAAATCTCAATAGATAATATTTTGAATTTTGACAGTTGCGCAAATTATGGTTGCGGAAATGCAAGTTTTAAGCGGAATTTCATATATACCCGTAGTAAAATTTGGAATGTGCAAAAATGGATGTTTTCGTCAAAATTTTACTATTTGTTAAGTTTTGTAGGGGTACTCATGTAATTATCCTCTTTTTTTTAACAGTCCAACTTGGTCTATGGTGGAAGCTCGATTCTGCCAGCCATGAACTCAGTCGCAATCAGAATGAATTTTAACGATGCAAAACATAAATCAACGCTTCTATTTCTTCTCCAATGTTTCCCTCGTCTCGAATCCTTGTCCATCATGGTAATTTCATCAAATTCTTATTTCCTATTATTACAATATAACTTTTTTTTTGTTTAATTTTTAGGCTGAAAAGAATTATCCAAGAGGTGGCGTAGTCGAGAATAATTGGGATCTAGAAGGTTCATTCGAGTTCCTCAACCATATCAAGACGTTTACATTAAAATGTTTCGAGGGAAGTCAACCCCAAATAGACTTTATCAATTTGGTGGTTTCAGGAGGGGTAAAAATGGAAAAGATAAATCTGCTGGGCGATTGTATGGATTTAATAACCAAAGGATGGATTATGAAGAATGCAAGGTTATTTAATTATAAAGGCAGAGCTTCGAACAATCTGAAATTTGAATTTTCTGAAGATTTCCGTGCCGCCCCTGCTTTTAGCAAATGGAATGATTTACTCAGTTAGGTCGGCAATTTTGTTACAATGTGTAATTTAATTTAATATATGGGAATTTTACGACTCGGCAGGATGGGTCGAACGGGTCGTATAATTTTGATAACTTTTGTTGTAGGGGCTGGAGGATCTTCAATCTTTCAGGGACCTTTTACTTGTTTGTAGTTTGTACCAGTTGGTTGGTACATGACAATACTAGCCTTCGTATTTTCGCTCTCTTGATGTTTTATAAATTAAAACAGTATATTAATATTAATTATGTTTTACTGATATCATTTATGTTTTTAGTTGGCGTCTCAAATCAGAGTAACCTGCTTTTGAAATGTGACGTGTATTATAATTGAATTTTTTTTTTTTCCAAATTTTGTTTATTATCTTTTTTCTAGTAAGTGTATAAACTTGCTGAGAATTTTTTTTTGGCGTAACTCGTACATGTATATTGTTATATACACTATAAGATAATGTTCATTACGAGAATTATATTCTTTTTTACAATTAATTTTTGATGATAATGAGAGTATAGTCTCAGAATAAACCATTGCATATTATAACAATTCTCTTTATTATTTGAACTCATTTTGTGTATGAGAATATATATAAGTATCCATATTATTATTAATAGTGCTAATCGGCTTGATTGGGCCGAACTCTCCCGCTTCCACGTCGCTCTTCTTTCTTTGCTATTTCCTTACGACGCTGTTCTTCTCTTCGTCGTCTGATTGCTTTCTTTGCTGAGCTTTCTCAGCCATTCGATACGGAGAATCAAACACATAGCCCTCCATATCCCTACCCCGCTCGCTACTCTCATCACAAGAAGCGCAGAGCTTCTTGCGGCTGCAACCTAGCGATTTGCATGGTCGGGCAAGCCCATCGTCGTAAGGACTTCAGCAACGCCGTTCCGCCCGGTTGATGGCCAACTCGCAAGAGGAAGTGGCCGCGCGTCCTAGCCGCTGAGCCCGATGTATCTTCCTTCGTTTTTTGTTTGTTCCGTTTATGCTACGGAGAAAAACATATTTTTGGACAAGGATTTCAGTTCGGGTCAAGGTAATCCTTCTTTGGTTCAATTTCTCCGCTTGAGTTTGTTGTGGTGTTAGTTTTTTCTTTGATTCGTGCTGGATTTGTGCATGATTGAATGCATTTTGCAGGTTTATTTTGACTTCCTCTCCATATTTCGTTTCTGAAATTTGGGGTTCAGACCATTCGCTGCCTAATTGTACCCGTTCGAGTGAAATATACACAAATACGAGGGTATATTTTCTTCTCACGAAAGTGGCATTCATCAGGTAAATTCTTATATGTACATTTTTTCTCTGAATATAAATTTGATTTGAATTTAAATTCTTTTGCTGTTTTTTGTTTGTTTGATAGGATGGAATGTTCAAACACAAGGGCACTTACGAAATTATTTCCCCCGAGGATGTTGGTTTGGTTCGTACCAACGACTGTATTGTTTTGGAAAATCTCAGGTACAAATTTCAAATTGTAAATATTTTTTTAATTTAAAAATACGAATGATTAATTTAATAATAATAAACTCTTTTTGTAGTGGTCGTCATGCAGTCAGAAGCAAGTTAATTGAGGTAACATTTATTTAATATATTAAAATATTATTTAATGAGGGATCCATTTTTTTAATTTTCAAAAAATTTCAGCTTGGTTACGAAATCAGCGATAAGGAATTCGAAGATTTCTTCAAGCGCTACAAAGAAGTCGCCGAGAAGGAAAAGATAATTCCAATTTGTTTTCTTTCCCAATATCCAAACACACTACCCAAAATCTACTACTTTTTACTTTTTTCGTTGGGCAGAGAATGACTGACGAAGATATAGAGGCATTACTATCATACGAAATATTTCAATCGAAAGTAATATGGTCACTTGGAGATATACAAGCGACATGTGGGACCCTTGGTTTATCCACGGCCACAGTCAAATTAATCGCTCCAGACGGAGCAGAGATAATCGCTTGCTGTGTCGGTACCGGTCCCATCGATGCCGCTTACAAAGCCATCGATTCCATTAGTCAGGTCCTATATATTCCTTATTCTTCTTCGAAACTTGCAAAAATATCCCTGCGGTTTCACTTAATTGCAAAATGTAGGCACCGATTGTATTGAAAGAATATAGCATGAATGCAGTGACGGAAGGAATTGATGCGATTGCAACTACCCGCGTTGTGATTGTTCTAGATATTATTTTAATTATGATCCTTTTTATTTTCACATTTTACAGGGGTATATTTGATTTTTTTTCGGATTTTATATGGGTATAAATAATTTTACAGGGGTATATTTGATTTTTTTCGGGTTTTAGAACGGTATTTGATTTCTCCGGTTTTATAAGGGTATAAATGATTTGAAAAAGGATATATTTGATTTTTTTCAGGTTTTATAAGGATATATGTGATTTTTTTTCAGATTCTTAATGTTTTTTCTTAAATTTTCACATTGTAGAGGGTTATATTTGATTTTTTTGGGTTTTATAATGATATATTTCTTATTATTAATTTGTGCTATTTTTCAGACGAAAACAAGGAGAAGTAAAGGAATTAGGTTTTGCATGACGGAGTTAAAGAGCGGGATTTGGTTGAGATTCATGATTCATGGCAGGTATTTTTGTAAAAATTCTCCATCTTTCTTATTTTAGTTTATTTATGAATGTTTTTTCAATGTGAATTAGGTAGCATGTGTCTAAAGAAATTTTCAGTTTAAATCATTATTTGATAAAGGTTCAAAATATGATTTTTTTCCCTCTAAATTTCATTTATGTCGCCTTTTTTTGTCCAAAAATTATATAAACTGGTACCTCTATTTCCAAAATGTCCCTGGATCAGGTATTTTTTTTGAATGATATATTTTCTGGGTTTTTTTTCAAATGGTGCTTCAAAATATTCCGTTTTTCCTGTCTTTTTAAGATTGAACAAATTAACCCTGGTATTTAAAAAATATATGAGGGGCTTTTGTGCAATTTTGCCACTTAGAACATTCTTTGGGAAAATTTCAAAATTTTCAAAATACACATTCCTTAAATTTCCATATTCTAGAATTAGGATATTTGGTTGGCACAATTTAAGTACGATCGAGGGAATGGTTGAATTTGGATTAAATTTGTTGGGATTAATTTTTTATTATTGCTTCAATTATTTGAATATTTTTTTTGTATTACTTGCAGATTTTTTGGTTTTCTTTCTTAAGTTATTACAAAATAGCCCTTCATTTTTATAAAATTGAGGGGCTTCTGTGTAATTTGAGCATAATGGTCATATTTTGGTATTTTTGGATAATTATTGTAGTTCCACCAAAAAAAAAACTGATTTTACCAAATACCCCTGATTTTACCAAATATCCATGAATAGGTATGGATTTGTAGAATTTATTTATTGAAGAATAGTTTGAATTATTAATTATTCGTAATAAGTTTTGATTGAGGAATATTTTTATACTATGTTCTCCATGAATAGGTATGGATTTATAAACAAAAATATGCTCTTAATTTATATACTATGTTTTTTCCACTAATTATACTAATAGTATACTAAAAATCTGTTTTTAATATATTTTTTTTTAATGATAATCGATCATGTTCTTTGTGGCTGCATGACCATGTTCTCCATGACGCCCCACGCACTGACGGCGCCCTTCGCAAAGCTCCTACCGAAAATGGTAAAGGAATTTCACAATTTATTAATTCCAACAATTAATTTTATTAACTAATTTTATATTTTGTACACATTTTTGACACGGAAATGGGCAGCATTGTCCCCAAGTTATAATTGCTATGCGAGATATTATATATTTTTGTCCTAATTAATAATAATAAATTAATTCATTAATTCATTAAAGTTTATGAAATTTCAGGGTTACTTTACTTGAAAGTAGGAGGAAGATTGGTGTACTCAACGTGGTCGATGTATCCCATTGTAAACGAAGCCGTCGTAGACGAAGTAATTAATAAAAAAAATAGAAATTTACTATAAAGCCCTTGCACTATCAAAATGTTGTTAATATTTTGTAAACTATGTCAATATCAACACTTAGCAACAACTCTCGAGAGCATAAACTACAAACACTAAGATATGACTATTTAAATGCATTGTTCTTACTAGCTTTGTTAACTTATACAAAACCAATTTCATATGTCAATGAAATTGTCGGTTGACAAAGCTAACACCAAAAAAAACACATGAGAAACTGCAATCGTCACAAAAGCAATTAAAAACTGCATAACGAAAAGAAAACGATTCATATACATACAATAACAATATAAACAAAAAGAAACGAAAACGCCAAAAAAATACAATCAACTAAAATAAACCCGCGCAATTTGCGCGGGAGTAGAGCTAGTATGTCATGGGCCGGGACAACCTCCCTTGATTCGCAATTGCGTGCGACAACTTTTAAATGTGTATATCCTTTTAGTTATAAGGTCCTTTTAGTTATAAGGGGCTATTTGGTTCGTGTTTTGGAGAATGTTTCTTGGCATCCGAGACATATCATTACATGACATAGTTTATTATCATGTTTGATTGGTCCACTTATTCGTTTGAACTCATTGTATTACTATTTTTGTGGCTCGTTACACGGTTCGTTACAAAAATAATGTAATAAAGTCTTGACTATTGTTACTCATTACACGGTTGGCTACAAATATGATATAACATAAAATCTTGCTCATTATTGAGACTTGTTATGCGGTTGACTACATAATTCATGCTAAATATAATCCAATAATTGGACATGTCGCGATCTCCTCTTCCTTTAACTTTAAAAAAAGTATCAATATTTTTCCCGTATATATTATTTCTTCTACTTGAATATATAATTTTTGTTCACTAATGATTTTATATTAAATATTATTTTTGCTAAAAGATCATTATTGTGACTCATTACACTGTTGGCAACAAAAATAATATATCATAAGATCTTACCTATTATGACTCATTACACAGTTGGCTACAAAAATGATAACATACAATCTTGCCTATTATTGTGACTCTTTATACGACTTGTTACAAAATTCATGCAACATATATTATTATGCATAATACGTATTATTTTTGCACTCAGTGTATTACTATTTGATATGTGTATATTTTTTATATCAATACATGTTATGCATAATATATATTATTTTGTGTACGCGTATATATTTTTTTTCTACTTGATATATAATTTTTTTCAATATTTTTGTTCACATGTATTTTATTAAATATTGTTTTAAAAAAACATAATAATTGTGACTCATTACATGGTTGGCTACAAAAATAACGTAACATAAAATCTTGCCAGTTCCAAGAACGTGGAGGGGCCAGATCCTAGATTTTGGCCTCTTTCGCTAGCCACCCTCGTGAAAGTGGGCAAATCCAAGATTTGACATCTCCCATGTTCTGAATCAAAATTAATCAACTTAGTTATGATCCAAATTCATCTCTAACATGTTTTGCAAAGTCTCTTGCACCAGGCACTTTGACGAAAGCGTTAGTTTTGCAAATTGAGCAAAATCATAGTTATCTTTGTAAATTGGGATTTTCAAAAGATTACATGTAAAAAAAAAAACCTGAAAAACTAAGAAAAGAAAAAATAACTCAAATTCTGAAAGATCTACTTTTATTCTGGGCTTTCGAGTATTAGTAACAAAGCCCAGCAAATTTCAAAGAATTCGGCCTGGTTTAAAAAATCGATGACCTCCATTTTCCATCAAATGGTGAGGTAATCAAACACATCGTCTTCTCGAAGTCTCCTCACATCTGTCCACTAAAAAAAAATATTGCACATATTTCTTATCATTCTCCTACGCTCTT
The DNA here is from genome assembly GCA_946800325.1 of Luzula sylvatica. Taxonomy (NCBI): domain Eukaryota; kingdom Viridiplantae; phylum Streptophyta; class Magnoliopsida; order Poales; family Juncaceae; genus Luzula; species Luzula sylvatica. The sequence continues at coordinate 54,850,291 of OX326961.1, read as the reverse complement.
GATGTGTCACATTTTACACAGAATTTCACCCAGAATGTTGCACATACCCATATTGCCCAAACTCTAGTACATATAGGACTTGCATTTTTGTAATTTAAGTCTATTATTTGATTTGAGGGATTTTGATGTACATGGATATGTGAAATACATGTATTTTACTATCCTTGTATTTGGTAATCCATGTGAGTTGTTTGATTTGTTGTATTTGGTAATTCATGTATATCAAATTCTTTGTTTGATTCTTGGTACAAAATCCATGATTTTAATATTTTAATATATAATCATTTATTATATTACTATATTATTGTATATTATATTATATTATATTATTTTGTATTATATTATATTATATTATATTATATTATACAATATTATATTATATTATAACATTATATTGGTTTATATTATATATTATATTATACTATATTATTATTTTATATTATGTTGTTTTGTATTATATTATATTATATTATATTATATTGATTTGTATAATATTATATTACTTGATATTATATAATATAATATAATATTATGTTATGTTATATTATATGATTTTATTTTAATATTGTATTATATGATTTTATATTACATTACATTATATTATATAAGATTATATTGTTTTGTATTATATATTATATTGCTTTGTTTTATATTATATTATTTTATATTATATTGATTTATATTATATTATATTATATTATATTATATTGTACTATATTATATTATATTATTTAATATTATATTGGTTTATATTTATATTATATTATTTTATTTTATATTACATTATATAATATAATAAAATATTATATTGTTGTACATTATATATTATATTATTTAATATTAAATTGTTTTATATTATATTATATTATATTATATTATATTATATTATATTATACTATTTTATATTATTTTATATTATGTTGTTTTATATTTATATTATATTATATTATATTATATTATATTATTTGTTTTATATAATATTATTTTATATTATATTATATTTTGTTTTAAATTATATCATATTATATTATTATTATTATTATTATTATTATTATTATTATTATTATTATTATATCATATTATATCATATTATATTGTATTATATTACTATTATTATTATTATATTGTATTATTATTATATTATATTATATTATATTATATTATACTTTAAGAGGAATGCTAACATACTTAATTAAGTACCAATGATTTGGTACTTAATGCTTATTAACCATTGAATTTGCATTGAGATTTGTGTTTTTTCATGATGATCATGAATTTTTGTGCACATCATTAAATGCACAAATCTCAATGCAAATCCAATGGTTAAAAAGCATTAAGTACCAAATCTTTGGTACTTAATTAAGTAGGTTAGCTTTCCTCATACTTTAATATATATATAATATAATATTTATATTATATAGTATTATATTCATATAATACATATAATTATATTGTTTTAGTATTTTATAATATAATTATGTCATTACTAATACATATAACTAGCGATTCGCCCGCGCGATTGCGCGGGCTTGATTTGTGTGTGTGTGTGTGTTTTCCATGTTGTTTGCGCGTGGGGTTGATGGGCGGTGTTTTGGTTAGTTGTGCGTGCGATTAATTATTGTTTGTGCATAATTCGAATTATTTTTGATGTATATTTATTTTAGAGAAAAATAAAATAGGCTATTATGTCCTACTTCTATATTATATTTATGATATTTGTTCATGTATACAAAATGAGGATATTTGCCCTAACTAACTAAAACACTACATCCTAAATACCCTCTAATCTATATATGAACAATATAAAACTCTGGACTTCAATCCCCAATTTCTAAAACTCAGGAATTTGGAAAAAATAGAACTTGTTTTCCCAGTTAACATAACAAACTGGAATACTTTTCTTTCCTCTTGCCGCCTTCCATTTGGGAACATTCTTCTCCATACTCTGAAAGCTTCTCCTTAATCCCGATAAGCTTCATCTCTTTGCATCCAATTCATCCACCGATCAGGGTAAGCAAATTCTCTCAGATTATGATATATTCCTTGGAATTGATCATTGCTTTCCTCATCTTCGTCTTCAACGTTAGGGTTTTCAGATCGGAACCACCAAAGTCGCGTATCTTCATTTTCGGGATGGCTTTGATGAAGCTGTGATTGCCGGAGATCCTCTTCTTCAGCTTCTGCTTCTTCTCCCCTCGATTCCCTCTGTTGTGCAGCAACTGCTTCTTCTTCGTCTATCTCCTCCTCTGCATCTGTTGATAAAGAGTAAGATTGCAATAAATTATTCATATTTAAACTTGAATTTTCATGCTCTAAGTTCAATTCCGTTGGATTAAATTGTTGTATTGATCCTTTTTGCAGTTTAACATGCTCAATTTGACTAAAGTTTAAAGCTTGATTGAATTTATATTCATAAAGGACATAATCAATTATTCTCCATTCACTGAATTTGAAATTTTGGAAGGTTCTTCGACATCTTTCTAACCAAATTTGATAAACAAAAATTGAGATAAGTGTTTTATATTTTGGATCTTCTTTCTTATTGATTAAAATTTCAATCGGATTAAACTCATCAGAGCTTGACAATCCAAGTAAACCATGTAATTTTTTCCATGTTTTAATTATATACTGAAATTTATTTGTTATATGATCTACAGATTCCTCTGAATTCTGGCACAACACACATCTGTTGGTTAAAAACCAACCTCTTTTTTTAAGATTATCAATTGTAAGTATACTATTTCTAGTAAATAACCATAAAAATAATTTTATTTTCATTGAAACATTAATTTTCCATATTTTTGATGTATATTTAATTTTGTTTTAGCTTTATATCATCGATAACGCGAAAAGTATGCAGTAGAAAATTGCAATAGTAGCATTATAAAAATTGGTATGTCTGGGTCTGCGCATTTATAAGAATGAATGCATTACTTTTGAGTTGTGCTGCTTTTTGTTTCGACGTTTGTTTTTGTTCAATAGTAGTTTGACAATAATTAAACGTGCCTTTTGTCACTTTGCTACAGCTCGAAATTGGAACAACAAAAAACCAAAATGAAAAAACATAAATAAATAGCCTCAGACAATGTGTGTTTAAGACAAATTTATCGATTAGTACAGAGATCTAATCAAGAATGGATATTAATAAGGTTCCACTCCTACATTCGTAATTTGGCTGCATACGCAATGAAAACAACCAAAACCAGTGAGGTTCCACTCTTTTGACGTTTACGTGTGGGAGCACACTTATTAGTTACCATATTAGAACCTTGTAACTGACAAATTAGAAATTATCGAGATGTCAATTTGTTAGTCATCAGTCATCACTGGCTTAACTGGCTATACTGCAAAATTGAAAAAGCAAAGAATACATGAGTAATAAAACGAAGACATAAGCGGTAGTAAATGGGCGGATAATTCACATCCGAGAAAGTATGCGAGCATGCAACAAATAAATTTCAGTTATACTAAACTACCAAAATCTAAGAAGAAACGAATGCAACTATTTTTACTTGCAATGTTACAAAGTCTCTTGTTGAACAATATAGCCCGATTGTTTTTAGAGCATTAGTTGTCTTTCTTTATGGTGGTAGACACGAACTGTTTATAACCGAGAGAATACAAATAACCAATGGATGAATTTCAATTACGCAAATTGAGCATTAATGAACAAATAGATTTCAGCAAATTTAATTGTTGATGTCAGAATTTTAATGAAATCAATTTAGAAATCAACATAATAGGGTTGATAAATGAACAAATAAATTTGAATTAATTGAATTGCCCGTATTAGTATTCGGATTAAATGAACCGAGGATCCAAATGAACATGTTCGATAATCGTTGTGTTGATTGTACAAATGGCATAACACATTGGAAACACAATTTTAGATCAGCAAAATTTGGGGCAAAGATTTATTTGCGTTGCCGTAAGCAAGCCGTTAACATCTTATAATATGGGTCCACTGCTATAATTTGACTATAACAACGATGATGGTAATAATGATTTTTCTGATGATACGTTAAATATTGTTTAATCGATTTTAGATAATCAAAGTACTATAACCATAAGAACGTCAACCAATAATCAGTCAATTTCATTTGTTCAAATCTTTCAGCCATAGAACACAACCAAACCAATACAAACATAAGAAGGCGAGGCACAAATCAGTCAATTTCATTTGTTTGAATATTTCAATCAGAGCAACATAGCCAGATTAACAATCATGAGGGCAACTACGCACCATTATTTTCGCAATAATCAATGGCTACAACGAAATAAAGAATCCAAAACACAGAAAAAACATAAGGGAAAAAATGTAGATATAATTCCCAAAAGCGAACCACCACCAAGAAGGCAACCAAAACAACAGAAAAAGCGAAAAAGCAAAAGCAAACTTTTTGTGCTAAAAATAAATCAAAGAAGCACAAACATCGCCAAAACGAAACAGTCTAGAAAAAATAAAAACATATGAAACCATGTAAAAAAAATCCATCAGTCACGACGCATTAATTTCATCGGGTCTATCCAACCAAAATCTTCATTAAATCTATCAAAGCGTGAGCCCAAAGAATAAGAAGAACACTAATAAAAGAACTGATCAGGTTCGATACAGCAAAACAACCGAGGAGCTATGCTTCAAAAAGAAACAACCCTATACACATCAAGAACACAACAAAAACTGCAAACGAAACACATCGCCGACCATGGCAATAGGACAATTCAAAATAAATCAACAACAAAACAAACGAAGAAGAAAAACCATACCGAGCACGACCAATGATTGGTCCCAGCAAAAGCAAGCCCGCAGAAAGCAAAGGCAGGACCGAAGAAGAACAATAACACAGCAAGCGACAACCAAAGAGAAACCAAAAAGAGGCACGCTAGATGAATAGCAAAATAAAAGGTCAAATTTTTTTGCAAAAAAAATAAAAGGTCAAAAGCAGCTGGCTTGAAGAAGAAGGAAAAAATCATACTCTTGGCATACCAAGAACACAACATAACTGTGAGAAGAGCCCACAAACACCCGGAGTATAGAGAGAAGCAACATAACGCACCAGTCTGCCAAGTCTCATAGACCAGAACAAAAGGCAGAGACAGTCCAGAAGAACGCAACGCAACCAAGAACACATACAAAAGAATTATTTTTTTTTGCTTCAAAGTACAAAAGAATTGAGTCGGCATCACATAACCCCACTAAGTCCATCAGACGGCCAGCATCAAATCCCACGGTCCTAACAGAAAGCACCAATCACACGATCCGAAAGGCAAAACCAACAAATAAGAATCAGACGAACGTAAAGCACTAAGTCAATCAAACGGCGAGAACAACTCCACCAAACAAAGATCAGACGATAGCAAGGACCAAAACGTGGAAGTACAAAAAGCAAAAAGCAAGGAAAAATGATTGCATTAGTATTCTTTTTAGATTAGATACTAATTCACTTTGTCAGCTTATCGGGTATATTATATTGAGTTTGGGGGTCAATTATATTTTTCTTCCATACATGAATATAATTTGGGTTGTAATAGAAACAAAACTCACAAAAAAATATATTTATAAATTATTAGTGTGTTAATTAAACGTGTCAATTAACATTTAATTGAGTAAATTATAAATGATAATCAATTTATTTTGTCACCTTATCAAGTATATTGTGATGATTTTGGGGGTCAATTATATTTTTGGTTTCATACATGGGTATAACTTGGGTTTAGTGTGTTAATTAAACGTGTCAATTAATATTTAATTGAGTAAATTATAAATGATAATCAATTTATTTTGTCACCTTATCAAGTATATTGTGATGATTTTGGGGGTCAATTATATTTTTGGTTTCATACATGGGTATAACTTGGGTTTAGTGTGTTATTTAAACGTGTCAATTAACATTTAATTGAGTAAATTCTAAATGATAATCAATTTATTTTGTCACCTTATCAAGTATATTGTGATGATTTTGGGGGTCAATTATATTTTTGGTTTCATACATGGGTATAATTTGGGTTGCAATAAAAACAAAACTATAAAAAAAAAAGTCTTGCCACGTGTCAATTTTGAGTGAGATGTTCTAAATTATATCTATCTATGATAATCAATTTATTTTGTCACCTTATCAAGTATATTGTGATGATTTTGGGGGTCAATTATATTTTTGATTTCATACATGGGTATAACTTGGGTTTAGTGTGTTAATTAAACGTGTCAATTAACATTTAATTGAGTAAATTCTAAATGATAATCAATTTATTTTGTCACCTTATTAAGTATATTGTGATGATTTTGGGGATCAATTATATTTTTGATTTCATACATGGGTATAACTTGGGTTGCAATAAAAACAAAACTATATAAAAAAAAAGTCTTGCCACGTGTCAATTTTGAGTGAGATGTTCTAAATTATATCTATAGATAGATTTGGGGGTCAATTATAATCTTGATTTCATACATGGGTATAACTTGGATTGCAATAAAAACAAAACTATAAAAAAAAAAAAGTCTTGCCACGTGTCAATTTTGAGTGAGATGTTCTAAATTATATCTATAGATAGATATGAATAAAATATTATTATCATGAAATACATGGATTAGCTCTCTCCTTGTATTTTGGAATACCAATTTTTTTTTTTGTATTTCACTATCTATGGATTTGAAGGGTGAAATATAATACATCTAAAAATCAAACAATGGATTTTGTACTATCCATGTATTTGAAAATACATATCCATCAAAATCCCTCAAATCAAACATGCCCTTATTTGATCTTCTAGAGAAAGCACCAGAATCCTCCTTTGTTGCACAGCATTTGAACGCCGGTTTCTTCATATAACCCAATAACCAGAATTTCATTTCTAGGCCTCTATTCCCAATTATTCTGGCTCAAAAAAAAATCAGCACCGATAAGAAGACGGAGAAGAGGAGGAAGATCGCAAAACTCTACACCATGTCTAGCACAACAACTCCAGTGAGGTTCGGCATCATAGGCTGCGCTGGGATCGCGCGCAAGGTGTCCCGGGCCATCTCCCTCGCCTCCAACGCGACAATCGTGGCCGTCGGATCAAGATCACTATCCAAGGCGGAGCAATTCATCTCTCAAAATCGCCTCCGTGAATCCACTCTCGCTCTCGCCCCCTACGACGCTGTCTTGGATCATCCTTCAGTCGACGCCGTTTACATCCCGTTACCGACCAGTCTGCACGTGATCTGGGCCGTCAAGGCGGCCGAGAAGGGGAAGCATATTCTGTTAGAGAAGCCCACGGCTCTGTGCGTGGAGGAACTGGACAAGATACTGGAGGCTTGCTGGGTTAATCACGTCCAGTTCATGGATTCCACCATGTGGATGCACAATCCTCGAACAGAGGTGATGAAGGAGCTTATTTCTGACCCGACCCGCTTTGGTGATCTTAAGACGGTAATTATCATAATCTCCTCTTAATCATTATATTATCTATAATTTGCCATATTTGTTCAATTTACAGGTGAATAGTATATTCACATTTTACGCAGACGAAGATTTCCTCCAAAATGATATACGCGTAAAACCCGATTTAGACTCCCTCGGTGCTCTGGGCGATGTGGGCTGGTACTAACAAAAGTTTACCCCATTAATAACACGAAAATAAATTATTTAAGTAATATTTTTTTAATTTTTAACAGGTACTGCATTCGTTCAATCCTTTGGGCTAACTCGTACGAGCTCCCCAAAACCGCAATAGCACTGCCCGGATCGATAAAAAATAATTCAGGCATAATATTATCATGCGGGGCCCACTTAACATGGCCCGATAACAAAAAATCCGCGACGTTAACATGCTCATTTTTGGCCCATTTAACGATGCAAATCAACGCGATAGGGACGAGAGGAGCATTGAGCGTGTCCGATTTTGTCATCCCTTACGAGGAGATGAAAGCGAGTTTTGGGTTCGTAACAGATGCAGGTTTTGACGAGCGCGTGTCGTGCTGGAAGCCGAAACCGAGTTACCACGAGGTGAGGAATGAGTTAGCGCAGGAGGTGAGGATGGTGGAGGAGTTTGCGAGATTGGTTAAAGGGGTGAAGGAGGAAAAGAAGGTTCCAGAAGGAAAGTGGATGGAGATTACGAGGAAGACTCAGATTGTGTTGGATGCGGTTAAGAAGTCCATCGATAACGGGTGTATACCCGTTGATATTATCGGTTGAGGAAAATAATTGGGTTTGGTATTGTATCTAATGAGGAAAAGAGTTTGAAGATTGTTGACGGGTTCTTTTTAGTTCTGTGTTTTTTTTTCTTTTCGTTTGCTTTGATGTGGGCTAGGCTCACAAGAGCTGTGGGTCCAAAAATGTACTTGTTTCTGCTATGTAAGTACTACTATCTCCAAATCTCGCTCCCGGAGCTCTAGTATATTTTACGTTATGATATACTTTCTCTCTCCTCATTTTTACTTCTCCGCTCGACAAATTCTTTCCGCGAGCGATTTCTAGGGTTTCGTCCAGCAACGAGGAAGGCGATTCGTAGGGTTTCAGCGGGCGCGAGTGGGAAAATAGGCGAATCTCCTATCTCTGACGACGGACAGGAACTACGGCGGGCGAATCTCCTCGCTCTGACGACGCCGCGGGTTACCGACGCGAATGGTGACACAACGCAGGTTTGTTTCGTTTTTTTGTATTGTGTTTCGTTTTAAATGGGTTTATTGTTGTTTTTTGGGTTCTAATTTCGCTTCGATTTCTGTCGATTCTTAATTTTACTAATTTTATTCACATTTTCTAGGGTTAGGGTTTTAGTTCTGGTGCCGAGACAGAGAAACAGCGAATTCTGGATAATTAATCGTCGAATTTGTCTCGGCTCCCAATTTGTGGGAATGAACAAGGTGTATTATGCGATTAGGAAACTTTCAGAGCTGAGTATTGGAGAGGATGATGAACTGGAGAGAAAGCGAGAGAAGCCGCCACCACAATGATGGCGAGAGAAAGCGAAGCCCCTGTCAAGAGTAAGCAGATCGATCGAGTGAGAGATGGAGAAAAACTGCTGCTACATCGATTGTGGAGAAGGTGCCGGAGCTGCTGTATCGCCTCCGCATCCTTCAAAATCAAAACAAAAGGAGGAAGAAAATTGCAAAATCCTAATTTGAAGAAATGGTTTGCGAGAATGGTCGAGAGACAGCCAATTCCTTCATCAAATGGTAGTTTTTCTTTTGAAATTAATTAGGGTTTTTTAGGCTAAATAATTATATTCTTTACTGAAATTCGTTTAAACATGTGCAGAGAAAATATTCGACATTTTAATTTGTTCTGCACACGATGCAGTTACAAATTGACGGTCTTCGAACTTTGCCCCTACTCCCTCCTTCAGCAGTCGAATTGAAATATCTTGATTATTATTATATATTTAAAGTATGGTAATTTGTAGATGAACTTTATTATTATATGAAATATCTTGATTGCATATGCAACAAGAGAAAATTGATACTTAAACAAAAAAATGATTGGAGATTGAATTTTTTGAACAGATTTTATGAAACCAGGACATGATCAGTACATTTACCGCCACGCGAATGGGTACACACTGTTCTTCCTATACCCTTCTTCGAGTTATTTCCATCTAGACCCTTGTCGAAATTTGAATTGCTTATATGGGTAAATCAAATCGAAGCGAATTGAAGGTCACTGGTAAACGAAAAAGGGTACGTGACAATTGAATAATTATATTTCACCCATTTTTTTTATAAAAACATATCCTAGTATCAAGGTTTGTATTGCTATATATCAGTGTCGTGTTCTATAATTGGGAAGCTGAGCCTCAAATTAACCTAATTTTAGATCAATTTACTGTCGATTTTGATGCAATTAGGCCTCAATTTAACCCGATTTCTTCTGCCATTTTCATTTCTTGTCTTTTTTGGATGCAGAATGCGCACCAATTCGAATCTAATACCGCCTTGTCTAAAGTTTGCACAAAAGAAATTTTTTATGTGGTGAGGTCAGTTTTTTTTATTCATCGAAGTATTGATGACTCAAAATGTATTAATGCATCTGTAAGTATCAAACGGGGATAATAGAGGTTAAATATTTATATTTTTGGTGTTGAAGTTGTGGACCTGTTCGCCATAGAATGAATAAAAAAGGGGCATATTGGGTATTTTTGTTTCGATTTTGGTCGAATAAAATGTTTGTATTTTTTCATGTTTTATACCATTTTTAGGCGGATAGAGAAGGATTCATAGCGATAACGATGCCAAAACCAAGTGATTGGAGTAAAATCAAAGATTCTTTGACTGGTCACGAAGAATACATGAAACTCAGGTCCTAGCCTGATTTGGTACATTTTTTTTGTTTTGTAAAATTTTCAATTTCACATGTATTCGTGACTCTCAATTACCTATCAAAAACTCTTTTGCAGTAATCATTTATTTATAGTTTTTAGGTGGTGAATTAAGGTCAAAATAAAAAATAAAGCGGATCTGCCAAGCCGGAACAGTAAATTAGAGTAGCAATGACCAATTTGTTTAATTTAATGATATTTGTCATTCGATTCAAATGAAATTACATATTCAATAATTTGTAATTTGTTGAAAGCCCTTGTCATCCAAATTCATTTATCTATTTATCTATCCTACGAGGAAAGAACATTAACAAAATGGGGTAATTTATGATATACCACTAAAACTTTCAATTTATAATTCGTCCCTGCAAAAACTGTATATATCAAATTTATCCTTTCGAAACTCGACTTCTATAAATTTTAGATTTTAGCCAAAATTAACTTTGCGTCAATATAGAAAATTGATGTGAAGATTTTACCCTCTTCATAGCCTTCACATGGTTTTTCTTTCTCACTTCCATCCTCACTGTTCGTCTCGCTCTCTCCTCCACTTCGTCGAAGGTCGCTCACTCAATGGCTTCTCTCTCTCACAACAGCCGAAATTAGAGCTCTTGCACGCTAAAGCAAGGTTGGTTCTCAGGCCCGGGCCGATGACAAGCCCATGATCTAGGAAACCAATCGGGCCGAGACAACATTTTGATTGTGTTTATATATCATGTAATTATTTTTGGATACTTGGAAGGGATCAACATTCCAATCTTACTGTATCTTTTTTAATTCAAATATATTTATTAAGCATTTAATTACACTGTATCGAACATGTTCATTTATCTATACATTAAATCTTTACTTTGTCTACTGTATCTTTTTTTAATATGAACATATCTTTATTTTAAACATGTCTTGTTTATTTTTTGAATATCCATGTATTATTTTATATTTTCAAGTTTTGTTAAAAATATATCGTAAATAGAAAAATGGTTCATGCAAAATATTTGATAACTAATATTACACATTTATATCTTTATATTAAATCTATAATCGATTTACATTACCATATCATTATTCACAAAATTAAGATACAATGTATAAATAAATAATTATTTAATGCAGTAACTAAAAAAAATGATAAATAAATTTGGTGCACTGCACTTTTCACGTTACATAAAAGTTTTCTTCTGGATTCTTCTCACCCACACTAAAACTCTTTCACTCACAATCATTGGCTCCCACCAAACACCAAATTAATTACTGGCTCCCACCAAACACTAAACTGTCCATGGCTCCCATCAGGCATCAACACCATTCCAAGAGACACAAAAGATCTGTTGAAGATGATGAAGAAGAAAAAGACTACCTCAGTCTTCTACCGAACGCTCTTCTCCTTACCCTCCTCGCTCTTCTTCCCGTCAAAGATTGTGCACGCACGTGCGTCCTTTCTCCGCGTTGGCGGGATCTGTGGACTACAGCTCCGCTCCATTTAAACGATGCTGCCATTCACTTGGACAACAAACCCTCCACCAGTCGTCGTCGAAGAACCAAAAGGGAGAAAACGGCGAGAACTTCTTCCCCGCCGCAAGACGAAGACGAAGATGGTTGGTGCCGCCGGGTTTTTTTTGGGCTTGTCGCTACGCACAACGGGCCAATCAATAGTTGTCATGTGTCCCGTTTCGACCACCCCAACTACTATCCTACCGTGGACAACATCATCCAGTGCCTAGAAAACAAAGGCCTCCAATCTCTCCATCTTTCGTTCTCTAGTTACTACTCCAAACCTGGGTACAAATTGCCCAAGTTCCTTCTCCCTTACCGTTCCTTGAAGAAATTAAACCTTTATTTCTGTCAAGTTCCAGATTCACCGTACACCTCCTTGGTGTTTCCTAATCTGATTGAAATCGATTGCAAGTTTGTTTGTTTGAACGACGAATTCGTTGGATGTATTTTATCTTCGTGCCTGCATTTGGAAAGCATGAAGTTGTATAACTGTGCCGGTCTCAATACGGTGAGGGTTTCATCTCCCAAATTGAGAGTTTTGCTCCATGACCAATTAATACATTTCGATCAATTAAAGGAGTTGATTATCGATGATGCCCCAAACCTCGAAGAATTGCTGCTCGGAGAATTTACGACGCATCGAACTAAGATTATGGTTCATAATGTCCCTAAGCTTCGACTATTCGGTCTCATTTGCTTTCATTTGGTCTCGAATAACATATTTCGTATTGGTGAAGCTTGGTTTAAATTCACAGATGAGGTACTTTACTTTTTAATAATTTGATTCGATTATATTTGTGATTGAAAATCAATTGTGCAAATATGGATATTTTATTCGAAAAATTACTGTTTGTTAAGTGTTTGATGAATTAATTCGAAGGGTTAAAATCTCTACAGTTTTGTATGCTTAATTGAATACCCATCTTTATTCACTAATTACCAAAATTGCATAAATTTTCGATATAATTCTTAATTATCAATCTCAGATTTTGAAAATAGTCGTAACTCCCGTAAATATTTCTCGATCGAAGTATTACTTTCGCAAATTATGTTTACGGAAATCCAAAAATTCAAAATTGCAATTAAGTTTTAGATAAAATTTCATGCATAACCCTAAAAAAAATGAAATGTCAGAGATAATATTTTGAATTTTGACAATACCGCAAATTATGGTGACGGAAATGCCAAAACTCAAATTCACGATTAAGTTTTATGCGGAATTTCGTATGTACCCGTAATAAAATGTGTAATGTGCAAAAACGGATGTTTTCATCAAAATTTTAATGTTTGTTCAGTTTTCGATTCAATTTCTATTTTTGTAGTAGACATATTTCCGGACTGATTTTTGTGGAACGGTATTCACTTTAGCTTATACTTTTATTTTATGAAATTTCACATGACATTTTTTTCTCTTAACAGTCGAACTTGGTCTATGGTGGAAGCTCGATTCTACCAACCGTGAACTCAGTCGCAGTCAGAATGAATTTTAACGATGCAAAACACAAAACAATGCTTCTATTTCTTCTCCAATCTTTCCCTCGTCTCGAATCCTTGTCCATCATGGTATTTTCATCAAATTCTTATTTCCTATTATTACAATGAATAAACTTTTTATTTAATTTTTAGGCTGAAAAGCATTATCCAAGAAATGGCGTAGTCGAGAATAATTGGAATCTAGAAGGTTCATTCGAGTTCCTCAACCATGTCAAGACATTTACATTGAAATGTTTCGAGGGAAGTCAACCCCAAATCGACTTTATCAATTTGGTGGTTTCGAGAGGGGTAAATATGGAAAAGATATATCTGCTTTGTGATTGCATGGATTTAATAGACAAAGCATGGGTTCTGAAGAATTCAAGGTTATTTGATTATCAAGGCAGAGCTTCGGACATTCTGAAATTTGAATTTTCTGACGATTTCCGTGCCGCCCCTGCTTTTAGTGCCTGGAATCATTTACTCAGTTAGGTCAGCAATTTTGTTATAATGTGTGATTTAATATATGAGAATATACGAGTCGAGCATTTATTAGTTGTTACTTCTTTGTACAGGGACGTGAGCGAAATTATCCGTTGAGAGGACGGGTCGAACGGGTCGTATGTTTGTGAGAACTTTTGTAGGGGCTGGAGGATCTTTAATCTTTCAGGGCCCTTTTACTTGTTTGTTTGTACCAGTTGGTCGGTACATGACAGTACTAGTCTTTTTATTTTCGCTTCCTTTTATGAGTTGTAATGTATGTTGGTACAATATGTTTCGTGTGTGTGTGTGTGCCAAAAAAATTTAAGCATGTTAGCTTTCTTGATGTTTTATAAATTAAAATAATATATTTTAGTTGTGTTTTACTCATATCCTTTTATGTTTTTGGTTGGTGTTTCAAATGCAAGTAACCTGCTTTCAAAATGTGAAACGTATTAATTATACTTGGATTTTTTTCCAAATTTTGTTTGATTATTTATATTAGAGTATAGTATACGCGTACATTTTGTTTGTTATTTATCAAGTGTGATCTCTACGAGTTGAATATTATTTCCATGAAGAAATGAAGCCTTTTGAGGAGGCAAGAATGAAAATCCATCGATTATTTTAGCGCATTTCAATCCCCATTTCGCCATCAACATTTCTATTAAATGGTGACCGCTGAAATTTCAAATATGCCCTTGAAACATTAGTAATTGAAAAATTCAATATCTGACGAAAGAGGAAAAAAATTAACCTTCTATTGTGATATGTTGTAATGAAAATTGTAGGAGCAGAGTTTTTTAGAAGAAAAGTAACTGAAAATAGATCGTCAGAACCTACATTAACAAAAAAATATATACAAAAATTCCTCACAATTGTTTTCTGGATATTACAATTACAATATAAAGCAAATCGGCATTGTAGGTACCAAAGAGATCGGTATTACAACATAAAGAAAAGACGTTTCCCATAATATAACCGAAATATTATAATAATGATAAAAAGGAGGGTATAAAACATAAATATTACTATTTTTGTAAAAGAGAAAAACATGTCGTGTCAATGGCCATAGCCTGGTTGGTTGAATGTGAGACAAAAACTCATGTGTTGTGAGAGGTTGTGGGTTCGATCCTCATTGACATCAATGGATGGAGGACATACGAGCCTTCTCCATTTATTATAAAAAAAAAAAAAAACATGTCGTGTCGTACAATTAGGGATGTCAATGGTGTGGATATTGCCCGAACCGACCCGAACCGTATCCGAAAAAATATCCGGATTCGAAAAAAATATCCGAATCCGAGTGGATCCGGATATGGATCTGGTTGCTAATTTTAAGATCCGGAACCGGAACCGGATTCGATATTCGATTTTGGTGCGGGAACCGGATCCGTGTTCCGGATCCGGGTATTTTTAGGATCCGGATACTCGAAACTAGATTCGAGTATCCGAAATCGGATCCGGATACTCATATTATATATTATTTTTATGTGTTATATTTGATATTAGTTGAAAAATCATATACAAATTAATGATTTGTAAATGATTTAACTCACAATCGTAAAATTATGCTTAAATATAATCATATTTATCGTCCATGTCACAAATTATATATATTTATAGCTAAAAAGTAAGTTACGTTATGATAACATAATATCCGTTTTAATATCCGAAACAGAACCATATCCGTATCCGTATCCGACAATATCCGAACCGTATCCGTATCCGTTTACTTTATTATCCGAACCGTATCCGGATCCGACAATATGGATATGGATCTGGTATGACCACTATCTGAACCGGATCCGAACCGTTGACACCCTACGTACAATACATCTCCTAGAATTATTTTAGCGTCTAAATTGAAAATCGTATCTTCCCATTCTTGCCATGTGAGCCCTATTGTCTACATAAAATCAAATTGCATTATATAAGATAAGGGTCATGTCTTGCATGAAAATTTTCCAAATTTTTTTTTAATTGAAGTTAGAAATTTTACATTACAATTTACTTCGTTAAGATCGCATATTCTTCTCATGTTGTTCAGAACATGTGCATTAAAAATATATATATATACCGCTCAATTGTATTAAAAAGTATTGGAGAAAGGTTTATGAGGAATCTATGTAGGACATCCGTTACTAAATTAAAAAGCATCGGAAATAGCGGGTCGCCTTGTCGAAGACTTTTTCGATGGAAAAAGAAATTCTCCTTCGAAACCATTTATTCTTATTGAGGAACCATAGGAGATTAGTAGATTGTGTATCCAAGAAATCCATAGATTCGAAAAACCCCGAGCCTCATACAATTTCAAGAGAAAGACCAACCGGATGGGAAATATCCCGACCCCGGATCCCCGCAGCGGATATGAAGGCCCGGTCCGGTTCCCAAAATCCGAGATCACGCCTCGACTTCGGGAATACGATGCAAAAGAAGGATAGTTCTTTACCAGCGTGAAATTGATCACGCTCGAAGGGTTGTCGCTTTTCCTCCTTTCTCCTTGTCACGTTGGTGCCAAAACACGCGTCCCACGCCCACACGTCTCTCACCACTTTGTCGCCGACAGTTTGTTTCTTCGGTTTGATCACAATCGAAGAGCCACAAACGTCGCTCCTCTACTCGTATCCACCGTGAGTCGTAGCACCTCGGTTACGAGTATACCTTCCTAGACGATATACCGGTAAACTTGCTTGATCCAACTGATTCTCTAAACCGAGAAAAACTCTTTTTCTCGTTTCTCTATTTTCGTACCCTTTCACTCTCAGGAAAGACATATCTCTATTTCTGGATTAATTTCTGGATAGAATCAACTAAATGAACTGAATAGAGGAGAGATAAACATCTTATTTATATTACATAGTATTATGATGGGCCAAAATGTATGTATATCCAATATACACATTTTCACACAGAAAACTATATGTACCCTTTCAGTATTATGTCAAAACGAAAATGTTAAATTCCTTTAAAAGAATTTCAATCTTTACTAAAGTTGTAGATAATCTTATTATCTTTCCAACCCAATTTGACCCAACCCAATTGGAGTTCGTATGCAAAAGTTATGACAGTTTTACTAATTGTATGTCAAACTGTTGCACCCTTTCGGTATTTCATTAAAACGACATTGATACTTCGTTCAAATGAAATATATTTCTTCATGAAAGTTCTAGATAATCTTATTATCTATTAACCCAATTTGAACTATTCGAATTGGATTCATTGACTGGAAGTTATGCTCACGAACGCGTACGTTCGTTTATCCTTGTGTACATTTTACGGTTGATCCGAAACTGTATTTCTTTCACAAGCAATGCTATCAAAAAATTTAGAAAAATCAACTTTTAACATTATTATCGGTACCTTCAATTTATTGTAATATGATAGAATCCTCTTGTTGTAAGAAAGGTATCGATGATTGAACGTTCCTTTAGGAACGTCATTTGGTTTTTGTCCATTGGTGACGGTAGAAGCGGTTGTAACCGCGAGGCAAGATGGCATTTTCGTGATTAGTTTGATTGGCGCGCTGATTATGCTAATGGGACGAAAATCTTCCACATAAATGTCTTAACTCTTTTTTCCGGATCAAAGAGATTATCGCTTTATTTACATGTCATAGATCTAGAGTATTGGAATGGAATTCATTTATCATTTTATAGATGTCGCATTTAATTGTGGACCAATATTCTGGAAAACTTCGGTTGGGATACCATCTGGTTCGGATGCCTTGTCCTTTTTGAGTTTGGTAACCGTTTGTAGAATCTCTTCTTCGGTGCAAATTTCATCCAAAGCACCCGTTGAGCTAGGCCGAGAGAGATATAGAAATTGAAAATTTGGCAAAGAATGACTATCGCTCGCGGGACTCCCCAATTGTTGTTTGTAGAAGGTGGCGAAGGCATCAAGTATGCTCGAGTTTGTGTCTAGCTTCATGCTATTGAAAGAGAGGTGAGAAATACGATTCTTCATCCTTCTTGTCGAGGTCATGGTATGAAAATATTTTGAGTGGTTATCCCCAAGCTTAAGCCATAGACATGAAGATTGTTGTTGGCACTTAAGTTCTTTTAAGGATGCGAGAAAATAGGCATGTTGTCTTAGAAGTATTCAAAGTTTGAATTCATCGTTGGTTAGAGGTGTGATTTCCTCGGCTGCATCAAGGGAACAAATAAAATGCTTGGTTGTTTGTAAGGATGAGGAGGATTTGGCAAAAAAAAAAATCTCGGCCCAAAATCGTAAGGCATGCAAGGCATATGTTAATTTGATGGAAGAAGATTCGGGAAATTTGAGCCAAAAACGCTCAAACTTGAGAGGTCAATTCTGTTTGGAGTCGGTATTGAGGAGGAGAAAGTGGATGTGTATGTGGTCGGAGGTGACCATGGAAAGATCTCGAGCACGCGGAATAAGGTTAAGCGTTTGAAAAAGTGGTTCGAGATAAAAAGATGGTATCAAGTTTTGAATGGGTGGGCGAATCCCTTTTATTATACCATGTAAACGCTCTCCCTTTAAGCGACACTTCAATGAGCTCTAGATTATTTATGGTAGAGTTGAAAAGAGGGATGAAAGGGAGGTTGAGAGCACTACTCGTAGAATTTTCTTGGCCTCTTGTCAAATTAAAATCACCCATCATGATGCACGGGATTTGTGTGTCAAAAACAAGAGCTTGCAATTCTTCAAGAAATTCGATTTTATGAGTGGATTAAGTTGAAGGTGTAATCATCATCACTCTTCAGTGTAACATTCAAGATATACTTCCTCTCGCAAAAATTAACTAAATTGAAACACTCCTTCCAAGGGATGATGAGACCATCCTTGGAACCATTAAAGGATTTAGAGATAAACTTCCAAAAAGAAGGACCCTTGTTTCACATCAAAAATATTTGGACTTACAAGTTTGGTTTCTTGTAAATACAAAATGTTACAAACCGAGTCAAGAATAGAATTATTGACTATTTTGCATTTCTCGGGACAACCGAGACCTCTTACGTCCACATAAAAAATTACACGATTTAAATAACATAGATAACCTCTAACGACTACGAGAAAGATAGACTACGAAAGATGATAAAAGTAGCATTGACCATCTTCATCATCCTCAAACTCCTCATCATTTTCATCAAACTCACTACTCCCATGTAAATCATTAGCATATGTCAAAAGCATGGTCGGATTATTTATGTCAACTAATGTTATGTTACTATTACTATTGATCAGTTGATTTATACTCGAGTCCCTAGTTATAACTTGGGACAGCGAAGCATCATATTCAATTTTTTCATCTAAACCACCCAATAACTTAATTTGTTCAGCTAAATTCCCATTCACAATTGAAATTTGGCGGGAGATTGAGCCTAGAATCCCGCACCGGCTACCCATCTTGAGATTTGGTGGAAACATCTAGTCAAAAAACCCACTATAAAAGCCCGATTTTGGGATCATAAATGGTTGGCAACCATATGGACCGTTTGGAAGGAGCGCAATAATCGTATCTTTCAACATAAAAGTAGAATGCAAGACATAATTGTTAGGACGATTAGAGACTTTTTAACCCAATGGACAAGTTTATGATTACAGATAGATGAGCGGTCAGATTTTTTTTATTATTATTATAATGATAGTGTAAATATGTCGCACTTTGTAACACTTCGGTATACCTTTTTATTTTTATTAAATGAAAAAAAAAAATTGGATCGAACGCGTATCGTGCTTGTCATTCCTTCAAAAAAAAAACTTTATTTGTTGAATCGAGTCAGTAGAGAGTAGAGAGGGGGGTATGATTAATTATTTCATCATTTAGCAATTCAATTAAATTTGCCTGCTGGGCCTTTCTTTGCTCCTTGTTTAAATTGAGAGGTTTAAGTCTTGTTTTCTTATTAAAGGGTGGGCCATGGATCCATCTAAGAATATTTTATTTTTCCTAGTTCTCAATGATGTTTTGGGCCGAGAATTTTCGAGTGGGCCTGATTTAGCTGTTTTTGTGGAGGAATTAAGATGGGGAATAATAGTGGTCTGATGGGCTGTTTTTAATCGATGGCTTCTTTGGTAAGTTTTAGAAAAAGAAGTTGAGAGGATGAGTTTTTTGAAAGGAAAAAGTTAGACATACCTAAACCCTAAACCCTAAACCCTAAACCCTAAACTTGATGACGTGACTATGATTTAATACTTTAAAAATTAACACCTTAATTTATTATTTAACATTATAATTGAGTGATAAATCATACATTATAATGATTAAATCATAAATTAACGTGTTAAATCGTGTATTAATGTGTTAAATTTTAAAGTTTAAAAATTTTGTCATGTCATCAAGAGATTGAGGAGAGAGTTCTCGGCGGTGTCCATCTCTACTCTTTTTGAAATGGGTTATTAAAAGGGGAATTTTTGAACTACAGACAAAACAAGTTTCACATTTAACAAAACAGACATCAAAATTTAAAAATTTCAGAAATAACAATATCGACAATTGAAAAATCGAAATCATTTGTACTTCTCGACTTTTGAGAAGTCGACATCTTTTAACTCCCCTAACAATTTCCTAAGCCTAATTATTTCATGAAACTTCCGACTTTGGAAATGTCGGTAAGAAAATCTTTTAAATTTTTTAGTCATGGTCCATATATTTACATCCAGCACCACTATAAAACTTTCCATGTTTGTTTATTTTGTTGGTCTTTGGTGTAAGAAAGACCGGGTTTAGGAGGACAAAGATTGAGTGAAATTGTGGGTTCTTCTCCTTCTCTCCCACGAGTGCGTTTTCTCTGTTGCCAACAAATAAAGCTTTTTGTGAAACTGCCTATGTGGCACTATTTGATTGGTTCAAGGTGGGAGTTTCATAAGAAGAAAAAATGAGATTGACGGAAAAATGTTTTGTCCGTTCGGCTCAATAATTTATGATGTACTATTTCATATAAGTCCTTGTGTTTTTTTTACTATTTTAAACATTGATAGTAAATAATCTAAATATAATATATATATCTAATATAATAATTAAAAATCTTCTTTGAGAAAATACATTATTATTATTATTATTGTTATTATAATAATACTCTACTAATAATTGTTATTGTTATTGTTGTTGAGGTTATTATTATTATTATTATTATTATTATTATTATTATCATCATCATCATTAAAACATTGATATATATACAAGATTATCAATGAATAATAAATAATGAAATATACAAGGTTATGTATATGAAAACAACCAATTATTATTGATCTGAAAATAAGCATTGTACCAGGTTTTTTTACTGAAAAGTAATAATGAAATTATGATTAAGATCACATTATTAAGGATTAATTTGATTTAAATTTGAACAAAATTGTAATGTTTTATTTGATTTAATTTATTTAAATATTGAACAATATTCATAGTTTAATCAAATATTATTTTTATTTTATAATCAATTTATTAAAGTTAAAAATAAAATGATATTAAATTTTTGTAGTCATATAATACTTCTAAATACATAATCTAATATAATAATATTTAAATTATTGAAATATTGATGCTTGATACACTTGGTTTAAATTTATGTAGTCATATGATATTTAGATATAAGAAAGTTTAAGGACATCTATGAAAAACGTCATATTTAAATTTATATGAAATAGTACATCATAATTTACTACCAATGTAATAAACTTTAAGATAGACATATATATTAGATTTAAATCATTTACTACCAATGTTTAAAATAGTACAAAAACAAGGACTTATATGAAATAGTACATCATCATTTATTGAGCCCAAACTTTTTTCCGTCAATCTCATTTTTTCTTCTTATGAAACTCCCACCTCGAACCAATCAAATAGTGCCACATGGGCAGTTTCACAAAAAGCTTTATTTGTCTACCTGCGAACATTGAAGACAACCTTTTTTCATCTACAACTGGAAAGGTCAAGATCGAGCGTGCCCATGCAATCAACTGCCAGTTTAACCGGTGTTTCACATCGACGAGCAGCACGATTTTCTGGACCCTCTTCTTCTTAATCGTTTTATCTGCTTCATATTTTAGTTTTCAGAGCTTTGTTGAGCACCACGATCTGCAGTACACAATTTCCACAAGAAATAATGCACATTCAAATTGGACAATGTTCATCAGGTCTTCGTGATTTCAATTTGGAAAAGAATAATCAAGTTAAAGGAAGATTGGAAACGATAAAGGGATATCTCTCTTGAAGTCTTGTGAGCAAGTTGATTTTGAGGACACTTGAGATCAAAGAGGGATTCAATAATGAATGCACAACCAAGTGTGAAGCAAATCGAGAATTTCTGGACATTAACACCATCACAAGAAAAAAAAAGTACATTAATGGTGAAATGGAAATGGATGCTTCTCGACATTTAAAAAATCGCAAGTTCTGAAATAATTAGGATGCTACTCATGCTGTTAAGTGGATTGGGAGGTAGTTATGGGTATTAGAAATACACAAACTATCGACTTTTCAAATGTCCATAGTGGTATTTGACAAATTTCCAAACCTTTTTGTCTTTTTTGATAAATATTAAACTCGTTATGCCTACTGATGGAAATTTTCCTATTAAAAGAGGAAACTGCTTTCTTACTTTTACTTTTTGGCCTCCCAATTAATGACTCTTGTGCAAGAGTTTTTTCCCTTTTCACTTTCTTTCTCAATTTTGTTTATTTTTTTTTATCAAGATTTGCA
Organism: Luzula sylvatica; assembly: GCA_946800325.1. Taxonomy (NCBI): domain Eukaryota; kingdom Viridiplantae; phylum Streptophyta; class Magnoliopsida; order Poales; family Juncaceae; genus Luzula; species Luzula sylvatica. The sequence goes on along the minus strand of OX326961.1, from coordinate 54,827,880 downwards.
TTTAGAACAATTAAATTTGGAACTTTCAAAATATATTTTCCAATTTTAAATTTGATGTAGATCCACTGTGATTTGTCACGTATACTGTTAGATAAAATCTAGGTGCGAAATTTAGGTGCGTAACTTTATTTTTTTTGTAGTATAATGTATCTGTACATTTGGAAACTTGTTGAGAAATAAAATTTGGCGTAACTCATACATGTTTATAGTTATATACACTGAAATAATATTTGTTATGTGACTGAGTATAATAATTACATTCTTTTTTACAATTATTTTTTTATAATAATGAGAATATAGTCTCAGAATAAACCATTGCATATTATAACAATTTCGATATAAAATTCATGTCATTTGATGGGAGGATGAGATTTGTATATGTATATATGGAAGCTAAAGTGCTTAATTAAGTACCAACATTTTGGTACTTAATGTTTTTTCACCATTAGATTTGTCTTGAGATTTGTGCACAAATTTTCCCCATTGACATCAATGGATGGAGGACATATGAGCCTTCTCCATTTATTATCAAAAAAATAAAAAAACACAAATCTCAATGCAAATCCAATGGTGAAAAAATATTAAGTATCAAAATGTTGGTACTTAATTAAGTAGTTTAGTATATATATATTATTTTGAAGAGATGGTATTACTTTCAAGAGAATCCTACACTACACAGTATATTCCAGAATGACTCGACAAATTCCATAAAAACAAATTGGACCGGGCTAAATAAAGTCCTTGTCATTGAAAGTCATTGACAAATGGGGTTTAAAGCCCGTCGGCCTAAATTATATATCGTCTTTTTTTTTCTTTTTCTTTTTTTGAGGTTTAAAGCCCGTGGGCCTAAATTTATTTATCTATCCAATAAGGAAAGAACATTGACAAATGGGGCTATCCAATATGGAAAGAACATTGACAAATGGGGTAATTTATGATATGTCCCTTCCTAAAACTCGCAATTTATAATTTATCCTTGCAAAAATTATATATATCAAATTAGTCTTTTCAAAACTCCATTTCAATTAATTTTAGATTTTAGCCAAAAATTAACTGGGTCCATTAGAAAATTCATTAATTAAAAAAAAAACAATATAGAAAATTCACGAGAAGATGATTTTAAGATTCTTCATAGCCTTCACATGTTTGTCACTCACTTTCATTTTCATGTTTCCTCTCGCTCTCTCCTCTACTTTGTTGTATTTGCCCGAATCTCCTCTTGTCGCACAACTCCTTGGTATTATTTTGCTCATCGGCACGACTTTCTCGCAGCAACCGAAATTAAGGGTCTAGTGCAAAAACAAGACCGGTATTCGGGCCCGGCTTCATAATGCCATTCGGACTTGGACGTCATTTTAAATGTGTATATATCTTGTAATTAATGTTGGATAATTGGAAGGGATAACAAATCTAGAAGATAACACTTTTCTGCCAATTCTATTTATTAACCATTTTGTTATATTGTATCAAAAATATTTATTTATATATACATTATTGTCTACTGTACCTTTTTTAAATATTAGCATATATTATATTTTAAAGTCTTGTTTATTTACGTAATAGAAAACTAGGTCATATGCAAAATAAATTACCAAATGTTTTGCAAAAAATGTGAAATTGAAAACCAACACATGCAAAAAAAAAAAAAATTTAATTTTATATTTTGAATTATAATAAAATTAACACGTATTTAATAATTTTGGTACTTTTTAGACTAATTGCATTATTTATAATTATATTTTATATTGAAATTATCATATTTTTGTTGTCATTATATCTCATTGTACTTTCTGTTATAGAGTAAATATTAGAGATATGATATTAGTTTGATCATATTTTATAATATGATATTATTATTTTTTATTAACTGAGACAATATGATATTAGTTTGATCATATTTTATAATATTATATCATTATACACACATTTTCCGATATTATATTATAGCAACAAAAAAAAAATTATGTAAATCATATTTTTAGTTTGTATAAATATCATTTTTTCTATTATTTATCGATTTAACATTTATCCAGCATGTCGGTTTTATGACTTTAAAAAAAGAAAAATTAAATCAATTTATTTTTAATATTTGACCTACAAATTGTAGGCTACAAATCTACAATACAATATGGTTATGGACGAAACAACAAAAACCTGCAACTGCAATCTTTCTTTTCTTTTCTTTTTTTTTGATGAAAACCCGTAGGTAACAGCAATCTTTTTTTTTTTATGAAAATCCGTAGGTAACATCAATCTTTTTTTTTTGATGAAAACCCGTAGGTAACAGCAATCTTTTTTTTTTTGATGAAAACCCGTAGGTAACAGCAATCTTTTTTTTTTATGAAAATCCGTAGGTAACATCAATCTTTTTTTTTTGATGAAAACCCGTAGGTAACAGCAATCTTTTTTTTTTTGATGAAAACCCGTAGGTAACAGCAATCTTTTTTTTTGATGAGAACCCGTAGGTAACAGCAATCTTTTTTTTTTGATGAAAACCCGTAGGTAACTGCAATCTCTTTCTTTTTTCTTTTTTTTTCTTTTTTTTTTGATGAAAACCCCTAGGTATATTCCATAAATATGATAAGTATCGTTACGTAGCATGGAATAATAAAAAACATACAGCCTAGTCTACCAAAAGATCAGTACAAATGAAGGGTTTCGCAACCTAAGAAGGTTGTCCAGGGAGAGGAAAAGTAAATCCCGCGCAGTCACACCTAGAGACCCTTGCAAATTTTGCCAGTTGATCCGCCAACACATTATCCTCTCGAGCCACGTGGCATATGGAGAATTTAGATTGGATTCTAATTTTCTCCCAACATTCCCATATTCGTCGCGATGCTCGCCAATCCTCCGGTACCGGCATTTCTTTATCTAAAATATGATTTACTAGAGTGGATGAGTCAGAAATGAAGGTACAGTCCGTGATATTCTTCTTGTTTGCTTCGTCAATGGCGATTAACAATGCCAAAGTCCCCATAAAAATATTTAATTTTCGAGGGGCACTTCTGCAAATTTCTCTAAACCCTCCCGTCCTCCAATCTCGACTGCTTTAATGGCGGAAAACAACGAAGATGCCCCCAAAATTAAGCTTTCTCATCCGTCCCAATGTGAATGATTTGCCCCTACTCCCTCCTTCAGCAGTCGAATCGAACGTTGCTCGATATTTTCTTCCAGGTAGACGGCCCTTTAAAACCTTAAATATATTTAAAGTATGGTAATTTGTAGATGAACTTTATTATTATATGAAATATCTCGATTGCGTATGCAACAAGAGAAAATTGATACTTAAACAAAAAAAATGATTGGAGATTGAATTTTTTGAACAGATTTTACGAAACCAGGACATATTGCGTTGTAGGTTGTGTGTGATTGGTCTTGCATCAGCTCATATTGCGTTGAAGAAGAAGGTGGAGTCACCGCAATTGACTTCAATGCTGGTAAATCAAATCGAAGCGAATTGAAGGTCACTGGTAAACGAAAAAAGGTATGTGACAATTGAATAATTATATTTCACCCATTTTTTTTATAAAAACATATCCTGGTATGAAGGCTTGTATTGCTATATATCAGTGTTGTGTTCTATAATTGGGAAGCTGAGCCTCAAATTAACCTAATTTTAGATCAATTTACTATCGATTTTGATGCAATTAGGCCTCGATTTAACCCGATTTCTCCTGCCATTTTAAATTCTTGTCTTTTTAGGATGCAGAATGCACAACAATTCGAATCAAATACCGCCTTGTGTAAAGTTTGCACGAAAGAAAATTTTTATGTCGTAAGGCCTAATTGCATCAAAATGGAGCGAAATAACAATCACATAGTGTGAAAGGTGCCCTTTTGGAGGTCAATGGTCGATTGATTAAGCAACCTAAGTATCAAACGGGGATAATAGAGGTTAAATATTTATATTTTTGGTGTTTAAGTAGTGGACCTGTTCGCCATAGAATGAATAAAAAAGGGGCATATTGGGTATTTTTGTTTCGATTTTGGGTGAATAAAATGTTGGTTTTTTCATGTTTTATACCATTTTTAGGCGGATAGAGAAGGATTCATAGCGATAATGATGCCAAAACCAAGTGATTCGAGTAAGATCAAAGATTCTTTGATTGGTCACGAAGAATACATGAAACTGAGGGCCTTGCCTGATATGGTACATTTTATTTTTATTTTTTGTAAATTGTTCAATTTCACATGTATTCGTGACTCTCAATTGCCTATCAAAAACTCTTTTGCAATAATCATTTATTTATATTTTCTAGGTGGCGAATTAAGGTCAAAATAAAAAGAAAGCGGATCTGCCAAGCCGGAACAGTAAATTAGAGTAGCAATGACCAATTTTTTTAATTTATTGATATTTGTCATTCCACCATTCAAATGAAATTGCCTATTCAATAATTTGTAATTTGTTGAAAGCCCTTGTCATCCAAATTCATCTATCTATCCTACGAGGAAAGAACATTAACAAAATGGGGTAATATCACTCTTTCTGATATACCCCTAAAACTTTCAATATATAATTCAAATTTATCCTTTCGAAACTCGACTTCTATAAATTTTAGATTTTAGCCAAAAATTAACTTTGCGTCAATATAGAAAATTTATGTAAATATTCTACCCTCTTCATAGCCTTCACATGGTTTTTCTTTCTCACTATTCCTCTTGCTCTCTCCTCCACTTCGTCGAAGGTCGCTCACTCGAATGGCTTTTCTCAGTGTCTTTCCTCTTGGCACATCATTGTATTTTCTTTTTCTCTCTCACAACAGCCGAAATTAGAGCTCTTGCGCGCTAAAGCAAGGCCGGTTCTCAGGCCCGGGCCGATGACAATGACAAGCCCATGATCTAGGAAACCAACCGGTCCGAGACAACATTTTGATTGCGTTTATATATCATGTAATTATTGTTGGATACTTGGAAGGGATCAACATTCTAATCTTACTGTATCTTTTTTTATTCAAATATCTTTATTAAGCATTTAATTACACTGCATCGAACATGTTCATTTATCTATACATTAAATCTTTACTTTGTCTACTGTATCTTTTTTTAATATGAACATATCTTTATTTTAAACATGTCTTGTTTATTTTTTGAATATCCATATATTATTTTATATTTTCAAGTTTTGTTAAAAAAATATCGTAAATAGAAAAATGGTTCATGCAAAATATTTGATAACTAATATCACACACTTATATTTTTGTATTAAATTTATAATCGGTTTACATTATCATATGATTATTCACAAAATTAAGATACAATGTATAAATAAATAATTATTTGATGCAGTAATTAAAAAATTGATAAATAAATTTGATGCACTGAACTTTTCACGTTACATAAAAGTTTTCTTCTGGATTCTTCTCACCCACACTAAAACTCTTTCACTCACAATCACTGGCTCCCACCAAACACCAAATTAATTACTGGCTCCCACCAAACACCAAACTGTCCATGGCTCCCATCAGGCATCAACATCATTCCAAGAGACACAAAAGATCTGTTGAAGAAAAACAAGAAGAAGAAAAAGACTACATCAGTCTTCTACCGAACGCTCTTCTCCTTACCCTCCTCTCTCTTCTTCCCGTCAAAGATTGTGTACGCACGCGGCGTCCTTTCTCGGCGTTGGCCGGATCTGTGGACTGCAGCTCCGCTCCAGTTAAACGATGCTGCCATTCACTTGGACAACAAACCCTCCACCAGTTGCCGTCGAAGAACCAAAAGGGGGAAAACGACGAGAACTTCGTTCCCGCCGCAAGACGAAGACGAAGATGGTTGGTGTCGCCGGGTTTTCTTTGGGCTTGTCGCTACGCACAACGGGCCAATCAATAGTTGTCATGTGTCCCGTTTCGACCACCCCATCTACTATCCTACCGTGGACAACATCATCCAGTGCCTCGAAAACAAAGGCCTCCAATCTCTCCATCTTTCGTTCTCTAGTTACTACTCCAAACCTGGGTACAAATTGCCCAAATTCCTTCTCCCTTACCGCTCCTTGAAGAAATTAAACCTTTATTTCTGTCAAGTTCCAGATTCACCGTACACCTCCTTGGTGTTTCCTAATCTTATTGAAATCGATTTCAAGTTTGTTTGTTTGAACGACGAATTCGTTGGATGTATTTTATCTTCGTGCATGCATTTGGAAAGCATGAAGTTGTATAACTGTGCCGGTCTCAATACGGTGAGGGTTTCATCTCCCAAATTGAGAGTTTTGCTCCATGACCAATTAATACATTTCGATCAATTAAAGGAGTTGATTATCGACGATGATGCCCCAAACCTCGAAGAATTGTTGCTCGGAGAATTTACGACGCATCGAACTAAGATCACGGTTCATAATGTCCCTAAGCTTCGACTATTCGGTCTCATTTGCTTCCATTTGGTCTCGAATAACATATTTCGTATTGGTGAAGCTTGGTTTAAATTCACAGATGAGGTACTTTACTTTTTATAATTTGATTCGATTATATTTGTGATTGAAAATCAATTGTGCAAATATGGATATTTTATTCGAAAAATTACTGATTGTTAAGTGTTTGATGAATTAATTCGAAGGGTTAAAATCTCTACAGTTTTGTATGCTTAATTGAATACCCATCTTTATTCACTAATTACCAAAATTGCATAAATTTTTGATATAATTCTTAATTATCAATCTCAGAGTTTGAAAATAGTCGTAACTCCATCAAAAATTTCTCGATCGAAGTATTACTTTCGCAAATTATGTTTACGGAAATCCAAAAATTCAAAATTGCAATTAAGTTTTAGATAAAATTTCATGCATAACCCTAAAAAAACATGAAATGTCAGAGATAATATTTTGAATTTTGACAATACCGCAAATTATGGTTACGGAAATGCCAAAATTCAAATTCACTATTAAGTTTTATGCGGAATTTCATATGTACCCGTAATAAAATGTGTAATGTGCAAAAATGGATGTTTTCATCAAAATTTTAATGTCTGTTCAGTTTTCGATCAATTTCCATTTTTGTAGTAGACATATTTCCGGACTGATTTTTGTGGAACGGTATTCCCTGTAGCTTATACTTTTATTTTATGAAATTTCACATGACATTTTTTCTCTTAACAGTCCAACTTGGTCTATGGTGGAAGCTCGATTCTACCAACCGTGAACTCAGTCGCAATCAGAATGAATTTTAACGATGCAAAACACAGAACAATGCTTCTATTTCTTCTCCAATGTTTCCCTCGTCTCGAATCCTTGTCCATCATGGTATTTTCATCAAATTCTTATTTCCTATTATTTTTTTTTTTTTTTAATGGTATCCGACAAGCGATCGCTTTCGTTACTGATACCTAATTTTTTTATGTCAACGGGGATCGAACCCACAACCTCTCACGACTTATGGTTTTTGTGTTTCCCACTCAACCAATTAGGCTATGGACCCATTGACTTATTTCCTATTATTACAATGTATATACTTTTTATTTAATTTTTAGGCTGAAAAGCATTATCCAAGAAATGGCGTAGTCGAGAATAATTGGAATCTAGAAGGTTCATTCGAGTTCCTCAACCATATCAAAACATTTACATTGAAATGTTTCGAAGGAAGTCAACCCCAAATCGACTTTATCAATTTGGTGGTTTCGAGAGGGGTAAATATGGAAAAGATATATCTGCTTTGTGATTGTATGGATTTAATAGACAAAGCATGGGTTCTGAAGAATGCAAGGTTATTTGATTATCAAGGCAGAGCTTCCGACAATCTGAAATTTGAATTTTCTGACGATTTCCGTGCCGCCCGTGCTTTTAGTGCCTGGAATCATTTGCTCAGTTAGGTCAGCAATTTTGTTATAATGTGTGATTTAATATATGAGAATATACGAGTCGAGCATTTATTAGCTGTTACTGCTTTGTACAGGGACGTGTGCGAAATTATCCGTTGAGCGGATGGGTCGAACGGGTCGTATGTTTGTAGGGGCTGGAGGAACTTCAATCTTTCATGGGCCTTTTACTTGTTTGTTTGTACCAGTTGGTTGGTACATGACAGTACTAGTCTTTTTTATTTTCGCTTCCTTTTATGAGATGTAATGTCTGTTGGTACAATATGTTTCGTGTGTGTGTGTGCCAAAAAAATTTAAGCATGTTAGCTTTCTTGATGTTTTATAAATTCAACAATGATATGCACCTAGAAATTTTTTCTAGATTTGCACCTAGAAGTACACGTGGCGATTAAATTTGGAACTTTCAGAATGTAATTTCCTTTTAATTATTTGAGGTGGATCCACTGTGATTTGCCACGTATACATCTAGATAAAATCTAGGTGCGAAATCTAGATGCCTAACATTATTGATGAGTAAAACACAACTAAAATATATTATTTTAATTTATAAACAATATTTTACTCATATCCTTTTATGTTTTTGGTTGGTGTTTCAAATGCAAGTAACCTGCTTTCGAAATGTGAAACGTATTAATTATAATTAGATTTTTTTCCAAATTTTGTTTGATTATTTATTTTAGAGTATAATATACGCGTACATTTTGTTTGTTATTTATCAAGTGTGATCTCTACGAGTTGAATATTATTTCCATGAAGAGATGAAGCCTTTTGAGGAGGCAAGAATGAAAATCCATCGATTATTTTAGCGCATTTCAATCCCCATTTCGCCATCAACATTTCTATTAAATGGTGACCGCTGAAATTTCAAATATGCCCTTGAAACATTAGTAATTGAAAAATTCAATATCTGACGAAAGAGGAAAAAAATTAACCTTCTATTGTGATATGTTGTGATGAAAATTGTAGAAGGAGAGTTTTTTAGAAGAAAAGTAACTGTGGCAAATAGATCGTCAAAACCTGCATTAACAAAAAATATATACAAAAATTCATCATAATTATTTTTTGGATTTTACAATATAAAGCAAATCGGCATTGTAGGGTACCAAAGAGATCGGTATTAGACCATAAAGAAAAGGCGTTTCTCATAACATAACGAAATATTATAATAATGATAAAAAGGAGGGTGTAAACCATAAATATTACTATTTTAGTAAAAAAGAAAAACCTGTCGTGTCGTACAATACATCTGCTCCTAGAATTATTTTAGGGTCTAAATTGAAAATCGGCTCTTCCCATTCTCCCCATGTGAGCCCTGTTATCTACAATATAAACCAAATTGAAAATCGGCTCTTCCAATTTTTTTTTGAATTGAGGTTAGAAATTTTACATTACAATTCACTTCGTTAAGATCGCATATTCTTCTCATGTTGTTCAGAACCTGTGCATTAAAAATATATATATACGGCTCAATTGTATTAAAAAAATAAAATCATCACATATGCCCCTGCAAAATCTCCAAATTTCATCTGTATCCCTTCTTCCCCATGATTCTAGTTTTCTTCAAACTATCAATATGTCACATAAATGATACTTTCGTGTTTTATATCATGTAAGTTTTATAAATTAAATAATTTGTGAAAAGTTCCAGAAAAATACATACACTAGGGTTATCCGACTTGTCAGTGAGAGTAACGTGTGAACCGACTTTTGCCGCCACGATACCAGGCAACGAGGTACCAGCTCCAAGCTTAAATTTTCACCGCAAAATTGTACAATCAGAACAAATTGATGGTTAATTTAGGACAAAATTGGGTTAAAATTAAACCGAGAACAACCAAATCACGATTATTGCATGACTGCAATTAATTGAGGATTAATGACATAATTGAAAGATTAAATCAAGTTAAATTGGGTGATAAGAAAGAGACCTCAAGAACAGAAATGGCTCGAAATCGAGATTGCTGTTGCCAAACGTACTCAGAAAGGATAATGCTACACTCCCACACGAACATCCCATAATCTTCCTCTACATTCTGTTCCCGAATTGTAATTCCATGTAATTATATGCACAAAATCTATCTTTCATCTGCTTTGTTTGTTGCAATACAATCATACCTCGATAATATCTACGTAGAAATTATGGTTGGACTGAACCGAATCACCGCCGAAGTAGTGACGTGATAGTTTCGTCATGTTGCCGCCATCGACGGTGCAGGCGGAGGTCCTCCTGCCGGTGCTCGTCTCCATTACGCTTCTCCCTCGTCCCTCCCCCCACATTGGGTAGTATGGTAGTATCGCAAGTTAATACATTAATAGTTAGATACTTACATTTTAAAAAATCAACAAGGGGATGTAGCTCAGATGGTAGAGCGCTCGCTTAGCATGCGAGAGGTACGGGGATCGATACCCCGCATCTCCAAATCTATTTTTTGTTTTTCATGTGTTATGTATGACTTATGAGGAATAAATATATTTAAGAAATACAGATATATTAAAAATAAAAAGATAATTATGTATGAAAAAGGCACACATATGTATTAGAAAGGCACACATATATAAGAAATACAGATATATTAAAAATAAAAAGATAAAAAGATATATTTTAATCAATAAATATATTTAAGAAATACAGATATATTAAAAATAAAAAGTTAATTATGTATGACAAAGGCACACATATGTATGAGAAAGGCACACATATATAAGAAATACAGATATATTAAAAATAAAAAGATAAAAAGATATATTTTAATCAATAAATATATTTAAGAAATACAGATATATTAAAAATAAAAAGATAATTATGTATGACAAAGGCACACATATGTATGAGAAAGGCACACATATATAAGAAATACAGATATATTAAAAATAAAAAGATAAAAAGATATATTTTAATCAATAAATATATTTAAGAAATACAGATATATTAAAAATAAAAAGATAATTATGTATGACAAAGGCACACATATGTATGAGAAAGGCACACATATATAAGAAATACAGATATATTAAAAATAAAAAGATAAAAAGATATATTTTAATCAATAAATATATTTAAGAAATACAGATATATTAAAAATAAAAAGATAATTATGTATGACAAAGGCACACATATGTATGAGAAAGGCACACATATATAAGAAATACAGATATATTAAAAATAAAAAGATAAAAAGATATATTTTAATCAATAAATATATTTAAGAAATACAGATATATTAAAAATAAAAAGATAATTATGTATGACAAAGGCACACATATGTATGAGAAAGGCACACATATATAAGAAATACAGATATATTAAAAATAAAAAGATAAAAAGATATATTTTAATCAATAAATATATTTAAGAAATACAGATATATTAAAAATAAAAAGATAATTATGTATGACAAAGGCACACATATGTATGAGAAAGGCACACATATATAAGAAATACAGATATATTAAAAATAAAAAGATAAAAAGATATATTTTAATCAATAAATATATTTAAGAAATACAGATATATTAAAAATAAAAAGATAATTATGTATGACAAAGGCACACATATGTATGAGAAAGGCACACATATATAAGAAATACAGATATATTAAAAATAAAAAGATAAAAAGATATATTTTAATCAGATTTCAAGTTAATTCATATATATATATATATATATATATATATATATATATATATATATATATATATATATATATATATATATATATATATATTTTATGTGTTATGAGAAAGGCACACATATATTTTAAAAAATACAGACATATATGTTAAAAAAAGATAATGATGCATGTATTTTAATCTGATTTCATGTGAATTCATGTATTTTTGTTTTTTTCTGTGTTATGAGAATATATAAGGCACACATATATTGAAAAAAAAATACAGAGATATATTATTAAAAATAAAAATAAATGTGCATGTGAGGATGTAGCTCAAAGGGTAGAGCGCGAGAGGTACGGAGATCAATACCCCGTATTTTTTTTTATTTCGTTTTTATGTGTTATTAAGACGTATGAGAATATATAAGGGATGCATATATTTTTCAAAATACATAGATATATTAAAAATAAAGGATAAATATGCATGTAGTTTAGTCAGATTTCAAGTTAGTTCATGTATTTAATTTGTTTTTGATTTTTATGTGTTATGAGAATATCTAAGGCTATATATTTTTAAAAATCTAAAGATGTATTAAAGATAAATGCGCATGTGGGGATGTAGCTCAGATGGTAGAGCGCTCGCTTAGCATGCGAGAGGTACGGGTATCGATATCCCGCATCTCCATTTTTTAATTTCGTTTAATTTCATTTTTATGTGTTATTATGACTTGTGAGTATATAGAAGAATAATATATTTTCAAAATACATATACCTATAAAAAAATAAAGGATAAATATCCATGTATTTTAATCAAATTTCAAGTTAGTTCATTTATTCAATTTGTTTTTTTTATGTGTTATGAGAATATATAATGTTATATATTTTCAGAAAATATTGAGATATATTAAACATAAAAGGCAAATGTGGATGTGGGGATGTATCATGTAGCTCAGATTGTAAGTTATTATGACTTATGAGTATGTAAGAGATAAATATATTTTCAAAATACATAGATAAATATTAAATATAAATGTATTTTAATCAGATTGTAAGTTAGTTCATGTATATAATTTTTTGTTTTACTTTCGAAAGTGTGACGAGAATATATAAGGTATAAATATATTGTAAAAATACATAGAAATATTAAAAAAAAGGATAAATGTGCATGTATTTTAATCACATTGCAAGTTAGTTCATGTATTTATTTATTTTGTTTCTTGTACTTCATAAAAATGTACAAGGATGAATCCTATAGTTCATGATATATAAATATATTTTTGATTTTTATGTGTTCTAGGACTGTAAACGGTGCGAATATTATCCAAACCGACCTAAACCGAATTCGACTAAATATTCGGATCCGAATAAAATTATCCGGATCCGTTTTCGGATCCGGATCCGAATCTGGTATTCAAATATTATCCGGATCTGGATACTATCAGGATCCGAATGACAATAAAAAAACGGATCCCCATTTTTCATAATTTATTTTATATTTAAATGATTATAATCTCATGTATCTAATAAAAAATCATATTCACGTGACTGGTGATCCATGAACCAATTTCATTTAAATAAATACATGAAATCTATTTTGAAAATATTTTCAAATTCCTAAATTATTTGATTTATTTCCCTCTCCCTCTTTTTTTTTCCATTTTTCAAAAGTGATGTTTTCGGAAAATCAAGATTTTCTCAACAGTATCTGAACCGTATCCGAATATCCGTATTCGAAAAGATATGAATACAGATCTTGTTTGACCACTATCCGAATCGGATCCGAACCGTTTTACATCTCTAGTTATGACTTGTGACTTGTGAGAATATATAGGGGATAAATATATTTTAAAAAAACAAATAGAAATATTAAAAACAAAAGGATAAATCTGCATGTATTTTAATCAGGTTGCAAGTTAGTTCAGGTAACTCTTTTTTTTTATATGTTACGAGATTATATAAGGCATAAATTTTTTTTTTTTAAAATACGTAACTATATTAAAAGATATGAATAAATCTGCATGTATTTTAATCAGATAGCAAGTTAGTTCATATATTGAATTTTTTTTATTATTCTCGTACTTTATAAAAGTATGCACGGATCAATCCTCGAGTTAACGGTATATACGAACTATATTACTATTTTGTGTAAATGACTAATTTACCCTTTTTAATTTTTAAAAAGTCTTCATTGTATATATAACATTCTTTTTTTCTCTTCTTGATACGTCAATTCATTTTATTATGTTAATATTAATAAATGATAATTGACGTGTCAATTAAATTAAACGGTCAAATTAATTCACTCAATTGCAAGTTAGTTCATATATTGAATTTTTTTTATTATTCTCGTACTTTATAAAAGTATGCACGGATCAATCCTTGAGTTAACGGTATATACGAACTATATTACTATTTTGTGTAAATGACTAATTTACCCTTTTTAATTTTTAAAAAGTCTTCATTGTATATATAACATTCTTTTTTTCTCTTCTTGATACGTCAATTCATTTTATTATGTTAATATTAATAAATGCTAATTGACGTGTCAATTGAATTAAACGGTCAAATTAATTCACTCAATTGCAAGTTAGTTCATATATTGAATTTTTTTTATTATTCTCGTACTTTATAAAAGTATGCACGGATCAATCCTCGAGTTAACGGTATATATGAACTATATTACTATTTTGTGTAAATGACTAATTTACCCTTTTTAATTTTTAAAAAATCTTCATTGTATATATAACATTCTTTTTTTCTCTTCTTGATACGTCAATTCATTTTATTATGTTAATATTAATAAATGCTAATTGACGTGTCAATTAAATTAAACGGTCAAATTAATTCACTCAATTAAAAATCTTAATCAATCCACCGGATTAAGTGGTGTGTCATCGATGATGGCATCATGATTTTTTATTTTGAGTTTAAGGGACACTATATAAACCCCTTTAATAAAAAAAAAATTGCATTAAAACCCCTTTAATAATTACTACTAATATTCTGGTACAACTTTGGCAACTATGACTAAACTAGTTAATTAAGTATCAGTTATGAGTTTTTAATCATTATATTTGTTTTGAGATTTGTGATTTTCATGATATATATGTATATTTATTGATGTGTATCAGTTATGAGTTTTTAATCATTATATTTGTTTTGAGATTTGTGATTTTCATGATATATATATGTATATTTATTGATGTGTACAAATTTTCGTAATTATCATGAAAAAACACAAATCTCAAAGCATATCTAATGGTTAAAAAAATTTGAGTACCAAATCCATGATATCTAATTTAGTATATATATTAGATTACTATTTATATTAGAATTAGTTATTTTATTTTGGTTGACATTAAAATTAAAAAAAAAAACCGTGGAGCCAAACTTATCCTAGTTTAATTTTTTTTTTTGCAAACTACAAAAAGAAGCTATTTTTTGTTAGACCGTAAATTCCATAAACTCCATTTTTTACATTTAAGAAATAAAAAGAAGCTATTTTTGTTGAATAAATTGTACAAAGCTATTTGGTTCTAACATAATATCCAATAATATCCATAAGAGAAAAAGCAGATAAATTGTCATAATTGTTGCTCATAATTATCCAACAATAGCATAACTTTGCGGCCCTTATAATTTTGTTGCTCTATCTATTTTTGATTATTTCCGCAAAATTTTGTTTCCAAGAAAAGAAAAAATCGGTTTCGTTTCGTTTTAATCGCGCCTCCTTTCTTGCTCGAATCTAAGTTTCGTTCTTTGGAAATCACGTAGTTCTCTCTTCATATATATATATTCTTCTATATGGATCAGAGAGAGAACTTAAAAATGGATAAAACAATAGGATCAAGAGGTGCTTATCTGTTCAACTTCATCAAGCCGGCCACATTGTTGAAGAAGCACCGACCAAACAAGAGCACATCCGTCTCCCTCGTGCCGGTCGAAGCACGACAGTACAGGCTTAAAAACGAAATAAAATCCTTCGAGCCCATTTCACCTAGAGTTGGTTGTACTGGTCGGATTAAACCAAAGAAGAAGAAGAAAAGATCATCATTCGAAGCCTCGAGTCGGTCAAGGAATGAGGAATCGTACCGTCCTGATTCTACCAATTTTCATAAGATGCTGCAAACGCATGAGAAGAAGGAGATTCCCGTATTGAAGCGGTTCAATGGTAGAAATCACGACGCGTTGATAAATTTTGATTGGAGAGCGGCTTATTAAGATGGTATATGATTGATGTGTTCCTTTCAAGCAAAACTTAATTGGTCGATAAATAGTTCGTAAATTCATTTATCAGAACTAAATCAAGTTTGTTTATTGTTGTTGTATTAATTATTAAAAAAGTACAAAAAATTCTATGGTAATGTAAGTTGAGATGAATTTACAGAAAATCAACAAAAATATTTATTTGAGCTATTATATGGTGTACCCTTTTTTTTGTTTAATTTATATGATAGATTAAATCTAAATCATTGACTGAGTTACCATTTAGTTTATATTATAAAAAAGAAGTGCACCATATAATTCCCTTATTTATTATCGATACTTTTTTTTTTCAATCATCTCTCGATAGGTAATTTCAGCAGTTCTGAAGGTGCCGGCTAGTTCGAGAAATTCAATGCACGATTTGCGAATTTGAAATATGATATACTTTTTCCCTATTTCATCTCTTGAACAAGGGGAAAATTTATACGAATCAAAGCGTAATAGTTCCTGATTTCTCATTTTTCATCCAAGAATTTTACTCACAAGCCAAAACAAACTATTAAAATTTAGGGTTTTACAAGCATGCACAAAATCTCTCAAAATTAATTAGTTAACGGTAATTTTTCCAACCATACCGGCACCCTGGTGAGGCGAACAGTAGTAAGAGTAAGTTCCTTTCTCCTTGAGCGAGACAGTGTACTTCTCCCCCGGCGCATTCAACAAGTCCTCTTCGCCCATTGAAATCTTGGTCACGTCGACGCCAGATGGCACCTCATCTTCATCGAAAATGATGTTGTGGGGGAACCCAGCATTGTTTATGAAATCTATGGCTTCACCAGCTGTAACGGTGATTTCTTGCGGGATGAATGCTAGAGAACCATCGTCGCCTCCGAGTTTGACCGTCGCTGCAAACGCGTTGCTAGCGACGAGGACGCTAGCAGCCGTGGCGAGTGCGATGGATCCGACTTGTTTGAGGGATGCACGGACCGTCGTCGATCTGGATGTACACCTGGCAGTGGTGGCACGGAGTCCGGTGCACGATGGAAGGGTTACTGCATTCAAGATGGCCATGAGTTTTGTTTATGTATGCTCTTTTTCTGTTTTTGAAATTTAGATTGAATTAAGTAGATGGCACTAAATGGGAGTAAAGATAGGATCATGTTATATAGGAATATATGGGAGGAGAGAGAAAGAGGATGGATTTTGGGTGGTGGAGAGAGTACAAGTTATCTGATGGAGGAATCCTATTGAATGGATTGGATGAAGGGGATTTACTGATGGGACAAAACTTTTGTGGCTTATGATCATGCAAGTGGCTGGATGAGATGAATGGACCTACTATCAGATAAACTAAACATATACAAAAAGATACGTGTTACTTACCTGAGAGGCTTTGCTTGTATTATGTATACACCAAATTCCAAAACATATCACATATGATACGCCCCTAAAATAATAGTGAGTACAAATCATTACAAAATATAATACAGCTAACTTTTGGAAGAAAAAAAAACAGGGGAGTATTGGACTCAATTGAGAAAATTATAAAATGAAGGGCCTAACTGAAAATTATTTCTTACAAACTTTACACACCATTTAGGAAAATAAATTTATTCAATCTCGTAAATTTGGGCAAAATTCCAAGTTTTTAGGGGTTATTCAAAAAAGGCCACAACAAGCCTCAAAATTATTAGGGGCGATTCACCCTATCCATCTACCACCACGCACACAAACACAAAATATAATGCTCCAAAAAACGGAGCAAACAAATGAAATTCACTTGAAATTATGAATACGTTTCGCGGATAGAAGAGTATTGGATAATAACATGGCAATCGTCATGGGCCCGACACCTCCCGGTACCGGCGTGATATACGATGCAATCTTCGACGCCTCCTCAAAACAAACATCTCCTACCAATCTATACCCTCTTTTGCTCTCCGCATCCTATTACAAAAACACAAAAAATAACCATTTATACGATCCATCTTTCACTTCTTGCTTAGCGAATTTGCGAGAGAGAGAGAGAGAGAGAGAGAGAGAGAGAGAGAGAGAGAGAGAGAGAGAGTTACATCAACGGCATTGATGCCGACATCGATGACGATGGCTCCGGGTTTAAGCCAAGAACCACGAACCAAGTTGGCAACTCCGGCCGCCGCTATGACGATATCCGCTTGCTGAGTTATTTCCTCCGGATTTTTCGTGTGCGAATGCACCATGCTCACCGTCGCGTTTGCTTTCTACATTCCAAATATTATTATAACTTATTACGAGGATATATATGTAATTTCACAGATAAAAAAGAAAAATATATACCTGGAGTAACATAGCGGCGGGCATTCCGACGATATTGCTACGACCAATGACAACGGCTCTCTTGCCTTTTATTTCGACACCGTACCGGTTCAAAAGCTCCATGCATCCTTTCGGGGTGCACGGTACGAATAATGGATCTCTACCTTGCATTGCTAATCGGCCAATATTTAACGGGTGGAATCCATCTACGTCCTTTTCTATACTAACTCCGCCTAATATCCTCTCCTCGTTCATATGCTGTACAAAAACATAAAAAATATCATTTATACCCTTCATTTTCATATATGATCTGTTATGAAAAACTCACGCGAGGGAGGGGCAATTGAACCAAAATGCCGTGAATTGAAGGATCTTGATTGAATTCTTCGATATGTTTAAGAACCTCGTTTTCGGTGCAATCTTCAGGTAAATTAGCCTCGTAGGATTTTATACCGACGGTCTCGCATGCTTTTTTCTTGTTTCTGACGTAGGTCTGTGAATCTTTTCTCGAACCGACAAGAATAACTGCCAGGCCCGGTACCGTACCGGTCGCTTCTCTCATGCGAGTTATTTCGAGCATAATCTCGTCTTTTATTTGGTTTGAGATTAGCTTCCCATCGATTAATTTTGCGGTGGTATCTGCTGTCACTGCCCCTGCGTGTTAAATAGTAAGGGGTTGATTCCAAAATTCTATCCATTTCAATGACTTTTTTTGTTTAAATTAGAAAATAAATTGAAAATACGAGTAAACAATCTAAGAACAACAAAGAGAAAAGCTAAATTGGAATGGATAGAAGTTATACCAGAATCGAGGGATGATACGGAGGCCCTATACTTAGAAACAGATGAAGAGAGGCCAAAAGAGCCGAAAGAGCTTTGAAAGGCGAGAGAACGGCTAGTAGCCGTCAATAATTCGCGTTTCAATGGAAAGAGGCGTCGCGCCGTGGCTGAGCTGGTGCAGTACTCTGGTAACAGTAGGTTTGAGGCCATTAATCGCTAGAGAGATACACGCAAGGTACTAAGGTAGGGGTTTTAGGGTTTTGTGGGAGCTTCCCAGAGCCGGCAGAGAAGAGAGATAGAGAGTGAAGTGATTCGGGAACTTTTACATGTAGGCCCTCCACTAAAAAATAATTATAATAAGGCTCGGGATTTCAAAAAGAGAAATTTTCTAAAATAACCCCCTTTTAAACTAAATTACAAAATGGACCTCGTCTCAGTTTCCCCTTTTCACTCGTGGTTGTTCTGTCCGCGTCCGAGGAGAGATGACACGTGGCAGCAGGAAGCGTCGACGATCGCCGGCGCCGGAAATGCACCAGAGAAATAGATACAAGGATTCTCCGCCGGATTTTTCTCTCCTGGCGTCTCTGTACCCTTCTTTCGCCAGCTACCTCATCTTCCCCTCTGGTCCTGACCGGCCGACTATCGACTTTACCGATTTCTCCGCCACTCGCGAGCTCACTCGTGTCCTCCTCCTGCATGACCATGGCGTCAATTGGTTTGTTTCTTTGTGCTGTCCCCACGCTCTTCTTTCAACCCTAAACCCTAAACCCTAAAAATTTGAACAGGTGGATTCCAGATGAACAGCTTTGCCCAACAATACCGAACCGGTCGAATTACATTCATTGGATTGAGGATCTCCTATCTTCGGATCTCATTCCGCAGATAAATACCGACTCTGACAAACTGGTACGTGGATTCGACATTGGTACCGGTGCTAACTGTATCTACCCTCTACTTGGTGCTTCTCTTCTCGGATGGAATTTCGTCGGATCGGGTGCGTGCCGGTACCAATAAATTTTTTCGGCTAATTACAAATCTACCACTGCAAAATCTCAAAATATCATCCTTTTCAGATATTACCGAAATAGCTTTAGAATGGGCAAGGAAAAACGTAGAAAGCAACCCACACATATCTCATCTCATCGAGATCCGTGCCGCGAGCAAATCAGAGCCATCAGAAGGTGATGATTCCGAAAATAACATTCTTTTGGGAGTGGTGAAGGAAGGGGAGAAATTCGACTTTTGCATGTGCAACCCTCCTTTCTTCGATAGCTTAACGGATGCGGGTTTGAATCCCAAAACCTCTTGTGGTGGGACCAAGGAAGAGATGGTTTGCTCTGGCGGTGAAAGGGAGTTTATCGCAAGCATTATAGAAGATAGTGTTTCTCTCAAGGACTCGTTTAGGTTGACAAAAAAAATGAAAAATCATTTTACATTTTTATTTATAATTAATTTTTGAGTGTTTTTAGGTGGTTCACGTCTATGGTTGGGAGAAAAGCGAATTTGAAAATTTTGATATCGAAAATTCGTGAAAAAGGGGCTACAATTGTTAAGACAACTGAGTTTGTTCAAGGGTATACTGCCAGGTGGGGCCTCGCGTGGTCCTTTCTCTCACCTAAAGCTAATTTTGTTTCGCCAAATTTACCAATAAAGACCAATCTCTCTTTCATGCTTGAGGTAAATTTTACTTTAGGCTTTTTAATTAGATGTTCCTTTATGTATACATAATTATAATGGATATTATGATATTTTTAGGGGCTTGATCGTAAAACTGGTGCATTTCAAGTACTGAAATTCATCGAAGAGTTTTTCGTCTCTACGGGTGTGTCGTGTAAATCTGATTTGTCATCCTTTTCTGTTAATGTAAATATCTTCTCTTTAGGTTAAATTTATTTAGGTAAAACATTATATATGCAAAAAGACCCTTATGTTTTGCTTCTTCTTTAAGTTAAATAAAATAGATTGATAATATTTTATTATAATAGGTTGCATTATCAGGTAATCAGACTGAGATGATGCTTAATGATGGCTCTGAGAGAAAAAGGATTTCTTTTCGTGTTTCGGTATAATTTTTTTCCATTTTTTTATTTTATTTTGTACATTATTATAATAGCTTACCTGTAATTTTTGTTTAAAGTTATTGCTTTTGTGTTTCATGTAGGTATTTGAACAAATTCCTGGTACGGTACTGATAAAAGGCTCGCTCTTGCAAAAGGATACTTCCCTAGCAGGTACAAATAAATATTAAATATATAATTTTCTATATCCGCAACATATAATAGGTACAAAGTAGTATATTACGGATCGAAAGGGTATATTACATGTGCACAATTTGATAAACCGTGATTAAATATGGTGGCGGAATATTTTTGCAATTGTTGAATGAAATAACAAAATTAGTTCACAGACTTGTTGGATTTAATATTTATCGCGTCCGTTTTTTATTCGCAGGAGAATTTTCGAGGCTTTTCTCTCAATTGGAGGAGAAATTAAAGATGGATTTTGTTCACAAATCCAAGGACTCTGTAACGAACAAGAAGTAAAACGAGAGAGTAGATAATTATTCGAGTATAATTCTTGTAACGTTTACAGGGATTTAGTTAAAGATTAACATTTGAACTTTTTTGTAATTTTTTGTAATCATTTCCTGTTCTTTTTATTTTTTATGTTTTGTAAATTAATTCTCCAGTGCATAAATACATAAATATATGCATGTATATTGGTCCCTACATATGCATGCATTTCATGTACACGTGTATTTAATAAATAATTCCCTTGTCATTCCTGAATCTTAAAAAAATGAGTTTGACGAGGGTACTTTGGTCCTAATAAATTATTTTTGACAGTGGTGTTGATACACCGAGTGCATGGAAGAAAAGGAAAACAGGCTGAATTTGTCTGATGAGTGATGGCCCGTGAAAGAAGAGAAGGTAAGGGATAGTGGGTTTTAGGGTTTAGGCACCCTCGCAAGCAGTGCCCATTTATTGTTTCTGGGTCCTCACCGAGATATTTTTCTTTATTCCTTTTATATTCCAAATTTGCTATGGGTACATCAAATTTTCATTCTTGTCCCTCGGAAAACCCTACTTTATCTAAACTATTTAATTTAATTAAATTATTTAAAATATTTATAAAATAAATGACAGAAAAATCTTTCAATTATAATAATAAAATAAAATATTTTAATAAAAATAACATATGTCGTTTGATTTAGAAAGTGATTTTTTTTATTGTTGTTTATTATTTCGAATCAACCATGTTTTTATTTTAAAATATTATCTTTGTAATTATGTTTGAAATGTTTGTATTCAGATTTTTGAGTTTGTTGTGTGTTCTTATAAAAAAATATAATATAGTATAAATCAATATTATATTAAATAGGGCTGGACAAATTGTGGGCAAAATGATTAAATTGAATTTGACCTGTTCAGTTTAATCGATTCGATTTTTCGATTTATTTGGTTCGGTTGGGTTGAAAAATTAATATTGTTCAATTTATTCAGTTTGGCTTTGGAGTTTCGAAAATCGATTTATCGAATTATATCATGTTTTTAATTATATTAATTCTAAAAAATAAAAGTTTGTATTATAATATTAGAACTAAGATAGTTATATTTATATGTTTGTTTATATATATTGTAAAATAAAATTTGAATTTTATTAATAATATATTTGAATTTAAAGATTATAGATTTTCTTATTTGGATCGATTTTAAGTTGGTTCAAAATTTTGTTCGGTTCAAATTGGTTTAGCGAATACTTATTCACAATATCATATCCTAAAATATTGAGAGGAAAAAAAATTAGGCGGGTTGCATTTATCCAAACAACAATACATATTATTTGTACAAATGTTATAGTAGAAGTATATTACACTAGATCGCTAACTATTTGCATTGTTTAGCGAATATCTTAGATACTAATGTTACTTTGAACAATCATTATTAAAAAAAATATTGTTAATTTATTTCTTATATCCAAAACAAATGGTGATTAGAGTTTACATATATAATCTCTTCGATTTTACAATTGGCCATTCAAAAAAGAGAAAGATCCAAACAAATGGTGTTTAGAGTTTGATCATCTGTCCCTTCTATATATTAGGACGACTTATTTTGAAATGCCTAAGGTTGTTGTTTTTATATATAAAAAAATAAGTATGAAAAATATATGAGAAAATGTAATAAATTTAGTAGTGACACGTTACTTTTTTATATTATTAATTAATTTCACTCTAAAAAAATTGAAAAAATATATATTCTCATATAACTATAATACAATATTTATTATAAATTTTAAAATTATTATCGTCTAATAATTAAAAAAAAAATTATGCATAAATATGTTTGTGTGCATGAGCAATAAACAATGTACAAATTTAATGCCAAATAATCATCTCATAACTAGGTACACGAAAAGGTACACAAAAAACTAAAACAATGAATTCCTTTACTGGCCGGTAGGGCCCGCCGGCCTATAAATACCCCCTTGTCTCTCTTCTTTTAATCCCGCCGAAACAGAAATATTTATCTCATATTTTCTCTTACAAAAACCTCACAAATACGCCTGAAATTAGGGTTAGGGTTTCTCACTCTTACCTTCTCAATCTCTAAGCAATGGCGGAAGAGGGACCTAGACTTAAGGGAACCGTCAAGTGGTTCAACGATACCAAGGGTTTCGGCTTTATTTCCCCTGAAGATGGCAGCGAAGACCTTTTCGTTCACCAAAGTTCCATCAAGTCTGATGGCTACAGGACTTTAGGTGAGGGCGAAGCTGTTGAGTTTGCCGTCCAAAATAGCGATGGCCGTACCAAGGCTGTTGAAGTTACTGGACCTGATGGATCTAGCGTTTCTGGTGCGAGATCTGGAGGCGGCGGCGGTGGCGGCCGTGGTGGCGGACGTGGTGGTGGTCGTGGTAGCTATGGCGGCGGTGGTGGTTATGGTTTCAATGGAGGCGGCGGCGGCGGGAGATCTGGAAACGGCCGTGGTGGCGGCGGTTATGGCGGCGGCGGCGGCGGCCAAGGTAAACATTTTAGTTACTTTGAGTTTGATTCTTAGATCATTAAATATTGTCTGAAAGTCTTGGTCTTGGACAGTAGTTTTTTTTTGCTTATTTTCAGTAGTTCTTTGGTAGGTCTATGTATGGATCTGCTTTAGTCTTTCATGCCATATCTTGTAAAAGATTAGGTCTTTGCACGATCCATCTGTTGTGTTTCACTCAGATCTGGGGAAATAATCATTTTTTGTGAAGATCCATTTGATCTCAGTATTATCAAGTCTAATCTGAATACGTAATCGCGTATTATATTAGTATTTCTGTTACTGTCTTCTCAATCCTGCAAAGCAACTACTTTGGATTTCTCTCATTAGTTTTTTCAGTACTATTTCGGTCTTGTGATTTCTATTGCTTGTTGGTTACTAAACAGTTTAATGATATGTTAACAGGAGGTGCATGCTTTAAGTGTGGCGAGTCAGGTCACATGGCCCGTGACTGCTACCAAGGCGGCAACGGGGCCGGAGGTGGTGGTGGTGGCGCCGGAGGTGGCGGCGGTGGCGGCAGCTGCTACAACTGTGGCGAACCAGGCCACATTGCTCGTGATTGCTACCAGAGCCAAGGCGGCGGTGGTGGTGGTGGTGGAGGCGGCGGTGGCCGTTATGGCAGCGGTGGTGGTGGCGGCGGCGGCGGCGACCGTTCTTGCTACAATTGTGGCGAACCAGGCCACATTTCCCGCGATTGCACCAAGTAAACGGTGCCGCTCTCCTATTTTGATCGAAATATATGATATGCTCTGCTCGTGAGCGAGTACGAGTGTATCGTATACGATGTTATCTCTCGCTAGGTTTTATTGTCTTGTCTGGATTGTTGTTTTGTTGTGTCGTCGTCGTTGTGATGGATGCTTGTTTGTTGTCGTTGTTGGTTTTGCATTGTGTGGTACTTTTTAGGGTTTTAATTATTTTGTCGGTTTTGTTGGGTGTTGGTGCTTTTGTGCAGGTGGGTTCGAGGGGGCGGGTCGAGATCGAAGTGTCTCTTTGCTTGGCCCTCTTTGCTTCTGTTATACAAAATGCTAGTTATCTTAACCATCCAATTAATATTATTTTTGGGTAGCATATTTTCTCTGCTTAGCATAATCCATTTTTTGCATTAAATATTAATTTAATATAATTATATAATGGACTTTATTATGGCAGTCCGATTTGTTGAAATAACTAACCAATCTGGTGGACTTTTGAGGTGAGGACAAGTTAAATGGGAAAGGCAAGGAATAAAGAGTGATTGATAGTGGAAGGCTATATTCGCACGATTTGTGCCATTCAATATATTCTTGAATTATTTGATCCATTATCATGGATATGTGTACTGCAAAATTTCATAATATTTGTAACCCTAAAAAGTGGAAAATAGAATCAGTACCCATGAAACATAGAAAATGTTAGTTGTATCCTTTTTCTTTTTAGCATTTTTTCTTGTCCTTGTACAAATAAATTCCGTCACATTAAACTACCATAAATCGTCGAAAAAAGAAAAAAAGCAACAGTTTTAAGTGTATTATTATATAATTGGAATCAATATAACAGAAGTCATTATTGATCTAAAGGAATTCAACACAAGATTTTAAAATCTATGTATTTGCATTGCATGTATTTCACATCCCTAAACTTGCAACAATAAAATTAAAAATTAATTTTTAGGAAGAATTTTGTTTAGCGCTCCAACAGAGCCGTACTGCAAATGAAGAATCGTGATTCGTTATATAAGCTCTGCATTTCCTATCGACGAGATTCCTGTTCCGTGTGCTCTCTCTCAAGTCTCGAGTAACCTGAAAATTTCAAATGGCATATTGAAAATATCATAATTAGATTTAGATCCACCTCAATTTACTCAAAAAAATAGTTAGAAACTCGGATTAGGGTTTTCTTTGGAGTTGCCGTGACACAAACTTACTTTCTTTTTGAAACCTTTTGCCGTAAATGAACTCACCAGTGCTGATGACATATGCGAAATTTCATACACACAAAAATGTCGATATTTGTATTAAATAACAATAAAAAATTTATATGAATAAGCCAAGTGTAGAATAGAATATCTAGATGCAGTCAGGACGAACTACTAGTGATCGTCCCGAAGAGGGATTGAATACAATTCTATGCATATCAACTATCTGTTCATTTTTAATGTTCTAAAATTTGAGTAAATTTTGTATTAAATGTTAATTTCTTTAGGTATAATTACATAAGGAAAAACATTCAGTTCGGAAGAAATCGAAACCTGCACACCCCGATTTCTCAGCCGAGCATATGAACTGATGACGTAGCGCGTCAAAACGGCAATCAAGCACGCTAAAACAAAATTTTTAAGCAACGGGAACACGGAAATTAGTTCGAACGAACTCGTATAATTAAATTTTCAAAGAAAAACAAGCAACAAGCTCAATCATAAATTAGTCTTAAAAACAAGGCTTCGACATAATGATAATATATTATAAGCCAAATTCATTTATTTCCATTACTCAAATCAATACATAACAATGGTCATCAATTTAACAGAGTTGACCGCAATCAGCAATGACCACACGCTTTGCCGTGGAACCGCTGCGGGACCCGACACGTTCGACGGCCTTGACAACATTGAGACCCTCAATAACTTGGCCGAATACGACGTGCTTTCCATCTAGCCATGGCGTTGGAACCGTGCAGATGAAGAATTGTGATCCGTTTGTGTTCGGCCCCGAATTTGCCATCGACAATATTCCTGGCGACGTGTGCTTCCTCACAAACCTAAAATTTGCACATAACATATCAAAATATCGTAATTAAAAACTTTCATTAGGATTTATATAGCGACACGAACGTACTTCTCATCGGGAAACTTTTCGCCGTAAATGGATTCACCACCAGTTCCGTTGCCACGTGTGAAATCGCCACCCTGGCACATGAAATCAGGGATGACGCGGTGAAAAGCAGATCCCTTGAAGTGAAGGGGCTTGCCAGATTTTCCAGTCCCTTTCTCGCCGGTGCAAAGGGCGCGGAAGTTCTCTGCAGTGCGTGGCACCTCGTTGGCGTATAATTCCATCACGATTCGGCCAGCTGGAGCCTCACCGATCGACATGTCAAAGTAAACCTTAGGATTTGCCATTGTTTTGTTGAAAAACAATTGCAAAGTTTCCTCTTTTTTGATCTAAACTTGAGGGAGTAAGAAAGGAAGGAGATATGTTTATATAGAGAAATTTGTAATGGTCTGAGCCGTTGGATGAAGACACGTGTCTTGATCTCGAGGGGTTGGAAGAAAGTGTTACTGTTGTGATTTATTGAAAGGAGGAAAAGAAGAACGAATGATTGATTCAAGTAGGACCTTTATTAAATTCTTGATTTGCTCTAGAATAAATGAATATGGGTCTAAAAAGAATAAAGGAAAGGAAAATGCCAATTCATAAATTTATTATAAAGTAGAGGAATATTCAACTGAAAAAATGTACAAACTTTCATGTTTTCCCATATAAAATCAAAAATAGTGTGTATAAATATCCAAAATAAAATACCTAGTTTACACCCTTTCTAAAGCTCCATAATAGCTTATTTAGCCTTATAAAAATAAAAATAATATCATGTTATTTTTCTTGGAAATTCTTTAGATCTAAAATATCATATTGAAAGAATTAAATTAAAAAATATACAATATTGTATTTAACAATTTGGATATTTTTATGTTTCTAAGGATAAATGTAATATTTCATTTTTCTAAGGACAAATGTGATATTTTTATTTTCAAAAGAGTAGATTTTATAATATTTTATTTTTAGATGGGTAAATATGTAAATCCCTCTACAAAGGAATAAAAATGAAAGAGACTTCTGCATTTTTCCTCAAAACGGAGACAGAGAGGAACTTGGATTGAACGATTGGAGATGATTTTGGTACAATGGTGGGTCCCAATTTGGGTGATTTGAAAGAAAAAATCGATTGGTCTAGAGAGGAGCATAAATAGAAAAAGGTTTTATGCTATGTGATAACCACTTATGTCTATTATAATTTATAACTTTAGATTATTCCCACTACTTTCAGTTTTTATTTGTTAGATTTTTCGGCGGTTTTATATTCATACTTCAAAATATTATATAAACCCTTCAAAATGACGAATATATGTTAACCTACGGGTGTAACAGAGCAGATATTATTATTATTATTTTTTTTTTTGAATTAAGGTTAGCGGAAAGCTAGACTTACATGATTTTTTAATATAAAAGAAAAGCTCATTATTTATTTTTTTTTTGTAAGGAGGATCGACAATTTGTCGAGGCCTCGAATATATTATATCAAAAAAAATTGTACATTGTACAATGCTACAATGCTCAAGATGGTAAATAGATTTGTTACAAATCTATTTGAGCGAAATACGGAGTAACATAAGATGAATACCTCTACACACTGAACTACTACATGAAATGTAAAGTACTATTAGCAGTATTTATTCCAGTCTATCATGTCTTGTAGGGCTATGTTGAAAATCCGTGTTGAATCTTGGGCTTTGTCGTTGAAGATTGCGTCGTTACGGAATTTTCAGATATTCCATATGATCGCTAGCCAGGCCGTTTGCCATAATCTTGTGGTATCGGTGGAAGACCAGAATTCAAACGGGTTCGAGATTGGAGGTGTTGAGTCTAGAAATATGGAGGCGAGATTGACCCATATTTTTTTTAGAGAAGTCACAATCATAGAGTAAATGTTTAGTTGTCTCTTCTTCTGTTTTGCATAAGGGACATACATGGTTATTCGGCCAGCCTCTCAGTTGCAACTTATCACTAGTAAGAATGCGTGATTGAATGACTAACCAACCAAAGAAACGAACTTTGAGAGGGGATTTAGCTTTAAAGAGCACGGTGTTCCAAGGACAGGTAACACCAGGATTTATGAAGAAGGAATAGACATTTTTGGCTTTGAAGGATTGTATGTGGCTGTTGGATTCGTCATTTGGAAGAAAGCTCATTATTTACTTACAGAGAGTAGTTGGCTAGGATAATAAATTTGACAATTAGGACAGTCCACAAAAAAAACTAAACAAAAAGATTAACCTTGAATTTAGACTAATTTTTCATAGTCCTCCAGCTCGTCGATTCCTCCATGGCTTCGTGTGCGATAAGTTTCGGAGTTTTTTTCTTGAATTGAAAGAGTCTGCGGTTTCGTTCTTTCCAAACATTCCAATTGGTCGCCATCCAAAGCGCATTCCATTTGATCCGGTCATTTTTGGATAGTGAGTTTGATTGACTTTCTCATGCCTCGAAGAAGTTTTGCCTTGTTAGGTATGTCCCGGCCCATTGTACCGACCTATTTATAATTCTCTATACCGTCTTTGTGAAGGATCAATCTTTAAGAAGGTGATCTCGTGTTTCATCTTGTCTACCACATAGAGAGCATTTAGGCGTGTTCAGCCATCCCTTTTTATGTAAAATATCTGCCGTATTTTGTTTATTGTGGGAAGCTTGTAGGGTATTCTCCCGATCCCGGGTCCGGGCAGCGGATATGAAGGTCCGGTCCTGTTCCCAAATCCCGAGATCACGATTCGATATCGAGGGTACGATGATTACCAATGTGAAATTGATCGCGCACGACGGGTTGATCGCTCGCATCCTTCTCTTCTTCGGTGTCACGTTGGTGACTAGTCTGTGCGTACCATACCACATGTCTCCCACCGTCTTGACACGCCTCCGGTTGTCTTCGTGCGTCTCATGTCCACACGTTTCCACAACCTTTCACTTTTTCAGTTTGATCACAACGAAGAGCCACAAGTGTCTCTCTGAAGGAATTAATGTCCTAGGCTGAACCAAATAATGTCCTAGGCTGAATCAAATAATGCCCTAGGCTGAACTGTTTAGCTTGTATGTAAACGAATGATCATTATTATTTATGTTTGTTGGTCTAATATTTTAATATTGGATTAAAGTTTCATTTAATACGTGCACTGGTTATTTAACATATTTAGGAATATGTGAATAAGCCTTGAATTGTATCACTAGTTTATACATCATCATAATATGTGATTATGATAGTAAAACCGTAGCAATGAACGTAATACGATTCTAAATGTCCCTGGTCCTATATATGACGTAT
The DNA here is from genome assembly GCA_946800325.1 of Luzula sylvatica. Classification (NCBI taxonomy): domain Eukaryota; kingdom Viridiplantae; phylum Streptophyta; class Magnoliopsida; order Poales; family Juncaceae; genus Luzula; species Luzula sylvatica. The sequence goes on along the minus strand of OX326961.1, from coordinate 54,798,080 downwards.
ATAGAGATATACATGTCTAAGGAAATAGAATATATGTGTACACCAGTATATTCGCATATGAGATGATTATGTTTTACTGATCATGGACATGGAATACATAGAGATGTAGTGATGTCAAATATGGAATATAGATATGTATTAGAGACTACATGTTGGACTGACCAACTTATGAGAATATACATGGTTATTGTCATTATATATATTCTCATAAACAAATAGAATTTTAGTTCTTTGACCTGAGGTTGTCATTAGATTTCTCACCTGTGAATTGTGATACTTACATATGTTTCTTTGTTATCTTTAACCGGGTAATCAAGATCATCATTGGGTATTACATGAAGCATGTTGGAGGATCTGAATAATCAAGGTGGAAGTTGTTCCTTTCATGATTGAAAGAGATATCTCTCAGGGTCCTCTGATGAATTAGGATTGAAGGAAATGTGTGGCCATGCTCAATAAGATTAACACGTGTTGTTAATATTAATTGAATATTCAATCTAATTCTATATCGGGAAAGAGTTAACTTGATTTAGAAAGGATGACATTTGACCATGTCTTTGATCAACAGATATCGTATGAACAAGATAGTTAGTAATTTGTCTATTTGATAAATAGGTTATGATCACAAATTATTTATTTAATTTGGGTAGTCATAATGCCTTGCTAGAGGTCAATTATGATTTGCATATTTAAATAGAGTTTTAATATGCTGCCAACATTAAATAAACCTATATGGTCACACACAAAGACAAGTTTGGATTGGACACAGAAAATCAAATATATAAAGATGAAGAGGTGTAAAGCATTAATTGAATGTTACATGCATGTATGGATGCATGGTATTAATATTCAGGATATTATTCATTTGATGATGATATTTTGTGTGCATTGGATGCCACAAAAGTGGTTGGAATTCTAAGAGTTTTCCACTTGATTAATACACACCAAACCTTTTCATAAATAAGATAGATTCACTCAATCTCTTGGTGCAGAATTTTGACTCAAACAATTTCGAATTTGGAGAGTAAAAAGAAAGAGAAAATAGTTTCTTAGAGAAAAAGAAAATAGTGAAGCTTGGCTGAATTTCTTTGCGTAAGAAAAGAGAAGCAAACAAATTTTCTGAAGGGAGGAAGAGACCGACTAGCATCGGAAGTCTTCACATCCAAGACGAACGAGTCGCGTGTGGATATCTCTAGAGTCTGGTGCCGAGTTTGGAGCATCGCTTGAAGTGATCGTCCTTGCTTCCTTCAACCAGATTTGAACTAAATCTGAGGTATAAATTTTGAAACACTTCCTTCGTATCTAATTAGCGATACACATATCCATGGCTTAAGAGGTTCGGGTAAGTTCCGCTGTGCAATAAGGTTGCCCGAAATTCCTTAACAGTGGTATCAGAGCCACGTGAATCATTTATTAGATCGATTTAGTTTATTAGATGTACTAGTTTAGAGTTTTTAGGAATTATAAAACTACATATATATTTTGATTGATATGACGCAGAGATATTATTGCATAAGATGCAGAATATTATTCTGTTTGAACGAGGATATCATTTTGTTCAAACAGAAGGTGCACTGTCTCACGCTAAGATTTATTGCATATGATGCAGGATATTATTGCATAAGATGCATGATATTATTACATAAGATGCAGTATATTATTCTGTTTGAACGAGGATATCATTCTGTTCAAACAGAAGGTGCACTGTCTCACGCTGAGATTTATTGCATAAGATGCAGGATATTATTCTGTTTGAACGAGGATATTATTCTGTTCAAACAGAATATGGACCGTCTCACTATAAGTAATTAATTAGAGATCTTTATAGTGGCTTATAAAGATCATGGTCATGCTATATCATTTAATTATTCTGTGATGTGTGATGTGATATGCTTATACATGTGATAAATAAATTAGAAATCCCTCTACTAATTATTAAGTTGAGAAAATGACTCCCATATTATGAATTTCTCAAGGCCTTTATATCACTCACATGGGTCATGCCAAAGCTGGGTGTGTGAGTTTATATAGTTGGCGGGAGAATATGCATTGATTAATTACCGACATAGGTCATGCCAAAGCTGGGTGTGTCGGTAGATTAATTGAATGATAATCAGTTATGGTTAGTACTTAACTAAGTAGCAAGTCGGACTTGAACTTAGGGCATAAGATGAGATATGTACACACGTGGATTTTGAGTTGGATTCAAAAACCCCGATCTCATAAATGATCTCAAGAGTTGCATAGAGATGCAATTGGATTTGATCCTACCTAAATAACAGAATTCTGAGACGAGCCAAAGCACGCTTAGGATTTTGCGAAATATGGATCTTGAGCCACTATGGTACATGTAGTTGGAATGTATCCGAACCAACACAGTGAGGGTTGTTGATTTGATAAAATAGTGGGAATATTTTAAATGAACTAAAACATAAATGTTATCATCGATAAATGTATTAATTTTGCACATTTTATTCCATGTAGAAAAATATCTTCAAACAGTTTAAATTTGCGATCTCTCCATGAGAAGGAGAAGTTGAATGGTAAAAACTTTATGGATTGGGAGCGAAATCTAAGAATTGTTCTTAGGGCTGAACATAAGGGTTATGTTCTTGATGAGCCTCTCCCAACTGAAGAACCACCAACAGATGCTGGCCATGTGGACCAAGAATACTATGAAAAGTTCATAGATGATGATGTTGAAGTAACTTGTCTCATGTTGGCTACTATGTCATCGAATCTTCAAAAATAGTTTGTTGATTCGCATGCATATGTTATGAACAGACAGCTCAAAGAAATGATCCAAGAGCAAGCCAGACTTGAGAGGTTTAACACCCACAAGACGTTGTTCAACTGCAAAATGGCCCATGGTACATCTGTGAGTGCGCATGTTTTGAAGATGAAAGGATTGAAAGAAAATATGGGTTAAGAATTAACTTGGAAGAATTTATATAAATAGGCAATTCTGCAGTCAGAATAAGGTTCGTTCGAACTAACTATATCAGTGCGTTCGAACGGACTTATTCGTGATAAACAGAAGTATGTTCGTTCGAACGAACATTTAGGTGCGTTCGAACGACCTGGGTTCGTTCGAACGAACTATGTTAAGTTCGTTCGAACTGACCTGTTTCCTATATATATAAAGTTCTGATTCCGGAATTTGACCTAAGTTTTCTAGGGTTTTGAGCCGTCGTTTCTCTTCTTCTTCTTCCACAGAATTCAGATTAGATCTGAGAGATTGAGAGGGAGAATTGAGAAAAGGATTTGAGAGATTAAATCGTGACGTCGACTAGAACGGCGTTGGCGATTTCCGATCGGACGAAATCGAGGTGGACACGAGTAGAGGGATTGCACGAGCGATTCTTGGAGAAGGTTCACGGATTTGGAGAAGTAATCGACACGTACTAACTTGTACGAGGTAATTATTTTCAACTCTTCCTTTTTCGTTGGTTTTAGGGCGTGATCCAGGGTAGAATTAGGTTACGCACGTGAACTAATTTCCGCTGCACACTATGATAATCGTGTGCGTAACCCAACAGTGGTATCAGAGCAATCGCTCGTTAAAACCATCGAAAATCGATGATTTAATTCGAATTTAGGAACTTTTAGAATGTTTGGGCTGGATTTCAGAAATTAGAAAAACTGGCAGAATAGGGTTCGTTCGAACGAACTTGGAGGTGCGTTCGAACGAACTGGTCTGTTCGAACGAACCTAGGGTTCGGTTCGAACGGACTGATCTGTTCGAACGAACTTGGAGTTGCGTTCGAACGAACAATTTTCTGGACAACCAATTTTTTTTCTGTCAAAAATGCCCAATAATTTTAAAATTTCCAATTTATAAATTCGATACGGTATAGCATATAGCCTAAAACGGGGATGATTGTCTGTGATTGCTTGTATGTGTGTTGTGTGGGGGCCAGTGAGCTTTCCAAATTGTATTTTATTTAAATATGTGGGGACCAGTGAGTCTTCCAAAGTTGTATTAAAATAAAATAGATTTAGTTTTGAAGAGGGAACTTCAAGGCAAGACGACACGACACGATACGGAGATTGGATCATCAAAGCAAGGAGTCATCTTGGATTTTAGGGTTGGGAATTTTAGGGTTTTATGATTGCTCATAAAACTAAAAGGCCAATATGCTATACCTTATTATTTTATTTGTTTTGGTTAATAAATAAAATAAAATGATTTTAATAAAAAGTAAAATCCTCCCACGTAATTATCAAGTCTTATGCCTCCCTAAATGGAACCTTCTAGACTAGTGTTTGTTTATCTGTGTTGCATGGCCATAGTCTGGCACAGAATTATACGTACGTAGCAAGGAAGGCATGCATTGATTAGGAATTGATGTGTTGCATGGCCATAGTCTGGCATGTCAATTCGCTGATTGAGTGATACTCCATTTGTGGTTTGGACTTGACCAATTCGCTAGCTAGGCTACGATTTGGGGCAAGGAGTGAGGTACACACACTCTGGTTTTGAGTTGGACTCAATACCGGACCTCACAAATAAAGCAAGAATCGTCTTGGAGATGATTGGACACCGTCCTACCCGACGTGACGTATTTTCTGAGTGGTTGGCCATAGTCACCTTAGAAATACGTTAAATAGGGATCTTGTCCATTATGAGATTTAAGGTATCGAATCTCCGTTTCAATAGTGGGGGCTATTTGAAATGATAAAATAATGGGTATTTCAAGTTATTTAAAATGAATTTTAATATATGAAAGACCATGTTATTAATTACATTATTTTTCAAAATTGTAGAACACATGGCTTTACCAAGTAATAACCACTTTAGTTTGCGTCCTATTTTGGAAAGGGAACGAATGAACGGAAAGAACTTTCTCGACTGGCAAAGGAATCTGGGATTCGTTCTGAAACAGGAAGGAAAGGCACATGTCTTGGAGACGCTTATCCCTCCTGTGCCAGGGGATGACGCAACTGGGGATGCCATATTCGAATATCAGGCCATGATGGATGATTCGAATGATGTCACATGCCTCATGTTGGCTACTATGACTCCTGAATATCAAATCCAGTTTGAGAAACAGGAAGCAAACGAGATTATGAAACAACTCAGGGAGATGTTTCAGGTTCAAGCAAGGGTGGAGAAGTATCAAGCTCTTGGCAATGCGACACAATGCAAGATGCAAGATGGTACGCCCGTTAGCTCGCACCTTCTCAAGATGAAAGGATATTTCGATCATCTTGAGAGGCTTGGCATGAAATTCGAGGAGGAGTTACAAACTGATTTGATCATGTTGTCACTGCCACCGAGTTTCGATTCGTTCATTTCGCATTTCCACATGTCAGACATGAAAAGGACCATTCCCCAGCTTTTCGGAATGCTCAGAACATTCGAAGGTGACATGAAACCGCGGTACATGAAGTCTAGGACTTCGGAAGTATTGGTGGTTGAAGGGAAGAGTCCAAGCAATGGGAACAAAAACAAGAAGGCAAAGGGCAACAAGGTTGTGCCTAAGTCTACGAGCAAGGATACCAAGAAGTGTTTCCATTGCCTCAAGGAGGGGCATTGGAAGCGTGATTGCGAGATCTTCCTGAGGGAGAGCAAGCAAAAGACCGCTTCCTTGGACACATCGGCATCAGGTATTTCAGTTATCGAATCTCATTTCTTTACTTCACCATCATGAGTGTTGGACACTGGATATGGGACTGATATTTGTAATAATATGCAGGACCTTAGAAGTAGAAGATTTTTGATTCGTGGCAAAATTAATTTACGCGTCGGGAATGGAGCTTGAGTAGCATCATTAGCCGAAGGGACGTAAACTTTGCCAAGTGGACTTATATTCGTTTTGAATAATTGTTGTTATATACCTACTTTGAGTGGGAGTATTATTTCTATTTCGAGACTTGTTGCGAATGGATATGAATTAGTTATTGGTACTAATGATTGTTTTATTTGCAAGAATGACATTTTCTTTAGTAATGTTCTAGTTGAAAATGATCTATATGTCTTGGATTTAGAATATAACGACAATAATCAGTCCATTTATAACATGAATACTAAACGTTTAAATACTCAAACTAATGAAACATACTCATGGCATTGTCATCTCGGACACATAAACGAGAAATGCATTGCTAGACTCCAAAAGGATGGAGTGCTAGATTCTTTTGACTTAGAGTCAATAGAAAATTGCGAATCTTGTTTGATGGGTAAGATGACAAAGACACCTTTCTCCAAGAAAGGAGAAAGATCGAAAGATGTGTTGGCCCTCATACATTCCGATGTATGTGGACCGATGAGTGTCGAGGCTAGAAATGGGTATCACTACTTCGTGACTTTTACTGACGATTATAGTAGATATGGATATCTATACTTAATGCGTCACAAAAGTGAAATTTTTGAGAAATTCAAAAAGTTTCAACATGAAGTAGAACTTCAACTGGGCAAGAAAGTAAAAGCCATTCGATCGGATCGAGGTGGTGAATACTTGAGCTATGAGTTTGAGGACTATCTTCGAGATTGTGGTATAGTATCACAATGGACTCCACCCGGTACACCCCAATGGAATGGAGTGTCCGAGAGGAGGAATCGGACCTTGTTAGACATGGTTCGATCGATGATGAGTCGAACGGATTTGCCAAAGTCATTTTGGGGTTTAGCACCTCAAACAACTGCTCATTACTGAATAAAGTTCCGTCCAAATCGTTTTGAAAAGACACCATATGAATTATGGCATGGCATGATGCCATTATTGTCTTATCTTAAGATTTAGGGCTGCGAGACAGACGCCAAACTCAAGCAAGATCCAACAAGTGTTTATTTGTGGGGTATCATGAGGATACTACTTTTACTTGCCTAGCGAAAACAAGGTTTTCGTGGCTCGACGAGGATACTTCTTAGAGAAGGATTTCCTAGATCATCAAGCCAGTGGGAGTAAAAATTGATCTCGAAGAAATTCGAGAACCACATAGTGAACAAGTTGATATGGAACAAAATTCTTAGTTACCATTGGATGGTAAACAAGTGGTTATGTCTTCACGCTCCATTGGGGAGCTGTTGTTTGAAAAGATCCAAACAGAAGACGGTGGCTGATTCTACAACTGAAGCGGAATACATCGCGGCTTCGGAAGCCGCAAAGGAGACTGTCTAGCTACGACAGTTCGTGATGGAACTTGGCATTTTGCCAAGCATCTCGGATCCCATGGATGTATATTGTGACTATAATGGAGCAATAGTACAATCCAAGGAACCGCGAGCGCATCACAGGTCCAAACATGTATTCCGGCGTACCACTTGATTCGTTAGATTACGAAGAGAGGTGACGTGAAAATAATAAAGATACCTACTGATAATAACGTGGCCGATCCATTTACGAGCACTATCACGTGCCAAGCATGAGCAGCATGCTAGGGCGATAGGATAGGGATATCTATCGTAGTGTTAGATTGGGTGTTTTATTTATGAAGGAATCGAACGATATTACATGCCTTGTGGTGGCATGTATAGACGCAAATTTCTCAAAATTGTTTTGAGAATTCGGGTGCATACGAAAGTAAAACACAACGCTCATGAAATAGTTTCAAGAGTTAAAGCGCGTTGAATGGTTCAATGTGGCTCAAATAGTAGGTTAATTTTGAGACGCCTTATGGGTCTTTGATTAACACTCTTGTGTTGATGGTACGAGATTTGATCTTCATGACCGAATATCATATGCATTCGATAGATAAGTCGATCCCGATAAATTCTGAGGCAAGATGAGGCTATTGGTATTTTGTTACGTTTACAGACGGTTAAAGTAGATACGGTAATATCTATTTAATGCGTGCCGAACAGAGACTTTTGAAAGGTTCAAAGAGTTTCAAAAACGAAATACAAAATCGACTAAGCAAGAAAATCAAAGCTTTTCGATGGGATCGAAAAAGCAAGTATTTGTGCTACGCACTTCGATATGATCGAAGAGGCGATATTTGAGTTATGAGTATTGATGATCATTCATGATTGTGGAATCGTTTCACGATTACCTTTATTCGGAACATTGAGATGTGTCGGAAAAGAGGAAATGAACGCATGTTGGACATGGTTCGATAAATGATAAGTCAAACGAATCTCCCAAAAATGTTTTGGGGATACGCCCTTGAGACAGCAGCACTAATGAATGGTTGCATATAAGATATGAACAATAAACCTTCTAATTGGTACAAAAGACGTCATATGAGATTTGGATCGTAATGGTTCCGAAGTTGTCATTTTTACAGATTTGAGGATGTGAGTATATTTCGAAATTTGTTTCGGTTAAACTCAATCCCAAATCTGAAAATTCTTCATTCATAATATATCCTTAAGGAAACTAAAGGATATTAGTTCTAACGTCCCGACGAAAATGAGATTTTCGTGGCTCGAAGAGATGCCTTCTTAGAGGAGGACTGGATGCTCACATTGTACCGATGAAAGTTGACACGACTTCATCAATAGTTGATGAATACGAGTCGAACACACAAATGAATTTTTCGTAGATCAAGTAGGCTATATCATAAGCCGATAAATACGGATTTGTCGTGGCTAATGATGATAGATCGAAATCATATGATGATTCGATATCCTACAAGGATGCTATGAAAAGTAACGATTCCACATGACACGATGTCATGAAATCTGAGATTCGATCCGTGTAAATTATCAAGTTTAGAACTTGATTTCATTACTTTCCGGGTTAGACCCGTGAAATGTCAATGGGTTTTCAAGATGAGAACCGACATGGATAGGAATACGCATATATGTAATGCGAGGCTTGTTGCGAAAAGTTTCATGCAATTCATAGTCGGACTATGAAGAAACGTTTTCGTATGTTACCATCCTTTCACATTCTCGAAATTCTGCTTGCCATAATCGCGTATTATGACTGTGTGATGTGGCAAAATGGATGTCAAAACCGAATTTCTTAACAGAAATTTTATGAAAGGATGTGTACTTGACACAACCTTACGGTTTTGTCGATTCATAAGAATCGGGGATAGGATATGCACGCTTTAACGATCCATATGATGGATTAGAGAAACCTTCTCGGAATTGGAATATTCGTTTTGACGAAGTTATAAACTGTTATAACATTGTCAGAATGAAAGAAAACTTTGTGTACACACGAAGGTTAGTGGGAGCCGCGTTATATTTCTTGTAACGACAAAGGATTTAGGCCAGACCGCTTATGAAATAAGCGTAAAGATCTATAGGATAGATCTTAGAAGTTTCTCATTCTATATTATAGCACATATATCGACATATTGTTGAAAATGGTTTTCAACATATAACTCTTTAACGGAGTTAAATCAAAATGTCAAATGGCAGAAATTTTCTACGGCTCGATGTGAGACATCAAGCAGGGCGAAAAGTAATAATATAATGCTTTACATTTGATGTAAGGATCTATTATATCTGTCATGATAAGTATGTGGGATACATCGTACACATAAAGCGTCTAATTCACCATCAATAAAATCCAAGAGAATTACACGAGTTTGAATGTAATGAGATTACATGAGACTAACTCTTGTGAATGTATATATATATATATATATATATATATATATATATATATATATATATACATACATACATACATACATAATGGTTATGTATATTTAAACCCATCAGGATTTGTATTGATAGCGGTGAAGTTTATCCATGAGTACTTTGCGAAAGAATTCAGGATTTTATTTTATCTATAATGGTGTGGAGGATGGAGGACGTGTTGGTTATAAAGAGTTATAACAACAACAGTTGTTAGTTCAAATTTTCGATTGTTTGATTATCTCAAAAATATTGTCGATACTACTAACAAAATCTATCGAGAAAAGTGTGTAGGAGATAGGTACGAAATGAAATGATCAAGATATACATAAGCACGAATTAATCGAGAATAGCAAGGATCAAGACGTCGAAGAATCGCGAAGAAGATCAAGACGCGCATTAATCAAGACTTTGAAGAATCGCAAAGAAGATCAAGACATCGAAGATTTCGCAAGTTGGGATATCAATCAAATCACGAAAACACATTATAGGTATTCCTAAACTTGTTTATGAATGATTAAGCTCAATAAAAGCCAAATAAACATATTCAAAATCCATCAAAATATGGGAATAAAATAAAGGGCTGAAAGTATAGCATGTCCGTTACAACGGAACTCATGGTCCGTTATAACGGACATACTCGTCCTATTCAAGATTGGAAACCACAATACAGTCTGTTAGAACGGATTAACCAATCCGTTATAACGGACACAACAGAAGTGTTGTAACGGAACAATGTCCGTTATAACGCTAATTAATTCCAAACTTGAAGGATGTCATAGAAGTTTGTCCGTTACAACGGAACCTCGTGTTCTTTATAACGGACATCCTCATAATATTCAAGATTGGAAACTCAGTACAGTCCGTTACAACGGATTAACCAATCTGTTATAACGGACACCAAATAAGCGTTGTAACGTTAATTAAATCCAAACTTGAAACATCCTCCCAGTAAGATGTCCGTTATAACGGACTCATTGCTTCGTTACAACGAACATCATAACATAGACTTCCGTTACAAAGGAGCTACAGTCCGGTGTAACGGACTATGTTATAATTCGAATGTGTCAGCCATAACGGCTAATTTGACTTATGGTCCGTTATAACGGACCACATGTCCGTTATAACGGACTATGCATAAATTGTAAGTTTTGGAAGGATCTATGTGTTATATAAATAGAACCTTCCCTCATTCTCTCACTTTACTTCAACTATCTTAATTAAACATTCAAAAGAGAGAATTCTTGCAAAACCCTTTGAGCTTTTAATCTTCTAAAACAATCTTAGAGATTAATCCTTCTTCCCCCACCATCAAATACGATTTCCAAATTGCGTGACCGATCACGTTTAGTTCGTATTAGATTTGTAATAGGCTAGTCCAACGAGTGTAAAGCCCGCTATAGATTGATAGAAAAACGTGTAAATCAATCTAGGCAAAACCTTGTACGAGTGATTCGGGAATTCAATCGAAAGCCGAAAAAGGCATAAGGCATCCCCGGAGACGTAGGTACTTGTATTCAATCGAATCGGTCGATTGAGCAAGTAGACGGTGAGTTAAAGCTACAAAGAAATCACCTACCGAACTCCGTAATCAAACATCGCGTGTTCAACTGGTTCGGTATTTGCATTATTTCATTTATATCATTTTAAGCTTCCGCGTAAATTAGAATCGGTATACCTTAGTCGAAAATTGTACACTAGGATTACCTATTCACCCCCCTCTAGGTTAGAATTAACGAACAACCGTTTCCAAATATTTGGCGCGTCCAAATATGTAGCACGATTTTCGATCACAAAGTGTGTACATGTTTTGCTTAAACGAAAACATGGTTATGTGGAAAGGTTCCACATGACCAATAGTTTATGATTTTATTTATGGAGGCGAGTATATTGCGATTGTTAATCGCAAAAGAAAGCGGTATGGATCAAGGATACATGACCAAACTCAAGTAGTCACGAGTTATCGGATTTATGATTGTGTATTGCGTGAAACGCAATAGTACAAGCCAAAAATGCCGAGGTCATAACCACTTCTAGCCAATACTCGGAAAATTTCATTGATCCATGAAATTTTGTGAAAAGATGTGATCGTAGGTATTGGAAATGTTCCAAACCTTATGAAGATTAACACTAGCAGCAACGTGCGAACCCGTTTGCAAAACCGCTCTCTCTAGTCGCGCGTGACTGTCATGCGATGATTATGGGTATGGAGATACCTAGAGGAGGAAGAATAGAGTAGAGTGTAGTTATCTAATACGACAGTCCTCGCAGGTTATGGGTATGGAGATACCCATAGGTAAACGTTGCATCCCCCAAATACTTAATCCATATGAGTGCACTTTAAAAAAATTTGTTTACTTAAATTAATATGCATTCATCTTATACGAAAACTGTGTGTGGGTTGTATAATATGATTACATGAACCCTGGTTTGAACTTGTGTGGACGTCGGCATAATTGATGATTATGTGTAGCAAAACCGTCACGCCTAAAGTTTCATTTCTAAACATCCCTAGTCGCGGGTCAGTTTGCTTAAGAGAAAAGCATTTCTATTATTTGATAATAGACTGAACGCGTACACTAGTACGTTAGCCGAGGAGATGATTATGTTTTGCTAATCACAGGACAAGGTGCTTGTCGAATCGGGAACGTAGATATATGCTAGGTGACATATATTGGATATCACCGAAGCCGCGAGACCATGACATGGTTTAGTCATTATGGATGAACTTGCGACGAGTAGGGTATTAGGTTCTTTATACTTGAGGGGACCATTGATTGCGTTACGTGTGTAACACAATGCTTTGATACGATCTTACGCCTACCGTAACAGGAGGCCAAAACGGTCATCATTGGGTATTGTCCGAAACACGTAATTCAATGTGAGTCTCCAAGATAAGAATTGTTTATTCCGAAAGGAATAGATATCTCTTTGGCGCCGTTCGATGAATTGATTAATGAAAACTGTGGCCACAGTCAATGATATTAATAGTTAATATCGATTGGATTAATTAACTCAATTCGGAATCGGAAAATAAGTATAGTTAATCAAAATATAAGGATGACTACCACCATGCCTTTTGATTAACAGATATCGCAAACAAGAGAACTAATAACCGCTATTCGAGATAGGCACAATGATCACAATCATTTTTCGTTTGAACATGGGTAGCCATGATGGAGTGACTAGATCCCGCTCATGGGCTTGTAGAGCTTTGGAAACAGCCTGCTGCCATCGTTTAACAAACCTACACGGTCACACAATGAGTCGTACTAAGTCGGGCTTGATTACAAAATTGTCACATAGGATGTGCATAGCTTGATATGTTGATACGCAAGATATATTCTCTAAAATCGTGCATATTGGACATGCATGAGTACCTTTTAGGTAGATCTGAAATTGAGTGGGAGACTGAAAGAAATACAGTTTCGGATCAACCGTAAAATGTACACAAAGATAAACGAACATACGCGTTCGTGGGCATAAATAATGTGTATATTAGATGCACATATGTATATAGGATATACATAGTTAAATTGATAAGAAAACGGTTTTATTAAGAAAACCAGAAAATTCAGTTTAAGCCGTTTTAGTAAAACTAGCATACCTTTCAGTAGGAAACTCTGATTTGATTGGTTCAAATTGGGTTAGATAGATAATGAGATTATATATAACTTTCATGTTGTAATATAGTTCATTTGAGCGAAGTATCAGTGTCGTTCTGATGGAATACCGAAAGGGTGCGACAGTTTGACATACAGTTAGTAAAACCACCGTAACTTTCGCATCCGAACTCCAATTGGGCCAGGCCAAATTGGGTTGAAAATATAATAAGATTATCTACAACTTGCGTGAAGGTTTGAAGTCGGTTTGAACGATTTAATATTTTCGTTCTGACAGAATACTGAAAGGGTACATGCAGTTTTCTGTGTGTGAAAAGATGTATATTGGATATACGTACTTTTTGGCCCCATCCTTATCCTATGTTGTATAAATAGGATATTTTCTGTCTCCTCCATTAATGATTCAGTTTAATCCAGTCAATTAGGACTAATTAATTCAATCGAGCAATGTGAAACGAGAGATTCAGTTTAATCCATACTTTTTGGCGCATCCTTATCCTATGTTGTATAAATTAGAGAGATTCTTATCATGTGATGAAAGAGTGCGAAAAGAAAGAAACGAGAAAAACAGTTTTTCTCGGAGTAGAGAATCAATTCAATCGAGCAAGTTCGTTGGTGCTTCGTCTAGGCAGTTGCACCCGCGACCGAGGTCTTACAACTCAAGGTGGATACGAGTAGAGGAGCGACACTTGTGGCTCTTCGATTGTGATCAAACCGAAGGAGCAAATCTGTCGACGACGAAGCGGTGAGAAGCGTGTGGACATGGGATGTACGGAGACAACCGGAGACGTGTCAAGACGGTGGGAGACGTGTGGTATGGGACGCACGGGCTAGTCACCAACGTGACAGCGGAGAAGGAAAGGATGCGAGCGATCAACCCGTCGTGCATGATCAATTTCACGCTGGTAATCGTCTATCCTATTTTGCATCGTACCCTCGAAGTCATGACGTGATCTCGGGATTAGGGAACCGAACCGGACCTTCATATCCGCTGCGCGGGCCAGAGACGGGTGTATTTCCCTTCGAAGTTATGTTTCTTATGCCCACGAACGTGTACGTTCGTTTGTCCTTCTACATACCATTTTAGCGTTGTTCCAACTAAGCTGTCCAGTGAAAAAATCTCACTTTGAGCTTTCCAGATTTGTTTTTGCCACCGATTCATTATCCCCAGATTGCGGATAAAACTATATGCTGATTTGGACGAAAACACCCCCGTATTTTCCCATTTCTATTCCTTTGAATAGTTATTTGTATTCTTGATAATGGAAGCGATGTAGATTGGGACAAGAGTCTATAGCTCTCGTAAAAAAGGGAAAGTGTTTTATGTGAGTCGAATCTTCAATCCCATTGAGGATATTGAGATACTTTGACCATATATTGTTCGGCGTAGAGTCTACCTTCCAAAGAATTTTTTGAAGTATGGCGTCATTCATAGATGGGAGGTGTAACAACCCAAGGCCTCCATTAACTTTTGGGAGACATACGGTATTCCAGTTGATTAGCGATTTCCCATTGATAAGAGTTTTTTTTCCCGACCATAGGAAAGCCCTCATGAGTCTATCAATCTCCTTAATCACCCATACTGGTAATTTTATAGTTTGCATGAAGTAAATCGGAATTGAGTTCAAAGTTGCTTTGACTAGCGTTAAGCGTTCTCCCAAAGATTGCAGCCTCCCTTTCCATGTCGCAACTTGTTTTTGGACTTTGGCAATAAGAGGGAGGAAAAAAATTCTTTTTGGTTTTTGATTGGCGGGTTTTGTGCGTGTTTAATATGTTGTTGTGGTAAAACCCCGAACAATCAACAAAATTTGTAATCTAAGTTTGTACAGTGGCAAATGTATAGATTCGTTCCACGGGGAGCAATTGCGTCAAAATTTGGATCAAAATGGATGAGAAATAACGAAGAAAATTCACAGAAGATAGTCCGTTACAACGGACATATGGTCTGTTACAACGGACATTAGGGTTATGTCTAACGTAGGAGTTGATGTGATAGTCCGTTACAACGGAGTACTTTCCGTTACAACGCAAATGGAAGTCCGTTATAACGTAATATCAACAGCGTTACAACGGATTGGTTAATCCGTTACAACGGACTACTATTTCCGTTACAACGCACTAGTATTGAACTATTTGAGTGGAAATCCTGGTGAGTCCGTTACAACGGAGTTAAGTTGCGTTACAACGGAGTACCAACAGACTGAAAGTCAGGTACAAACCGAAAGGTCCGTTGTAACGCAATTTAGGTTCCGTTATAACGGAGTAGTTTCTGGAACTGAGTTTGAGTATTTGATTTGAGGATTGAATTAAAGGTTTGTTTTGAGATTGAATTTAGTGAGATTAAACTGAGTTTAAGGCAGAAATTGAGAGTAAAAGATCAAGTAATAGAACAAGTTTAGAACAAAGATTCAATTCAAACAAGGGATTCTCTTTAACACAACTAAATCCACAAACAACAAGAACTACAAGAATTAGAAAGAGTACACCTAAAGATGAAGCAAGTAGCTCGATGTGTCTTCCTTTGTCTTCTATGCCTTCGCACCGAATGGTCAATTCTCCGAGTCGTGGTCGTTCGTTTGGTTGGTACCGAAAAGAAGAGACACTCGAGTCGTGGATTCCTCAAGAAAGATCACCAAAAGGAGAAGCTCCTAGTCATGGTTAATGCCTTCTTCAAGCTCCAAAAGAGGGTTCTTCCGAGTCTCGGTTTGAACACAACTTCACAACGCCAAAGAGAGAAATATCCCGAGTCACGGTTAACTCTTGAATCACCGAAAAGGAAGGAGATCCTTGGTCACGGTTGATTCTTGAGAGAGGATGATTCGCCGAAAAAGGAAGGAATTCCTTGGTCACGGTTAATCTCCTTGGCAATTCACTTGGTTCTTGTAGGGTTCTTGAAGTTCTTGAAGGATCTTGGAGTGTTTTAGAGAGAGAGCGAGAGAGATGGGGCAGAAAAAGGGGTGAAAAGAACGTCCAAACTCGTGGCCCTTGTGGTCATATTTATAGCACTCATGGAGTCTTCTTATTGGCCACGAGTTGGTGGAGAGGATTGGGGGTAAGGAGGTAATTCCCACCAAAGGTAGGTGGGCAGGATAAGGGATAAGGATTGAGTGGTTTTCGTGTAGACTTTTGTGTAAGTTTTTATCATGATAATTATTTGCCTCCCGTCTCATTCATTAACCGAATATATCGGTGCAATATATCGTTTTCACTCCTCTTGACGTGTTGGAGACAACTACACTCTCCAAATTCCCAGAAATTCCTTCTAATTCCTGTGATTAAGCAATAAAACACACTTAGTGAAGAAATATTCATGTTATCTCAAATATGATTAATAAAGTATATAGAATTGCTCTTCACAAGGGCTAAAATCCCTAAATTAAGCATCAAATTTGTGCCTTATTTGCCTCACATTGTACTTAGGATAATAGATTTTACTTTTTCAAACCCCCATTGTAAATATCATTATTTCATATATGAAATTCCATAGGTCGGCAAAAGCCGTCCAATTCAAAAAAAAAAAAAAAAAAAATGAGTAGCGTAATTATACTTATTTTTGTATTACATTTTCTTTACATAATTGTTTTCATACCTTTAAATTGGAGATAACCTGAAACTCAAAATAAAAACAAAGTTCAAGTGATTACATTTTATAATTTATAAAATTATATTTTAAAAATATTAATAATACATTATGTGTGTAAGACTATATATTAATTTACTAGAGTTTGATATTTGAATTGTTCATATTTCATTTATATTTACATTTTGATTATGTAACATAATATGAAACGATACAAAATTAAAAATATCGGTTCAACATGAATCCGACAATTGGGGGTGTAAACGGTTTAGATAGTGGTCATACCAGATCCGTATCCATATTTTTTTTGGATACGGAACAAGTCGGATCCGGATATGGTTCGAATATTAAACCGATAAAGATACAATTCGCATATTGTCGAATATGAATATGAATACGAATTTTTTTCGAATAATGAAAACGGATATTTGATATCTAACATACTTATTTATTTTATCTCCGACTTTCAAATAAGATTAAAACAATATTTAAATAACACCTAAAGAATATATCATAATTTAAAAAAAAATGTTGAGAATACTTTGATTTTGAGAAAAAAAATCTTGGTTTTCCGAGAAAAAAAAATACTCATGAAACTTGAAAAGAAAAACACAGAAAAAATCTTGAAGAAGAGAGAAATAATTTAGAGATTTGAAAATAGTTATCTTGTATTTAAAAAAAAAATGAAATTGGTACATGAATCGTGAGTCATGTGAATATTAATTTTTATTAAGTCCATAAGACCACAATAACTATTTAAATGTAAAATAAATTATGAAAAACGAGTACTCGTTTTTTATTGTTACTCGAATCCAGATAGTATTTGGATTCGGATCCGGATTCGGGTCGGGATCCAGATCCGAAAAGAGGAGGGAAAGTAACGAAATGTTTTGGAGGGAAATAATTTTGGAGTTGTTATTTTTTTTTATATGTTAGAAATATTTCTATGTATTATCTGAATTTTAATATGTTCAATAATTATATTAATTCTAAAAGTTTAATTAAAAATATGAGAAATGAAAAGAGGAGGGAAAGTAACGAAATATTTTGGAGGAAAATAATTTTGAAGTTATTATTTATTTTTTTATGTTAGAAATATTTCTATGTATTATTTGAATTTTAATATGTTCAATAATTATATTAATATAATTGTAATATTATATATTCAAAATATTTAATAGAGTTATAATATGATATTTCTATGCATTTGATTTTAATGACATTAATTGTTCATCCAAATTCTAAACAATAATATCATAATATGATGTGATATTTCTTTTATTAGTTTTTCTCATATAGCCCTCATATATTATAAAACAATGAGTTATTATTTATCATAAATATATTTATGATTATATATAACTAAGTTTTAACAAGATGATGAGATTAATATAATATGTAATATGCAGAAATTTATCATCAAATGAATTTAAAGGAAAAATCTTTTTTGAATTAGTTAACATTATTAACCTCCATAAACTGTAAAAAACATAAATAAATAATTTACATCATTTATATTTCTTGTGAACTCCTCATGATTTGTTTCCATTTATTTTATTACTGAGGGAATTTATATTTCCGTGCTTTGGATTCTAGTGCTTTGTTTAGACGCAACGCTTGGTAACAACCCTGACAGAACGCTGCTTTTGCTTGTATTGGGTTTGGGTATCTAAAAATATTTAAAATTGAATTAAAAAAATTGTTTTCTTTTAATTAGAAAATTTTGGTTTTTGAAAGTACTTGTCTCTTCTTTGGCCCATGGCGGGCATGAACGAAATATATTTATGCTCTATTAGAAAAGGAAGAACAGTTTCGACGTAATCAAATGGGCCTTTTCTCTTGCTACAATCAACATGAAAGGGCGTTTTTGATATTTCTTCAGGTAAATCGGTCACAACATGCACGAATGCCTTTGTTTTTTCTATGAAATAGTCTACGTCGAACATGACCTAAATAAATTTAATAAATTGATATTATTTCTTTGTAGAAAGATCAAGTTGGACTGTCTTAATCTCCCGCGTAATTGATTTTCTCTATTATCTTAAAAACATATTTATTAACGTTGACACCAACATTATAAATGACTGAAAATTCAAAAACCAGTATAGTTTTTTGCTTGTGAAGATGGGAAATTTGGTTTCTCACAAATTTAACAAATATTTGCTATTAAATAGAATATCGTTCATGCAAAATTCATTGAAAACAAATACATTGCGAAACGAATTAAGCATGCGCATCGTTAAACATCATAGTAATTCAATGACACTTCACAAGATTTTACATCCAAATTACTAGTCATCGTAAATTTGCTTTAATTTCTATATTATTTTTATGCGTAAATTTGCTTTAATTTCTATATTATATTTATGTGATTGTACTTTAATGTCGATGATGTGAAATAAATAATAAGAGGCCATTTATCCCGTCCTCAAATTTCACCACCATATTGTAGGTATCCTAATTAACTCGTTAATTACCATGTTAAATACCCGCATATGATTTTATTTTCTTTTTTACAAAAATCCCCTCATATAATTTATTTCTGTTGTTTTTGATACATTGTGTTCAACAAAAAAATAAATAAGAAGAATCAAAATATAAATCCAATGTTAAAGATATATGACTATAGAGGGCTCCTAAATTGAACTTCGCAAGGTAAAAAACAATACCTAAATATTTAATAATTATATTGTTGATAAAAAATTAAAGAGGGTTTCTTAAAACCATTCTTTCCTTTTCTCTATTTTTGCTTGTAAAATCAAAATGTTATTATTCATTTCGCACTTGCTAGTCTTTAAATAAAATCAGTAACTAAAACTAATTTTAATTTGTAAAACAAAATCAATATAACATGACTCAAAAACTTTAACACATAAGAAAATCCAGAAATTAAATTTCTATACGAAAAAACAAGAACAAGTGCAAAAAATAATCCAAGAAAAGTTAAAATTAGGAGAGTTCTATCGTACACCATTTTTTCTTATGATACACTCATTTCGAAGGATATTTCGAGTAATCATCTCTAATGAATATTTAAGGTAAATTTTCGAGTGTATTTATCAATGAATGATAGCTAATAAGAAATATCCATACAATTTTTTTTTTGTGATACACCCTTCAAAATACCAAAAATACCCTTTTAAAAAGGTGTAGAACTCCCCCTAAAATTATACAATACAACCATTTAACCTACAATTTGAACTCGCAAAAACAATCATTCAAAGCAGATCCTCTCCCCAAAACAAAATCCTCTTCATGGGCCTTCCACAAAACCCTACCTAAACCGTCCCCTTCAAACCCCATCGCACTATAATTTGCAAAAACCCTTCGATTCAAAAGCAACGTTTTATGCAACCCATTCATCGCTCTCATCGCACCCACCATCTTTTCCATATTACCAAAATACGTGGAAATATACGCGTCGCTATTCGTCGACACGTAATAATCCAACGCAGCCTTAGTATTTCCATGCATAGCTTCGAAATCCGCGCAGTTCAAAAGCATAGATTTGGTGTACGTGTTTTTATAAACGGATGTAAATCCCTTGATCTCCATCAATTCGTCTCCTGCGGCCAAATACACGACTGTGTTCGATGAAATGCCGAGTGATTGGAGAATGAACGCTGTTTCTTCAGGGGTCAAAGGACACTTGCCTCGGATTCGCCACTGACGCGCCGATTCGCCGGTAAGAGGTTTTTTATTCGAGATTATGAAATCTGAATTACGCGCGGTTTCGATGGATTGTAGAGAGGAGGGAGAGAGAGATGGGTAGGAGCAACGCGCGTACGCGACCATGTCTGGCTCGAATCGGAGGTGTAGAGAGATGAAGGGTTTTGGAATGGCTTCTAGAAGCTTCCGTGCTTTGGATTCTAGTGCTTTGTTTAGACGCAACGCTTGGTAACAACCCTGACAGAACGCCGCTTTTGCTTGTATTGGGTATCTGAAAATATTTAAAATTGAATTAAAAAAATTGTTTTCTTTTAATTAGAAAATTTTGGTTTTTAAAAGTACTTGTCTCTTCTTTGGCCCATGGCGGGCATGAACGAAATATATTTATGCTCTAATAGAAAAGGAAGAACAGTTTCGACGTAATCAAATGGGCCTTTTCTCTTGCTACAATCAACATGAAAGGGCGTTTTTGATATTTCTTCAGGTAAATCGGTCACAACATGCACGAATGCCTTTGTTTTTTCTATGAAATAGTCTACGTCGAATATATCTGCAAAATTGCTAACAGAGAGAAGGAAAAAAAGTATTATATATAAAATTGAATTTATGTGCAAATTTAAAGTGGTAAGTGAAGTATTTACCTAGATTCGTTCCAATATGCAGCGACGTCAAATTTGGGCAGTACCAATGTAGCGTTCAAAATACGCGCTATCCCAATTCCATCACAAAGCTAAATTGACAAAATAAAAAATAAAAAAATATATGATCCTTCAAGGTCTTAAATCTACTAATACATAGAGGCTATATTTTGTTCAATTGCTTCATTAATTGCTAAAATAAGGATAATTGAGGTAAAATGGACCAATTCAGAATTAATTCATTGAGGTTGATTGCAAAATTGAGGGTAATTTGGATCCACTTTTGGGTATTTTGCAAAACAATTAACTTTTTTATTTTGCAAAACAATTAACTTTTTTATTCATTGAGGTTGATTGCAAAACAATTAACAAAATTGAGGGTAATTTGGATCCACTTAGATTCGTTCCACTTTTGGGTATTTTGCAAAGCAATCGAACCACAACATACTGGTACCGTTAGAGACAAAACATAATGGTAACAATAATTGGTACATACATCACGTCGCATCTGATTGAGCCCACCATAGCAGTCTATTCGTACGTAGCCATTGCTCGCAGGAAGAGCTGCAAAAGTTCAAAAAATTAATACAAAATTAGTTATAAATAGAACATTAGAAGAAATCTAATAATGATTAGTAACTTTTTTATGAATATAGATTCAAAATCCAAAGTGAACATGTTTCTTTGTTTCTTGAAATTAACTTCACATTTTGTCGAGGGAATACTGATACCAGAACCGTTAAGCAAGGTGCAAAAACCAGTATAATGATATCCCAATTAAGCGTCAATCGATCCCAAATGTGGGAAAAAGCCTCAAAACAACCCTAATTTGGTACATAAAATCACCAATGATAAATAAATCTTACGAATTTCAGGGATCACAATCAACAACAACAACAAAAATCAAATTTCCAAACTTTATGATTTGAGGGGAAATTCAGCAAAATGTGCAATCACAACAAATCGGACGCTAAAACTTACTTGGTAATCTTCGTTTGTTCTCCTTCCACCACCAATTGCAAGGCCTCCATTCGAAAACTCTAGGAGCATCCCAAATCACAGATACTCGATTAGAAGCAGAGCTGAGCACGGAGAGAGATGTCAGAAGAAAAATAGGAACGAGGGCAAACGAATAGCGAAAAACAAAAATGGTGTTCGTGAATACCTGTAAGAAGAAAAACAGAAGAAGAGGACAATCAAGGGCAACAGTAGTAGAGTGAGGAAACGAAAAATGGGTCGTCGTATTAGCTGGTGCATCGTGAGAGAGAGAGAGAGAGTAGTAGAGAGAGAAGGGGGAATGAATGGGTCGTTGTATTGGAGGGGCAAAAAATTTCACCCAGGAACATTGAGCGAGAAGGTTTATAAATTGTAATGTACGAGCCAACAAAATCTTTCCTTCGAGGAATCGGAAAAAGGAGGAAAAAGGAGCAAATAAGGGAATCGGGACAGAAAAGAGAATTAATCAGTACCAGATCTATCTGGGGAGGCGTCCTTTGTGGGAGGCGTGAAAGATGGTGCCTTCCTTCTGTGCGACGCGTGAAGTGGCGGATCCTTCTTCTGTGTGAGGCGTCAAGAGCGGAGGCTTCTTTCGGTGGGAGGAGGCGCGAAGAGATCGAACCGGCGTACGGACTAAGCTTTCTTTTGTGGGAGCAACCGGTAAGAGTTAGATTATACGAGATGTGAGGAAAGATTGGGACGTGATGCGGGAAATTTAACTATAGTCGATTATTTGGTATCCGGTATAACAAGATTGGGTAGAAAAATTGACGTGGCATCACGAGATTAGAAAAAAATGTTTATCAAATGTATTAGTAAATTATTTGGGATCCGGTATAACAGGATTTGGTAGAAAAATAATGTGGCATCACGAGATTAGAAAAAAATATTTACCAAATGTATTAGTAAATTATTTGGGATCCGGTATAACAGGATTTGGTAGAAAAATAATGTGGCATCACGAGATTAGAGAAAAGTGTTTACCAAATGTATTAATAATTAGTTAAAAAAAAGTGACGTGGCACTCTAGTTTTGCAGAAATTTGTTTGTAAATTGTTTTAGTAAGATTAATTATTTGGGATCCGGTATAACAGGATTGGGTAGAAAAATGATGTGGCATCACGAGATTAGAGAAAAGTGTTTACCAAATGTATTAGTAGGATTAATTATGTCAAAACAATACAAAAACAAATAAAAATCCGCTAATCAAACAAAGATTCTGCTAGCAAATTTTATCCTGCTTCAATTTATTTCATAATCGCAATCAATTTATGTGCTTTTATCCCTCCTTATATATTCCAAGAAAGCCCCCCACACATTTCACTCATTCACAAAATCATCAAAAATAAATCCTAAAAACATATTCATCGTCTCATCTAAGTAATTAAAAAAATATCATCAATGGCCGATAGAGAAGGAGCAACAATTATTCGCGATAGCGCGGAATGCCTGAAATGGGCACGTTCCATTAGCGAAGAGTATGATCTTCCCTTCGGTCTTCTCCCTCTTACCGATATAATCGAGATTGGACACGTCAAAGAGACCGGCTATTTTTGGACGAAGCAAAAAAAAAACATATACCACAACTTCGACAAGATTGACAAATTGGTTTATTACGACACCGACATCTCTGGGTTCTTGCAATTATATTACAAATATATTCATACGAATTTAATATCTATTAGTTAATCTAAAGTAAAATATTATCTACACTAATTTAGAAAATGAAAAATATATATTAGTAATATATAATCCTATTCTGGCATATTTTACAAAATATGTATACAATTTCCCTCTTTTTTCTTGTTTATATTTTGAATTTCCTAATATATCAGGTGTATATGCGATATAAATTAAGCAATAATTACATATTAATTTATATGATTGATGACAAAACAGATACATGGAAAAAGGCACATAAAGAACATCAAGGGAGTGCACGCGAAAGAACTATTTCTCGTGACGACAATCTAAGCGTGAAATGATCGAGTTCAAGGAGATCACAGTCATCGATGATCGCAAATCTAAGCGTGAAATGATCGAGTTCAAGGTTGTTATGGGGATCACGAGGTGTTTTCCGAGCGAGGCATTTGCAATTGATGAGTGATACGAATTAATTAGTATTGTTTCGGATGCGAAGCGTGTTTTCATAATTGATAAGATTGATTTATAGTTGTGATAATTTAGATTTAATTGTTGCATGGTAAGGGTAACAATTCAATCTACTTTGTTTGTAAGTTTGTGACTTTATTTGAAAGTATAAATTTATCTTTGTATTTTTTCTTGTTTGTGTGACCGTATATAACTAAATATTCCACTAAATCCGAAAAAATAAACCAAAAAAAGAGTGAAATATATTGTCAATAAAACGTTTTGATTATACGATAGTAATTAATTTGTTATTAATTATGTGTTTATTAATTATTACTGGCTAAATAAATTATGTTGTCAAATAATTTATGATTTTGTAAATATACGAGCTTATAATATATAATTATATGAGCTAACATATAATTAATGTATTATTAAATATTTATGAATTTTTTTAAATAATAAAAAACTACTAAACATTATTTAGTGAAATTAAATATTTCAATAATAAAAATGTATTTTGGTCCAATTTTTTTTTAAAACCATCACAATTTAACTTTAACACCTCCAGAGGTGTATTTGAAAAGAAAACTTCACTTTGAGGGGTTTTTTTTTTTAGTATCTCAAAAGTAAAAGATTTTTTTTAAATATTGTAAAGAATTAGGTTTTTTTATTCCTGTTAATCTTAGGAAGATATCAAATAATAATTTGAATTTTGGATGAATTCAAATTTTACAGGATTATAATTTTATTTTATTTACATTAAAAAAATTTAAAGAACCATCTACTAAACTCAAATTAAGCATGACAATAAAAATATCAGATAAAATAAAAATAAGAAACTAAATCCTTTCATATTTCACCCAATTCCAAGTCTCATTACGGAATTCATGAAATTTTAGTATCATAGTGTTTATAAGACTAGGGAAATAGCCCGCGCTTCGCTGCGGGATATAGTATTTGATAAGAAATAATATAATAAGCAAAAGTAATAATTTTATATATTATTTGATATATTATTTCGTTGCGGGATATAGTATTTGATATATTATTTGATAAGAAAATAGAAATATTTCTTGCGTTTCGCTGCGATTTTTCAAAATTTTTTATGATCATAAAATAATAATTTTATCTAAAACGTTACAAGTGCAAAACAAAAGTAATCTTCATAAATGTTAATTTAAAAAAAAAAGCTGATATTAAATAGTCTCACAAGTATTATGCAATAAATGCAAATTTTTTTCTTGCTAAAAAAATAAGCATAAATGTTAATTTAAAAGCAAAAGTAATATTCATAAATGTTATGATAAGCATAAAAAAAAATAATACCAGCTCAGGCTAACAAAAAGTATTTTGTGTGAATAGTTTTTTATTAACACTAAAATTATAGTATACAAATTATATTTATTAATACGATGAAAAATTCAAATATTTTATTTAGAACACAAGACATATGTTAATTATATTTATTAAAAATTCAAATATTTTATTTAGAACACAAGACATATGTCGAATAAAATAAAAAAAAAAAAAAAAAAAAAAAAAAAAATGATGAACAGTACCCGGGTGAACAGTGCAAAACAGTGCGGGTGAACAGTATCAAACAGTACCAAACAGTGCAGGTGAACAGTACCAAACAGTGCGGGGTGAACAGTGAACGATGACGTGGCCTCACCAGGTGCTTGGTATTCAAAATTTAAAGGGAGGAGAGATTATATACAATGCCAATGGGTCCATAGTCTAGTTGGTTGAGTGTGAAGAATAAAAAATCATATGTTACGAGAGTTTGTGGATTCAATTTCCATTGACTTAAAAAAAAAAAATTAGGTATCAGTAACGAAAACGATTGATACCATTAAAAAAAAATTATATACAAATAATTTTAATTTTGTCAAGATTTTTTTTTTGAGTAAATTCGGAGAGGGCTCAAAGTCCCCCTTCCAAACACAATCTCCTTTTTTTTTTATTATTACAAACCCGTAGGCCGGCCCGTAGGCTACACACTCTATTCACTCATTTAACATTTAATCTATAATCCAGTGTCCCCGCCGGGAATCGAACCCCACACCTCTTGCTCCCTAGCCAAGAGGTGTGACCAACTAGGCTAACTCTAGTTGGCATTTTGTCAAGATTAACTTCAGTTATTTTACTAAAGCATAAATATGACATTCAATCTTTAAACTCTTTTACTTTGAATTTCATTTTTTTTTAATTTCGGATGTATTATAATTGTAATTTTATTTAAATACTTTGAAATTATATTAGTTTGTAAGAAAATCTGACGGTCAGACAGTGACCCACTACATGAATAATCATAATCAAAATCTAACAGGAAATTCTCTTTTCTAATCCCTCCCAAAAGAAAACTCCTTGTTTACAAATCGACGCTTCGGATTGGAGACTATACTCAACACTCTCAACAGGCCTTAATTACCCTGTTATCCTCTCTCTCTCTCTCTCTCTGCCAGACGGGAAGCGAAATTCAAGGTACTGGTAGTTATTTTCGAAGATTTCTTTGCGTATCATGAGTTTTTATGTTATTTTGTTGAACTGAGAAGATTCAGTTTGATACTACCGAGTAAAAAGGGTTCATTCTTTGATACGGTATGAAAATTATGCTGAGTATCTGTAATTTTGTTTGCTGTACTTTGTTTGGCACGTAAGTAGTGTTAGGTGGTATCAAACAATTGCCACAGAACTGATGCCAAATTCGAGGGTTAAGTAATTTGGGTTAAATTGATGGTAATTCAACAATTATCAGTTAATTTGGTGAAATTAGGGTTTAAGCATGGTATCTGGTATTGGTTTGATTGGTATACTGTACGAGAATCCGAGATTGAGATTATTGATTGTGTTTTTTTATACCGATTTAATTGTTCTTTTTTCTTTCTAGGAACTCAACAGTGGATTATAATAACAAAGTTAAACATGTTGGGATTTCTCACGAGGGCTCTAATGTAAGAAAGTTTTGATTTCTCCACTTTTTTGTATTATTCTTATTGAAAATCTTACTTCATTGAAGTATTTTATCACCATTCTGGCTAATTTCCATGCGTCATGAAAAATTTCCATTGAATTTATTTTCAGATTGGTTTTTGGGTATGTTTACCCTGCTTATGATTGCTACAAAATAGTCGAACTAAATAAGCCAGACATTGATCAATTGCGATTTTGGTGCCAATACTGGTAACTAATTTTCTTTATTTTATGAAACTTTAAATTTCTCTTATTCTTTAATCAAGCCCCAATTTTGTTATAGTTTCCTAACTAACATATGTTTTTTTGGGATTTTTACATTCTTTTAAAATATAATTTTATGGTGTTTCTACATTGTGCAGGATTTTACTCGCAGTAGTGACTGCACTGGAGAGAATCGCCGATAATTTTGTTTCATGGTAATTTAATTATAATTGAATGGCACATAAATATTAAAATGTATGTGCCAATATACTGACTCTCTCTTTTTATCTCTCTAGGTTACCAATGTACAGCGAAGCGAAACTAGCTTTCATCGTGTACCTATGGTACCCAAAATCAAGGGTAAACATCACTATATTTACACGATTTTTCAAGTATATATTCATAAATATGCTGCAATTTAGTTATAAAATTTGAATTTTTTGTAGGGGACGAGTTATGTGTACGGAACGTTCTTTAAACCTTACTTATCAAACCACGAAGCACAAATCGATCAATTCCTAAACGAGTCGCGTACTCTAATTGCTGACTTGGCGTCTCGGTATTTCGAAAGAATTTCGAGCTATGGACAAACTCGATTTTACGAGTTGTTACAATACATCGCTTCCCAATCTGCTTCGCCACCTGGATCCCGCCCTGTTCAGGTACTCTTTTTATTTTTTATTCTTTTGATTAGCTGTATTTTCATATTTACCCTTCCAGTTCAAAACTAAGAATATATCAAATTACAGAGAAGAAGAAGAGAGGAAGAATCGAGTGTTCAGCCTCAAACACCAAACACCAACTCAACAAGCCCTGTGCAGACGCCACCTGTCCCCTATGACCCCCTTGCGATAAATAACAACAGAGAAGTGACTGGAAGCCAGCCAGAGGGACCCGTTAGTCAGACGCAGAGTACAGACGAAACAAATCAAAGTGATGGCGGTGGTGACGTGGTAAATGGAGAGGAGACTTTGATGGGTGCGATAAGAGCAACACGTGGAAGGCTCACAAGGCGTCTGGGTCTCGCTGGCGATGTGGGCTCCGCTTCCTCTAGTCATTAAGTTTGTCTTATTTTTTTGGTTTTTAAATTGGTAGGTTTTGTTTGTACATCTTGTTGTATTCTTGTTTAGGAAAATTGTATAATATCCTATAGATTGAAGGACGAATTTGAAATTTCTGAGATAATACTAGTTTAATTTTTTTATATTTAAACATGATTACATTGATTAAAGATGGAGCATATAATAATTTATATATTGTTGGTCGAAAATATTGGATAAGAAACTTTCTTCAAAATGGCCATCATATTTTATATATATGTTTTGGAACAAAATATATTGGTTTTATAAGAATAAATATTGCTTTTTTTATAATCTGCATTAAAATGAGGAAAAAAAAAGAACTGGTCGTCATTTTCCCTTTTTTATTCCTCGGAGTAATATGTACCATTTTTCATTTACACCCTTAAAAATTAACCATATTTTTACCTAGCATTTTTTAGTATCAATCTTGTATTTACAAAATTCTATACATAAATAAAAGCTAGATCCTTTGTTAATTTGTGTAAAGGGGATTAATTTTAACTAGCAACAATAATGGCGTTTTCTCTATTTCCAATTCCACCATTCATTGTCGAATCATCGTCCCTAAAACATATCCTTTGATTTAATGAATGAATCGAAAATCGCTTCGTGTTTTCGCTTTGTTTTCTATGGATTCGTTCAAGCGATGTGTCCATCTCTATTTGCTCTTCCAAGCACTCCACGCTGCAAAACGGTATATCTCCTCTACATAAAAAAAATAAACAAGAAAATATATTTAGAAAAATAGAAAAAAAAAGCATGCATTCAATTTCAAAATCTTGAAATCGACTTTCCAATATACCTGTACATTAAAATATCGTGTTTTCTGCGAATAGTATGCTTGCACAAGAAACAAGTATCGAGGTAGTGGTACCGTCGCCCGGTACGACTTTTGTAAAAATATCTCACGTCTGCTCCTCCGGATGTTCTCGTCATTTCGGTCGTGACGGAAGGATAAAGGAATAACGAATGGCTCTTGTTCGCATTATAACTGTCATGAAGATCTTCAACATCCATGAAACTCCACGACGAGAAAGCACACGATATTGATTCGAAACATGAAGAAACTATGCTTCTCTTGTTGGCTCCCATTTTTTTTCGGTTAGAATAAATGATTGAGTGAAATGAAATGAAGATTAATTTTCTTTGAATGAGAAGAAGGGATATGACTATATATATATAGAGAGAGAGAGAGAGATAAGAATAGAGTATAATCTTCTAAATCCATTATTATAATCTATGGGTTTGTACTTTGATAAATTGTGATTGAATTAATCATTGTGCGTTGAATTTGATTTGGTATTTGATTAAATATTATACTAACTTGCACTTGAAGGAAAATAAGATATTTATACCAATGAAACTCAATTGCTTTGATACAAAGAAACATTCAAATAAGCCTTTCGATTATCACTCTAAAGACAAAATAAAGTATTTCCAAAAGAACAAGACTGTAATTATTAATATTTATGGTAATAATTAAGAAGATTTCATCCTTTATGCGACTACTATTTCCTGATCATTCAGAATTAAACTAAACTTATTTAATGAGACGATTTCAAACTAATCATAAATTTGACTTCATTGAAGCATTGTTATTATATTTTTGTTTATTAGTGATCTCAAATAAGGATATATATTTTTACATATTCATATATTTACAAATTAATTTTAAAATTAAATTTAATATTGGCCAGGGTATTCCTTTGATTGAATTTTTTTAGTAAATTATATAATTATTGTTTTAGAATTAAGAAAAATATATATGTACTCGAATTTATATACAATACGGCTAACCAATAATATTCCTAACCTAATACATATTTGTATCCAATAATATTTGGAATGGAACATAATCATGACGATAAGGCTAACCAATATCCAAAACTAAGAATAAATTTTAGAATTCATTATCATCTTAATTGATCTTAAAAAGCAAAACATAATCATTTATAAAGCACAATATGCATATCTTGCTTCAAAAATAGCAAGTTAAAACATCGTATGAATCGACACTATCATTTATAATTTAACTATACAAACTTGTGCAATAAAATCAAATCAATTAAATTATAAACAAAAAAAATATATAATTTATAACTAATCACAAAAGTCAGTTAAAAGTCATCTTCTCGGCATCCCGCAAAATTTTAAAGTTTTCAAACAAACCCCCAACAAATCATATTTTTTTAAAAAGATATTTAATTGAAATAAAGATCAACGATGCTTTTAAAGTGGTAAATGGCTCACGAAATCAAAACCCTAAATTGGCATGTGAGAAATAAAAACAAGTTGAAACCCACAGAAAACCCCACAATAAAACTCCACAAAAAAACACAACGATAAAACTCCACAAAAAAGCCACGGTAAATCCCACATTTCTCACATGCCACTTTAGAATTTCGAGTCAGATCGCCATTAGTGTGAGATCGCAACGATAGATCAATATTTCAAACTAATTAAATAAAATACGAAATGGAGAGGGGTTTGATATGAAAAACTTATCGTATAGGTGGGAAGGACCTAAAGAGCTTTCATTAAGATGTTCGACTCGGGAAGAACTCGGCACAGCACGTCCAGTAACTGCTGCATTGAGAAACTGGAGTTCTCCAGTACTTGGTCTCTGACCTGCATGCAGCATTTTAGTATTAATATCAGTAATATTTTTTATAGCTAATTATTCAAAAGAACACAAAATAAAACAAAAATTACCTTATAAATTCCCAAGGACATGTCCAATTAGCTGTTCTCCTCATGCAGTCACACAACTCAGCCCATTCTTTTCTTGCTCTGCAAACACACACACACACGCACCAAAAAAAATTAATTAGTTTTAAAATTTTCATTAACAAATTAGTAAAATAAATACATGAATATAAACAGCAGAGAAAAGATTTTACCTCGAAAAGTTGTCGAAATGAGAACCGTCTCTCTCGAGAACTGGCTCGAACATTTCCTGCAAAAACAATTAACATTCAAAAAGTTTAGGGACCAAACTGTAAAAATAGAATTATTCCCATTTTTTTAAATCTAACCTTATATTCTTCAAAGTTGCATTGATCGCTCGCCACTTCATCATCCAAACCGGAACCGCTATCAACGTCTTCAATTGCATACCGTAACGAACTCGGAAACCCGGTATCGGTACCAGGCATGAGTACCGCACTGGATCGGCTTTGGCTGGTGAATTTACGAGGTTTCGAGCATTGACAACTGGTACCGCAGGCCCCGCCAGCACAGCAATCGAAGAAAAACCGGCTAGACCGAGAATAAACCACACGATGCTCCGTGAATTTGCTGCCGCTGGAGGTGAAAGTACAGACTTTCTCCCTATTGGATTCTTCCTTCTCCTCGCGGTCGAATTTGCCGTTAGTCGTACCGTCATCGTCGTCCTCCTCACCTGGTACCCATTCAATCCTGCACAAATGGGCCCCACCTTGCAAGGCCGGCCTGTTAGCGACCTTGCCGCGGGTATTAACCGTCAAACGCAGATCTCCAGTTCTCTCATCCTCTCTCGGTATCTCCTTGCGTGCCCCATGGTGGATCGAGTCCGCTTCTGGTGATGGCTTTTCTGTATGGAAATAAAACAAATCGAGATTTTCAAAAGTCAGACGTGAACGATTTTTTAATATTTTCAGAATTTCAAAACCGAAAAGAAAAAAAAAGGCATACCACACTGATGAAGTGTCCTGATTAAGCTTGGCAATTTGGCCATCACAAGAAGACATAGCACTAAAAACAAGATCTACAATAAAACAAACAAACGAGTTAAACTAATTTCATTTTAGTATTTGAAATGAATTAAATCCCCTCATCAATTACTTACGAGCAAAGTTACAGATTTCAGCACGAAGAGGATTTTGTTCCCACCAGTAGCATGAGGCTCTTCGGGGCGGCCCTCTTCAAATCAAAGAGAATAGAGTGATTAGTTGAAAAAGAAAGAGTTGAAAAACAAAATAATACCAGTAGAGAGTGCAGCAGAGGAGGATACAACCAACTGGACATCTCCAATCGTTGTTGCCTCAATGGGGACGTGACGAGCTGGCGCAGCAGGTGAGTTGTCGACGATGACGGGTCGGATTGACGGCGCAGCTCTGCCGATACGGATACCGGGTCGGGTTGCCGGCTCCGCGGGTCTGTTATCGACGATGACGGGTCGGGTTGACGGCGCAGCTCTGCCGATACGGATACCGGGTCGGGTTGCCGGCTCCACGGGTCTGTTATCGACGATGACGGGTCGGGTTGCCGGCGCGGCTCTGTCGATACGGATACCGGGTCGGGTTGCCGGCTCCGAGGGTCTGTTATCGACGATGACGGGTCGGGTTGCTGGGGCGCCTCTGTCGATACGGATACCGGGTCGGGTTGCCGGCTCCGCAGGTCTGTTTTGGACGATGAAGGGTCGGGTTGCGGGTACGGCTCTGTCGAGAAAGATACCGGGTCGGGTTGAGGGTTTCGCTGGTCTGGCTTGGACGATGACGGGTCGGGTTGCCGGTGCGACTCTGTCGAGAAGATTACCGGGTCGGGTTGACGGCTCCGCAGGTCTCTCGATGAACGTGCATTCGACCTGGTACTTCTGGAGGTAGCGTCGGAATGCCGCGTCGTCGTTTTGCTGGACCATCCCCACCTCTTTTTCATGATCACCCAAAAATCTGCTCACGATGAATTGTTGGAGGTAGACCAGGCAGCAAGCTGTACCCGTTATGATCCCCACCTCATTTCCTTTTATAGTGGTGGCGTCAGAAAAGCTTATAATATGAGCTCGGTTGTTTTCTTCGTTCAATCTACTACCAAGAGTCTCTATTAAATGGTATTCGGTTTTGTCAGCTCTGAGGAGGAACAAATGGTTGTTCCAGGTCAGCACGTAATAGACGGGACCGCTTGACCTCTCCACTACTTCACCAATTCCGACCCAAATCTCGTCAAAACTCAACATGCCCAAAGTCTGTGTGCTGAATCTCTGCTCCTGGTAATCCAATTTGATGAGGCCAATGAATGACTTTGACGGGTTCGCCACTAGCTGGCTGGTACGAGCTGTTAGGGCCGTTTCAACATCAAAATGGCCGTCCAGGAAGCGCGAGTGCGGGTCCTCACGCATCCTCCGCCACTCTCTTGCACCTAATACACGAATTCAACAAACAAAAAACTCAATTAGTAATTTACAATAAATATACTAACCTAATTTCACATAACAGTATCGTAATACATGCAAACAAAATGAGACGAGTCCTAAAAGAGATTAATTGCAACATAACTCGAGGGTTTTATTCTATTGGGCTAATATAATAGAGTAGTAATTTCATACAAACAAAATGAGACAATGAGACGAGTCCTAAAAGATATTAATTGCAACACAACTCGAGGGTTTTATTCTATTGGGCTAATATAATAGAGTAGTAATTTCACACAAACAAAATGAGACAATGAGACGAGTCCTAAAAGATATTAATTGCAACACAACTCGAGGGTTTTATTCTATTGGGCTAATATAATAGAGTAGTAATTTCATACAAACAAAATGAGACAATGAGACGAGTCCTAAAAGATATTAATTGCAACACAACTCGAGGGTTTTATTCTATTGGGCTAATATAATAGAGTAGTAATTTCATACAAACAAAATGAGACAATGAGACGAGTCCTAAAAGATATTAATTGCAACACAACTCGAGGGTTTTATTCTATTGGGCTAATATAATAGAGTAGTAATTTCATACAAACAAAATGAGACAATGAGACGAGTCCTAAAAGATATTAATTGCAACACAACTCGAGGGTTTTATTCTATTGGGCTAATATAATAGAGTAGTAATTTCATACAAACAAAATGAGACAATGAGACGAGTCCTAAAAGATATTAATTGCAACACAACTCGAGGGTTTTATTCTATTGGGCTAATATAATAGAGTAGTAATTTCATACAAACAAAATGAGACAATGAGACGAGTCCTAAATCTAATCAAAGAAACATAAACAAAACGAATTCATAAGAGTATCTATCGTACCTTGGATGATGAGGTCGTTGAAGGTTTGTGCCGGGAAGATCGAATCTCCATGGACGGCCATCCAAGTGGCAAGTGTAACAGACAGGACAGAGCATGCTCCTTCACCTCGCACTTTATCATCAAATTGGTCGAAACCAGCAAACAGAATCTCTGCTTCCATTGTCGCTCTCCCGTCTTGGCTCACCACCACCGTCTTCTCCCACTCCGATGAAACCTGATCTCAATTTCAATTCAAAATTAACTCAAAATAAATGTTTTGCTGATTTCAATTTCAATTCAAAATTAACAAAAAATAAATGATTTGGGATTGATTTCTCAACAAAATTAATAAATCGTTCACGAACCGTGCTGGAGGAGGGTCTGGTTCTGGTTGGTCCTACCACTGCCGTACCGCCAGCGGAATTGGACACGTTCTTCTTCTTCTTCTTGGCCCGCTCCGATGAAATCTGATTCCACAACATCAAAAATAACAAAATTATTCGGGATTTGTCAAGAAAAAAAAGAAAGAAATTATTTAGATCCACAAAATTTCTGCACTAAATTTAAACTAGACAACACTAAATTTGATTCCAACCAACTTAGTTACAAACTGAAATCATTTCCATGTTTGAGTTTCACAATTGACTTCAATTAACTAGGTTTCGGGATCGAAATTGAAAATGTAACCAAATGTTCCTATGAAATTGATCTACTTGATCGACAGAATAATGGTACCCAAATGTTCTTATCAAATTGTATCCCCAAATTATGACTGATTTAGGGATCACATTTATCACGACTCAATTAACTAGGTTTTGGGGTCGAAATTGAAAATATACCCAAATGTTCTTATCAAATTGATCCACTTGATTGACAGAATAATGGTACCCAAATGTTCTTAGCAAATCGTATCCCCAAATTACGACTGATTTATTGATCGAATTTATCACGACTTAATTAACTAGGTTTTGGGGTCGAAATTGAAATTGTACCAACCCAAATGTTCTTATCAAATTGATTGATTGAATAATGGTTACAAGTTTATCACCAAATTATCAACGTGATTCAAAAACTGACTCAATTAACCCCTAATTCCGATTAAATTTACACAAAGAGAGAAATAAGAAATTCAAATACCTCACGAACTGCTGCAGAAACATTCTCTGCTGACTTGTCCTTAATTTCCTTCTTCTTCCTTCGCCAACAAAACAATCTCGGGAAACACCTCGCCATAATCGCAGTTCTTGTTCAGAGCTCGAATTTCGCAAGTTCGCAGAGAAAGAGATCGAAATGACGTGGAAGAAATGACTGTCGTCCATGGTGTACAAACAAGATGGGATACTTTCTATTCTTGGGTTTTTCCTGAGTTGTCTGAAGAGAAGAAATTAGGGTTGTCGGAAGGGGAAGAGTGAAGAAGGGAGTGTTTTCGAGTGAGTGAGTGAGCTTATTTATTACACGTCCATTTTCATTAACTCTCTGTTGTTTCAAACCAGTGCAAAACTATGTAGCGAGTCAAATAAATAGTGTATTGTAACCCGTTACGTTTCTGTGTTATTGAACTTATTTTGGTTGTATAATATACCAACTCAAAACACCAATAAACAACAAAGGGAAGACTGAACAGTGAAGAAGTGAGTGAGTGAGAGTGTGTACTTTTTTGGAGAAATTTCTCGCGGATCTCTACTAAATTGTTGTTAATATTTAGGGAGTGTTACGATGGACCATTTTCTTATTATTGATCCATTTTAAAAAAATTATTTTAAGAATTGTAGCTATTTATTAATTAATTCTTCAAAATTTATATTTTGAATAACATTAAATGATAAATATATATTAGAATCTTACAAAAAATATCATTATTTCACAAATATTCGATTTTTTTTTTTAAAAAATGGGTCCATTATTTCACAAATATACATTAGTAAGGCGATATGGCGAGATGATCTTTTATTTGCTCTCATTTTTTTCTTCTTGTGAGTAATTTTGTTCAATTTGTTCTTTTTTTGTTCAATTTTTTCTTAGGCTTTTCCTGAGTGGAGTTGTCTGAAGAGAAGAATTTAGGGTTGTCGGAAGGGGAAGAGTGAAGAAGTGAGTGTTTTCGAGTGAGTGAGCGAGCGAGCTTATTTATGAAGAAGATGGGCGTCCTGAGTCCAAGATGAAGAGAGAAGGGGCA
Source organism: Luzula sylvatica (assembly GCA_946800325.1). Taxonomy (NCBI): domain Eukaryota; kingdom Viridiplantae; phylum Streptophyta; class Magnoliopsida; order Poales; family Juncaceae; genus Luzula; species Luzula sylvatica. The sequence continues at coordinate 54,761,528 of OX326961.1, read as the reverse complement.
TTTATTAATATTTTTACAAGATATTTCTCACCTTATCCAATCCAAGTGCCATTAATTAATATTTTCACAAGATGAATATTCTAGTTTTCCCCTCTAAATGACATTAATTAATTAATTAATGATTAACCAATAATATCAATCTTCATTTCTTTCTCTTGCAAATAAACAACAAATATTAACTTGTGAAACAAAAAAACAATACCATTTAATTTAATTCATTCTTTCTGTTGCAAATAATAAATATTGAACAAAACAAAATATTCATTTCAAATTTAGCAAATCAACATTCATTTTAGTTACCTTACAATAATAAATTCATCACTTTAACAGTTTCATGCTAATTATTTTCCAAAAAAATAAATTTTCATTTATGGTAATTGAAGTTAGGGAGGAAAAATGTGTATATTAAGCACAAATTGTATATTAATGCTGAAATAACATCGCAAAAGGTATATTATTATAATGCATTTTATACATGAAGGATCGGAATTCAAATTAAAATAACACGAAAAATATAGATGTGGATTATTGACTTTCTCCTTTTCATCAAAAAATAAAAATTAAAAAAAAATTATTTCGAGTATCATACTAGTGATAAGATCTTCGATACCAATAAAATGAAATAAATACTCCAAAAACTATTTACATCCACCAAGTAATATTTCTGACAATGACAAAATTAATGACCTAAGAATTTTATCTCTTCTAAAAATAATTGCTCCAACACTAATTCAGCAAAATACTCAATTGCAGGCGCAATGTCATACCTACGAAAACAAAACCCACAAAATATCAGTTACGCCCTTGCAAAAATAAATATTGAACACTACACAAACATAGTGATTTTAAAATTTCATAGAGGTTCATTATTGGTAATCTTCAAAGAATCATAACAACATAAAGGGTATTAATGATATTTCCAACTTTTTCAGGGGCATAAATGTAATATTTACCTATTTGAAGATTTATCTATGTTGCTTTTAGCTTCACGACCTCTTGTTGAGGTTGGTAGAAATCTCTTTCGTATAACATTCCACTTTGCGACGTTAGCCTTTGCAATGCTAACATGAATCGTGCCTATTTATGAATTTCCCAAAAATATAATTAAAATTAAAATAATACTAAATTTACAATATTATAAAATTTAGTTCATCATTAATAATAATATATATATTATTAATTACCCATTGAAATCCAGCAAGGGCCCACCAGCATCCAGGCAATCCAAAGCCTTTACTTGCTACCAGCTACAAAATGGAGAAAAATAAACACCAAAAATAAATAAATAAAGTAAATTTTGTTTTTTATAAATGTTAGTAAATAAATATAGTACATAGACTAAAAGGCCACCAAAGCAAAAGCATCCACTCATCGAAAGACTCAAAAACTTCAGATCTCTGCCAGCCTGAAAATACACCACAAAAAAACAAACTTAATTTTCCCCTTTTAAAATTAAAAAATGGAATTAATAAAATTAAATATAAAAAAAAAGTGTACCAAAAGAGTGCCTTCCAAGCTATGAGTAGCCGGCGTAACACACAACGCTATAAAATACGGAATCAAAACCTTATGCATCTACAAGCAAAACATAATTCACAAATTTCACGAGGGTAAATACGAAAAACATCCCTAAAAATAATCCATTTAAAATTAAACAAAAACCTGTTTAACAATTAGGAGGTCATTCGTGAAGAGTTGAGGAAGAAGCCACGGTACCGACGTGCCAATCGTACCTAACGATACGCCAGTTATTGCACCAATTATTACAAGCGATTTCAATAACATTCTCGCCTACGATTTAACCACATATTATATTATTTTTATTTAAGAGTGAATAAAAAAATTAAGATAAATGAAAATGGTACCTTAGATAAGCTTCGGTTAATACCATGAATAAGTTCAGGCATGAAAGATTGAGCGGTTTGAGAGAGAGGCTCTCCCCAAACCGTGCACATACAATACACATTTATCATTACCTACAAAATAAAATAATTAAATAATTTACACATGAGAAATTTTAAACTTTTAAGCGGTAGAAGTGTAAATTACCTGATGGGCCGCGATAGTGATGGCTCCCATTGACGTGGCAAAGTATGTCAAGAATGCATAAAATGCCACCTTCATATATCATAAAAATAGGGGTTATAAAACAAAGGGGCTTTTTTGTAATTTAGTATAATACAGGGACTTTTTTGCAAATTTACCTTCGAAGTCATAGTGACAAAAACAGGGGCTGCGATTTGAAGAATCTGAAGGACTTCTTTTCTAGACGGTACCGTTACTCGAAACGCATCGAAGCCCGTGCTTTTCAAATTTAGAACCATCATAAACGACGCAACAACCTAAGACAAACACAAGTTTAAAGCAAAATTACGAAAATGTCCCTATAATAACTTCCCTCATAAAAAGACGAAAAGTTAGTTAGTTACTTGAGAGAGCATAGTTGCCCAAGCCGCACCGGCAATACCGTACTTGAAGAAACAGCAAAGGAAAATATCGCCGAATAAATTAATTACACTCGCTAATGTTAATGCTTTTAGTGGGCCCCACGAATCCTTCATGCCTAAACTGTACAATTTATTTTACTTTTTAATTAATTGTACGCAATTAAAAAGGAAAGAGAGAAATTATGGTTGAAATTAATACCTGGCACTTTGAGCGACCAATCCTACGAGTACTGCAGGCCATGCAAAGGCCCGAATCTGAAAATAAAAAATTATTATTACGCAATGAAATTTGTATGTTACGAGAGAGAGAGAGAGAGAGAGAGAGAGAGAGAGAGAGAGACGACGACGACGAACCTGTACATAGGTATTTGCAGAGGGAATTATGTGAAAATTTCCAGACCCAGCAAAAGCTATCGGATTTAAAGAGATATTTGCGAAAATATCCTTGTTTTAGTTCGAATTTACCATTAATTGTATGCATTTTGGAAGTTGAAACGTACCAGCTAATACTTGAGGACCAAGTAATTTAGTGAAAAGAAACATTATGGATCCACTTGTAAAGGCGACAAAAAGAAGCATCGAAATTTGATGTTGCGCTAGTTCTTTATCCTGTATTTTGAATCGCAAAATTACCCTTTAATTTAAACCCAATTTTGCCCCAATTAAACCAATTTGTACCATCCATATGTCTTAAAGGGCAAATCACATGTAATAAATCATTACAGAAAAAATAAAGGAAAGAAAATCAATAGAACCTGTTGAGCGAGTGAAGTAGCCACCATATTGGAGGTCGCAATTGCGAGAAACATGAATATGTAACTCAGATAATCACAGAACACCGTACCAGGCCCTATAACAAAATGCAAATCACTTGATTGAATGATTTTTTAGGGTTTAACCAAAAGACAATAAAACCTTTTTCAATTTAACCCCCAAAATCTGCAAAATCGCAAAGTATAACAACATACCAAGAGCAGCCAGCTCGAGAGAACTCGATTGGCCAATAACCATGGTATCAATCAAGCTCATGAGAGGTCCACAAATCCAGAGACCCACAGCTGGACCAGCAAACACCACTATCTCCCTCATCTGTTCCAGTATTCCCTTCTCCAATACATCCGAGGCTTCTAATTGGCTGTGGCGGGATGAACGGACAGTTACGGATGATGAACGGAGTTGACGTGGTCGGAACATGGAGCACCAATGGGTTGTAGTGGTACCAAGTTTGCGGGCGTTGCATGGTTTAAGGAAGGTAGTGCGTGGACCGGGTTTAATGGAGGCTAGAGAGAGGAGGCGAGGTGTGGTAGGTGGGGACAAGAGGAGCAACGAAAGAGCCATTTTCACTTCTCTCTCTCTCTCTCTCACTTTCTCTCTAGCAGTTGTATCTGATTGAGATTGAGTATCGTGAGGAAAAGAAACACGGCTTTTATGCCTTTATTTGCATTGAGAAAAAATATGCTGATCTGCTAAAAAGCCTAAAATTGCCTTACTTATTATTAATTTTAAGGTAGTTAACAAATTCAAATTCAATAATCAATCTATATTCGAGTTAGGCTCGAACATATTCGGTTCGAATCAAATTGTCACTTAATCTAATCTCGAACATATAATGATGTTGTTCGGGTTCGGCTCGACGGAATTCGAACAATTCGGTTCGTTCTATTTTAAGTATTTGTTTCGGTTTTTTTTTTAATGATACCAGACAAGCGTCGCTGGTCTATAACGGTACAATAACTAATATTATAAAATACATTGTGTCATTTCGATTCATTTATATAAAATTATCAAATTAAAAAATTTAACGATATTTATATAAACTAAAATTTCACTGATTCTACACAAACTTGAACAATATTTGTAAAAGTAACACTTTCATCTCATTGTGGGGCGAAAATAATTTTTTTGCGAACAAATATTTATTGGTGTGAAAAGCAAGATGTACATACGTTTGTAGGGCCGAAAATGATATTTTTTCTTATTTTCACACCAACAAATATTCTCAAAAAAAAAAAAACAATCATTTTCATCCCGTAACGTAATCAAAATGCTATTTACAAATTGAATCAAAGTATCATTATTTTTGCAAATTTCATCCGATCGAAAAAGTTTCATTCTCTAAGACCTCGAAGATCATTGTTAACCACCCCAATATTATTTCGTTTTTCTCAATAATTCCAGATAAAACAATGTACCAACACTATCATCTAAACAAGAAATGCATCCACATACAATGTAAATAATTATATCGATACATAAACTTTCATTGTTTGTTCATTGTCGTTGCTTCAATTTAATTATATCGAAAATTATTCTCATTAACATATTTATATTGTTGTATGCTTTTGTGCATCGATTAATCCAAAAGAATACATCGCAACATATCATGAATTACAAACACATAAATTAGAAAATATGTTAATTAATTCTCATCATCTAAACCTATAATTTAATGTCTATGTTGCAAAATTAATAACATAGTACACGGATTGTTATTAGGGGTGTCAATGGGGCGGATATTGCCCGAACCGATCCGAACCGTATACGAAAAATATCCGGATCCGAAAATAAAATATACGGATCCGGATGGAACCGGAACCGTATCCGTTTTTACGGATATAAATCCGGATCTAGGAGCTAAAATTTTGATGGATCCGGATACTATTCGAATACGAATAAAATTTGTAAATGAATATCCGTTTTATTGTAATAATGATCAAAATTATAGTAATACATAATAAACAATAACTATATTTTAATTCACAATAATACATAATAATCAATAATCACTTATATATATGTGTATATATATAATTTGTTTTAAAATTATAAATTAATCAATATTTGAAGTCTAAAAATATTATTATATCATAGTATGTGTTTTAATATCCGAATAGGATCCGTATTCGTATCCGACAATATCCGTATCCGTTTAATATCCGAACCGTATCCGAATCCTGATAGTACCGTATCCGGATCCATATCCGAAAAATAATATGAATATGGATCTGGTACGACCACTATCCGAACCGTATCCGAACCTTTGACACCCCTAATTGTTATATACAAGGTTCAAAAAACTATATAACGAATATTTAAAAATGTAATTATTTTTTTCGAGGAGCAAGGTCCCCACTAATAATATTTATTTCTTATTAATTATTTTATTCTTAACTAAAATTGACCCGATTTCAATATTTCGTGATATATATTATATTATGAAACAAAACCCCAAATCTTGCAATCTAATAATCAAATTAAGTTATCCCACAACACAACATAATAAATAAATTACACCCAATCTAATAACCGAAAATGGAGACAAACAAACAAAAACTCTGGAGAACAATTCCAACGAATAAAAGCAAAGCTCTATAAGTTTAAATCCACATAAAGTAGAACCAAAAAAGTTTTAAATTTATCAAAATAATAATAATAATATATGGAACATGCAAATCACATGAAATCATAATCATCAGCCTCGTCATATTTACCACTCGGTACAAACTCCTCTTCTCCTTTCTCCACAATAAGTTGCTTCTTCTTCGCCCCTATAAATAATTAAACAAGCATTCAGGGTCATAACCGCAAAAGAGTAAATTCCAATTTAATAGATAGATAAATAAATAAATACCTTTTTTCTTGCCAGCTTGAGAATCTTTTTCCAATTTGATTTTCTCGTTGGAAATAGCGTTAACAGAGGAAGCAATATCTTTCGCATCCGCAGCTTTCAAATTCGTCATCGAAAGCCTTATTACCGCCTTTAATAATCCATTGTAGTGATAGCTTTTCTGTTTTTTTTTAAATTATTTTTTAAATTCAATTAACACCACACAAAAAATAACAAAATTTTAGAATTAAATTCGATAAAAATAAATGTACCTCGTAGGGACGAATTTTATGGGAGATGAGTTCGGCGTATTCCATGAAATCATTTTCAGATATTGGGATGAAATTTTCTAAATTTTTATCGTCACCGCCTTTCTTTTTGAATAATTCCGATGCAAACTTGTAATCTGCCTCTTCGATAAGCCTACAATTTTAAAGAGGGGTATATGTGAGAATTGAGATTATGTTATTTTGCAGGGGGGTATGTATGAAATAATATATTTATTACCTTTGTTGGCGTAATTTCTCGGCAACAGGGTCCGAGAGAACCTCGTCATCAACTTGCACGGTTTTCGATTCTGGTTCTTTTCCCTTTTTTGATGCGGCTCCTTTGCCACTTGGCTTCGGTTTCGCTGGCTCTGGTTTTGTTTCCTATTAAATCAACAATGGTTTAGATTTCAGGGGCAAAATGTGATATTTGAGATTTTAGTATTACTGGGTACAAATGAAAAAAGTACCTTAACAGGTTCGTCATCATCTTCCCAAGATTCCTTGACTTCGTCCTCATCGGCATCTTCGTCGGCCCATTGGCTTTTTATCGGTTCGAGAATCAATGCAGGTGCAACTGGCGTGAAATCATCTTCTTCTGCGAAAAATTAACAAAGAAATTTAATGAGTGAGGATCGATTTGGGATAATTGAGCTAATGATTGAGCTAATGGAAATCCTGATTGATGATTTCAGATAAAGTAGAATTGAATAAACAAGTTTGAAGTAATTTGATTAACACGAATTAAATCTATACTTCACGAAGAAGTAATAATGAAGAAAAGACCATTCAATCTAATGCAAAGTACAAGAAGCGAAATTCACCTTGCAAATAACCAATAAATTGTTTCTTTTTCTCAAATCAAATCAGGGAACAAGTTTCAAAAGGACAAATAACCAAAAAGAATATCAACAGAAATTCAAAAAGTAAAAAATTACCCCAATCGGCCATCGTGTTCTTTGTCTCTTTGTCGAAAACGAACTCTTGGATTAATCTGACAACGAAGCAACAATTTCCGCCGTCAGATCTTAATCCACCGCCGTTCCACTCGAGAGAAATAGATTACGCCTCCTTAGTGGGCGTTGATGCGCCCACCGAAACACGCCGGGAAATTGGATTAGGGTTTTGGCTTTCCGCCGAGAGAGAGAAAAAAAGATTTGAGCTTTGGTAACCGCTTGGACTAAAGAGAAAATTACCGAAATAGGGTCTGTATGTGACTAATGCAATAAAATAGTATTTTATAGATCGGTCCTTGTAAATTACGGAAATTTGTTTTCGACCCAAAAACCAACAAGCCAGAGTCCCCTTTTATCTTCCTCTTATTTAAATATCAAATATCAAATATCAAATTTACCCTTATATAATGCAATAAATATAGAACGCTATCTTAAAAAAAAAAATAGTTTTAAGCATTGAATTCCTTACGAAATGTCATAAATTATATATTTTTAATTTTTTCCTCATTCTAAATTCAATTTTGACGTTTTTCATACCGTTCAAAAGGTCTCGACAAGTATAATATAATTTGATGTATAAAATGAGTTTAACTCATAAAAAATAGGTTAAATTTTGTTTTGTTTTAAAATGAGAAAGAAAAATGTTTTGTGATGTCCTGAATGAAGATAGGGGTGAAGAAAAAAAAAAGAGAAAGTCTAAGCACACTGGAAAATTAATCCATGCCGAACAATTTCGCATCACGCACTTTGCACGCATCGAACATAATTGTATGTGAATGTAATTTGTGATGTGTTAGCTTATTTGACAACGGGACTATTTTCATTTGTGATGTAATTGTATGTGGATGTAATTTCTGATGTGTAAAAATATTTGTATTCAAATTCGAGTTTTCGGATTAATAATAGGCGCTGACTATATAAAATGGTATAACTTATATTTAAAGTATATATTGATATGTTAATTTGGAAAATGACAATTTCTGAAGTGATGTTTTTTCAAGTATAGGTCGTAACTCGCGAAGTTAGGCATACTTAGCAGTTCATTCGAACGATGACAAATTTGTAAACTGAGATTCGAATATTCCACACAGTTGAGATGCAGCCCATTAAATTTGTGGGTTACGATAAATGAAAGTTCGAGTCAAATAAAATAATAATAATGAATGATAAAAAAAATGATCCGGGATAAGAAAATAAATATGTAATCAAAGAAAAAATGATGATATGATAAAATGTAAATATTAATAAAATATATTTAAAATAAACAAATAACCAAGATTCGTATGATTTATATACTTATATTAATAATATTTTATAAGTAGAGAGTCTTATAAGTAAATTTATATTTGAATAAAATATTAAAATTTGACTTGGTCAAAGGAGATAATACGTCATTAGATAAATTCAACAACTAGTCTATAATCCATCTCATCTAGTCATTTGCATTCTTAATTCTCGTTTTTCTCGTTTTGGTTTTTTGGAACCAAGAGAGATATAGGTTAGAATTGTGGAGGGAGCTGTATTGTACGAATACGACGATACGACGACGCATATCAGATACGGTGATAGAACAATTTAACATATGATTTATGATACAAAACTGATACGGCGATACGAATTTAGTTAGAATTGTGGAGTGAGCTGTATTGCACGAATACGGCGATACGACGACGCATATCAGATACGGTGATAGAACAATTTAACATATGATTTAGGATACAAAACCGATACGGCGATACGAATAAATTCGATTTTTTAAGTTTTCGTGCAACAAGGGAGTGAGATATTAGTGACGAGTTTATGAGTTATACGAAACTTTATTTAGCTCATGTTATATTTTATGATAACATGCCATCAAGTTATTGATTGCGTTCACATTATATTTGTTTTTGCTCATGAATTTTATTTATGTCTTTTGTGAACTTTTATTTATACATTGAGTAATTATGTTTGTTGAAAGCACGAACCTCAACATTTTTAAACTATGGTGGAAATTGTCCTTCTATTTTATGTAATTGAGATATGATAATAACTAGGAGATTATTCGGGTTTCGCGACAGTTTTGTTTCATTTGTTTTGCCATACACATATAATATATACACATAATATATAATTACGATTTTTCGGAAATCAAATATAAGACTTTGTGAAAATAAAAATGATATTAATTAAGGAAGTTTGATGATGACAAAATTATTATACTATTTTTAAATCGGACACAATGAGAAATATTTATTTAGTACTTTAATACAACACATACAAAAAAAATAAATGTCACTATATAATAATAAAATAACATATGTGAACATAAATAAAAAACAAAACCATATGATATTTTAATTTTTCATATCTAAAAATAAGAATAATAATATTGTAAAAGTTCAAAAAAATTATTTGTGTCTGATAAATTTTATGTAATAAGAATAATAATATTGTAAAAGTTCAAAAAAATTATTTGAGTCTGATAAATTTTATGTTTCTTGTCTATTATTGAAAAATATTATTTAAGTTAAAGAAATTATTTGTGTTTAATCAATAATTTTTTTTCACTTTTTTCTTCTTCTAAAGATTAACATGAAATTGTTTTAAGTAAAAGTACAAATATAACATAGTTAGTAGTATGTGCAAATTTTTACAATTATAGTTTGAATAATAATAATAATCAGGCTTACAAGTCATTGATGTAATTATATTTATTTTTATATATTTTTTTACATAATTATTTTCATAATTTTAAGTTAGAGAAAAATAATGAATATATGATAATATGGATCTCAAAATAAAGATAAAATTCAAGTGAATATATTTCTTAATTTTTTTAAATTATATTATGAAAAATATTAACAATATTTAATGTATGTTTTATGATATTATATATTAATTTATTAATGTTAGATATTTAAACTTTTCAATTTCTATCATGTAACATATTGTGAAAAAAATTCAAAATCAAATACAACTGGTCTAACATGAACCTAACGAATAATATTTTGACACATCATTAGTGTAAAATAATGTGGCATTATAAAATCGCTTAAAACTATGTATAAAATAAGGAACACATAAATATATACAAATAAAACATAATCACATAAAATCAAAAGTTAATCCATGGTCCATATGTTACCACATATCCTAATTTAGTGGTTGAAACAATTGTGATTATTTGGCATGAGAAAATTGCAAAAAGATAGGTCAAAAATAAAGGTTTGATAAATAACATTACTCTATTCTTTTTTTTTTGTTGCCTAATCAGTATGGTAAATTTGCATTTTCTAACTAATCCAAAAATATCATATTTACTCTTTTAAACATAAAAAGTTGACCACATTTATTCTTTTAAAAATCCTAAACATCATAATAATTTAACGAGTTAACAATTTGAATAGTTTGATATTTTATAAGTTAATAATTCGAGTACTTCTAATATTTTACAAGTTTTGAAAGGATACGTATGATATTTTAGATTTAGAAAGGATAAATATAATGTTTTATACATTTTAAGGGTAAATATGTAAATCTCCTCGCCTTCTTTTTACAAAGCATGATGAAATCTGAACCGTCGATTGTTTGTTTGCCCAAATTCCACCACTCTCCTCTACCTAGCCAGCTAGCCTCACTCTCTCTTCCCTCTCCCTCTCTAAAACCTCTCTTCTCCTGGTCTCTCTCCGAGCCATGGAGTCACTGCGGCAGCTCGGCCTCCTCCCAAAACCTCTTTTCTCTCTCTCTAAACCCTCCTCTTTGCATCTCTCGAATACCAATTTTTCTCATTCCAATTCCATATCGAGTAAAGCTTCCACCGTTTGCTTCTCTACAAAATGGGCTGATAGATTGTTCGGCGATTTCAATTCATCTACTTCTACTGTCGAACCACCAATTACCATTGATAATAGTAGTGAGGGGTTTATCTCTTCTATTGTTTCTCTTATCCCATCTTCTTCTGACCGTACGTTGCCTCTCCCCATTGATTTCTACAAGGTTTTTACTTTCTATCTCCAAAATCACCAGAAATTCATATCTGTATTGGTACAAATTTTGTCTGGTACCTAAATTTGGAAGTTGGTTTCGTCGCATTATAGGTTCTAGGAGCAGAGACCCATTTTCTCGCAGATGGAATCAAGAGAGCATTCGAAGGACGGACCTCAAAGCGGCCTCAATACGGGTTCAGCCCAGACGCTCTGATTGGTCGAAGGCAGATCCTCAATGCCGCATTCGAAACCCTTTCTGACCCTCCGACCCGTTTGGAGTATACACAAGGCATTTTCGAGGACAGAGATTCTACCATTTTAGTTGATGTCACTTGGGATAAGGTAATATTTACCCACAAAATTTAGGGTTTTCAGATTATTCGAAACTAATTTCTTCTCTTAGGTGCCTGGAGCTTTATGCGTACTACAAGAAGCAGGAGAGAACGAACTGGTAATCGAAACTGGTACGCATCTTTTGAAAGAGAAACTACCAAAGAATTTCAAGCAAGATATAGTTCTAGCAATGGCACTCGCTTACGTGGACATCTCCAGAGACGCCATGTGGCGAAACCCTCCTGATATAGTGGAATGTTGCGAAGTCCTCGAACGAGGCCTCAAACTCCTTCAAGAAGAAGGGGCAACGAACCTAGCGCCAGATTTAATGTCGCAAATAGACGAGACCCTAGAAGAGATCACGCCTCGTTGTGTGTTGGAGCTTCTCTCTCTTCCCCTAGACTCGGCGCACCGCACCAAGAGAGAGGAGGGTTTACGTGGTGTCCGTAATGTTTTGTGGAGCGTTTCCGCCATTGGTGGAGGCTTTACTAGAGAAGTGTTCATGAACGAGGCTTTTCTTTCCATGACTAGCATCGAACAGGTTCGTGCCTAATTATTCTCTCTCTCTCTCAATCTCTATCACTTTCTCTCTCTAACTCTCTCTCTCTCTCTATCTTGTTTACAGATAGAACTATTCACGACTGCACCGAGTAACATACCTCCAGATCAATTTGAAGTATATAGTGTCTCGCTCGCTTACGTGGCGCAAGCCGTGGCATTCAAAAACCCTAATTTTATCGTCAGAGCCGATGCATTGCTAGGTCAACTCCAAAGCCCTAACCCTAATTCGATCCAAATACCTGAATTCACTTTAGAGAGAGGTCTTTGTGCGCTTTTAGTAGGAGACTTGGAGAAATGTCGCAAATGGTTAGGTTTAGATAGCGAATCGTCTCCTTATAGAGACCAAGAGGTTGTTGACTTTATATTGGAGAGCTCCAGTTCGAATACAAATGGAGATGATGATGACAGTAGTGGTATAGAATTGTTGTTGGGTCTTTGTAGATTATTGGAGACTTGGCTGGTGCAAGTGGTTTTCCCGCGATGTAGAGATACTCGCGAATTGAATTTGGAATTTCGATTGGGAAATTACTACGATGACCCCGTGGTTTTAGGGTTTTTAGAGGGTATAGAAGGAGGTGTCGGGCCCCACTTGACATCTGTCGCTCTGGCGCTCGGTACGGTTAAATCGAAAACCCTAAATGCCTTCCATAAGGTTTTTCCTGTAATTATGAATGGATATGAGGGGGAGAACGAAATTGATGTAGAAAATGAAGGGGTTGATGGTAATATCGGAGAAGTTGAAGGGTTAGATAAGAGAGAATTTTGGGGGGTTTATTTGAAAGATTCGACGGTTAAGATTTTGTCTGCTGGTGCGGCGGTTGTTTTCTTGACGATTTTGGGTCTTAAATTATTGCCTGGTGGAAAAGGACGATTTTACCCTTCTGAAAATAATAAGTCTGTGCCTGTAACGGAGACCAATTTCGTCAATTCAACTGAAGGTATAAGTTATAACGCCTCTCCTCTTTATTAATTAATTCTTTTTGAGGAAATTTGGGGAGCCATCTTAATGAATTATGTATGGTAAAATTATATATATATATTTTTTGTATGTTTGTTTATGTAGAATTAATAGACGAAATAGATGTGGTCCCAATGGACGGGATACTAGCCGAAAGCCTTGTACGCAAATGGCAAAGCATCAAATCTCTCGCTATGGGCCCCACTCATTCTATCGAACCCCTTAATGAGGTAACTCTCTCATGACACAAAAATCAATAAAAATACATCGAAGTATATAAAACATAACGAAGCAAAAATTTAATTTTCATGTTCTTTTTCCTCATTCTGTAGATACTAGACGGTAGGATGTTGAAAGTATGGACAGAACGAGCGAACGAGATGGCGACACGTGGTTGGCATTGGAAGTACGATTTAATAAACGTATCAATCGACAGTCTCACCGTTTCACTAAACGGGAAACACGCCACGATCGAGGCCACGATCGAGGAGTCCGCCCGTTTAATAAACGGGCATACCGAAGACGAGAACGCGAACGAGCGATCTTCGTTTTATTGCGCAAAGTATGAGATGGAGCATACCAAATCGGGATGGAAGATTCTAGACGGGGCTCTTTTGAAACCAGAATAGTATATATCTTAGTTTATATTACATAATATCAAAAGCGTTAATGTTTTGTTTTTATGGCCATGTGGTGAATTCGAAGACCTTTAGAACGATATCGAACCCCGTTGGGATTTGCCAAATGAACAATAAAACGTTTATTGTGTTTAATGCAATGTGTAGACTCCGTGCCGTATCGTTCCCCTTTTGCATGGCCGGCACCAACGCAGCGGCCAATGCCCATAGTACCGTTATCCCTACAAAAATAATTACCCAAAACAAAATTAAGAAAATATATAATATATAGGATACATAAATGTTAGAAAAGGGGTAAAGATAAGCGTACCGGCTCCGGCGAAAAGGTGGGGACCAGGGAAGAGCTTGCCGGTACGAAGCCAAGTGTTGACGCCACCACCAACAGCTTCGAGTACACCAAATCCGAGTAATATAGATCCTGCATTGAAATGTCGATCCCTAAAAGATCCCTTTAGCAAAGTTTTCCTCTCCTGAATCCACCAAATATTATATTGAATTTCATTTTAAGGACCCTAGCGAAAATATGGTTCGATTTATGTTACGAACTTGCCTCGGTTAATAGTTGGATCTTGGCCACAACTGGCAACAATGTGGCCGGTGGTGGTGGAAGCGAGGATGCCTCCTCAGCGCCACCGCCAGCTGGCACGGCCTCTGGCGTTGCTGGCGTTTGCACCTCTTTCTTCAACTCATTTATCTCATCCTGTCACGCCAAAATAGACGCGTAAATATTAAATTGTTTAAATGGACATGCATGATATTTTGGGGTTTTAGGCTATTTGTGAAATTTATTTCATTTTTAACCTGAATAGTCCTGACGCGGCGCCATTGCCAGCCGAGATAACCGGCCCAAAGCGTATATGCGAAAAGGCCCCCCATAGCAAGTGGATGTATAAGAGCCATTGATCTTCCTTCTAGTAAACCAAATTCACCCCCTACCGCCATTGCTTCCTTCACAAATATTTTACACAACACAAAAAATCAAATATAAATAGTTCAAGGGTTTATGTGCAAAAAAGTTCCTGAATTTTTTAAAAACATAACAGAAACATTAATGGAGCGAGACTCGCCTGTGGAGGGAGAAAAAATGGAACAGCAGAAACTGCAGCCGAGAAAGAGAGAGAAACGATTGGATTTGGGACAATTTGGGGACATTTTTGGGTACTGGCAGATGTTAACGAACTAGAATTTGAATTCGAATTCGGATTAGGAGGGTTAGAGCAAGAACTTGGTATTAGGCGCATGGCACCCAACATGGCTGTTGTAATCGTCATTGCTCTCTCTCTCTTTCTCTCTCTCTCTCTGTCTGCTGATGGGGGAGCGTGGAGGAGTGGAAGGAAGGAAAAAAGAGAGAAAGAGATAAGAGGGATTATTCTATGCACCCGGTGCACGAATTTAAATTACATAAAAAATGAAAATTCTAGTTTTTTTAAATGTGCTGATTTTTTTAGAAAAATAAGAAACACAAAAAATTAGGCCTGTTCGACAACGGATGAAATAGAAAAGGATAACTTAGTACAAAAGTTAGTCTATTATATGGAATAGAGATATTCCAACTCTATAATAGAATAGAGAAAGTTCATTAAATCATGTATTTATTTCGACATAATCCAAAATTATTCCCAAGATGGTTCGGCAGGAATAGAACGGATTAGATGTTTTATTCTCTTATTCCGTGCTATTTTGTAGGTGCCAAACAACACCTTATAGTTCAAATCAACGAAAAAACTACATCAAGTGTCTCGGAGATGATCGACGAACGCGAGGTGGTTGGGCGGGAAGGATCACGTGTGAGTGCGATAGCTTGAAGACACAACGGTTGAATCCGATAACTTGAAGGTGTCCAACGCGATGCACTCGATGATAACTTGTATGCCATTAATTGGTTTGGAATGGAAGATATCTATTTAACTAAAAAAAATTGTGCAAGGGTTAAAAATGTTGGAATAGATAATGAAAATAATAAAAGTAAGAGATATAGAGAAATCAAGAAAAAGAAATCGAAATCTTGTAAGTTTATTGATTGGATCGAATAACAAAATACATTGAATTTTTGATACTCATTTAATTGTACATGAAATTTATTCTAGTAATATTAAAAAAAAAATTAAAATATGTAGTATTATAGTTTTCAAGCTCTAACCCTTGTTTTAATGTGGAAGTTTGAAACATTGAGTTGAATAAAATCTAGATTTTTTAGATATATTGTATCATATCAAAAAAAAATTATCATTATTTTTCCTCACCACGATGTTAAAACCAATCATTTTACCAATTCGGCTAGTGTATTGTCACGTCAATTATTTTTAATTTAGAGACGACTTTAATTACTTTATGTGATTTATGAGAAAATATTGTGCACTCCATGGATATGCACTATCATGTGCACACCATCAATAGGAAATCGACACGTGACAGTTGACTATTTTAATTGATGCAGTACATTTGGAGTGTCATGGATATGCACTTTCATGTTCATGAATATGCACTTTTAATTTGTCACGTGTCGTATTTCTATTGATGACGTGCATATTCATGAAATGTGTTAGCCAATTCTCATATTTATCAATAATGCTGCGTAGCACGTATTTAAACCCCACAAAAAACTCGCACATGTTATAACATACATATTTTTTTTGTCATCACATGATTTTTTGTTCCTCAAATATGAAATTTTTAAAAAAATTGAATTACAAATTCTTTCGTTCGCGTCTCTTAAATTTTCTAGGTATAACAACATGTACATTTTTTTCTTTTTTTGTAAATAAATAATCTCTGATAAATAAACTCACGTAAATATTCTTTTAAGTTAAAACAAAAATGATAAAAATATGACTCTAAATCTCTGTTCTCTAGACTATTATATTTTACCAAAAATAAACAAATGCACGAACAAAATTTTGCTGTATATAATGCATGAACGTTTACAAATATTAATTTGTGAACCAAGGTTTGCCCACAATTTTATATAGAAAGCTATTAACCCAATGGATTATGACTTGAGAGGCCCAAAGAGTCTAGTCAATCGTCCATTCCCTCCAGTATCGTCAATCTACATCACCTCCAGTATCCAGTACACAGAACCTTTGGCGCGAAACTCTTCCCGCCATCTACAGTCTCCTTCCCGCGCCTACTTATCTGTTATCTCTCTCTCTCTCTCTCTCTCTCTCCCTCGCAGCCTCGCTCTGCTCTCAATCTCAACAATGGCTCCGAGAGCTCTGCGGAAGCACAGAACACAGGCTAAACAATCGATCGATTCAATTACCTGTTTCAATTGTGGATCCGGCGGCTCTGAGGAGGAGCTGCTTCTGTGTGACAGCTGTGATTCCGGGTGCCATACCTTCTGCCTCCGCCCTATTCTGCCATGCGTTCCTCTTGGCTCTTGGTCTTGCCCTTCTTGTTCCTCCGCCTCCTCTTCCTCCGAGAACAAACCCCCTAAAAGTATGCAAATTGATGTCATTTCGTTTTTTTCGTTAATTATTTGTTCCATTTCACGGGCTTTTGTACATTTAGGATTTGTAAAACTTGGAGAATGTGTAATTTCTTGAGTTTTCACTTTTCATCTGTATATCATTCGTTGCCAAAATCGCTCTCGTAGAAGGATTCCTTGCTCCCATTTTATCAAACACCTTGTGTGCAAGGAAGATTATACCTTTTTCTCGATTTTTTCTTTAACCTTTCTTAATTCATGTCCATTTCTATAAAGGGATTGCATCAGATTATGACCCCAATCGAAAGTTTCATTAGATTTTGTTTGCATATATTTATTTCTTGATCTTCCCTTCGCTGGAATACAAATCTCTGAAGTTATTATCCTTTATCAATTTAATGCAGAATTCCCTCTAATTCAGACCAAAATAGTGAACTTCTTCAAAATCAAGCGTGCATCCAATTTCGACAAGATAGACATCAACAAAAAACGAAAGAGAAAGAGTGTACTAACCACAAAAAGAAAAAAGAAGCTATTGCCTTTTAACCCTTGCGAGGATCCTAAAAGAAGGTTAGAACAAATGGCTTCTCTCGCAACCGCACTTACTTCGACAGGTACAATCTTCAGCAACGAGTTGACTTATTTCAAGGCCCCCAAATCAGCTAATTGTGCGGCGTTAGAGAAAGGCGGCATGCAGGTACAAAATCGAACAATTATTTATTTTCTTTTTTGCAATATATGATTTCTCAAATCCTAATCTAGTATTTTATTGGTCTTTCTTCCAATGATTAGGTATTACCAAAGGAGGATAAAGAGACTTTAATCCAATGCAAAAATATGATGCAAATGGGCGAATGGCCTCCTCTTTTGGTCGTTTTCGATCCTGTCGAAGGGTTAGTCTCTCTTTCTCTCTCTCTCTCTCCAAAATGGTAAGATGGCATATACTGTGCCACCAGATTTCAACCAAACATCCTCAATTCCCTAATTAACCCACTTAATTAACTTATGAATTAACACATGTGAATTGATTAACATGATAATTAATATTTAAAAATTATTAATTCAATATTTATTGTTAATTGGGATGTTAATTAAGTGGGTTAATTAGGAAATTGAGGATGTTTGGTTGAAATCTGGTGGCAAAGTATAATTTCTCAAATGGTCATAAACAAAATGCTAATAATTTTATTTTTAGGTTCACGGTAGAGGCGGATAGGCCCATAAAGGACCTAACGATAATAACCGAATATGTGGGTGACGTGGACTATTTGAAGAATAGAGAAAATGATTATGAAGGAGATAGCATGATGACTCTTTTATCGGCCAATGATAAATCGAAAAGTCTCGTAATTTGCCCCGATAAAAGAAGCAATATCGCGCGATTCATTAACGGCATTAATAATCACACTGCGTAAGTACTCTTTTTTGCAGAGAAACCCCTAATATTTGATGTAATTTGGTAATTTTGATTTTTGAAAAATTCAGGGATGGGAGGAAGAAGCAGAATTTGAAATGTGTGAGATTCGACGTGGATGGTGAGTGCCGAGTTCTCTTAGTAGCGATAAGAGATATACGAAAAGGAGAGAGGCTTTATTACGATTACAATGGAGATGAAAATGAGTATCCTACTCATCATTTTATCTGATTTTTACTTTTTAACCCTCCCCATTTTATGATTTTGCAATGTTTTTTGTGTTATTAATACAAACTTGTTTTCTCTAAATGACCTTATTCATAATTAGATTAATCTTAGTGTCCAACTGTGACTTTCCCTTTTTTTATACGACACCTCATCGTTTATTTAGATTAATTTAAATATCCTCTGCATTATTGATAATTGTAATGAATAAATAAAAAAATATGAGATGTACCATTATTCTTGTTAAATCGTCAATTAAAATTGTTCGAAGTGAAGGATTTAAATCAAAATTCTTTTTTCTGATTAAACATCTCTAGGTGAAGAAGACCAAGAAATACCATAGATTTAATGTATATAATATAAATACATAATTTAGCTATCAAGATTTCAAATCTCAGTCATAACTTGATTAATCCTAAACCTTATTAAACAAATGATTTGGTTTGCCGTCAACCACTCCACAAAAAAGAAAAACAAGAACAAGAAGCAAAACTAGCTCTCTCCTCCCTTCTAGAAGAAAAACAAAAACAATGCAAAAACCAAGCAAAGACATGCTTCTCTAGTCTCTCTCTCTATCAACATTAATTATCTTCTTCACCACAAACTACTCCAAAATCCAAGAAAACTATCACAGATTAACCTCCAAATTATTCTCAGTCTCATGATCTCTCTCTACCCTCTCTCTCTTCTCCTCTCCCTCTTTTCTCTCTCCTATGCCCAATCCGATGACTTCACCCCGGCAGGCCCTACCATCTCCTTTCGACCTAGCGTTGCCATCGTCATCGGCATTTTTGCCATGATGTTTTCTCTCACCGGCCTTCTCCTAATGTATGCCAAATTTTGTCACTCATCGCCTACTCCAAATACCCGAAACGACGTGTTTCTCTCTCCTGATCGAGCATTCCCTGCCATCCCATCGGGCCTAGATAAATCCATCATTCAATCTCTCCCGTTTTTTCACTTCTCGGCGTTACGTGGGACCCGTGCCGGGCTCGAGTGCGCAGTTTGTCTTTCCCCCTATGCCGATACGGAGCTATTGCGCCTCTTGCCCACATGTAAACATGCATTTCATTTGTCGTGCGTCGACGAATGGTTGGAACAGCATTCGTCTTGCCCTCTTTGCCGAACCGAAGTCTCGGCTCATCCAGACGAATCAGGCGAAACCATACCATCGGATTTGTTCTCTCTTTTTATAGAGAGAGAACCCTCGACTCGATTTGATGACAAGATCATGAAAGAATTGATACAAGATTATCAAAGAGAAGACGTGCTGAATGGACCCGAGTACGACAAGTTCAAGCACCGAATAGTTATATCGGACTCGGTGTTACATAGCCGATGGAGTGCTCTCAACTCGGCTGATCTTATGTCGCTAAATTGTGATATGTTAGGATTCGACTCGAGCCGAATGTTCACCAGCCTGGCTCCACTCTCAACCAATGCACCGGATAAAACCCCAATAAAGATTCACGGCGAGAAGGTACTGTAATTTACTAATTTATGCAATGCATTATAAATAGCACTAAATCGAGTACATGACAGGTAACAAAAGTCAAGGAAGAAATGGAGAGAAGCTCGAATAGCAAAGAATTGAGCAGTTCGAATGGGGAGCCAAGCGCCATGATTTCACACGGGACGAGATCGAGATCCATGTCAGATGTTTTCAACTTGGCGCGGTTTAGAAGGTCGAGGGATCCAAACCCGATAGCGACAGTAGATGATCCGAGAAGGCGTCTGTGGCTGCCTATTGCGTGGCGAACCGTGCGGTGGTTTACTGGCAGAGAGAGAGGAGGTTATGCAAGAGATACCGTTACCCCGTATGACTCGGCTTATCCTAAAGGGGCAGAGAAAGTGAACTTTGTTTAGAGCAAAATTCTGATCCAAACCCGCAAGGATAATTAATGGTGGATTACATATTTTTTTGAGTCTTTGTGAATATGAATGGAAACCACGTTAGAGATGATTGGGGGGGGGGGGGGGGGGGGGGGGGGGGGGGGGGGGGGGGGGGGTTGTGTGTGTGTGTGTGTGTGTTGGAAACCACGTTATGTGTGTTCTTTTTTTAGGTTTTATTAGCTTGCAATTTAAATTTTGAAAGTGTGCAGGACATGGAGCTCCCATATATGTTTCCACAGATTGTACTACTTTCGTTATAATTTGTATGATATTATTTACTAATTGCAGTAAAAAATATCAAATTATGATAACAATATATATCATGTAT
Source organism: Luzula sylvatica (assembly GCA_946800325.1). Lineage (NCBI taxonomy): Eukaryota > Viridiplantae > Streptophyta > Magnoliopsida > Poales > Juncaceae > Luzula > Luzula sylvatica. The sequence goes on along the minus strand of OX326961.1, from coordinate 54,740,507 downwards.
ACCTCCTATATTAGACATAATTTATAGGGAAATTATAATTTGTCCCCCATTTCCCTTGAGATTTCCCCACACTAATTAATCTCATAATTAGTGTGGTGGATTAACGAGTAATTCATGATTATTAAAATTTTAATATGTAATTACGATCCATATCAATTGATGATTAATTCTAAATTATTAAAAATAAATAATTAAAAATTAATCGTAAATCCAAAACAGTAATAATTGAATTAACCATGAATTACTATTGTGGGAGAATTGTGGGGGAATTTGAGGGGCATGATATATGGCCTCTTTATATACATATTCCAAAGTCATGTATAGTTAAGTTATATTAGACAAATTTATATATATTATTTTACTAATGGTATCATGTGTACTTAATTGTTTAAGGAGCAATGATGCACATATCCCTTATCCCTCCCCATACACACACACATTTTTGATGTGTCACCATAACATTTAACATTTCAAATTTAACATCTTAATTGATAATTTAAGACAAAATTTCCATAACATTCATTATCTTGGAGTCATATTGCACATATGAATCACATAATGCATGTCCTAATGATATCATGTATTAAATAACTCAATTAGCTTGGGTCTAAGTGCATTATGTTTGAACAAAAGAATTTGTAGATGAGCAAAATAAATGGATAAAGTAGAGCATATGGATTGTTTAAATGAAAAAAAAAAAAGAACTCATCCATTACTGAAAATTGTAAAAAAAAAAAAAACTATGTTTATAAATTATAACTAACTGGTTAAGATTGTTTTAGCAATTTTGGCAATAATAATGCAAGACTATTTTTGTGAGTATTTTTGCAATTTTCAGGGGCTTCTTATGCAAAGTTCTCTTTAAGTAAAATACTGATCTCCTTCAGGAGATACCTAATCATACTCAACTACTAAGTCTACTACTATTTTCAACATTTTTGTAATTAAGAAAGCGATCTCTCTGGACGTCTTAAAACCATTTATTTAAATAAAATTGTTTAATTTAAGCCAAACATTTTACATTCACCCTCAAAAGGATTACAAATTTCGAGATATGTATAAAACAATGTATTAATGAGTGATGATGTGAAGCCCCTTACAATCGCCTCAACCAAGATGACGGATCTTCACGAGGTTTCTCTCTCTCTCGCGCGCGGACGGGCGCGGGGTGGGGGGGGGATCAAAAATATATGATGAAATTATTATTCGTTATATATATTGTTCAACGAATATTTTGGAGGAGTCAAGTCCCCTAATCCCTAATAAATGAATCCGATTAAACACATGCATATGTCTTAAATGAATATGTGTTAAACCAATATATAATAAATAACTAAATAAATTCTGTTTAATACATAAATTATTCTAATTTAACATGTGTCTTAATTTTATTTGTTTGTTTTACTATCAATGGCCAACACATCAATTGATATGGCGAAATAATTGATGTGGGGAAATTTGGAGGGTACAAGTATATTTTTCCTAATGTTATTTGTACTAGGGAAATAGCCCGCGCTTCGCTGCGGGATATAGTATTTGATAAGAAATAATATAATAAGCAAAAGTAATAATTTTATATATTATTTGATATATTATTTCGTTGCGGGATATATTATTTGATATATTATTTGATAAGAAAATAGAAATATTTCTTGCGCTTCGCTGCGATTTTTCAAAAATTTTTATGATCATAAAATAATAATTTTATCTAAAACGTTACAAGTGCAAAACAAAAGTAATCTTCATAAATGTTAATTTAAAAAAAAAAGCTGATATTAAATAGTCTCACAAGTATTATGCAATAAATGCAAATTTTTTTCTTGCTAAAAAAATAAGCATAAATGTTAATTTAAAAGCAAAAGTAATATTCATAAATGTTATGATAAGCATAAAAAAAAATAATACCAGCTCAGGCTAACAAAAAGTATTTTGTGTGAATAGTTTTTTATTAACACTAAAATTATAGTATACAAATTTAAATGTTATGATAAGCATAAAAAAAAATAATACCAGCTCAGGCTAACAAAAAGTATTTTGTGTGAATAGTTTTTTATTAACACTAAAATTATAGTATACAAATTATATTTATTAATACGATGAAAAATTCAAATATTTTATTTAGAACACAAGACATATGTTAATTATATTTATTAAAAATTCAAATATTTTATTTAGATACAAGACATATGTCGAATAAAATAAAATTCAAAAAAAAAAAAAAAAAAAAAAAAAAATGATGAACAGTACCCGGGTGAACAGTGCAAAACAGTTCGGGTGAACAGTATCAAACAGTGCCGGGTGAACAGTGACAACTGGGTGAACAGTACCAAACAGTGCGAGGTGAACAGTGAACGATGACGTGGCCTCACCAGGTGCTTGGTATTCAAAATTTAAAGGGAGGAGAGATTTGTATTATACTTATAATTTCAATGCAAGTAAGATAAAGCCATTAATTTATAAAGATAAGAGAGGATGCCATACGTCCATGGATAGAATATCCAAAACCCACAAAAGTCAAATATATAGCTTAATTCACCAATTAATTGTTGCATTTATGACAACATGGTTTCAATTAATAGCCGAACTTGCTAATTTTAGGACAAGTATTACAAGATTTGAAAGCTAAATAAAATTTGGGAGATTTTGTATCTTGCATTTAACTTAACTACTTGATTTGATTTCAAATATGATAAATAAGTTAGTACAACAACAAAGGAATAAAACAAAATTGACACAAATAAATAACATTAATTTAAGTAATGGAGCCAAAAATAAGTTCTAATCCACCAACAAGTGGGATGTGATTCAATGAACCAAGATAATTTTCTTATTCAAAAATTGGAATGGCTTCTAAATTAAGGTTTCAAAGACTTATTTCATTGCTATTGCATGTGCGAAGATACCATATAATTTAAACCATTCTTCAATATTGTCATTTTTTTAGGGTTTAAATGACATCACAACATGGTGTAACTATCCCTTTTTTTGATACATCATTCCTTGCATCATGGATGAAGATATAATTAAGAAAGATACGAGAAATAATAGCCATATATATAACACAATCTAAGAGAACACTCTACATTATATTTATAAGTTTAGCTCTTATATGGTTACAACATCCATGCAAATAACTACAAATATATGAATTGAAATTAATTTTATGACAATTATATTATATCAATAAGTCATGATTTCATGTGTATTCTACCTTGGTAAGCATGTTCTAGTGATAGAACATGAGAGAGAATTTAAAAGTATTCAAGTACATAAGTTTGTACTAGAAATATTACATCCAGAAATTAAATATTTGAAAGAACAAAAAGAGCCTCTTAAATAGCCACATGAGTATATTGCAATTTCTTTTATAGGTCTTTAGTATAGTTATAGTTATAATCCGGTTAAGCATTTTTTGTTATTCAGCCTAAATAATATTAATTGTAATAAGAAGTTAATTATTCACCCAATTTAATTTGATCCCTTTTTTTTGCCACAATTTGGGAATATTGTTGCATCACAACAGACAGCACAGTTCATAACTTAATTTATAATCTAATTTATCCATGAATTTATAATCTAATTTATCCATGGAAGAGAACGTTTAATCACACTTTCTTGAAAAAAACATCATTTGTACCTTAAAAAAGAACATAATTTTGACAACATCAAAGAGAAATCATAATATTTAATTTCAGTTCGAACCAATATATCGAATACCACAAAAACACAATGAACTTAGCTCATGCACAAGAAGGCTCATGATTCACATTGTTAAAATTATCATTACACCCCCTAAATTTCCCCGTGTGTTCAAATCTTAAAAAAAAATATTATCACTCATAAATTTCTACATACATAAAGAAGCGAACTCATAACACTCATATTATTGCACGTAACTAATTTCGTGGACACGTGTAATATGGTCAAGTTACTTGGCTGGCATGTTTGGCGAAATCTTGAGGCGACATGTGGAATCCGTGACAAGCGCAAACGATACGAATTTGCTCTGGACCGTGTCTGTAAGGGACTCCAGATATGGTCTTACCGGTTGGACCCGACCCGGTAGTGGTGACCCATGGGAGATCGGGGCGAGACCCGGATCCGCCGAATCTAACGTTGGGTGAGAGACCCGCTCGTATCGAGTTAGGGTTTGGGTTTGGTGGTGGATTTTGGTTAGGGTTAGGATTTGGTGCGAGATTAGGGTCAAGTGTCGGCCTGAGGTTTTCTTGGAGTTGGGGTGACGATGAGTGAGAGGGTCTTGGGTTCATAGATCCTCAAAATTGAGAACAAAATATATTAGCAAAACAAAAATTAAAAAAAGGGCATATTTGGAAAAAAAAGTTTCATATTTAACATTTGTGCTTTTATATGAGAGAGAGAGAGAGAGATTTACCTTGAACTTTTGTTTCAGTCTGTTCATTGAGGTCGTTCGTCCCCACACGAGTATTATATGCCCAAACCGGGTTAGTCTCGAGTGTTGGAAACTGTACTGACGAATAACCGAATGCCACTTGCTGACCTGGCATCACTCTTCCACTGCCACTTGGCATCATCTGCACCACAGAAATACTTGTGCTTCATAATTGAAACTCGAAACAAGATTTAGGCGAGTGTAGTGCATGAATGCGAGGCATTAGTTGTGTCAATTATAAGTATTTAGATATTTTTTATTGGGTTTTAGTTTACTCCACAAGTTAAATTGGGTTAATTAAGGCTAATCTGAGTCCTAATGGCACGTAATTACCGCAAAGGTGCACAATTGAGTTCTTATCGATGTAAAATTGACCCTTGAAATGTACAATTGAAGCTTTCAGAAGCTCAATTGGGGTGGGGATTGGGTAAAATTGAAGATTTGATGAAATTTACCACATGATTTGCAGATTGAAATGAAACAGGAACAGAGCCAGAGCCAGAAAAACGATTTACAGTAGCTCCGCTCGCACTTCCGCTCCCTTTATTGCCAGAATTGTAATTAGAATCCTCGGTTTCTCGGGATTCCGCCACATCATCGTTTTCTCCCACCGACCCATCACCAGTATTGATAGATAAAGGCGAGCTTTTAGTCAAATCAATTAGAATCGTATTTGTACCTCCTTCTACACCATTGTGCTTGTTTCGAAAGTTGTGAGTGGAGCTTGCTTCGTCCGGCTTAGGGTTAGGGCTAGGGTTACGGCCAAGATCGGAGCTTCGCTTCGAGCCTCCGAGAGAAAGGCCCAAGCTTAGTTCCAGCCCGCTATCATCATCCTCCATGGTTGGTTATACAAAATGGGAAATAAGCAACGAGAGAGATAATTATAATTAACTTTTATCAGAAGAGATTATTTTCATGTTAGCCCCTATAAAACCTCAAAATATTCGACTCTGGTCGAACTTCTTGAGAGTAGGAGCGGGGATTCGATTGCAAGATCAAACAACTCGAACTGAGCCGATCTAGATTCAAACCGAATCGAACCGAATAAAATTTGAACTGATTTAAAATTGAACCGAATAAACCAAAATTTTTATTCAGTTTGTTCGGTTGAACCGAATAAGAACCTTTATAATGATAAAATTCGAATCTTATTTAGCAAACAAATTATAAAAACAAATCATATAAAATATAATTATGTTATTTCTAATTTTACCATATGAGATTTTAATTTTTTTAAATGAATATAACAAAAAATATGAAATATAATATTAATTCGGTCGGTTCGGTTTGATCGGTTTTGAAAATACCAAAACCGAACCAACCGAACAATATTATTTTTTGAACTAAACCGAATCGAATAAATCGAAAAACCAAACCGATTAAACCGAATTCCACCGGTTCGATTCGGTTCGCAAATAAACCAAACTATTTGTCCACCTCTACTTGAGAGTTTGAATTGTTCGATTAAACAATGCACGTTGGGATGTGTTAGCACATATTCAACGATACGACGATATTTAGAGGATATAATGATATGATATTTTTACATATGATTTAAAATACAATTTCGATATGACATTACGAGTAAAGTCGATTTTTTGAAGTATTTGTGCAACATAGACGTTGTGTGATTTTGTATGTTTATTTAACGTTAACAATGAAATTACAATTTATAAATCATAATTATGTTCTAGACAAATGTTATGATTGTCTAGTTTAAAGGAATATGATTGTGATCATGTCCTAACTCAAATAACAAGTAAGTGGTTTTTTTTTTCCTGATAAAAAATATTAATAAAAATTAATTTCAACATCAACTCGTATGTTCTCCAACACTGATTTAGACAATGACACGAACAACAAACGCTAATAACCTCATATCAAAGGCATGTTTGATTTGAGGGATTTTGGTGTATTTTGATGTAAACTCAAGGATTTGGGTCCAAATCCATTGTTTGATTTCTTTTGTATTGTATTTTGAACCCTCTCATCCATGTATTTTGTCATCCATAAAAAAAATTGGGATTTCATATCTTGTGTTTGCTTGTCCATGTATTCCAATATTATATAATATAATCTATTCGTTAAACAATAAAATAAAATATAATACCATGTCATAATCAAAATAATATAATATAATATTATATATAATATAATAGTATATGATATAATAAAAAATTTAATATAATATTAAATAATTTACAATATATGAAAAATGTAAAATAATATTAAATTTTATATTATACAATATAAATATTATTATATAATGTAATAATATAATATATGATGATATAAACCAATATGATATAATATAATGTAATATAATATAATGCAAAATAAATAAAATAATGTTCTATATAATGAAATACTATATGATATAATAAATAATATAATATAATATAAAATAGGTTACTTTATACAAAAAATGTAAAATAATATTAAATTTTATATTATAAAATATAAATAGTATTATATAAATAGTATTATATAATGTAATAATATAATATGTTATAAACCAATATTATATAATATAATATAATATAAAACAATGTAATATAATATAATATAATATAATGTTAATTTATTTTATATTATATAATATAAAACTATATAATATATTAAAATATAAAATTTTATTTAATATACTACAATTCAATATGAACCAACATAATATAATATGATATGATATAATATAATATAATATAATATAATATAATATAATATCAAACAATATAATATTAAAGAATATAATATGAAATACTATAATATTATTTTATATGATATAACACAATATAATATAAAACAATATAAACTAATAGTATAAAACAATATAATATAAAACAATATAAAACAATATAAACAATATATTATTTTATATGATATAAAACAATATAATACAACATAATATTATACAAAACATTATAAAAAATATAATATAATATAATATATATATAATATAATTGAAATAAATATTAAATAATAAAACAATATAAACTAATAGTAATTAATATAATATAATATAATATAATTAATGTATTTTAAAATGAATTAATATTAAAATATAAAAATTATGAATTTTAATTAGTAATAATAAAAAAAATTGTATGCATGATTTAGAAATACAACAAATCAAACAAGTTTGAGGGATTTTCATATACATGGATGGTCATATACATGTATATGAGATATCCATGTATTCCTAAATCCCTCAAATCAAACATGCCAACAAATCTCATTGTGGATTTGTGGTTATATATATCCTAAATTATGTTTCAGATAATATCCAATGATTATTTAGATTATCCTATTAGGAATAAGAAAAAAATATCAAAATATTATGATTCACATACCATGAATCGTTAATAACCTCATATCAAAGAACCGATAATTTATTTATTATGAATATATATAGTGACTAGGCGTAACACTAAGTTAAAATGTTAGGCCTAGAGGATTGTGTTATGTCACAATTTATATTGCAACTAACAATAATGGTGCAATTGGTTATTTGAAACGAAAAAACTAAAAATTGAAAAGGTACTATTTTGGGACATAAATACATACATAATACATACGTGTACAGTGTTGTGCTTATAATATAATTTTTATTGTATAAAGATGGTCTGGATGAGCACTACAAAGCTATTGACAAAATAGAAATACTAAGAAGTACATGCTAATTAAATTAGTAAAACGAACAAAATACTTGATTTCTATGTTTTTTTCCTCAAAAAAACTTCTAAATTAATTGCTAACACATGCAAATTTTAATTTTTTACAAAAAATTGAGAAAAACGCAAAAAGTGAAGTCTAACACCTTAAAAAAAATACATATATATTTTTTCGAAAAATTTCAAAATTAATGTCTAAAATGAGCAAAATACTTAATTTTCATGTGTTCCTAGAAAAATTCCGTAATTGAAGACCAACACAAACAAATTTCTACTTTTTAAAAATTTCGAGAAATGTAAAAAATGAAGTCTAGCACCTTCAAGAAAATAAATTTATAATATTTTCAAATAAATTCTAAAATTGATGTCTAAACGAGAAAAATAATCAATTTTTATGTTTCTCTCAAAAAATTCGGTAATTTAGGACTAACACATCCAAATTTCGATTTTTTTTCCAAAAAATTGCAAAATTGCATAATCTGGAGTCTAATGCATGCAAATAAATCAATTGTCATATTTTTCTACAAAATACCAAAATTAATGTCCAAAATAAACGAAATAATCAATTTTCATGTTTTCCTAAAAAAACTCCGTAAACGAACACTAACACAAGAAATTTTTTATTTTTTCAAAAATTTCGAGAAATGCAAAAATTGAAGTCTAACACCTTCAAGAAAATAAATTTATAATAGTTTTCGGAAAAATTGATGCCTAAAACAAAAACAAAAAAAAAAATACTCAAATTATATATTTTCCTCAAAAAACTTTGAATTGAAGACTAACTAGCAAATTTCAATTTTTTTTCAACTAAATTGAAAATGGAAAAAGTCAAGTTTAACATCTTCTAAAAAATCAATTCATAATATTTATCAAAAAATACCAAAATTGAAGTCTAAAACGAACAAAATACTTAGGGCTTGTTTAAATGAATAGTAATCTCTAGTTTGGTGTATGAATAGTAAATGTTTACCAAAATTTTACTAGTGTATGTTTGGATGCTATTTAGGATTTGATTGAGGAATTCCACGTTAAGGAACCTTTAGGATATTTTATATACAAAAGAGTCCAAACTCAAAACTTAACTTTTTGTTAAGTATTTTGTAGTAATTTTTTTGGAACTCATGAAACCATTATTTTATTAATGTAGAGCAACCAACATCATGCATATTATTAAATAATATTGATAGACTTCATATTATATTATATTGAATTATATTATGTCACATTATATCATATCATTTTTATTATATTGTAGTGCATTGAATTATATTAATTATATTATATCTTGTTATGTTATGTTATAATATTATCATATAATATTGTGTCAAATCATACTATACAAATATTATATTTATTATATTATATTATATTCAAATTTACTACATTCTATTATATTATATTAAATTATAGTATATTATAGTAAATTATAATATAATATTATTATTTTGGAATAAATTATGTTATATTATATTACATTAAATATATTATTTTTTAATATTATAATATATTACACTAAATATATTATTTTAAAATATATTATATTAATTTACATTAAATTAAATTAGTATATAAAGTATACTATGCTATACTACATTATACAATATTATATCATATTGCATTAAATTAAATTAAATTATATTGTGTTATGTTATATTATATTATATTATATTATATCATATTATACTATATATTGTAAATATCATATTATATTATATTAAATAAAACAATACATATTATATAAAATAATACAAGTAACTTTTTTGAAATAATACTTTCATAAAATTCCTCAAAGTACACCCAAACATATAACTTTACATGAATCCTAAACATTTTATACCCTATAGGATTTCACTTTTCAAAATTCCAATCCCTAAAAATTAACTATCCTATACTAGCAAAACCTAATGCATCCAAACAATCCTTAAATTTTCATGTTTTCCTAAAAATCTCCCTAATTGAAGACTAACATATGCAATTATCTATTTTTTTCAAAAAAATCGCAAAACTACAAAAGTGAAGTCTAACACATGCAAAAAATCAATTATCATATTTTCGTGGAAAATGCCAAAATTTATGTCTAAAAGAAACAAAATACTCAATTTTGTGTTTTCCTTAAAAAACACCGTAATTGAAGACCAACGCTTGCGAATTTCTGATTTTTCAAATAAAAAAAAAAACTAAACAAATGAAGTCTAGCACGTGCAAAAATTAATTATCCTATTTTCTAAAAATATCAAAATTGATGTCTAAAACGAGCAAAATGCTCAATTTTCAAGTTTTCCACAAAAAATTTCATAATTGAAGACTAACACCAATAAATATTAAATTTTTTTCCAAAATTTCGAAAATACAAAAAGTGAAGTCTAACTCCTTAAAAAATATTAGTTTATCATAATTTTTTTTTTAAAAAATGCCAAAATTGATAATTAAAATTGGTAATACAGATACTTAATGAAGTCTAGTGCCAATAATTTTCAGCTTTTTCCTCAAAAAAACTCCATAATTGAATACTAACATATGCAAATTTTGATTTTTTTTTCAATTTTTTTGCAAAAATGCAAAAAACGAAGTCTAGTACCTTCATGAAAAATCAATTATCATATTTTTCTAAAAAAATACCAAAATTGATTTCTAAAAGAGCAAAATACTCAATTTTTCTGTTTTTCTCAAAAAACTATGTAATTGAAAACTAATACAAGCAAATTTCTGTTTATTTAAAAAATATTGAGAAATGCAAAAAGTGAAGACCTTTAAGAAAATAAATGTATAATATTTTTCAAAAAGTTCATTTGCTTCGAATTTTAATTTTGTTTCAAAAAAATGCAAAAAGTGAATTATAACACCTTAAAAAAAATCAATAAATAACATTTTTCAAAAAATGCCAAAATTAATGAAAACAATTAGCAAAATACTTAATTTTCATGTTTTCTTAAAAAACTCCATAATTGAATACCAACACATGCAAAAAAATTTTCCCAAAATATGCGAAAAAAATTCATAAATTGAAGTTTAACACCTACACAAAAAATGAATTATCATATTATCGTTGAAAATTCCAAAATTGATGTGTGAAATGAGCAAAATGCTCAATTTTCACGTTTTTCTCAAAATAAATAAATAATGTAATTGAAGACCAACCCATACAAATTTCTATTTTTTAATTTTTTTTTTTTGCAAAAATACAAAAAGTGTGGTCTAACACCTACAAAAATTAATAATCATATTTTTCTACAAAATGCCAAAATTGAAGTCTAAAACGAGCATAATAATCAATTTTCAAGTTTTTCTCAATTAACTCCGTAATTCAAGACTAACACAAGCAAATTGGATTTCTTTTCCCAAAATTTCGAAAAATGAAAAAAATGAAGGCTAACACCTTTGAAAGAATGAATTTATAATATTTTTCTAAAAATTCCAAAATTGGTGTCGAAATCCGGAATAATACTTCATTTTGATGGTTTTCGAAAAAATTCCTTAATTAAAAACTAACACGTGCAAATTTCGATTTTTTCCAAAAATTTGCAAAAATGCAAAAAGTGAACTATAATTAAAGACAAAACATGTAAAAATCAATTATCATATTTTTGTAAAAATACCAAAATGGATGTATAAAACAAGCAATATTTAATTTTCATGGTTTTTCCTCAAAAAAACTTCATAATTAAAGACAAAACATGCAAATTTCTATTTTTATCAAAATTTTCGTAAAAATGTAAAAATTGAAGTGTAACATCATAAAAAAAAAATTGAAATATTCCAAAATTGATGTCTAAAACGAGCAAAATACTTAATTTTCATGTTTCCACAAAAAATTCCGTAATTGAAGACTAACACAAAAGTATTTTTATTTTTTTCAAAAAAATTGCCAAATTGCAAAAATATGAAGTATAATGCCTACTAGATATCAATTTATATTATTTTTCAAAAAGTGGCAAAATTAATGTCTCAAATGAGTAAACTACTCGGTTTCTATGTTTTCTTGAGATACTCCGTAATTGATGACTAACCGAAGAAAAATTCTAATTTTTCCCAAAAAAATCAAAATTCGGAAAAAGCAAAATATGAAGTTTAACATGTTCAAAAAAAATTAATTAATAATACTTTTCGAAAATATGCCAAATTTGATGTATGGAACGAGCAAGATACTCAGTTTTTATGTTTTTTTTTGAAAAAAACTCCGTAATTTTGGACTAAATTCAAAAAGTGAAGTCTAATACATGTAAAAAGATCAATTATCATATTTTTTGTCTAAAAAGTGCCAAAATGCCTAAGTATATTTGCTCGTATAATCTTAATTTGCAATATTTCATGAATATATTTGCTCGAAATGTCTTCTAAATATCTCCCACTTTTCGAAATTATGTTTTATTTTCATGTTTAAGGGGTTTTTAACATCCCTATAGATACTGTAATGATTCTAAATTTTTTTAATTAATCAATATAAGTGGGACTTGTGAGCCCGTTCTATTTTCATAAAAAAAAGATAATCAAAGCTTAAATGAGAGTATTATAGTAACAAAAAAAATTCCAAATTGATTACACTTTTTTTGAATCTTGTTATTAGTTGCACATAAAGCATTCATACATTAACCTGAACTTTTTTTCACACATTTTTGGACGATATGTTTGCGACACATTATTTCTATTAGATTATGAGATATTGACACGATTTAAATCTTTTAGTACTGTTGAATCGTTGATTTTCTAAAGCCAATACTCATTTTTTTTAAACTAATAACAACTTTGGGAAAGATAAATCATATTAGTATATTACTCATAAACAATATCTTTATTAACTCTCTCCTTCACTAAACAGAAGATTTACATCATTGAGATCCATAATTTTCAATTTTTTTCATTTTAATTTACAAACAAACAAGGACTGAAAGAAATACTAAAACTTGAGTTGATTTGATTGAATTCGAAATATAATTCTCTTCCAATTAACTTGAAGTGAGAGAGAGCTTTTATTCTTGCTGCTTTATTCTCCTCCCATTTATTCTTGCTGCTTTATTCTTCTCCTATTCTTAAGTAGCTATTCACCAGAAAGAGGAATTGAGATGTTAGTAGAAACAAGAAAGTAAAAAAGTTAGGAGCCCTATTAAATTTAGAGTCTATTTACTATGCCCTTCAAACATCCACTGTATCATAAATTAGTAGGTAATTACAATGGTGATTAACAAAAGGATATTTCATTAACAATTAATTAATATATAATTAAAATATGTTTGCATTAACAGTTAATAATTAATATTAATTAATTGTTAATGCAGTGTCATTTTGCTAATCGCCATGATGATTAATCACTAATTTGTGATATAGAGGGGGTTTGGAGGAATCTCAAGGGAATATTATAATTGTCCTTAAATTTAGAGCAAAATACTAAATAAATATGCAATTACCCCTTAAAACTTGAGTGAAATAATTTAAGCGTTCTACATAAAATTAAAATTAGGGTTTTTCTTACAGCAGTTAAGAGAGAAGGAAGGGATCCCACATTTGGTGGGCAAAGTATTAATGATCTCTAACGTGTTGCAAATGCATTCATGCTTAAGAGCCTTTATGCTCGTGCAACATTCCTTGCTAGGGTTTTCTGAAGCTCCACCTGGAATTACAAAACTGGCACAAGGCATTATATCCATCATTTCCACCTGGCATTTCTGTTGCCATGTGGCAGCTTGTGATTGTATGGCCATTGATGAAATTGTGAGTAGGAGAATTAGGGTGATGGTAGTGCGAGAGAAGAGAGCCATCACGAAGAAGATAGTTTTTTTTCTTTTCTTTTTTGTGTGTGTTGTTTGGGATGTTTGTTTGTTTTTGTTGGGAGAGTAAGGACGGATTTATAGATTTGTTGGTTTGTGTGTTGGATTAGGGTATGCATGGTCACTCGAATTGTGTGTGTGGAGATTTTAGGGGACATTGCAAAAGTGTGGATTGATTGATCAAAATATTTCCAAAAGATTTATTTTACATTCATTTTTAACGATATTTTTTGTCACATAATTCAAATTATTTACTACAATTGTGAAAAATTTAAACGGATGATTAAAAAATGATTATTATGATTATTGTTTTGTGTAGCCATTGTGTGCTAAATTATGCGAACTTTGAATATTTTTTTGAAGTTCATATCATTTCGCAAGGTGGTATGAACATTTGCAATTAGATTGGACCAAATTTTTTGAATTGTTTATTATTTTCTGTTAAATTTTTAATAATACGAATACAAAATAGAAAAATAGAAGATGAAAAATAATATAGAAAAATACAAATAAATTTATAATATTATATTACGTATATGAAATTTATCAACCCCTTATTTTGCATCTATTTTTTATTTTTTTCATGAAACCACGTCATCAAGTTTCATTATGATTATTGATCTTAGATTTTGTGATATGGTTTCATCGTATACAATAAATTTTTCGCCATCTCTTTAAGCCATGTCATCTTTGAAATTTTTAATCCAAATCGTACAATTAAAATCGGATGTTTCATGTGCAATGTAATCATTTGGTAGTATTTGATGACACAAATAAGTTCTACCATTTTGTTATTTAATAAATCAATTGGTTAGTAGTATATTAACATTTCACACATATCATATCTCTCTTATCCAATTAACAAAATGTCTCACATTCTTATTTTGGAGCAATTTTCTTGTTCTACATCATCACATTCATTTTAACCTTGAATTATGATATATGACAAAATTTAGACCACTGATTAATCATTGATTTTTTATAATCATATTTATCTGTAACCATTTAAGTGTCCATTATTTTATACTATATTTTAAGCATTCTTAGAAATTCACATCATCCAACATTAATGACGTGGATTATTATTATTGGCCAATTTCATGTTAGACTAACTTTGTTCAATTGTATATCATTTCACATAAGATTACATGATCAAATGTGAATATCACGGAAGATGAAAAGTTTATATATGAAATAATAATGACTTAATATGTAATATTATAAAACATACAAGTATATTAGTGTTATTTTTAGAAATTTAATTTTAAAAATCCACCAAATATATTCGTTTTAACTTTCTCATTATACATATTAGCATAGTTCATACATACCTTTTTCACAACTTGAATTTGTAAAAACAATGTGAAAAAAACATGTTTGCATAATACAATTTTAAGTATTTTATTTATATAATTGAATTTTAAGTATTATTATTTATTTTTTATAAAAGTATCCATATAAGAAACCCATATAATACTAAGTTGATTATATTTGTGTTTTTAATCCAACAAATGTAATATTCAAATTTTTAAAAATTAATAGAAATTAAAAAGTAGTTTATCCATCTAAATAACTTCATAAAATTATAAACACCTATCAAATATTATTGTTATTTTTAAAAATATATTATAAATAAAAAATCATGTGATATACAATAATTTATATTTATATTTATGCCAAATTATTTTTTATATTATTTATTAAACCACTTTCATCATTAAGTTTAATTTTCATTGCATTTTGAATCAATAAAAAAATATTTGTACTATATTATTGCGATGTGTTAATATATATATATATATATATATATATATATCATATGATTCATAATTTGTATATTTGATATTTGTATACAATATTGTGAACAACAATGATATATTATTATACGATGACACTAGTATAAGTATTTTTATTTGACTGAAAAAATGAGATTTTTTTGTTATCGTGAAACATAAACATAATCATAGCTAAATGAGTTCAAATAATTTTATTATGAGATGATTGTTGTTTAATCTAGACCTAGGGGGGGGGGGGGGGGGGGTGAATAGGTAATCATAAAGTCTAATTTTCGCACTAATAGTAAGCAATTTATATTTTCGCGGAAGCTAAAAATAATTTAAAGTAAATAAAGAGAATACCACAATCGCTAACACAAAGAGTTTATTACGGAGTTCGTTAGGTGGTTACTTTGTAGTTTTAACTCACTGTCTACTTGCTCAATCGACCGACTCGATTGTTCACAAGTACCTACTTCTCCAAAGATGTCTTGGGCCGTTTAGACATTGTATTGAATTTTCTAAATCAAGGATTATAAGGTTTTCCTATATCCATTTACACGTTTCTATCGATCTATGATGGGTTTTACAATTGAGTACTAGTCTATTAAAATCTACAAATCGAACTCTGCGTAATCGGTCATGCGAGTTGGGAATCATTTGTAGGAATGATTGAAAAAATCAAATCTTGATCAAGGGTTTGATATAGATAATTAAGCTCAAGATCTCGAGACTTGTGTTTCTCTCTTTTTTATTGTGTAAATAAGTTGTGTGAAAGTTAGAGAGAGAAACAATGGAGGGGATCCATTTATAGAACACATGCCCTCCTAAACCCTAAACCCTACATTCCGTTCGCACGGAATAAGTCTTCCATTCGAACGGAGCATAAGTCAAACTAGCCGTTAGAACGTAATAATTCAAAATCTGGAACTTCCGTTCGAACGAAATGATAGTTCAGTTCGAACACAAGGTGACATGTCTTCAGCTTGAGTTTGCAACTCATTCTTCCGTTCGAGCCTTGAACGTAGCGTTCAAACAGAGTATGAGGTTCCGTTCGAATAGACTGGTGGCTCCATTCAAACGGAACGCTTGGTGATTTGCTATTGCAAATTCAAGCTGTGGGACAAGTTGGCTTCCGTTCGAACGGATGTGAATTTTGTTCGCACGGAAGTCAGTTTGTTTCCAGACTTTGCAATCTTCCCGTTTGTCGCGTTTCAAACATATTAAATATTCTTGATTGAGGTTAATAATCTAAATTAAGTTTAGGAATGCCCGTAGGGTTATTTTTGTGAGTTTGTGATATTCAACTCGCGGAAATCTTCAATGTCTTGATTCTTCACTTCGATGAATACTTCCGTCTTTGATTCTTGTTCAACGTCTTGATTCTTCAACGTGTTGATTCTTCATTGATAGTCTTCAACTTCTTGATTCTTGTTCTACTACTCACATTTGCGTAGGTGAGTACGGATCTTCTTTTAATCTCGTTTATATGTCATATCTATATATTATTTCCTACGAATGACACTTAGCAAATTCATTTAGTAGTATCGATATTGTTTTGAAATAATCAAACCGGAAATTGAACCAACGATGATATTATTATACAAATATGGACTTTACATTACAATAAAAAACATGATTAACATGCTCGCCGCGTAGCGCGAGTATTCTCATAGTATACATAATTTTCTAACATGAGACAATATATTATTTTTGGTCCAAGTAATTTTAAAAATTCTACAAGTATATTTACTTTAATTTTCTCTTTATTTTGACATCCATATTAGTATAATTCATGCATGATATATTTTTCTAATTTGAATTTGTGAAGATATCATGTACAAAATTGCAATGAAAAGAATACATATATAATATTTAAATAATTAAATTTTAATTATTAATATTTTTAAAAAATATAATAATAAGAAACCTAAATAATACTAACCATATTATATTTGTGTTTTTATATAAACAATTTTAATACTAAATTTGTACAAAAATATTATTGCTAAAAAAACAATTTACCAATTAAAATAAAAATAATCTCTTGAACTTATAAATATATATCGATGTTACAATAATTTTAATTGGAGATGATAAAATTAAATAATACATCATATTAGAATTAAAAACTTAATTAACACACTTTCAATTAATACATCTCAATTTTAACATTTGTAAGGGCAGATCTGAAAAATTTACCAAATAGGAGATTATACCAACTAGGACTCGGCTAAGAACTCTCTCTAGAACAACTCTCAAGAATATTATTTTCCCCAAATTGCCCTTTCCAAGCAAAAGTCATCCCTTTCTTCTTCTTCGTGCCGATTTTCCCTAACCCTAGTATCGACCTGAGTTCATCTGAGTTCTTGGTACTAGATTTTCGCATTGTTGGTCAGTAATTCCTCTCTAAACAAGTTCTTTTTTCCTTTTATTTTTGGTTTTTTGTCTACTTTTTGGGTTTTAATTGGGATTAGCTTGTATTATGATTCGATTGTCCTCGATATTTGTCCGTAGTAACTACATGTGTATAATTTGTAGAGAAGACGCCCCAATTTTGGCATGGAACATACTTTCTTTATTTTGCTTGATTTGCTACTTTTGGAGTTTTTTTCCTGACATTTTGTTTCTTTTTTCAGTTCTATTTTATTGGATTGATAAGAGGTCACTGCAGTTGAGAATCTAGTAGTTAAATGATTGAGTGCTAAACAGTGGACAAAATGGCTCAACCAGAGAACGTTGTTTCAGTCTATCTCTACATCCCTAATATTATAGGTATTATTCTTAATTACGCCAATATTATTCTAAATTAATTCTCTCGTACCAAGAATAGGATATTTTGTACAGTCTCTTTTAGCCCCAATTGAGGTTAAATTGGCCTAAATTGAATCCACTGAGGGTTTATTGAATCCAATTTCATATGTAAAGGAGCTGGTAATGTACCGGCCAAGTACCAGTATATAACTATTGATATTCTTTTCTGCTTTTATTTTATTTTTTCATAATTTCTATTATAACATTTTTGTATTTTCTACTCTTATATTAGGGTACATGAGAGTGATCATAAACGTTGTTGGATTTGCACTTTGCTACACAAACAAACCTCTTTTTGCATTCCTTTACTTTTTCAGGTTCGTTTCACACTTCCAATTAATTTTCTTTTTCCCTCTAGTATATCGAGAATTTTGGTACCGTACCATTCAGTAATTGTACTGGTACTCATCTAGACAAACTAATGATTTTTTCGTTGTTTTTGTTTTTTGATAGCTTTGTGTTGGATGGTTTGGATGGACACTTCGCACGAAAATTCAATCAAGGTAATCTCTCTCTCTCTCTCTCTCTCTCTCTCTCTCTCTCTCTCTCTCATGTAATAAAGTTGATTCGAGCTTTGACCATTTACAGTCTCAACCTTTGGAGCTGTGTTGGACATGGTAACAGACAGGTTTGCTTCATGCTTAAAAAGTGATAACTTTATGATTTTGGATTGAGAAATATATTTCTCAATAAAAATACTCCTATTCTCTTTCTCTCTATCTATTTTTTTCTTAAAAAAATGTAAGTAATTGATCTTATTAATTAGTTTATTTATTTTTAAATTTATTCTTAATGTTTAGGGTTAGCACTGCATGCTTATTAGCGCTCCTGTCAAAGTTGTACACGTACGTATTTAATTCCTTAAAACTTCTATAAGATTAGATCCAAGAATTTATTATTTACAAAATAGACCCTCTTTTGCGAAAAAATAATTTCAGACCAGGATTGACTTTCTTGGCATTGCTTGGATTGGATATCACAAGCCATTGGTTCCAGATGTACAGGTACGTATTTTGGATCTTATGGTACCAGTTTCGACAGATACTTTTTGGTAACTAAATTATTGATATTTTTTTGTAGTTCGTTTTTATCTGGGAAGACGAGCCATAAGGACGTAACAGATAAAAGCAATTGGCTTTTAAAGGCTTATTATGGTTATAGGCCCTTCATGGCATTCTGTTGTGTTGCTTGCGAGGTATACGATTCAAATCTTTCAAGGGCCTTTTTGCATATATTATGCATTATTTTTGTGTGCTTCGTTCTATAAATATTTTTTTGTTATTCTAGGTGCTATACATCATTTTGTTTCTCTATGCTGATGAAAATTCCGCAAATTTGTTGCATGTAAGTCTCTCTCTCTCATATTTTTATCACATTCGTAGTAAATGAAATAAATGTGTGCTAATTTGTCTGCACAAACAGGTTTCGATGAACATAATTACAGAATGGTCCCTGGTCTCTGTTGTATTCGTGTTAACTGTCTTTGGATGGGCAGTAAAACAAATCATAAATGTTATACAGGTAATTTTTATAACTGATTTTATTTCTTTAATTTTTATTGATATTTAATAATACTAATTTATATTTCTTACGATTTGATTATATAGATGAAATCTGCAGCGGATTCATGTGTGTTGTATGATATTAAGAGAAGCAAGTAAAGGGTGGCGAAATAAATGGCTTGTGATTTTCTTAATACAACTTTTCTACGCTGTTTTTTTTATCATCTGATTAATCTATGGATATTATGATGAAAATGTTTGGCGTGTTAAAATTGTCTGTTATGTTTTTGGTTCTTTTATACTGTAAATCTTTAGTTTAGTGGAGGTTTGCACATTTTCATTTATATAATTGTCTTTTTGAATTTTTGTAGTATTATTCTTTTTGCATAAAATGAAAATTCATCCACTCAAAGCCATGGTGAACTAGATATACAAAGAAGAGCAATGGTGAAGCTGGTACAAAGAAGAGCAATGGTGAGTGGTTTCGAATATACAAAGCCATGGTGAAAATTCGACCGGCTTTACAAATGAAAATTCATCCACTCAAAGCCATGGTGAACTAGATATACAAAGAAGAGCAATGGTGAAGCTGGTACAAATGAAAATTCTTTTTGCACATTTTCATTTATGTTTGGCGTGATAAACTAGATATACAAAGAAGAGCAATGGTGAAGCTAAGAGCGGTGAAAGAGAGCAATGGTGAGTGGTTTCGAATGGAGAAGAAGCATGCTCAAGCCCTCCCTTTCACACCTTTTCGCTCTATAAAGCCATCCACTCAAAGCCAAAACACACTCCTACCCCCTATTCTCCCACCTCCCCAACCCACACAGGAAATTCATACTCTCAACCACGCAACAATGGCACCACCCAATCAAGCACCAAAAACCAACGAAGACAAAAACTCTGAGCGACCATTCAATCGAAGACCCGGTAAGGAACCGCTAGTGTATCAACCGAAGGAGCATCACCGACGCTCCGGACCAAAGCTCCTGGCTAGCTCGATTGCGGCATCCAACTCGCACCAGGCCAAAACGGGCAGCAATCAGACTGCCTACAACGACACCATGACCAAGGTAACTCCCCATCATAACGCGCCGATTATCATTCTTCCACCTCGCAGCAACAACACCTACCAACCAAATGCACCACCCAACACATACAATCGCTCTCAGCCCATTGCACCACACGAACAGTCTCTGACCAAACCTTCGTATGCCTCGCAAGTCACCAAAGGAACCAAACGTCCCTTCCACCAAGAGCAGAGCAGGAAGAATCGCTTCGTACCCAAAAAGAGACTATGTTGGCCACCATCTCCTCACGATCCTGCATGGTTTGGGCTCTGCCATCAGTGTCTAAGGCCTGGACACCGCACCGAAGACTGCACCAACAAATTTGCATGCGTCAAATGTAGACGCTCCGGCCACATCGCAAAATACTGCAAACTGAAGTCGCCACCACCGCCACTACCTAACCAAGTCTTCATACCTGACCCAATGGAACCACAAGGACAAATGGGCACAGAATATATGCCCGAGAATAGACCCATCAACCCGATCATATATCTCCGTCAAACCGAGCGTCACTTTCACGAAGTGAATCGAATCCGCAAACACGGAATCGTCATCGATGCCAGGTTCGTCTCGCATCACTCTCGCTATGCAGTCAATGTCCTCATGACAAGATGTCATCCATGGCCGGAAGACTTTCAATTAGTCTATTGGGGTAACTCGCGATATCTTGCAATTCTCCCCCACTCGGTGGACCGAGACTCTTTCCTTGAATGTCATACCAGCCCCCTCACGCAAGCAGGCTTCGTGGTCTTTCCATGGGACTCCACGATTAATGGAAAGCCGGTCGAATTCAAATACAGGATCTGGATCAAAATTGCCCACTTGCCACCCCAATTCTGCAATCCATCTGACATCTCCACGATCACTGGATACTTCGGTTCAATGATGAAACATGATCCGCTCGATTCGCTCGAGCAAATTGAGATGATTTCGGTTCTAGTAGCAACATCAGATCTTGCTCAAGTCCCAGAATTGATGACAATTCGGTCGGCGGGATTAGACTACCTAATCAGAATTTTGGTAGCCAGTCACGACGTCGAACCCCTCCTCTTCTATATCCCCCCTGACCCGACGCCCCCGCAAGAAGTCTATGATCAAGCATTGAAGACAGCTTTCGCGATTAATTCGCCGGACGATTCTTATGACCAAAACCAGACCACTATCAATGACGTTTCAAGCGATTCAAATTCGCCGGTCACTCGAAAGCAACGCCTCAACGAAGACAAGGTAGAAGTCGACGCGAACTGGCTCAGGAGTGTTTGCGAGGCTCTACCTTCTCGTTTCCAATCCAACTTGCCACCGCATGTCAGGGAGAGATTCAAGTGCAACAGGCCGGTCGAAGAGCGCGATCCTCTCGGCCTGCTTGTAAACCGCGGCATCAATTCACACCCGGGTTTGCCACAATCCATCCACAAGGCCACAGAGAAAGAGGACGAGCATCTCCAGGAATTCCAGAGCGGGTACAATAGCAGGTTCAGCCCGCGTCAGGAAAGGAATGCCACATCTGGCAACGAAAATGGCAGAAGAATCCTGATGCGTGTGGGTTCTAGAAACTTCACTCAAGACAAAGACAAGGAGGTGACAAAAACATGCATGATCTCGGCACACATAAACCAAGAGAGTGGACCATTTGAACCTATGAGTCCCAACATCTCAGATCAGATGGAACCGGCTCATCAGCTATTCGGCATGGACCAAGAAATGAAGGAGGCCGATCTGGACCCGGATCACGAATACCGAGCGGATCTCGATGCGGATACTGACCCGGTTTATGAGGAACAGGACCAGACAAATCACTCTGATCATGATGACCTGGATGGAGAAGAACTCTACGAAGGTATAATGTCCTCCTCTTTTATATCATTTAAACTATACCCACTAAAGAATAAGCCAAAACAATCCAATCAATTGGACCCTGATGGGCCTGTACTAACAAACACTTCAAATGAAGTTAACAAAGGCCCGAAAATTAAAGATCAAACTAATTCCAAGGTTAAAAAAATAAACACTAATAAAAATAAACATGATGGTAATAAATCTCGGCCCATATTCAAACCTCACCACATTAAAAAAGCGGCTAAGATCCCTACCAAACCCCAAAGGAAAAAATTAGAAGAACATAATGGAAAGTCAAATCACAATTCACAAAATGTCTCGTTATTAAAGGAATCCAGTAAGGAAATGAAATCGTTACCTTTAAAAACGAAAAAAACTAAAAAAGCACTTAGAACTATGGGTCTTCTTCAATCTCTGGAGGATGAAAAAATTAAAAGAAAAGGCCTAGATATAGAAGATATACAAAAGGTCATTACTTGTCTAGGGATAACTCAAGTAGATGACCCATCAGTCATTTTCGATAACTCATCTAACAATCCAACAATCTCTATGATCAAACAAGACATAAAAAATAAAAAGGAATTCACAGCATCTCCATCGGTTCATCATGATAATAATAAAATAACTATCTCTAATGCTCACAAAAAAATCATTTTAGATTTGGAGCTCAACCAAGGAAACGAAGATGAACAACTCGTGGATTATGGCGAGGGCCTCGAGGAGGCAGACTACTAGTTGGTCGAGTCTTCTTTAAGGACTTTGACTAGCATACTATCTTTTTCTTTCTTGTTGGAACTTATATTTTTTTTTATGTCTTGTAACGAACTAAGTATTATTTCTTGGAATGTACGTGGATTAGGTAGCATCGAAAAATGCAATGTGGTAAAGGAAAATCTAAAATCTACCAAAGGTGATATCGTGTGTATACAAGAAACGAAATGGAGCGATACCTCCTTTTTCGATTTTAAAAAAATATGCCCATCACATTACAAAAATTACAAAGCTAAAAATTCCATAGGATCCAAAGGAGGAATCCTAATAGCTTGGTCCGACAAATTCAATTGTACCAATACCTTAATACTAAATTTCTCCATCACACTCACTCTAATCACACGGGAAGGTTTTGAGTTCATCATCACTAATGTCTATGGCCCCACCAAGACAAATCTCAAAATACAATTTCTTAACGAATTAGAACAAGTTAATCCAAAAAACTTACCATGGATCCTAATAGGAGATTTTAACCTCTATAGATCCCCCGAAGATTCCACATCCAAAAATCCCAACTTAACGCTAATTACGCATTTCAATGATTTCATCAACTCCTCTCTCCTTGTGGAAACAAACTTAGTAGGAAGGAACTTCACTTGGTCAAACAAAAGAAGACAACCAACCCTATCAAGAATAGATAGAGCTTTCCTCTCTCATCATTTCAACTCTCTGAATCTCACGTCCTCTCTTCTACACCTACCGAATACAACGTCCGACCACTCTCCCATCGTCCTTATGATAACAAATAACGTTAAACGGAAAGGTGGGAACAACAAACTTGAGACATTTTGGCTAAACTACCCCGAGGCTCAAGAGCTCATTCAAACAAACTGGACCTCTAATTACAAAGGAACGTGTAAATCAAAGAATTTCAACTCCAAGGTATATAACATAAAGAAAACTTTAAAGTCGTGGGCCAATGTGAAATTCCAAAATCTAAACCCAAAACTAGAAGTAGCTAAATTCATAATCACTCAACTAGACCTAGCCGAAGAAACAAGGAACCTATCAAATGAGGAATTCAAGCTAAGAATACAACTTAAGGAAGAAACTTTCAAACTAGCCAATATCCAAGAACAAAAATGGAAGCTTAGATCGGCATGCAATTGGTTGAAATTGGGTGACCAAAATACATCATACTTCCAGGCTATAGCCTCTACCAAAAAACAGGGAAATTATATACCCAAAATTACTATAGAGAACCGAGAAATCACCTCCCAACAGGATATTCTAAAAGTATTCACGGACTACTACAAAGATATTCTCGGTACTCAAGAAGTCCGTTCAATACAATACAATATGTCGAACGTTTACCCCACATCACTGGTCTCACATGAGTGTCTAGCTGTACCCTTCACGGAAAAGGAAATAAAGAACTCAATAATGAATATCTCTAAAGGCAAAACATCAGGTCAAGACGGGCTCCCAATAGAATTCTTCCAGCAAAATTGGGAAGTAATCAAACAGGACGTATTGGATCTTATCCAACAGTTTCAAAATCATATCCTTGACCTTAGACCCATTAATAGGGCCCAGATTACGCTCATACCAAAAACAAAAGGGGCCCATCATCTACAGGAATTTAGACCCATCAGTATCATCACGTCCATCGCCAAAATTATATCAAAATCCCTAGCAGAGCGACTCCAACCATTACTCCCGTCTCTTATCAATCAAAAGCAATCAGCTTTCATCAAACAAAGATCAATCATAGAGACTTTCCTAGTAGCCAGGGAACTACTGTCAAACTTTCACAAAAGGAAAATCCCAGCTATTATGATCAAGCTTGACTTTACAAAAGCCTTCGATAACATTTCATGGGATTATCTAAAACAAATACTTATCGTAAGAGGGTTCCCAGATAGATGGATTCTTTGGATCATGGCGATCCTAAACTCCTCTTCCTCGACAATTAAACTTAACGGACAGGAAGGACCTCCTTTTTTTCACAAAAAAGGACTTAGACAGGGGGACCCACTTTCACCCCTACTTTTTAATCTAGTGGTGGACACCCTACAACCAATTATCTCAAACATCAACCTCCTCATGGAGACATCAATTTGTAGAGCACCAACAGCCCTACAATATGCTGATGACACTCTCATCTTTATGGAAGCATCCCCGAGGAATATGAAAATATTATCTTTGGCACTCAAACTATTCTCTTCCATTTCGGGCCTTCAAATAAATTGGTCCAAATCAAGCTTTGTGCCCATTGCAGTACCAGACCATCACCATGAATTGATTGGAAACATCTTGGGTTGCGACAAAAAATCACTACCCATACAATACCTGGGTCTACCACTTTCAATTAAGAAACCAACTAAAATCACATTCCAGCCGCTCCTGGATAAAGTGCAAGATAGATTGTCAATTTGGAAAGGTAAATTATTATCACTTGGGGGAAGATTAACCTTAGTACAATCCGTGCTAACGGCACTCCCGTTACATTACATGCAAGCTATGACGCTTCCCAAATGGTTGATCCAAAAAATCGACAAAGCGGCTAGGAACTTTTTGTGGAGAGGGAAACAATCATGCTCAGGTGGCCACTGTCTGATCAGTTGGAATAGAGTCACGCTCCCAAAGATAAATGGAGGCCTTGGAGTGATAAATCTATCCATCCATAATAACTCCCTCCTCTTAAAATGGTTATGGAAACTCCTAGCCGAGCCGGAGGGACTATGGGCACAATCGATAGCTTCAATTTATAATATGGAAACACCACAAGATTTGATAAGTATACCCAACAAATACTCTTCATACTTCATAAAGGATCTTATCAAGTTGCTCCCTTTTTTTAAAATCTCCGCCTTCAAGGTTAACAACATATGGAAATGGAAATGGAACTCCAAAGGAACATTCTCATCGGCAGCCACATATCGTATTTGGGCAAATCCCGGAATAATAGTTCGTTGGAACGACAAATTGTGGAAAGCAAAGATCCCACAAAAAGTTAAATTCTTCGCATGGCTATTGTTCAACCAACGACTCATGACGGCGGACAACCTAATCAAAAAAGGATGGCCGTGCCAAATGACCTGCCCCAATTGTTCTAATGGTTCGGTCGAAAACACGAACCACCTTTTCATGGAATGCTCTTTCGCCAAAGCCATTTGGTACAAATTATCCACCGTTATGGGTAAACCAATTAGGACGGACACCGATATTACATCCATGTGGATTGCCAATAAAAATAGATTCCAAGATCGAGAGCGAGCAATCTGGGATAAAACGTTCATGGCATGCGTCTGGAATATATGGAAAAGAAGGAACAAAATGATTTTCACGAAGAAAAGTCTACCAATCGCAAACACATTCACGCTAGCGATGCAGGAGGCCGAGAGGTGGAACATCCTAGGATAAGCTTTTTATTGTACGGTTTACATGGTTTGTACTTTGTCGCTATAGGTTGCTAGGAGGTAGAGTCTTACAGAACCGTGATAAACATATGTAAATACTCTTTTTTTATATTAATTAAAAATCCGAGCAACAATTCAGTTGCTCATTCAAAAAAGAAAATTAGAAAAAATCTAGGGAGGTAATCTGATATGGAGTAAAAATGTTTCAATTCATAAACAATAACTAGAAGAGCTAAGAATTATTCTATTTTAATAACCAAAATTGCCTCTTGCAGAGAATAAGAATTATTTTGATGAATTGATAGCATCAGTTCATGAAAAAACCCTTTATTTGCAACATTTTGCATGTATATTCTTACTTTTTAAAAAAAAATTGTGGAATAATAAAAATAAATTGCATTTTTCAAAGACTTCCATACATTACATTCGAATAACGTATTATTTGTCTCCTTCAATATTCATTATTCATCTCATTCATATGCTCTTCCAAAGACTTCCATATATTAAATTCGAACTACATGTATTTTTTTGCCTTATTCATAACCAAATGAGAGAAATAAATTGCATTTTTTCAAAATGGTATGCGTGATAACACTATCAATAAGTCTACATATTTTCTTCACTTATATTGTTGTCAAAAACTTTCATCCATATTCTCAATAACAAAAGAAAAGAGAATGAAACCAAACATATTTCTGTAAATATAAAATAACAAAATTCAAAACATAAAATGATATTGAAAGGATCTAGTTTTTCTCTCCATTTATATAAGATGATGGCGATCGTGCTGATAACATGTTGTAAAATTAACAATAAAACTTGAGAGAGAAATTAGTATCTAAGTGTAAGTCTAAGTTTGAATGTGAGAAAACGCAAGCAGGATCATTTTGAAAATTATAATTGCAAAACTTGATGATGAAATAATGACAAATCAGGTGCATGTTGCTTGAATTAAATATATATGACACCATTTACATTGGAATTAGTATAATTATAATGTACATTAGAATTAGTATAATTGATATAATTAGTATATATATGACACCATATACATTATAATTAGTATACCAATTTTGAGTTAGAAATATATATGACACGATGTACTTTGAAGTTGATCATATAATTTAGACCAATTTTCCATATTAAATAAGCATCTACATGTATTTATTAACTGAAAATGAAAGATATTGTATGTAATAAATATTAAATATAAACATACATATTTATTAAACAACAAAAAGAAATAACTTGTGTGTGTTAAAAGAAAATTTAACAAAAATTTTCATACCTTTTCCAATTGGATATTGCATTCAATATTAAGTGTATGATTTTAATTGTACGATTTAGATTTAAAATATTAAGGATGACATGACTCGAGAAGAATTATTGTGAAATAATGACATGAAAAATAATCTTCAAGAATTATAGCAAAAAATGAATGGATGAGATCAAATAACATCACAAAATCTTAAAGGTTCAAAATAAGACGTACAAAAGATCACAATATATATGTATTAAAAAATCGAATATAAAATTAATAGGTAGGATGAAGTCATATGTCATACAATCCAATGGTCCATAATCATGAAGAATAATGACGTGGTTTCATAAAAATGCATAGAGATAGATGTAAAATAAAGAATAGGTAAGTTCTTGTCTAAGTCGTGTCTAGTTCGTTGGAATCACGCATTGTAAATAATCTTTAAGATTACAAAATATAGTTGATTAATTATTATTTTTTTGAAATATAGTTGATCAACTGGTAAATAGTTATAATCATGAACAATCATCCAAGAAATCTGATAAACATGAGACTTATACTTATAATTTATTGATATAAAATAGTAAAATATTTATTGATGAAGCTAATTAAACATAATATATAAGGAACTATAATTATAGACAATAATAACTAATTTTAATTATTTTCGTAATCACTGTATCATAATTCCAATTTTTCCGAACAACCAAACAAAAAATCATATTTTCCAACATCTTATAATTTAGACATCCAAACAAACTGTGAAATTACTAATTGCAATTTTATTCCTCCACCTTATTAACGGATTCAATTCTACTAATTCCACCTGCCAAACAGGCCCTAACAAGACGTGGTTACAAAATTTCCAATCTAAGTAAAAACAAGGCATGTCGAAATCAACATGTCATGCCATATTGTTAATTGAACCATAATTATAATTATAAATATCAGGAAAGAGTTCATGTAACATTTATAACATTTTAAAATTAAAATCTCTCGAAAGCTCTCTTTATTTTCTAGCTCTTATGGAACTCCAGAAATTATTTGCAGTCTTTTTGAAGAAGTGGTTAAGAAAAGGTATCTTTCTCCCTATCAATGTGTACTTATTTTCTGACGATTTAATGAAATATATATCTAACGAAACATTTAACATAGGAATCATTCATGTTTTCTTTACACTTCATGTCTGATCATTTATCTTTTTTTTAGGGTTATGGAGAGGGCTCTAAGTCCCCCATCCAATTTTTTATATGAAATTTAAAAAAATATTTACATAGTTTTCCATTTTTACATTGTGCATCTAAAAGAACGTGAAAGATGGAAGTAAATTTTTATCAAATGATTCTACAAGATGGTTTGGATCTAGTTTTAAATAGTTTAAATAGTTCCAACCAGTGTGATGTACAGTAAACAAGTTTTATAATAAACAATGCTTATTTCACAAAATTTAAATATTTCAATCAAATTTCAACCGTATATATGTGATTTATATCATTTGAGAATGTTTTAGATTCAATTTCATGAAAAATAAAAAATTATATCGTACTTATCATAATACTTAAAAAATTTGAACGGTCAAAAATATTTATAACATTATTCGTCATTAAATAAATTTTTAAATTCAATTTTTTTGCTTTGGATTTAATTTAAATTATATAAATAGACTTAGGATGAATTTGTACTAGGTTTCGAGTTTTTCGTCATGGAGATCTCAAAATTTATCGAAATGAACGGTTGTGAAAATTGTGATAGATTTTGTTAGTTTGAAAAATAAAAAATTGTACCAAATTTATTTATTCTACGTCATATCTATACGGTTGAAATTTGTACAATTTATATTTTTGGATTTTGGTTTAATTTTTACACATAAGCCCTCTAGAGCTTGAAAAATACCAGTCAGCATTGTCTGTGAAATTATAGTTCTCAGACGTACTGTTAGGAGTTTAAAACCCCAATTAAGGCTCCATGCCCGACGGATCATGTCTCTTGCCGTTGAAATCTCAACCACGCAACATTGGTACATATAAGTTATAACCTCCGCATAATATTTGATAAGAATAGCAAGCTGGTAAATGCAGAAAATCAATCAAAATCGAATCAGAAATTAAAGTTTTGAATGAAAAAGGTTTATTTTTTGTTTTATATTTTCGTAAGAAGAACAAAATTAGGGTTTTCAAAATAGTAAAACCCAGGTCAAAACAAGAATACTATCATCTTCTCCAATTTGTTCCTCTGAATCTTCTTTGCTTCTGACGACGAATCAGAAATAAAGACTTCGTAGTACTAGTTAAATTCATTTCCAAGAATTATACTAAATTAATCATTAATATTGAATTTTTCGACAATACTAATTCATAGTATATATGAATCCATGGTCCCATGAAAATAATGAAAAATAAATATAAAGGGAAATTAAACTCTTAAGTAGTCCCAAAATCAGTCAACCGAGCGACATGGCTGCGAGAGAGAAGAGATCCGTTGAATCCTTTTTAACCGTCGCGAGAGATCGCGCGCGCGAGAGAGAGAGAGAGAGAGAGAGAGAGAGAGAGAGAGAGAGAGAGAGAGAGAGAGAGAGAGAATATGGAGAAATAGATATAAGGTTTCTCTTCGATTGAGCTGTATATGGAAAGAAAGGAGATCAGTCGACCGACAGAGTGAAAGATACTGAGAGAGAGAGAGGGGTTAACTTACTTAATTAAGTATCAAATATTTGGTGCATTGAGGTTAACCTTTTTAATCATTGGATTTGCATTGAGATTTGTGCATAATTAATTATATTACAAATTCAATGATAAAAAACATATATAGTTATAATATATGAATGCAAATTTAATGGTTAAAAAACATTAAGTATCAAATCATTGGTACTTAATTAAATTAATTAAATAGGTTAGCCTCCCTCATATATATATATATATATATATATATATATATAAAATTCCTTAACATATATAGTTACATACTTTAATTTTCTTGAAATAATTGTATAGATTAATTATATTACATTGTATTGTTTCGATATTTCAGGACTAATGCAAGATAGTCAGCAAATCGACGGCGATTATATAATAGATGCGTATACTCCTCTCAAAGAAATTAGCAATATGCAGGTAATAAAAGTTGAGTAAAAAGTTGTATATTTATATGGAAAATTATACTTTGCCCCCTCAATTCCCCTGAGATTCCCCCACATTAATTAATCCCGTAATTAGTGTGGTGGATTAACGATTAATTCATGATTATTAAAAATTTAATATGTAATTAAGGTCCATATCAATTGATGATTAATTCTTAATATTTAAAAATAGATAATTATGAATTAATCGTTAATCCACCACACTAATTATGAGATTAATTAGTGTGGGGGAATTGTGGGGGAATTGAGGGGGCATGATATATGGCCTCGTTTTAGTTATTTCTATGTTTGTGATCTTATTTTCAATTTTTATTTTTTTTGAGGAAATGTTACAAATTTATTTCATTTTAGGAAACTTTCGCCTCGCCAAATTGGCTAGACCTTCACGAAGATAACATGTATGAGATAATAACGAAAATATATATGTGTCAAGATTACCTTAGTTTCGCTGCTGTTTGTAAATCATGGCGTTTTCTTGCGAAGAGTATAAATGATAATTTGCCCTATAATCTTCCAATCTATCTTTTGTTGCCGAAGAATACCCCCATTCCAATGCTCCTCCATTCCGACGGTGACGGTGACAACATGCATTATTTGTATAGTATTACCGAACGGAAGATCTATACGGGACTTCACATACCCGAATTATGTAACAAATGGATAGCGGGATCAGCCTACGGCTGGCTAGTTACCGTTGGCATTGAAGATTTAGAAATTAATTTATTGAATCCTCTAACCAGGGTTCAAATATCGCTACCACCCGTACCTGCCTTTACACCGTCCACCATTCGTTTTCATTTTGTGAGGAAAGTTTATATATCGTCCGACCCGGTACTCGACCGAGAGAATTGCTTACTTATTGCATTGGTTTCGGATAAATCAAATATAGCATTTTGTAAGATTAACGATGAAAGATGGAAAAACCTCGAGCTCCCGATACGTAATATTCGTGATGTAATAGTTTATAAAGGCTCACTGTATGCCATCGATTATGTTGGCAAACTTTACTGCATCGAAATGAGTCCTATTCTAAAGGTAACAACAATAGTTACAAAGTTTGCATTCGATTGGGAAATGCAAAAGTACCTTGTAGAATCACATGGAAACTTATTGCTAGTTGCTAGAATGTGCAAACAGCACACAGGTTGGAATGTAAGAACTACAAGTTGCAAGGTTTACAAGTTAGTAGGTACTCAATCCGATAATGCTACTGAACAATTCGAGACAAGTGATGATGTTATCCACTACCAAGA
Source organism: Luzula sylvatica (assembly GCA_946800325.1). Taxonomy (NCBI): domain Eukaryota; kingdom Viridiplantae; phylum Streptophyta; class Magnoliopsida; order Poales; family Juncaceae; genus Luzula; species Luzula sylvatica. The sequence continues at coordinate 54,707,883 of OX326961.1, read as the reverse complement.
GAAACCTATTTGCAATACATGGAAAGAAATGGAAAATCTAAATGGTGATATTTTGTTTATTGGTTATGACAAATCCTTGGACCCATGTTTACACCCAAAAAGCAAGGATTGCATCTACTTTGCAGATAATAATCTTGGTCAAGATGTGTCCAGAGCAAGTGGTTTATTAAGCTATCATCATGATATTGGCGTGTATGACATGAAATGTCAAAACGTAGAACTATTTTCATGTATAAAAAAAAAATCAAATTCTAAATTACGATCGATTTGGCTTTCTCCCAATCCGTGGTAGAATGAAATTGGCCTTTATTTGTTTTTTTATTGGATATTGTAGTCGCGGTTGTATTAAATGAAAATTATGGTTAAAAATATTTTTGTCAATTCTTTGGCAAACTATCATTTTTTCTTTTTCGTCAAAGAATCTGACAAAAGAATTAGTTTTGTAAATTGAGTATACGTCTATTTAGAATATTTAATATTATCCCTTACATAATAGGGAAAACTGGGCTTTCTTTGGTGAACGAAGGTGGACCCTCTGGTTGTATTAATTTTCATTTAATATATTTTTATTTCTTAATTATGTTTTGCTGAATTTTTTAAATATCTTTTAATATCTTCTTCTTCATATTTTATGTTAAATAGTTCTAAAGTATATCGCTAACTAACTATTATCCTACGTAGCATAAAATGTGACCAATTAAGTCCTAGCCCGAGTTTGTACCCGTTATTCAAATAATCAAAAACCATCTCTTCAATAAAGTAAAAGAAAAAACTAATAAACTAACAATCTTCTAAGTTTCTTCATCGGACTCGGAGCTTTCTACATCCGGAGTTTAGTGGCGGACTCTCTTCAAGGATTCCTCCAAAAAATAAATGGACTAATGCCCACCCCGGTTCGGTTTGCATCACAAGCTCTTCAATATGCGGATGACACGATTTTCTTCATCGAAGCTCACCCAACAAACCTAAAGATCCTCAAACACGCCTTAGCCTTATTTCAACAAATCTCGGGATTGCAAGTTAATTGGGACAAGACGGCTTTTGTCCCAATAGCAATCCCTCCGGAGCTACACCAAACGGTCGAGCGGTTGGTAGGATGCGCAAAAAAGGATCTCCCAATAATGTGTCTCGGATTGCCGCTTGATTACAAAAACCAAGGAAAATTGATTTCATTCCGTTGATTAAAAAAATGCAATCAAGTCTTTCGAGTTGGAAAGGAAAATGCCTATCGCTCGGAGGGCGTCTCATTTTGGCAAAAACCGTGCTTAATTATTGCACAATCGATTTTGATTTTGTGAGGAAAGTTTATATATCCTCCGATCCGCTACTCGACCAAGAGAATTGCTTAATTATTGCATTAGTTTCAGATAAATCAAACATAGCATTTTGTAAGATTAATGATGAAAGATGGAAAAATATTGCATTCAATATTAAGCGCATGATTTTAATTGTATGATTTAGATTTAAAATATCAAGGATGATATGATTCGAGATGAATGTTTAAAAATTATTGTGAAGAATAACGAAGAATGATGACGTGACTTCATGAAAAATTTATAAATATAAGTGTAAAATAAAGAATAGGTTAATTAGATCATACGGTTGTAAAGATATTTGAAAAGTAAAAGGTTTCGGACAATCTCGACTCTCAAGGTTTTTGGTATATGGAACATAATTTCGTTTATATTTTTTGGATCAAAATAGTTTGGCTGATATTCTTGTTTAAGTCGTGTCTAGTTCGATGGAATCACGCGTAAAATTGTAAACAATTTATAAGAAGATTACTAAATATAGCTGATTAACTGGTAAATAGTTATATTCATGAACAATCATCCAAAAAATCTTCAAGGAAAAGGAAAACATCATAAACAAGATATAAACAAGATGTGGTTCAAAAATTCCAATCTAAGTAAAAACAAGGTAGTGTCCAATCCAACATGTCATGCCATCGTTGTTTATTGAACCATAATTACAATTATAAATATCAGGAAAGAGTTCATTTAACATATTTTAAAATCTCTCGAAAGCTCTCTTTATTTTCTAGCTCTTATGGAACTCCCGAAATTATTTGCAGTCTTTTCGAAGAAGTGGTTAACAAAAGGTATCTTTCTCCCTCTCAATGTTTATTTTGAGCTCTATTATATGTGTACTTATTTTCTGACGATTTGATGAAATATATATCTAACAAAACATTTAACATAAATAATTATAGGAATCATTCATTTTTTCTTTACACTTCATGTTCGATCATTTATATATTTTTTTAGGGTTATGCAGAGGGCTCTAAGTCCCCCGTCCAATTTGTATATACAATTTTAAAGATATTTACATAGTTTTCCATTTTTACATTGGGCATCTAAAAGAACGTGAAAGATAGAACGATTTATGGTAATTGAGATGTAGTAAACAAATTATTCAATTTGCAAATAAACCCCAAAGATTATTTTATTTACCTAAAAGTCCTTGGGTCATGACAGTTATATCCAAATTGAATGTAGTAAACAAATTGAAGGATAGACATGATACTTCTTGTTTTGTATTATACTAGAGCTGCAAGTTTAGTAATGGAGAAAAAGACATTCTCTACGTGAAAGGAAAAGAAGATGGAATGATATAAAATGGAAACATTTGCTATGTAAGTATGGAAATATAATAAACTGAATTTTATTGGACAGATCATTGAATTCGGACAAGCCAATGAATCGGGCAGGAAAATTAAATACAATCTGCTCATTCCGGGCAAAAAAGATGGGCAGCGCGTAGCCTGTACAATAATTTAATGAAATAAATATCGGCCACTTATCTATTCCATCAATGGTTCACATCCGGACTCAAAATAAGGACTCGAAATAAAATCTCAACGAAATCGGCTCCTATATATCTATATGTACAGGTTTGCTAAAGAGAATCCAAAAACAAAATCCAAAAATAATCCACGCAGACAAAATATACTAATGATATTAGCAAAATATATTATTTAAATAAACAAAATATATTATTGAATACAACAGGATAACATAACTAAAATTAAGAATAGAATAATATATATTCAACGGTATATTTTGATATAAGCAAAAATATATTTTGTTAATTTCAATAGTATATTTTGGACCTTGGATTTTCTTTTTGGATTCTTTTTGTAAATTTTTTTTATCAAAAAAAAAAAAAATAAAAAAAAAAATAAAAAAAAAATATATATATATATATATATTCAACAGTATATTTTGATCTTTGGATTCTTTTTTGGATTCTTTTTATGGATCTTTGTTAGCATATATATATATATATATATATATATATATATATATATATATATATATATATATGCTAGCAAGGATCCATAAAAAGAATCCAAAAGAGAATCCAGAGATCAAAATATATTATATATATATATATATATATATATATATATATATATGCTAACAAGAATCCATAAAAATAATCCAAAAAATAATCCAAAGATCAAAATATACTATTGAAATTAGCAACATATATTTTTGTATTTATCAAAATATACTATTAAAAATGTATTATTTTATTCTCAATTTTAACTATGTTAATATATTGGATTCATCAGTATATTTTGCTAATTTGAATAGTATATTTTGCTAGTTTCATCAGTATATTTTGCACACGTGGATTCTTTTTTTGGATTCTCCTTAGCAAACCTGTATATATATATATATATATATATATATATATATATATATATATATATATATATATATATATATATATATATATATATATATATACATAATCTAATCTACATTAGATTTCCTTAACATATATAGTTACATACTTTAATTTTCTAGAAATAATCATATCATTAATTATATTACATTGTATCGTTTCGATATTTCAGGACAAATGCAAGATAGTCAGCAAATTGACGACGATTATAGAATAAATGAGTATACTCCTATCAAACAAATTAGCAACATACAGGTAATAAAAGATGAGTAAAAAATTATATGAATACAACTCACTTATATCTAGCTTTAGTTATTTCTAAGTTTGAGATCTCGTTTTCAATTTTTAATTCTTTCGAGAAAATGTTACAAATTTCTTTCATTTTTCTTTACAGGAAACTTTTGCCGCACCAAATTGGCTAGACCTTCCCGAAGATAACATGTATGAGATAATAAATAATATATATATGTGTCAAGATTACCTAAGTTTCACTGCAGTATGTAAATCATGGCGTTTTGTTGCTAAGAGTATAAACGATCATTTGCCCTATAATCTTCCAATGTGTCATATGTTGCCCAAGAATAACCCTATTCCAATGCTCCTCCATTCCGACGGTGATGGTGATAATATGCATTATTTGTATAGTATTACCGAACAAAAGATATATAGGGGACTTCACATACCTGAATTATGTAATAAATGGATAGCGGGATCCGCCTACGGCTGGTTAGTTACCGTTGGCATTGACGATTTACAAATTAATTTATTGAATCCTCTAACCAGGGTTCAAATATCGCTACCACCCGTACCTGCCTTTACACCGTACACAAATGATTTTGATTTTGCGAGGAAAGTTTATATATCCTCCGATCCGCTACTCGACCGAGAGAATTGCTTACTTATTGCATTGGTTTCGGATAAATCAAATATAGCATTTTGTAAGATTAACGATGAAAGATGGAAAAACTTCGAGCCCCCGATACGTAATATTGGTGATGTAATAGTTTATAAAGGTTCACTGTATGCCATCGATTATTTTGGCAAACTTTACTGCATCGAAATGAGTCCTATTCTAAAGGTAACAACAATAACTACAAAGTTTGCATTCGATTGGGGAATCCGAAAGTATCTTGTAGAATCACATGAAAACTTATTGCTAGTTGTTAGAACGTGCAAACAGCACACAGGTTGGAATGAAAGAACTACAGGTTGTAAGGTTTACAAGTTAGTAGGTACTGAACAATTCGAGACAAGTGATGATGTTATCCACTACCAAGAGAAACCTATTTGCAATACATGGAAAGAAATGGAAAATCTAAATGGTGATATTTTGTTTATTGGTTATGACAAATCCTTGGACCCATGTTTGCACCCAAAAAGCAAGGATTGCATCTACTTTGCAGATAATAATTTTGGTCAAGATGTGTGCAGAGCACGTGGTTTATTAAGCTATCATCATGATATTGGCGTGTATGACATGAAATGTCAAAACGTAGAACTATTTTCATGTATAAAAAAAAAATCAAATTCTAAATTACGATCGATTTGGCTTTCTCCCAATCCGTGGTAGAATGAAATTGGCCTTTATTTGTTTTTTATTGGATATTGTAGTCATGATTGTATTAAATGAAAATTATGATTAAACATTGAGGCTTTCTACCATGCCTTCCCATTTCCTTCACACTTTCATGATACAAATTTTAATGCAATTAGTTCCTAATTATTTCTCTATCAATTAACGATTAATCCATATTTATTAATAATTGAATATTTCTAATTAATCTTTAATCTATAGCGATCTTATTGCCAATTAAATTTTTAATAATTATGAATTAATTGTTAATTAACTTTGTTAATAATGGATTAATTGAAAAATCATGAAAGTATAGGGGAAATGAGTGGGGATGGGGGAAGAGTATAATATTCCTTAAACATTTTTGCCTTGCTGAAACGTGAGATGGTGTTGGGTCCCATTTATCTAAACCCCCACGTTAAGAACCTAGGAGGCGTTTGGTTCGTGATTTAGAATTCATATGTCTTGGCATACATTCTAATTTATTTCATTCTCATATTTGGTTCAGACACTAGGTAATAAAATAACGTCATACACGATGTCCTTGGACATATTTCATGGGAATAGGATTACCACCAAAATTGGTGATTTTTCTCTATTCCCATGGGCATTCCATCTCTTCAAATATTAAAAACTAAAATTATTCCAAAAATATTATTTATTTCACATAGTTTCTAAATTTGTAGAAAAAGAAGATGTATCAACCAAACATGACTAATGTGTATGCTATTAAATACTATTCCATCGAATGAAATTTCTTGACATATAGTTTAATAACAAACATGATATTGGCCGAAATCAACAATATATCATTATGTCCAATGGTGAGGCCACGTCATCTTTCACTGTTCACACTGTTTTGCAATTTTCCCCCTTTTACTGTTCATCTGGTTACTGTTCATCTGTTTTACTGTTCATCCGTTTTTTTTTAAAAAATTTTATTTTATTCGACGTATGTCTTGTGTTCTAAATAAAATATTTGAATTTTTCATCGTATAAATTTTGAATACCAAGCACCTGGTGAGGCCACGTCATCTTTCACTGTTCACACTTTTTTGCACTGTTCCCCCTTTTACTGTTCATCTGGTTACTGTTCATCAGTTTTTTTTTTTTTAATTTTATTTTATTCGACATATGTCTTGTGTTCTAAATAAAATATTTGAATTTTTCATCGTATTAATAAATATAATTGACATATGTCTTGTGTTCTAAATAAAATATTTGAATTTTTCATCGTATTAATAAATATAATTTGTATACTATAATTTTCACACAAAATATTTTTTGTTAGCCTGAGCTGGTATTATTTTTTTTTATGCTTATCATAACATTTATGAATATTACTTTTGCTTTTAAATTAACATTTATGCTTATTTTTTTAGGAAGAAAAAAATTTGCATTTATTGCATAATACTTGTGAGACTATTTAATATCAGCCTTTTTTTTAAAATTAACATTTATGAAGATTACTTTTGTTTTACACTTGTAACGTTTTAGATAAAATTATTATTTTATGATCATAAAAAATTTTGAAAAATCGCAGCGAAGCGCAAGAAATATTTCTATTTTCTTATCAAATAATATATTAAATAATATATCCCGCAACGAAATAATATATCAAATAATATATAAAATTATTACTTTTGCTTATTATATTATTTCTTATCAAATACTATATCCCGCAGCGAAGCGCGGGCTATTTTCCTAGTCCACAAAATCCAAATCGAAATCAACAAATTAAACCCACGACAACCAAAATCTGAATGAAAATGACAAAAGAAATGAAATCAAGGGAAATTTGACAAAGCACCTTAGAGATTATTATGGAGAAATGATGTTCATGATATTTCGAATAAGCCCGATATATTTTTCTCATCACAACATAATCCAACAAAAACATAACCTCAAAAATTATTCTCAATTGTGCCCAATTGAATAGCAGGATAAAGTTTCGCGAGATCTTCCGTTACAAAATCGTGGAGCTGTGCGGCAAACTCGACTCTGGTCGGACCAACCTCCGATAATCTCAAACGTTACGTTTGTCCTTATTCTTTGCGCATCCTCAACATGCTGTATAAATTTTTTGAATTTTGTTAAATCAAGGGGTTTTTCTGTAATTTTGTGAGAATGAGATAAAATTAGGGGTACTGAGCAGAGGAGATGATTATATACCTACAAACTATAATTACACAATACAAAAAAGTATAAAACAATATACACAACAAATAGATTATACAAATTCATAATAAAAAAAATCTCATATGAAATTAAATCGGGCCCCACGTCTCGACCATCTTCTCGACCACCTTCGGCATACCATCATAATCCTTTCCTTGCACCTCGAGCTATTAATCCACTAATCAGAATATTGAGGAAATTAAATTGCATAAAATTCTTTGTGGTACCCCTAAATTTCTGAAAATTACAAAAATACCCATTCATTTCATAAAATTCCCAGAAGCTTGAATTTCATATAATAAAATATCATTACATGTCTTTTATTGTTGTTGATGTTAAATCCAGAGCGGCTTTTTTTGTCGACACTCCTGAAATTCTCCTTCGAAGATGTGTGTTATCATTATTATTGATGTTAAATGATATGAAATTTACAACTGCCCCTACATTATGGAAAATTGCAAAAAGTCCATACTTGGCAATATGTTACTGAAATTGCAAAATAAAACCTGCATTTGTTTTGTTTTATATGTGTTGTTTTTAATAGCGATTTGGAGTATCGTAATAAGTGAGGGCTCTTTTGCAATACAAAAATAATGCACGTTTTGTTTTGCAAAAATAATTTAAAAATCGAACAAAATTACCTCGTCTGGAACTGTATCATCATATCGAAGAAGCATTGGTTTCTTATATTCAGTATCATCACTAAACCTTCAATTCAAACAAAAAATAAAACATCATAAATTTTTCACAAAAATTACTTTTTTTAATAAACCAAATTAAAACCAAAAAAACTTACTTTTCAGAATAAATTCCAGTTTTCTTCTTCAAAGCTTGGTACAATTCGTTTCAATGTTTTCTCACTCTCATCGCTTCGTTCGGTATCGACTGCCTCATCGATGCATCAGTGGACCCCGCTTCCCTCTCCAATCCCTGCCCCAAATTCTACTCTCGAAAAATCTCAAATTAATAAATTCTTAACATTGGATTTGATCAATCGCAGGAGAATGTACAAAGAAAAAATAAATCGTAAAATTGGATTAGAAAAAATTCTAATCTCCTAAAATTCGTTGTTTCCACCGAAAATCCGAAAACTCCGCAACTATAATCCTCTCGCTGGAAATCCAAAAGTTGCGTATGATCCCCTTTTCAATCTATAGTAGAAATTCCGAACGACTTTACGAAAGTTAAAATTAGAAAATTAGAAAAGAGCAAGACAGAGGAGCAAAACAGCCCTAATTAAGAATCGAACATTAATTTAGAACAATGAATGGAATGAGAACTGAAACCTCCAAAAAAACGAACAAAGATCAATAGACGGGAAGATATGCGAGGAAGAAAATGGCGTCACTCTCCATTGCTACCTCCATTACCAGTGCCTCGTAACGTCACCGACGCCTCACGTCACGCGAGCGTTCAGCTACGGTGTTGCAGGTTTTGCAGCCGCTACTTCCGTTGCCAGCGCCTGGCAACATCTTCAGCGCCTCACGGCATACGATTCCTAGCAGTCGCTAGGGTTTTCTGGGGCTGGTTTTTTTTTTTTTGCTTGGTCTTGGAACTCATGAGAAAGAGTGGAGAAGTTATTAAGCCAAATAAAGGAGTAAAGTAAAGGGGAGACGTGGCCGAATTGGTGAAGAGTAAAATGTTAAACTTTAGATCTATTTAAAGATATAGAGTCATAACAAAAATGTGATATCATAATTATTGTATTCTTCTTTGTCATACATAAGAATGAGAGTCATTCTAAATTACTCATAGCAAGTATTGTGTAATAAATACTAGGAGAATACTCGCGCTACGCGGCGAGAATGTTAATTATATTTTTCAATGTAATATAAAATACTTATAAATATGATGATATTAATAATATCATTTCATAATATAATTCTTTGAACTAATTTGTTTATGATTATGCATAAGTTTTTCAATTATTTTACATTATGATGACAACAAAATTGATTTCCTTAATCAAGTAATAACGCTTATATTAATGTGATTGTATAATAGTAATACATGAGATATAACATGATTTTACAAAAAAACATAACAACAAATATTATATCATTGTTCTTCACAATATTTCATACAATATAAATGTAAAAAAATAATAAATCATACAACATACGTAGTAACATATCATTAATTATCAAGTACTAATAATTTGTTATTGATTTAAAATGCAACGGAAATTATAAATAATATCAAACTTAAGAGTGAAAGTAATTTGATAAATAATATAAAAATTAATTTAGCATAACATTAATATAAATTATTTTATGTCATATGATTTTTCTTAATGTTATATTTTAAAAAATAATATTTCTATTTTGTAAGTGTTTATAAATTTAAGAAATTTTTTCGATGGATAAGCTTTTTTTATTTCTATTATTTTTCCAAGAAAATAATATTAAATTGGTTTGTTTAAAAACACAAATACAATCAACTTAGTTTTATATGATATTAGTATAGTTGTAATTTCTAAAAATAAATATTAATATTAAAAATTCTATTATATAAATAAAATAATTAAAATTATATTTTGCAAAAATACATTTTTTGCATTGTATTTTTTACATAATATTTTTACAAATTTAAATTATGGAAAATGGTATGTACGAACTATGCCAATATGGATGTCAAAATAAAGAGAAAATTAAAACGAATATATTTGATGAATTTTTAAAATTAAAATTCTAAAAATAATACTACTATATGTTGTATGTTTATAATATTAGTTATTAAGTTATTAGTACGTATTTCATATTTGAACTTTTCATATTGCATTGCATTCACATTTGATCATGTAAACTTGTGTGAAATAATAAACAATTGAATAAACTTAGTCTAACATGAACCTAACCAATAAAAATAGTACACGTCATTAATATATGGTGATGTGGTTTTCTAAAAATCCTTAAAACATAGTGTAAAATAAGGGACACTTAAATGACTACAAAAAAAAATGTTTATAACAAATCAATGATTAATCAATGGTCCAAATTTTGCCACATGTCATAATCAATGGTTAAAAAGAAAGTGAAGATGTTAAAAATAAAGTGATGATGTGATACAAGGAAATTGCACAAAGTTGGGCCTAAAATAAGGGTGTGGGTAAATTACTTGAATACGGAAAATTAAAGGGGTCCAATATATTTTCACGTTTTGTATGGAGAAACATTGTTAAGCTTGTAAGTCGGAGTAACAATGGAGCTAATACTCAGGAAAAGAAAAGTTCAAGAAGAAGAAAAAATAAGTGGGCATATACTGTACCCCCCATTTCTCCCACCCATCCTCTATCCTCTAATTAACCATTAATTAGTGGGTTAATTAACCGAATTAATGGTTAATCGAATATACTTTTAATATTAAATAATTAATAACATTTAATTAATGATTAATCCGGATTAATTAACTGTTAATCGGATGTACTTCTAATATTAAATAATTAGTAACAATTAATTAATCATTAATCCGGATTAATTAACTGTTAATCGGATGTACTTTTAATATTAAATAATTAGTAACAATTAATTAATAGTTAATCCGGATTAATTAACTGTTAATCGGATGTATTTTTGTTAATTACATTATTAATTAATCACCAATTAATGGTTAATTGGTGATATAGATGGGGTGTGGAGGAAATGAGGAGGTAGGGTATAATTACCCAAAAAATGAGGAGGAAGGAGGAGAATAAATATAAATTAAGATTTTTTCAGGACATTATTATACAGATATAGCAACTATTACAAAATTTAATCACATAAAATATATGTGTATGGCACCCACCATCTTGATTTCCAAAGAAAAGTACTCCACGTTAATTATCATTAACTTGAACCGATTTTACTTCTCAAAAAGGGACTGCATGCAAAAAAAATCATTATTTTATGATTTCGACATATTTTACTTTAAATATATAGTTTTGTGTTTCTTTTTTTTTTTAATATGCAAGTGAAAAATGGGAACTTCTTCAACATGTAGTACTTGTAATCTTAATAATTTTAATTTTTTTTCGAGCTTCGATTTTTAGTGAAGTTAATTTATGGAATGATATTTTGTTATGGTTTGTTATAATTTATTTCATTGATGGTTGAATTTTTTTTTTGCTTGTTAGGATTTTCAATAAGTAAGTAATTAAAAGTATATATCATCCGAATATTTAAATTTGGAATCAAATTATGCTTCAGTAAATTGGGGCAACAATAATTTTGTAATATATTTTGCGATTAATGTAAACATGAACGCTTGGATGTAGCGTTTTACTCGTAATTTACATATGATCATCGTTATTGGACGATATAACGACGATATTGCAACGCTAGTTAGTAGGTCTCGGATCTTGTTATTAAAAAGAGTTTGGATCCTCCAAACCTTGAGACCGGCTGTGGTTATACGTGACCTAGCTATTATGAAATGTAAAATTTACTTGGTTAATACGAGAGACGTGATATTCAAACAAACTTTAGACATGAATATGATTTACAGAGTAAACTTTAATGTCAAAAGTTGGTTACGAAATAACAGAGAAAATCAAATGCAATTTTTATTGAGAAAATTAAAATCACTTTTATTGAGAAGTATTAATAACTGTTGATTCTCCATAATTTCTTTTAGAAAAAAAATGCTGGTAATAGTAAAGGATTTTATATTCAAATATGAAATATGAAATTTGACACAATTTATTTTTCGGGCCTGTTAGTTTGGCACGTTGGAATCACCCGTAAAATTGTAATCAATTTTTAAGAAGATTACTAAATACTAGCTGGACCCGCGCGCAAATTGCGCGCGTTCTATTTTCTTTTTCTTTTTCTAAAGATTTGTTTTCATTAAAAAATATTTGATTTTATTGTACTCATCTCACTAAGGAAGCATTGATGTTGTAGTCATTTTGTAAATTTTTTTTGTTTATATATTATATTTTTAAATCAAATTAGAGGACCCTGATGGATTTTATATATATAGATGTCAAGGTTTTTTTGTTTTGTTGATTATGTTACTTGTTAAATGATGTTAAAAGAGTTTGACCATTGATGGTTGTAATAGTTCATAGAATATTGCAATCATTGGTGGAAAAAAAATGATAGCACATTATAAAGAGAGAAAGAAAAAACAAAATTAGAGTATATATATTAGAAACAACTATTAAAATAGAACATGAAAACAACACTAAAGATAAAATATTTCGGCTTTTTAAAAAAATATATGATCACAATATATAATATTTCTAACTGAGAATATAGTTTGTGAAAAAAAAATTATTGTAATAAATGACAAAATATCATTAAAAAATATTTAACCATCTAACATAACTTCGAACTACATATTTGTAAAAAATTTATATGCCCAAATATTATAATAATTTGGTTATGAACCATGCAATCATTTAAATTCATCCGTAATAATACGTATTTCCAAATTTATTACAGAAATAAAATTAATGGTCTTACTAAACTTTATAATTCTTTTTCAGAATAAGAAAATTTGACGAATATATATTAAATAACAAATAGACGATTAATCACATATTCATACATCCATTTTCTCTTGAGAGACCCGAAAAAGTAGTCTTTGACATCATTCCATCATTAGTTGAATTCGTCTCCATTTTTTTAAACTGCAAAAGAAAAAAAAAAAATTGCTAATAACAAAAGACATTTTCACAATATTTTGATATTATTTTCGTATTTTTTTTTTGACAGGACAATACTCTTTGATTTATGATTAATCTTATTTTCTGTTTCTGGTCAAACCGTAAAAGATGCAAAGAATAGCCAATCGATTTTCCTTCAGTAAATGTCTCCAATTTGCTGACGTGAAACTCTCCGATTGGTTGTCTTCAAACACTTGGTTCCTTTTATTCTTTCTAGAAATTTCCCTAGCAGATCTGTTCATAAAAATAATAACAACCCAAATTATTTTAAATGCCATAATTATTTCCATAGGATAATAAAATTGAAATAACAAAAATTAACAAATTGAAACTGTAAAATGCTGAAATTTACAAAACAAATCTTAAATTTTTCACAGAAAACTACAAAAATACAATCACAAATATCAAATTATGGTTATAAATTTCAAATTATGTCAAATATAAAATAATAAAACAGAAAACTACACAAAAAAAAAAACATTTAAAAAATTAAAATTGCAGAAGATCCCTTGAAATTTCTGTAATTTGGAAATTTTTTTCCAAATATTGCTTCATATTTTAAAACCTTAAAATATTTGAAAATAAAACAATCGCAGAAGATCCCTTGAAATTTCTGTAATTTGGGGAAAGAATTCCAAAATATTGCTTTGTATTTTGAACCCTTAAAATATTTGAAAACAAAACAGAAAACTCTTAAGCAAAAAAAAAAAAAAAAACTCCTGAAGGCTTGAAAAAGAAAATCTCACATGTAAGTGATTAAGTTAAAATTGGAGGAAAGATTAAATGCTAAAAATTTCAAGGAAAAACCCTCTTAATATCTGAAAATCACCTAATAAACCTTAAAAATTTTGTAATATAAAAAAGGCAATCCCAAATATCGGTGATAATTTCTAAAGAGGCCAAAAAATAAATTACCTTAGTGCTGAAGAACCGCTCGTATCCGATATAATATGTGTAGGCTACACATTGATCTTTTATCTAACACCGGTCCGATGATTTGCACAATGTAAAGGGTCTTTAATCATCTTATGAAACTCCTAAAAAACATGCAAACTTATTTGAAAAAAATATTATATTACTTAGTAATTATTAAAAATACCTTGACAATAGCTGAACAAAAATTGCAATAGCGCCTTGATTCACTCGCCCATTTGGATTTTTTTTTCTCGTGCGATGAACTGAAATATTTAAAATTACCTATTTCAGGGGTGCATTTTATAAATCGGCAAGGATATATGATCGTTAATGACTGGTATGCCTAACCCAAATTTTTTAACATTATTTCTTTGTCTTAACATTGATTCTTATTGTCAATCCTTTCAACTTTAGGGTAACTATATCTTTACTATTAATAAAACAAAATAAAGAAATATTGATACTTTATCATAATTAAGGTACCTTTGTACAAATCATCGCTTCTAGAGTGTCGGGCCTCAGCGAACTCTTATACTCGTCCAAAACCCTATTCCCGTCTCCGGCACCGTACACCGACGTTCCCGTACCCGTCATGGCCATAATACGTCCCGAGACAGAGTGCTTTTTGTTATTCTAGTCTTCATTCGAAGTGGCCTTGTTGTAATTATTGTCGCAAGTTTCGAGCAAATTGAATGCTTGTTGTTATTCTAACGAAGCCAAAATCATGTATATGTGGTATTCAATTGAGTTGTCGTATCGAGACAGAGTGTTATAGTACTGGGGATCTCCAGTTCGAGAGCGATTTCTGCGAATTTAACTTCTTTCAAAAGAGAAAATTTTGCAAACTTCACGCTCTCGTGAATATTATATATAAGCCCATGAATCGAAGAGATAACATCCTGAGCCACCGCATTTAATACATGCGTACAACACCTAACAACAAATAATTGCCCTTCAGCAATAAATTCTCCTTGTTATTAAAATGGTCTCGACAAATATGATTACCTGATAGGACAAATTTATAGGTGAATACATAGATTAATTCATTCAAATGTATAGATTTAATGCAATTTCTAATTTTGTAATCCACATTTACAACGTACATAATGGCTTGTCAGGATAAATTCATATACTGATATAAACATTTTTTTTCAATTGGCTTTTGCAACTTTTGCAAATATTTGGTATACTCGAAATTTCTAATTTACATCAGAAAAAGTGTTTAAATTGGAAAAAAACCAAAACAACTCAAGAAGGGGAAAAATTGTTGGGGGATAAATTAGCCAAATCAATTATTAACGATTTTTTTACCTCTAATCTCGACCAGATCCGGTGGTTCTTGTTTCAGTCGATTTGCTCCCGAACCGAACAAAAAGGTTTGAGGATTTCTCGCCGTTATCAGTATCGTCTTCGATCCAAAACTCGCGATCTCTCTTTGCTATTTGTTGAATCTGGATTGCTTTCTTTATCACCCTTTCTTTATCACCCTTGTTGATAGCTCACATCGCCCCACTTTTCTTCTCCTCTTCTCCCCTTCTTTTTGTTATTTTTTCCGTGTAGTATAAAGTAAGCCTAGGGTTTGTTTCTATATGCAGAGGGAAAACAATTTTTAATGTACACATGGTTCATGGATAACACTATACAGAGATTTGTTGGTATACATTAAAATATTATGAGCCATGTCTATCTGATGAAAAATAATACTGTTGTAATTATTCTGAGTCATTGATTAAAAACATGAATAATTGAAGGTTGAGATGATAAAAACGTGGTTGAATGTGTGAAAAGAAAACTTGGGTAAGATTATCATAAAGAATCAATAGCTGATTGACTGGTAAATTGTTATATTCATGAACAGTCATTCAAAAAATCTTCAAGGAAAAGGAAAACATCATAAACAAGATATAAACAAGATGTGGTTCGAAAATTCCAATCTAAGTAAAAACAAGGTAGTGTCCAATCCAACATGTCATGCCATCGTTGTTTATTGAACCATAATTACAATTATAAATATCAGGAAAGAGTTCATTTAACATTTATAACATTTTAAAATCTCTCGAAAGCTCTCTTTATTTTCTAGCTCTTATGGAACTCCCGAAATTATTTGCAGTCTTTTTGAAGAAGTGGTTAACAAAAGGTATCTTTCTCCCTCTCAATGTTTATTTTGAGCTCTATTATATGCAATGTACCAGAAATCGCTCGACGCTCGCTGGTCGGCAGGCGACCATCAAGCGCCAAGAATGATTAATCGGGATTAATCGGGAATCTCGGCGGACCTCGGCGGATTTTTATTTTTTTATATTTAATATTTAATTTAATTAAACAAAATTACAAATCACAGTTTTTTTAATAAGTTTTAAATAATTTAAGTAACAAAATACACTACGTCACTAAACTAACATAAACTCAAATAATAATATATATATATATATATATATATATATATATATATATATATATATATATATATATATATATTAAAAATATGAAAAAATTTAGTCCAAATATATTTTTTTGAATAGTATCCGACAAACGATCGTTTTCATTATTGATGTCTAATTTTTTTGATGTCAATGAAAATTCATTGGCAATCCATAACAAAAACGATCATTATTTTGAATAGTATCCCACAACCTCTCATAATATATGATTTTTTGTGCTTCACATTCAACCAACTAGACTATGGACCCGTTGGCAATTCAAAAAAAAAAATTTAAAAAAAAAAAAAAAAAAAAACTGTACACATCTAAAAATCGGCTCGGCGGTGGCTTGGCGGTCTTGGCGGACCCTTGGCGGCCGCTTGGCGGAAATCCGCCAAGCACAAAACGCCAAGAGTTTATCTCGACGGCGGACCCTCGACTACCGATTAATCGGTGATTAATCGGCCGCCAAGGCCGATTTCCAGAACACTGATTATATGTGTACTTATTTTCTGACGATTTAATGAAATATATATCTAACAAAACATTTTAACATAAATAATTATAGGAATCATTCATTTTTTTTCTTTACACTTCATGTTCGATCAATTAATGATGAGTATATATATATAGGAGTCGGTTTCGTTGAGATCTTATTAAATGCCCAATGTAAAAAAAAAAGATACATAACTAATTAAGTATCATTAGTTTGGTACTTAGGATATTTTAACCATTAGATTTGCTTTGAGATTTGTGTTTTTTAATGTTATATATACTCATCATTAATTATTTCCATATCAATTTATGATAATCATTAAATACACAAATCTCAAATCAAATCTAATGTTCAAAAAGTCCTAAGTATCAAACTCATGATACTTAATTAAGTATCTTAGCCATCCTCATATATATATATATATATATATATATATATATATATATATATATATACCCCAACATAATCTGATCTAAATTAGATTTCCTTAACACATGTAGTTACATACTTTAATTTCTTGAAATAATCATATCATTAATTATATTACATTGTATCGTTTCGATATTTCAGGACAAATGCAAGGACTAATGCAAGATAGTCAGCAAATTGACGACGACTATAGAATAAATGAGTATACTCCTATCAAAGAAATTAGCAACATGCAGGTAATAAAAGTTGAGTAAAAAATTATGGTGACGATATTGCAAAATCTAACATGACTAAATTGAGAAACGATTTCAATTTCTTTTAATCAAATGACTATTACACACTTATTTATGGTGACTGGTATTTATTATACTTATATACTATTATTTATATCTTCCACGGATAATACAAAAATATTTTTCCTAATATTATGAAAAAATCAAATATAATCAATATATATTAATTTTCATATTTAAATATATATGAAATGTTACAATTTAATTATTTTTTTATGATGAAAAAATTAAGAATAAAAATATTTTTTATATATGAAATTTTTTGTTTGCATGATTTATGAAATGTGATAAACTAATAGATAAATGTAAGAAATATAAATCATTAATTCATCATTAATAGGAATATAACGGTCATTTGATAAAACAAAATTGAAATTGCTCTCAATTTAACCATGTTGGCTCTTGCAATAGCGCCATCCAAAAATTATTTGAATACAACTCACTTATATCTAGCTTTAGTTATTTCTAAGTTTGAGATGTCATTTTCAATTTTTAATTCTTTCGAGAAAATGTTACAAATTTCTTTCATTTTTATTTACAGGAAAATTTTGCAGCACCAAATTGGCTAGACCTTCCCGAAGATAACATGTATGACATAATAAAGAATATATATAGGTGTCAAGATTACCTAAGTTTCACTGCAGTCTGTAAATCATGGCGTTTTGTTGCTAAGAATATAAACGATCATTTGCCCTATAATCTTCCAATGTGTCATATGTTGCCCAAGAATAAACCCATTCCAATGCTCCTCCATTCCGACGGTGACGGTGACAACATGCATTATTTGTATAGTATTACCGAAAGGAAGATCTATACGGGACTTCACATACCCGAATTATGTAACAAATGGATAGCGGGATCAGCCTACGGCTGGCTAGTTACCGTTGGCATTGAAGATTTACAAATTAATTTATTGAATCCTCTAACCAGGGTTCAAATATCGCTACCACCCGTACCTGCCTTTACACTGTACACAATTAATTTTCATTTTGTGAGGAAAGTTTATATATCCTCCGATCCGCTACTCGACCAAGAGAATTGCTTACTTATTGCATTAGTTTCAGATAAATCAAGAATAGCATTTTGTAAGATTAATGATGAAAGATGGAAAAACCTCGAGTCCCCGATACGTAATATTAATGATGTAATAGTTTACAAAGGTTCACTGTATGCCATCGATTATTTTGGCGAACTTTACTGCATCGAAATGAGTCCTATTCTAAAGGTAACAACAATAGCTACAAAGTTTGCATTCGATTGGGGAATGCAAACGTATCTTGTAGAATCACATGAGAACTTATTGCTAGTTGCGAGAATGTGCAAACAGCACACAGGTTGGAATGAAAGAACTACAAGTTGTAAGGTTTACAAGTTAGTAGGTACCCAATCCGATAATGCTACTAATGCTACTGAACAATTCGAGAAACCTATTTGCAATACATGGAAAGAAATGGAAAATCTAAATGGTGATATTTTGTTTATTGGTTATGACAAATCCTTGGAGCCATGTTTGCACCCAAAAAGCAAGGATTGCATCTACTTTGCCGATAATAATCTTGGTCAAGATGTGTGCAGAGCACGTGGTTTATTAAGCTATCATCATGATATTGGCGTGTATGACATGAAATGTCAAAACGTAGAACTATTTTCATGTATAAAAAAAAAATCAAATTCTAAATTACGATCGATTTGGCTTTCTCCCAATCCGTGGTAGAATGAAATTGGCCTTTATTTGTATTTTATTGGATATTGTAGTCGCTGTTGTATTAAATGAAAATTCTGATTAAACATTTTTACCTGACTCTATGGCGACATATTATTTAGAGAGTATGACGAAAGAGCTAATTTTGTAAATTGAGCATTAATCATAGTTATTCTTGCAAACTGGGCTTTTGAAAAGACTATTTAGAATATCCAATAGTATACCTTACATAATAGGGAACGGTTTACCGAATGAATAAGAATTTAATTTGGATATATCAGTAAAAATAAAGAAATATTTACATATATGTCTCTCAAATCTTACCGAAAATTCGGCGGACTAAATTTTTTTTTTGCTACTTTGAAATAAAAATAATTATAAAAAATAATAAAAAAATATTATTTTCTTCTTTCGCCAGAAGGTTTGGCAAAAGTGGAATAACAAAAAAAATTTCAAGTTAACGTGCAAAAATTATGGTTAAAATATTTTTGCCAGACTCTCTCGTGAAATGCCATCCTCTTTCGTCAAAAGGTTTGGCTCTAGTTTAACAAATTGGACAGAAATGTAAATATTCTTGCGAATTGGGCTTTTGAAAGGGTACATGTCAACAAAAAAAAAATCATTTTTCTCTTTCAACAGATAATTACCAAGAATTTTCTTATTTCCAACGATTGCCAACGATGTTATATGTATGAGAAATGGGAAGCTTGTTGGAGATGAATCGGAATTTGATAATTCATGGTTATTGCACAAAATTTCACAATTTCATATTTTCTGTTTTAACACCGAAAATTGAACCGGAATGATATGTTTGTAAATGTATTTCTATCAAGATTGATTTTTGGTGGTTAGGTAAGTTGTTCAAGAAATGTATTAGGGTCCATGAATGGGTATTTGTTCATGAAGTTTTGGAATAAGTTTTAACTAAGTATTCATGATTTTTGAAGTATTTCCAAATGGTTGTTTGATGTGCTCGTTAGGAAATTAAGTTTTGAATTCCAAAACTTTCCAATTCATGAAAACTAACTATTTTTGTTAGCTTTTCAAAATTTATGTTGGAGTGGATTATTCAAGGAATTGGAGAGAGAAAAATAATTTTAATACGAGATACATGTAAAAAAAATAGTTATATATTTTATATTTCATTATATGATAATATTTTGACATGTTAATTGTTAACATATGTTTAAAAATTATTATAATACTACTGATAGTAAATAATATAAATAATAATAATAATTAATAATAATAATTAATATATTATTAAAAAATATTAGAAAATAATAACAATAATAATATATTTAGAAATTAATAATAATAATAATAATAATAATAATAATAATAATAATAATAATAATAATAATAATAATAATAATAATAATAATAATTTATTTAGCAATTAATAATATGTTGATGTGATTAAAAAATAAATATCATAGTTATAAAATTTCATAAGAAATAATACAATTATGAAATATTTTATTCATTTCTTACATCTAATCCTATGATTTTCATCAAACACCTTTTAAACATCCTAAACTCATAGTTTTTTGCATTTTTTTGTTCTCATAATATTCATATGTTGGTTTCCTACAACTACTAATTTCATGTTACTATACAAAACTAGGGATGTCAATGGATCGGGAAAAATCCGAATCCGCGGTTATCCGACCCGAACGGGGCGGGTAATACCCGAAAAATACCAGCGGGTCGGGTTTTACCCGAAAAAATATCCGCTCCGGGTACGGGGAAATTTTTTTATCCGCGGGTATACCCGAATCCGAAAAAATACCCGAACCCCCAGAAATACTCGAAAATATCAAATGATATGAAAATTTGTGATGTTTTATAAATTAATTATTTGTAATATTTGCATTTTTAATGTATTTTGTACAAGTTGCTTGTTTTATGTATATACAATTGTTGGTGTTTTTCGAGCAAAGGGTTCGGGTTCGGGTATACCCGTTACCTGCGAGTTCGGATTCAGGTATAATTTTTTACCCAAGGTTATTTTGGGTTTGGGTTCGGATAATATCCGAAAATTCGGATTCGGATACAGAGGAGACTTATCCGAACCCGACCGGCCCCGTTGACATCCCTATACAAAATTGCCCTAGCAAACAAGAATGATTTGGAATATAGCGGGATCTGTCTTTAGGACAGCTGTGACACGACCACACGGCTACACCAGACTTGTTCTCGATTTATTTATGTTTAATTAATTATTTAATTTGTTTATTTGGTTAATTATTGAAATATAACCAACAATTTTAAAGATATTTACATAGTTTTCCATTTTTACATTGGGCACCTAAAAGAACGTGAAAGATAGAATGATTTATGGTAATTGAGATGTAATTAACAAATTATAAGGGTTATGAAAATTGTAATTGTAATATGTATGAATTTACTAAATGAATGTCATACACAAATTCAAATAAATTTTATGAGTGAAATTATTTATTGAATGATTTATGATAACATCGTTTGGTATGTTATTGACAAGTCCTGAGCACGAATTGGATTCAAGTCTTGCAAGAATTGCAATCACAACACTAAATTTGATCAATAGAGATAGAAATTGGATTCAATTTGAGGAGAAAAATGAGAATTTACAACTCTGACTGATTAAGCACACAAGTCAAGAGCGTTACAACTCACTCGCTCACTCACAAACCAACACACACAATATTATTACAATCATGATTCTTACATCTTCAGAAACTACCTGCTTATAGAATATCTCTTACTAAACGACAAAAGTCGTTAGATCACTAACTAATCAGAAGATGGTACATTCACACTCAAGCTCTTGTATTATTCAATTTGAAAATAAACCCCAAAGATTATTTTATTTACCTAAAAGTTCTTGGGTCATGACAGTTATATCCAAATTGAAGGATCGACATGATACTTCTTGTTTTGTATTATACTAGAGCTGCAAGTTTAGTAATGGAGAAAAAGACATTCTCTACGTGAAAGGAAAAGAAGATGGAATGATATAATATGGAAACATTTGCTATATAAGTATGGAAATATAATAAACTGAATTTTATTGGACAGATCATTGAATACGGACAAGCCAATGAATCGGGCAGGAAAATTAAATACAATCTATATGTACAGGTTTAGTAATGGTTCACATCCGGACTCAAAATAAAAATTCGAAATAAGATCTCAACGGAACCGGCTCCTATATGTACATGTTTATTAAAGAGAATCCAAAAACAAAATCCAAAAATAATTCACGCAAATAAAATATACTAATGATATTAACAAAATATACTATTTAAATGAACAAAATATATTATTGAGTACAACATGTTAAATGACTAAAATTAAGAATAGAATAATATATTTTCAACAGTATATTTTGCTATATACAAAAATATATTTTGTTAATTTCAATAGTATATTTTGGACTTTAGATTCTCTTTTAGGATTTTTTTTGTGAATTTTTTTTATCATATATATATTCAACATTATATTTTAATTTTTGGATTCTTTTCTCGATTCTTTTTATGAATTTTTGTTAGCATTTATATATATATATATATATATATATATATATATATATATATATATATATATATATATATGATGGCTAAGATACTTAATTGAATATCATGAGTTTGGTACTTAGAAATTTGTTACCATTAGATTTGCTTTGAGATTTGTGCAATTAATGATTAGTATAAACAGATATGTTAATCATTAATAATGAGTATATATAGCATTAAAAAATACAAATCCCAAAGCAAATCCAATGGTCAAAAATTCCTAAGTACCGAATCCATGATACTTAATTGAGTATCTTAGCCATCCTCTATATATATATATATATGAGAGTGTGTGAAGTTTCTTGTACTTGTCTCAAAATAAAATCATTTGATTATGCGGTCATAATACCGCCTTTAGATCCGTTCGCATTGATGTAATGTGTGTTAAAAAAATTCGGTGGACATACCAATCTTAGGCTAAAAAAGTTTGGCGCATTTCATTTAGTCTCTTGAAAGCATGCAATATTATCCTGAGAATCTCTAGTTAAGTTCTTAACTAATGCACATTGTTACCATTGTCGTCCCCTAACATTCTGTTGACGTGTCGTTTTCGGACAACAAAATTTTTTTATGATAAAAATAGTATTGAATAAATACGGGTATCGATCCACGAGGAATATATGCACTATTAAATTAATATTTAATTCAAAACTTTATGAAACGAAATGAAACTTTCCAAATATGTTCACTGTCATATAAATAAGGTCTGGTACAATTGTGGTGTAATTTGGAGTTTTGGATAATAAGCTATTAAGGATTTACAAAACAGTCCCGACATATTTGTGAAAATATCCAGTTAAATTTTCGAACCAATATTAGTTCTGACCTGTTTTGCAAAGTGAATAACTTGAGATATGGAATTCCAAATGAAATAATACTGATATAGAATTGAAGTTTAGTCTTATTACAATACAGTGGTGAATTTTGTTTCAGATATATAACAAACAATAGATATTAAAAAAATTTGATCAAAATAGTGATGATTGAATATATAGTTTTCACTTTATCATTTAAAATATTTTGATATCAATATGTGTAGCATGGCAAAATATAACAAATTGTATAGGTATCAAAATGTATAACAGTTATTTGAAACAAATGTGTTCTCTATACATTATTTGTGTTAGATTCTTTCATATATTATTTGTGTGTACAATTTTCTTACTATATTTAATCAGGAAGTATTTTATTTTTTTTATGCAAAAAAACACTGGAACTATAATTCCAGGGGTAACTTAGTCTGAAATTAAATTGCAAGTTTTGTTAATTTTTATAGGACCTTCATTCCAAAAATCCTAAATACGGAAATGGGGAAAGTAAAATATCACAGGACAACTAAATGCAGTTTCTATGATAAATCATTTGATGTACTGGAGGGAGTCACAATTTTTTCATGACTCGAGAATATCATATGCATGACCAGTACATGAATCTCTATACTATACAATAATGGAAATTACTTTTTTATTTGGGAGAAAAAAATATTTCTTCGTCTATTTGGAACAAAAAAGTTACGATTGTATTTATAATTTTTACTTTCATCATTTCAAATATTTTCGTATCAATATTTATGGTGCGGTCGTGAGGTATCAGAGAAAATCAACTGATCTGGAACTATTTTGATCATCACCTTTATTGCACAATTGCTTTTCATTTTGTGAGGAAAGTTTATATATTCTCCGATCCGCTACTCGACCAAGAGAATTGCTTAATCGTTGCATTAGTTTCAGATAAATCAAATATAGCCTTTTGTAATATTAACGATGAAAGATGGAAAAACCTCGAGCCCCCGATACGTAATATTGGTGATGTAATAGTTTATAAAGGGTTCACTGTATGCCATCGATTATGTTGGCAAACTGTACTGCATCGAAATGAGTTCTATTCTAAAAGTAACAACAATAGTTATCATTTTTCTCTTTCAACAGATAATTACCAAGAATTTTCTTATTTCGAACGATTGCCAACGATGTTATGTGTATGAGAAATAGGAAGCTTGTTGGAGATGAGTCGGAATTTGATAATTCATGGTTATTGCACAAAATGTCACAATTTCATATTTTCTGTTTTAACACTGAGAATTGAACCGGAATGATATGTTTGTAAATGTATTTCTATCAAGATTGATTTTTTGTGGTTGTGTAAGTTGTTCAAGAAATGTATTATGGTCCATGAATGGGTGTTTGTTCATGAAGTTTTGGAATAAGTTTTAACGAAGTATTCATGATTTTTGAAGTATTTCCAAATGGTTGTTTGATGTGCTTGTTAGGAAATTAAGATTTGAATTCCAAAACTTTCCAATTCACGAAAACTAACTATTTTTGTGAGCTTTTCAAAACTTATGCTGGAGTGGATTATTCAAGGAATTGGAGAGAGAAAAATAATTTTAATACGAGATACATGTAAAAAAAATAGTTATATATTTTATATTTCATTATATTATAATATTTTGACATGTTAATTGTTAACATATGTTTAAAAATTATTATAATATTTCATTATATTATAATACTACTGATAGTAAATAATATAAATAATAATAAATAAATAATTAATACATTATTAAAAAAATATTAGAAAAAAAAATAATAATATATTTAGAAATTAGTATTAATAATAATAATAATAATAATAATAATAATAATAATAATAATAATAATAATAATAATAATAATGTATTTAGCAATTAATAATATGTTGATGTGATTAAAAAATAAATATGATAGTTATAAAATTTCATAAGAAAGAATACAATTAATAAATAGTTTATTCATTTCCTACATCTAATCATATGATTTTCATCAAACACCTTCTACACTCATAGTTTTTTGCATTTTTTTGTTCTCATAATATTCATATGTTGGTTTCCTGCAACTACTAATTTCATGTTACTATACAAAACTAGGGATGTCAATGGGTCGGGTAAAATCCGAATCCGCGGTTATCCGACCCGAACAGGGCGGGTAATACCCGAAAAAATATCCGTGGGTCGGGTTTTACCCGAAAAAATATCCGCTCCAAGTTCGGAGATAATTTTTTACCCGCGGGTATATCCGAATCCGAAAAAAAATACCCAAACCACTAGAAATACCCGAAAATATCCAATGATATGAAGATTTGTGATATTTTATAGATTAATTATTTGTAATATTTGCATTTTTAATGTATTTTGTACGAGTTGCTTGTTTTATGTATATAAAATTGTTGGTATTTTTCGAGCAACGGGTTCGGGTATACCCGTTACCCGCGAGTTCGGATTCAGGTATAATTTTTTACCCACGGATATTTTGGGTTCGGGTTCGGATAATATCCGAAAATTCGAGTTCAGATACGGAGGAGGCTTACCCGAACCCGACCTGCCCCGTTGACATCCCTATACAAAACTGCCCTAGCAAACAAGAATGATTTAGAATATAGCGGAATAAGAACATTTAATCCACTATTCCATGATATTCAGGATATTTTATATTTAGAAAAGGGCGTAAATAATATTTTGAGATTTTGCAGGGTACATACAAAATTGCGCCAAAATGATGTGGAGGAGTGGAGATGTCCATTTATATTCAAATGGAGACAGAAAGTAAGCTCTCCAGTACAATCATTTCTGTACACACAAACACTTGTTTGTCACTGCTAGTGCAAACATCCCGACTTTCTCTTCCTTCCTCTCTGAATTTCTGTGCTCGAGCTTTCTGGAACGACAACAATGGCTGGAGCTATCAAGCTAAATAGTGGGTACGAGATGCCGATAATAGGACTTGGTGTCTGGCGCATGGAGGGCAAGTCGATTCGCGATCTACTCATTTCCGCCATTAATATAGGCTATCGTCATTTTGATTGCGCTGGTATGATCTTAAGTGCTTCTCTTTCTTTCTCTCAGAATCAGAAGGATTATTTTGGTGTTATTTCACCACATCTTTTTAATTAAGCTTCGATTTGATTAAAAAAAATTGGTTGATGCTTAATCTTGCAAATTAATTTTTATTAATTAAATTTGTAATCTAATTGACATTATCATTCAATTACAGCTGATTATCAAAATGAATCTGAGGTTGGTGATGCACTGGAAGAAGCATTTAATTCTGGTCTCGTCAAAAGGGAAGATCTCTTCATCACAACTAAGGTTAGTCAAAATTTATATACTTAAATTCATTCAATTTGTCACATTAAGCCTCCCCAAATTTACAACATTATCTCCCATTTCACATATATATATATATATATTTACTTTACTTTAAGCAATTGCTATTCATACAGGTACTTTCCATCTGGCTCTGCAAATATATAATTATTTAATAAATATCCTTTACCATTATTGTAATTTACCCTTGAACATTTAGTAAATATTTGTTATTAATTTGAATTTGGTACGATTTTGGGGTTAGTTGTGGAATTCCGACCATGGGCACGTATTGGAGGCATGTAAAGCTAGTTTGAAGAAACTAAAGCTCGATTATCTCGATTTGTACCTAATTCACTTTCCCGTTGCTACCCGTCATACTGGTACCGTACCAATATATTATCTGAAACCAATTACTTACAAATGCATAATTCTCATGCGAATAAGTATTTTAGGTGTCGGTACCACTGCTAGTGCAATTGGCGATGATGGAGTGTTGGATATCGACACCACCATTTCACTGGAGACGACCTGGCATTCAATGGAAGATCTCGTTTCCAAGGGACTGGTACGCAGCATTGGAATAAGGTATGCCGAAATGCTCACTAACTAATTCGTACCGATTTATATTTTTCAAAATGGTACCGTGTATTGCATTGCAGCAATTACGATGTATTTCTGACGAGAGATTGCTTGGCGTATTCGAAAATAAAACCAGCCGTGAACCAAATTGAAACTCACCCTTATTTCCAGCGCGAATCTCTCGTAAAATTCTGTCAGAAACACACTGTGTGTGTTACTGCACACACTCCTCTTGGCGGCGCCGCAGCCAATACCGAGTGGTTTGGTACCGTCTCGTGTCTCGACGACTCTATTCTCAAGGTAAGATCTATCAAAGCCGTAATTAATTTATATTATTTATTGAATAAAACAATACACTTTCTCTCTCTAGGGTTTGGCTGAGAAGTACAATAAAACGGTGGCGCAGCTGGTACTGAAGTGGGGAATACAAAGAAACACGGTGGTGATACCGAAAAGCTCAAAGCTCGAAAGACTCGATGAGAATTTCCAAGTTTTCGATTTCACCATTTCTGACGATGACATGGATAAGATTAAAGCCATAGACCGAAAGTATCGTACTAACCAACCTGCTAAGTTTTGGGGAATCGATCTTTATGCTTAATTTCGTCTTTAATTTGATAAATCTATTTGGAATTTGGACTCGGTAATTTTGTTATTTTGCTGTTACGCTCATGAATAAGAATTTTACAGTATTGAAAAAATAGAAAATAATAATTTTACCGAAGGAAAAAATTATCATAGAAGATTAAAAGACACAACGTAGACAAGTTGTACACGAAAACCAATTTTTAACTTTGTTCTCTTAATGTCATATCATCATATAACAATAATAACACGAATGATAATTACAAAAAAAAGAAATTTTTCCTCAAATAGAAACTAAAATGCCCAAAAAATAATAATAGTAGGGTTTACTTTTGTAAATAACAAAATCTTTTGGATCAAATCTTATGCAGTTGTTTTTCAAAATAAAAAAAAAACATTTTGATTTACTCCAATGTCTTAATGTATTGTGTAAAATAATGATGAACTGGCTTTAGAAAGACAAAAATCGAAACGAAAGTAGATCAAAATATGCAAATAAACTTTCCTACCTATAAAAATTAGAAGAGATTTAATAATATAGTATTTTTTATCTCATCAAATATGCATGAATTGTATCATGTATATTACATGTTGTACTGGTACATTTAACTGATGTATCCATTTAACTTAAATGGTCACTTTTTATGTCTTATTGTATCATGTATATTCCTTGTCTTGACTTTGATGGTATTTACTAGTGTAATTACCTTATAAAATGTAATTAGTTAGTTAAATAATAGCATAATTAGTTAAATAATAAAATAAAAATGCAATTAGAAAGAATAGAGTGATTTTAGATATATGAACTTATTTTTTCAACATTGCATTATTGTTTACAAACTCTAGAAGGAGAACAAGAAGAGGAAAAATTTGTATCCATATTATTTATAAACCGGTATCTATACTATATACTAATGCAAGGGGATTTGCTGCCTCCTGGTGCAGCCACGTCACCAGGGGCCTATTTGTAAAAAAAAAAAAAAATTTGCATTTTGGTCCTTTTTTATTTACAAATTGGTCCTTTTTCAGAAAAAAAAAATTACATTTTGGTCCTTTTTTTTTACATTTAGGTCCTTTATATTTGCATTTTGGCCCTTCGAAGTTTTGAAATTTGCATTTTAGTCCAGGGGCCTCAAATTGGTCCTATTTTTTAAAAAAAATTATATTTTGGTCCTTTATATTTGCATTTTGGTCCTTCGAAGTTTTAAAATTTACATTTTGGTCCTTATTATTTTTCTTGCTTGTGCAGCCACGTCACCAGGGGCCTATTTATAAAAAAAAAATATTTTTTTTATATTTTGGTCCTTTTTGATTTACAAATTGGTCCTTTTTTCGAAACAAAAATTACATTTTGGTCCTTTTTTTTTACATTTTGGTCCTTTATATTTGCATTTTGGCCCTTCGAAGTTTTGAAATTTACATTTTGGTACTTTTTTATTTACAAATTAGTCCTTTTTTCGAAAAAAATTACATTTTGGTCCTTTTTTTTACATTTTGGTCCTTTATATTTGCATTTTAGTCCTTCGAAGTTTTGAAATTTACATTTTAGTCCAGGGGCCTCAAATTTGTCCTATTTTTTTAAAAAAATTATATTTTGGTCCTTTTTTCACATTTTGGTCCTTTATATTTGCATTTTGGTCCTTCGAAGTTTTAAAATTTACATTTTGGTCCTTTAGTATTTTTCTTGAAAAACTAAAATAAAATTATAATAAGTTGAACAATATTAATAAAAGAACATCTTGCAAATATTTAAAAATAAAATATCACAAAACTATTAAAAAATACATAAAAAGAAAACTAAAATAAAAAATAGATGTTTAAATAGATATTTTCTATGAATATATTTGCAAGATGTTTATTTATTATCATTTAATGTTAGTTTTTTTATGAATAAAGAATGTAATATTAAAATTATATAAACAAAATATGTAATAATTTAATTTTTTTTAAATCACTACGTGTTAAGAAGTGTTTATGAATTTTCTTAAAATTAATAAAAAATAACAAAAATAATTTTTAATTATTACATATGAGATTTGGAGGGTATTTTGGGAAAAAAAAATTAATATCATCCATAAGGAGTATTTTAAAATAAAAGTTTGGTAAAGAGTTTTTTTTTTTTTGGAATTTACGAAAAGACAGAGAATTTTTTATAATATCCAAAAAAAATTAGGGGTTAAAAATATACCAAATCATGGATGTGCGAATAATCATGACATAATTTAAATTAAAGGTTCGAACGAAACGGTTAGCGATGACATCGTCAAACTTTGTTGTTGGCTGACCACACAAAGGACGAAAAATATTTGTGCTAAATATGTAGCGAAATTAAGGATTTGTGAAATTAAAAACACTCTTTTTTTCAGCAATGTTTTCTGAACTATTATGTTCTTAATAAATTTCATGACGACTCATTCGTTCTTTTTCCTTATTTTACTTATGAAGTATAAAATATAGATAATTTTTTTAGCAATAACCGTTTGAATTATTCAAGAAATCCGGCTCTTAAAATATTCAAATGATTTTTGCTACAAAATTTCACTCGCACACAACACACTAAATTACACATATAATAATGATTACAAAAAGAAAGTCACATACACAAAATGAACAACAATTTTTTTCAACTACATTACTTATAAACCCGAACAGCCCCGCGCAATTGCGCGGGGGTAATGCTAGTTAACTAGAATAAGAAGAAAAACAAAAAGAAGTTGGTACCACGCCGGTACCAAACCCCCAAAATCATAATATTCATTATAAAATATTTCCAGTCCCAATGAGAAATATTCATGACCGTCGTTCCAAGTATTTCCGATTCATAACCACCTACACATTTCAAACAATCACAAAACTAATTAATAATCCTTTTTTTTCCTTTTACTTAATTAATGAAATTACCCAATTGTAGCTGTAGCTTTTTACTTAATTAACTATTTTATAAAATCGAAACAACACCACCGAAACCAACATAAGAATCATTTACTCTCCTTTGTGTTAACAATTAAGATATGTAATATTATTTTTGGTCCAAAATTATTATTTTTTTATTTTTTTATTTTTTTTGAACATATGGTCCAAAAAATCAATCTTATCATATTTTGATCTTCATTTAAAGAAGTTCTTTGTCGGGACTCACATGATTACAATAATTTAATCATTTGTTATGTTTGTGTTGAAGCGAGATTAGAGACTGGCTGGATTTAACATCACATGATTATAATAATTTAATCATGTGTTATATTTTATTTTCATTTTGTATGTTATGTTATCTACAAAGAGAAATTATATTTTTATTCACAAAATTAAGATAAACATTCTCGATGACATTATTAGGATCTGTTAATTGATACGTACCTGTCACAATCATAATTCAAATTAATTTTCATATTAATTTTTTTAATATGTTAATTGGTTCATACATGCCACGTTTTATTAAAATTAATTTTTTTAATCTGATTAACTATTAATTCAATGAGTCTACCGACATCATCGAGAACTTTTATCCATTGAGTACTCTCATTTACAAATTACAACATTGCTCACAAGTCACAATCTGTGTTGCACGAATATGTCGATATGCTGACACAGCAATACGTATCAGATACGAAAATACGATAATTTAACATATGATTTATTATACAATACGAATAAAATAATATAAATAATTTTGATTTTTTCAAATATTCGCGCAACATAACTCGGGACACTACCCATTGGCCATTATTACATTTTGCCAAACAATACACCATTTTTACGTGACAAAATTGCGAGCCTCGCTCCTTTGCCTTTCCAAGCCTTCTCTCTCCTCTCTCCATTATTATTGCTCGATTCTACCTCTCTTTCTCTCTCGCGCTCGCTCGCCATGCAAAAGCCCAGACCTTTCCTTCTCCAAGACTATCTAAGAGGCTCCCCGCTCCCTCCCATTCCTCTCCCTGCGCCTTGCGATCTCTCCTCTCCTCTCCCCTCGTCTCTCTCTCCTGCTCTCCTCACTTCCCTCTCCTCGTATCTCCTCTCATCTGCTCCCCTTCCTTCCGATTCGCTCACTCCTCTCCTCAATTCCATCTCTGGTCTCGTTACCCTGCCATCCCCGCCATGCCCTTCTCACCTCTCCCTCCTTCTAGGCTCCATTTCCTTCCATTTTAACTCAAGTTCCCATTTTGGCCTCCTTGCCTCTCTTTTCCAAAACCACATCTCTCTTATAGCATCAAATTCAGAGTTTCTACCAGAAGCCTTAGCGGGTCTGGGTTATGCTCTCTCGAGGGTTGAGCATGCTTCCCCTTTTTTCACTCAATTACTCTCCTTTGTGTTCATAATCTGGCAAGATGGTCGAAATTCTTCACTGGAAAATGGAATTATGGTCTTGAAGCTGGTTGAATGGTTGATTTCTGGGTTTATTGCGTCTAATTCGGTTGAAAAGATCACAACTTTCTGTTCAGAGATCACTGATTTGAAGAAGTGTGTCATTAAGAAATTCTCCAATTTTGCAGTTTTAATGGCTAATTTTGGTGCATTAAGGGCGATAAAGATCGCATCTTCCAGGTATAAGTTTGAATTCGACCAAAAAGTTCAGAAATCAATGGAATTTTCAATTAATTTCTTCGCGAAAAAAGCAATTCTGGATAAAAATGATGATAATGATAACAAACTTCTAATTAATTGTGTCGCAATGGGTTTGACACGGTGTGGTCAAATTGGGTTCGATCCATATGTTGTGGAATGTGTTTGTCAAGCTTTAATTAACGAAATTTTCCCTCTAAAATCCCTATTTGGCTTGTCAATTGAAAACCCAAATGAGGATTTTACCACCAAACTAAAAGAGCACATGAATGGCATGCTATTCAAAGAAGCCGGTTCAATAACTGGATCTCTATTCAACCAATATTCCATTTCAGATGAAAAAACAAAAGAATTAATCGAAACCCTAATTTGGGACTTCTCGAATGAAGTCTACACGCACCTAAAAAGAGCAATTTTAACCCACAAAGAGAGAAGCAAAAATCTAGTAAACGAATTGGAGAAGATAACCGAGGCGGCTTTTCTAATGATAGTGGTGATATCAAATGAGATTTCAAAGCATCGCTTAAACCCTAACCCAAACCCTAATTCTAGGCCTGAAGTGGCAGTTAGAATACTTGTTGCATTTTCTTGTGTGGAGTATTCGAGAAGAGTTAGGTTACAAGAATACACGGACTCGGTTCGTCGAGCCGTGGTCACGATTCAAGATAATTTCGAGCTTTGCGCCCAATTTGTTGATTCAATGCCTGGTTATGATGAATTGACTGGAAAATTAGGTTAGATTTTATCTTGATTTAGTTATTCCTCTCTCGATGCATTAACTATTCTAAAATTCGAACTAAATTTTGAAGATTCGCGAGATTTGATTGGAGAGCAATATCATTGGTCTAAAGATGATGTACAAACGGCACGTGTATTATTTTACTTACGGGTCGTACCGACTTGTATAAGTCTCGTACCCGCTTCCATATTTACAAAAAAAGTGGTCCCTACAATGTTTTTGTATCCTTTTCTTCATATGGATTTCTTATTTTATTTCAGTATTATTTCTACACAAGTTAATCGAGGTTTTACTAGAATTGGATTTTCTTAGTGACAAGTGAAATACAGATACATGCATCATCCAAATGAGAAAGTGACACGTGCATCGCATTCCGTGCTGATTTCGTTTGTATCTTCGTCTACAAATGAAATGGACGAAAGGCTTTCTTTGAAAGAGCAACTTGCTTTCTATTACATACAAAGAGCCTTAGAGGTACTAAAGATCGATTCAATTCATTGATTTAATTTTTTAGATTTTTATTTCTTTCTTTCAATAATGGACTTATTTTGTCTTTATGTGTGATTAGGGTTACCCTGCGGTGACTCCATTCGAAGGTCTGGCCTCTGGCGTTGCGGCTCTAGTTCGAAACCTTCAAGCTGGTACTGAAATTCATTTATGTTATAAAATTGTTTGAAAAATCCTAAACCCTAAATAAAACCTTCAAAATTTCTGACAGGTAGTCCCGCGACGTTTTATTGTGTTCATAGCCTTGTCTCGGCGGCCAAGAGTCTATGTGAAGAAGCAACGAAAAGAAATTCAAATGTGTGGAAATCTTGGGACGAAAGCTCGGAGCCTTGTAAGAAAGTCGCGGATTTGTCGCTTCTCCTCCTTTCTCTTGTAGATGTTCAGGTAAATTATTATTGTTAATTCCCTATAAAATATTTCAAATTTTTTATTTATTTTAAGAATAGTCGTTCTCGCAGGTATTACCATATTTGTTGAGGGAATTGGCGGGGTTTATATCCCAATTACCAACGGACGGTCAGGATGCGGTGTTAGGAGATATGTATCGCCACGTGGCAGAATCTGACGATGTTACGCGAAAACCGGTGCTCGTTTCTTGGCTTCAGTCTCTCTCGTACTTGAGTTCTCAAATTGAGAAAAATTCGGCACCGATTAGTAGTTGCCTTTAAATAATTTCAATATTCTTTTTTGGGTATTTAGGGTTTATCTCAATTTGAATTCAAGACCTTCAAAATGTCCATATAAAAAAAAAAAAATTTGGGGGAAGGGATAGCAGAATAATAATAGACTTTTTGCACTAATAAAAAAGAAACAATTAATTTCAGGTACACAAATTTCATTAAATTTTATTAATAATTTTATTTTCGTACATAGCTTGAAGTATTATTTGTTATATTTTATTATGGGCGATATAACATGATTTTTTTTTGAGGTAGAAAATAACATCATTTTCTTACAATATATGAGTTAGGCATGATTATATTTTATTATCAAGGACAAGTTTAACATGAAAAATATTTTGCTGAAAATATGAATCTATGAGATGTCTTTTTAAAGAATATTTTTATTAAAATTTGGTATGTAAACGTAATAAAAAATTTGGTGAATTTTAGAGGTTTATTTTGTGAGATGTATCTGTTAACGAAACGTTTTTCATTATTTCATAAGCAAGTCATCAAAATTGCATGACCAAGTCATGCCATTTTAGTGATTATCAAATTATCAAATATTATTTCTTATAAATACATACCATTGCACAAGTGTCAGGAATATTAGTAAAGTTATGCTTAAATCAATATGATCAATCATCAATCATTTCAATCGAAATTTGAGATGGCTTCTGGGATATTGAAGAAAACTAATGAAAAATTCAAAATATTCACTTTGGAAAATAAGCATATAATTGACATCGACAAATAAGAAACATTGGCTGAGATCCGTGTTCGTTGAAACAATATATGAAATATGCACGTGTGCAACTTCCGTGGTGTAGAATTAACATTTGTTACGAAAATCAACAAAAATAATCGTACTTTTTGCCGAACACATGTGTTTCGCATCACCGATGCATGAAAATTGTATGTTATCGTGCTATTACCGTTTTTAAGACGCGACGATATATATATGATATATATATGTGTGGTAGTACCAAATGTAAATAATAGGTTGGTAAATAGAAACCATTAAACCGACCAGAAAGAGAGTAGTCATGATGAATTAGCAAGTTAATTTGTACTTGAACACAATATACATGATGAATTCAATGAGAAATCAAGAAAATCAAAACAAGTTCTCGGATATACAATGTGATGGAAAGAAATTATTGAAGATTGCATCAAAATGAATGGTTTATGATGAAATTGTGCCCCACACAAACATCCAAAAGATAGAATTGGTATTATTAAATTAAAAGTAATAATCTTGATACAAATTTAATAGATAAAATCTTGATTATGACACTTCAAATACTCGTTTGAAAAACATAATTATCATATTCGTCGCGGAACGCGAGTATTATCCTAAATAACATAAGTAATTACTATTTCTAACAAGTGAAAAATAATTAATATACAAATCATATTAATTAATACATGTTAATTAATCGTGCTAATTAGTATAATAGAGGACGTGAAAGTGAAATCCGAAGGGAAGGTAAAATTTCCCATATCAAAATAGTTTAAATTAATATAGATAATGCAAAAGAATAACATCTTCTTTTGGAAGGAAAGGAAAAGTTGCAGTATAGCCCCTTCGTCTTGAGAAATTTTAATTATAAAGTTTTCTTCTTTGAATATAACCAGGAGAATTTTATGTCTACTCCTCGGAAAGCTTCAAAACATCATATTTATCCTTATAAAAATACAAATATCAAATTTATCTTTCCAAAACCTAAAAATATATCATTTATTTTTTCTATGAGCGTAAACTGAATATTTTAGTCTATCGTTCATAAGAATGAATTGGAATCTTTCTAGAGTTATATTAGTTCAAACAAAAAATAATTGTCGTCGAAAATATTAAAAGTTATATATATTATATAATTAAGATGTTTATAGGATAAATAAATATGATATATGTATTTTCAGAAGAATAAATGTGATTTATTTTGGACGGAGTAGTTAGTGATACAAACGTTAACAATTAACAAACAATCGAAGCTAATGTGAATTTTTTTTATTAAATGTTATCACAATAATTTTGGATACGATACCTAATTTTTTTTTTCCGGATATAAATCGAGTGGCTTGAGGTTAGTATCATGGTTTAGATACATTAATTTTTTTAAGGAGTAAATATGATATTTTGAATTTTTGTAGGGTAAGTATGTCATTTCCCAACTAATAGATTTTCTGAAATCTAAATTGTATACTTCATTTTTCTTAAGGAATATATATGATATTATGGAGTTTTGTAGGGGTAAATATGCCATTCCTCAATTAATGTATTTTTGTTACTTGAATTTCAAACATTTTTTTAAAAATACTGAATTTCAAACAAAAAGAATATCAAAATCAATACAGACTCTGGTTTGAAGATTGAAATGTCTCTTCATCTCTTGAAGGAGACTCTTCTTCGCCCTTGCTCCACCTCTTCTTCTTCTTCTTCCTTAGAACCTTGTTGTTCATCTCAAGATCCTTCTGTTCCATTGAGAAGACCGCCCAAGTCTTCTCTCTCGCAACAATTGCACCGTCTTAACCCCCATGTCCAATCACGACCAAATTCGCATACAACTGGCGAAAACCCAGATCAATTGAACCCAATTCCACCGTCAATTTCTCTTTTTCCATTGAGAAAACCACCCAAGTCTTCTCTCTCGCAGCAGCTTCAGCGACTCGATCCCTCCTCATCTTTCACGGCTCCTCGACCCATTGCGGTATCGACCGAAAGGGAGAAATTGGAAGTGTCAGAAGGTTTGAAAGAAGCCAGTGAAAGAGTAGCAGAAAATGAAGAGGACGAAGAAGCTCGAATCAAATGGAGACGTCCAGTTGTACATTCTAGCATGGAGGTTTCGGGGCCTTATGAACCTTTGGTCTTATCTGCACCAGACAAATTTCCAATTGTTCAAGTAAGCAACTAAATAATCATAATTTTAGATAGATCATGAATTGTGCATTATCTATGCAATCTTTAGTTTGAAATGATAAATTTTCTCAATTCTCTTATTCCATTTATTTCAGGTACCGCCCTCGATCAATTGCAGGCTTTTAGAACACCAAAGAGAAGGCGTGAAATTTCTCTACAATTTGTACAAAAACAATCATGGTGGTGTACTTGGTGATGACATGTAAGTCAAAGATTCATACTTCCCTCTCCATTTATCGAACAATATAAATTTCATTATTTTATAATTTTGAATCAGGGGTTTGGGGAAGACAATTCAGACTATTGCTTTTCTAGCCGCAATCGTTGGAAAAGACCCTGAAAATGAAGAAATTACGAAACAGTTCAACCAAACCGGTCCGGTTCTTATTCTCTGCCCCACATCCGTAATTAAAAATTGGGAAAATGAGTTCTCCTCATGGAGCGATTTCAAAGTAGCAATTTATCACGGACCGAATCGCGAATTAGTCCTCGAAAAAATTGAAAATAGAACAATCGAGGTCTTAATCACGAGTTTCGAGACATTTCGCATCCACGTCCAAAGTTTACGTGATATATCATGGGAGGTTGTCATAATAGACGAAGCGCATCGTTTAAAAAACGAAAAATCCAAGCTTTACATATCTTGTCAAGAAATCAAAACCCTAAAACGGTACGGTTTAACCGGTACCATACTCCAGAACAAAATAATGGAATTATTCAACCTTTTCGACTGGGTCGTACCGGGTAGTTTAGGGGACCGGGATCATTTTAGGGGTTTTTACGACGAGCCTTTAAAATTAGGTCAAAGATCGAGCGCTCCAGAAAGATTCGTTAAAACCGCAGAAGAGAGAAAAAATCATTTAAAATCGGTTCTGAAAAAATATTTAATTAGACGTACCAAAGAAGAGACTATAGGGCATTTAATGCTCGGAAAAGAGGATAATATATTATTTTGTAAAATGAGCGATTTGCAAAAAAGGGTTTATAGAAGAATGTTAAATCAACCTGATTTACAGTGTATTATTAATAAAGATTTGCCTTGTTCGTGTGGAGGGCCTTTAGCGCAAGTGAAGTGTTGTAAAAGGATCGAGCCCAAAGGGGTAATTTGGTCTTATTTGCATCGAGAAAATCCTGATGGGTGCGTTTTGTGTCCTTTCTGCATTGTTCTCCCTTGCCTCATAAAGCTCCAACAGGTATATTTAAAATTTTACAGAAAAGCCCCTGATTAAATCTGAATTTTACAAATGGTAGTTTACTTTTTGTTTTGTTTTCTAGATTAGTAATCATTTGGAGTTGATAAAGCCGAACCCAACGGACGAGCCAGAGAAGCAGAAGAAGGATGCTGAGCTGGCGAAATCAGTGTTTGGTACGGATATAGACTTGGTATTTGGTACCAGTAAAAACGAGAGTTTTATGGGACTTAGTGATTCTGAGCATTGCGGAAAAATGCGAGCTTTAGAAAAACTTTTGGGAATTTGGACCTCTCAAGGCGATAAAATACTTCTCTTCAGTTATTCTGTTAGGTAGGATTAATTTTCATATATGCCCTTATAAAACGCAAACATTTATTCATTTAAAAATATTAAATATTATTTAATTTTAGAATGTTGGATATATTGGAGAAATTTCTGATAAGGAAGGGCTATTGTTTCTCGCGATTTGACGGTTCTACCCCTATGAATGTACGCCAATTACTCGTAGATGAGTTCAATAGAAGCCCTAGCAAACAGGTTTGTTTCTTCACCTCTCTTTTTCATTTTCAATAAATTAAACCTATTTCATAAATGATGCAATTAAATGTCAACCCAAACCCTAACCCTAATTTTGAATCAGGTATTTCTAATATCAACTAGGGCAGGTAATTTGGGAGTAAATTTAGTTAGTGCAAACCGGGTCGTAATATTCGATCCGAGTTGGAACCCGGCCCAAGATTTACAAGCTCAAGACAGGTCGTTCAGATACGGACAAAAAAGACACGTAACTGTTTTTCGTCTTTTAGCTGCCGGTTCTTTGGAGGAATTGATTTATTCGAGACAGATTTATAAGCAACAATTGGCAAATATCGCCGTTTCTGGAAATGTTGAAAAAAGATATTTTGAAGGCGTTCAGGTATACCCCTACAAAATAAGAAATATCATGTATGCCCTTCATTCTATATTGCTTTGTTACAAAATTATTTGTTGTTACAGGATAATAAGAAATTTCAAGGCGAATTGTTTGGGATCTCCAATTTATTTCGCGATCTTTCTGACAAGCTCTTCACGAGCGAAATAATTGACATGCATGATGAACAAGGAAAACAAATCGATAATACCATTGATGAGACTGGTATATGTGATGAAGATAAAGAAAATCTTGAGGATTTTGGTAAAATTCAAATCAATTCATCTTTTCACTTTCTTATTTATCTTATAAAATTTTGAATAATTTCGATTAAAAGATTTTTCATTTATTTACTTTTCTAACAGGCGTGGTTTATGCTCATAGAAATGAAGATGTGGTCAATATGAGAGCATCGAAATATCATCTCCGTTTTGATAATAAAATTGATAAAAATACTGAAATTGGAGAGCCAATAAGGAGAAGTGAGAGAAAAAGAAAGGAATTTAGTCGTGTAGCTTTATACAAGGGCATGAGTGAGATTGAATTTAGTAAATGGGTTCTTTCTGCTTCCCCTTTGGAGAGGTGCGAAATTCTCGAGAACTACAAGAAGAAAAAGGATAAATCCAGTGTTGATTCGTAATATATTGATCGATGATACATGTAATTTATGTTGTAATATATATAATGCATATATCAAGGCCATGCTATATATGGTTTGCAATCATGCTTTACATTTTTTTTATTTGCATTCTTGTATGGTATAGTATAGCATATGTAAAATCCCTTCTTTTTGGAAGACTAGGAAAATAGCCCGCGCTTCGCTGCGGGATATATTATTTGATAAGAAATAATATAATAAGCAAAAGTAATAATTTTATATATTATTTGATATATTATTTCGCTGCGAAATATATTATTTGATAAGAAAATAGAAATATTTCTCGCGCTTCACTGGGATTTTTCAAAATTTGTTATGATTATAAAATAATAATTTTATCTAAAACGTTATAAGTGCAAAACAAAAGTAATCTTCATAAATGTTAATTTAAAAAAAAAAATCTGATATTAAATAGTCTCACAAGTATTATGCAATAAATACAAATTTTTTTCCTCCTCAAAACATATCATATGTTCCAAAAGAAAAATTCAAATATTTTATTTAGAATACAAGGCATACGTAAAAAAAAAAAAAAAAAAAAAAAAAAAAAAAAAAAAAAACAGTAAAATATGAACAGTACCTAATTAAACAGTAACGTGAACAGTACCGATTGTGAACAGTACCGGTTGTAAACAGTAAATGACAGTGAACAGTAACAGGCAGTGAACAGTACTGGTGACGTGGCCTCACCATATTCTTAGTATCCAACTTTTAATGGGAGAGGGAGATTCTCTCTCAAGTCAACCACAGATACCAAGCCATTTCTAAGCCCATCTAGAAAGTTGATTCGATGATACGATTATTTTCTAAAAAAACTTATAATATGATACGCTTATCAATGGTCAAGGGAGCAGGGAATCTAAGTCCAGAATCTCGTGTCGATGCAGGATTCTCAATCCCACATTTGAGATCATGGATTTTGAGGCATTCGCTAGGAATTAGAAAAAAATTATATACAAATTGTCTCACCAAATGTCCCATACCATATCATCATAAATTTTAATTTAATTTAAAGGAATTACAAAAAAATAATTTGAAAATTTGGCCCGACTTGCCAAACTAGAATATTTCGCCATTTATTAGTGGGCTTGCATTCAGGCCCAACGAGAGAAGAAAAAAAAAAGTCTACCATCTATCTTGAAACAATGGAATGTTTTCAAATCACACCCTGCATTTTCAAAAAATTACAAAAAGCACCTTGTATCTTTTCCAAATCACATATTGTAAACATTTCGAAAATAACACAGTTGTACCGAGGTATTTGGTGTTAATAACTTTCTGTTAAACAACGTGCTCTTTGGAATTTTGGCAAAATATAAGGTCCGTGACGAAACTTACCTATGAATCGAACGATTTTATTTTTTTGTGTTCGCTTATATTTGTTATGAACCAGATGTATATGTGTAACGAGTCTGAATTCCAGTTAATAGCTCAATAATTTTAGCTGCACCACAAAAAAAAAGATAAAATATATTAATCAAAGATTAGCCTTATATTTACTATAAATATCAAGCTTCGTCCTAGATTTTGAAATTGTATCTATCAGATCTAAAACTGGTACAGATTTGAGATAAATTTGGGTTAAATCCAGGGTTATCGAAGCTTAAATGAGATATAAATTGCCGTATTGAGGATTTGATAGGAAATTCATGTTGATTTCCTAAGATATTCTCAAGTTTTTCAAGGGTTGATTTGAATATTTCCAAAATATTTTAAAAAAAAAGTAAAAATGTAACATACATGTAAAGAAGCTAACAATTGGTACCGAGCTAAGGGACTCGTCCAATTTCTCAAGACGTTTCCTAAACAGAGAAACAAGAAAAAAAATTATTATAACAATACAAGGAATAATTACATTTACACCCCTGAGTTTTATCATAATAACGAAAAGAGCTGTACCGTGTGTGTATGGTAAAGAATGGATCTCTTATGATATACAGAGCTAATATATTCTTTCTCCTTCTCAACTGAATCAAAAACAAAATATACATAAATCACAAATTATATTATATAATACCAACAAAAGGTAAAAAAATAAAATCCTCAAACCTCTTCCTTTTCATTTTCAGACAATTGGTACCGTCCCTCTTGACCCGTACCAGTAGAACGCGATAAAATGCCCAATCCAATTAGATCCACGGATAAAGAAACAAACCAAGGTGTCCAAGATTTTATACCGTATTTTCGTATAAAAAGGACGTATAAAAGAGGTCTCAATACATGAATCACTTCTCCAATTAAAAATAATCGACCAGATCTTCCTCTCTCATTCCAAATATTCGAAAGCGTTAATTTCGAAACTGTATCCAACAAAATGTGTATTAATAATTTATGATAAAATGAGGGGTTAAATTGTAAATATACCAGGGGGATTTGGAACAGGTCTTTTCACTACAGTTTCGCCCAACATGTTAAGGGAAGCCACGGCTCTCCCTTCTAGATTATTAGACAATTGATTATTTGTTGGCAAATTTGCATCTAGACCCCTCCCTAGATTCACCATCTCCCCTCCTTGCAAAAGCATCTTGTACCCGCTTTCTCGAAACGCTGCTAATCGTACCAGCGCCCTAGATCAGAACCACCGAAAATATAAAATATGCAATTAATTGGGCGTAAATAAAATGTAGAAATTACTTGAGAGCTTCCATGGCTGCTAAAAAGCTCCATTTTCCATCTGGGCCGAAGATTTGGTGACTCGCCACCTCAACAACGGCCTCAGCATCCTTTAATATAGAAACTAACAAAGACCAAGGAAATGCTGACGTGGCGTATTTGGGGCCCGCTTGGCTTATTCCTGGTCTAGGTGGCGTCGTGTCCACTATGTGTTGGTTCACTGCATTCACCGAACCCAGTATTGCGTACACTGAAGAAAAAGAAGAAAAATATGTGGGGTAAATATGTAATTACACTTTTTTTTGCAAAATTAAATGTGTGCATAAAAAAGTAGCGAACCTGCTTCGGAGCCGATATGTGAGTTGGAAAATCGTTCTGGAAGAAACCATACTACTAGCTAAACACAAATAAGACACAAAAATTGGCATTAATTATTAAGGATTAGTGGTGGAAGTCTAGAATTATCATGCTCAAATCATGCTAGTTTCAGAATTTAAGACAAAAAATTGAGTTTTTTAATTGGGAGGCAATTTGTGTGGTTGAAATCTTTGTTTTTACTAAAAATTTAGCATATGCTAACAATTGAATTTTTACGAAAATTTAAGATTTGAGTAAATTACAAGAGTGGAATTTGCTTTAAATTGCATAAAACTAACAAGATCTCTAGTGGGCAAAAATGCAAAGAAGGAACCATGCTAAAATCGTGCCAATTTGAGAAGGTAAACATATGAAGATAAATAAATAAAATTGAATTGACACATAGAAGGAACTGAACTAATTCTTGACTTTAACTCAGTAATTCAGCATGCTTAACAAAATCAGTGAAGAAGATACAAAACAAGGATCGAGCCAAGCACATGCTAGTTTCATGATTATAAGATCAAAAAGGGGATGAAGAGAAAAACAATGGAATTCTTACATTGGCGACGGATTCGAGATTTTGCACGAACTCTCTGTTGGTTCGCACAAAATACTGGTAAGCCTCCATTAATCTGTCTTCCCACCACTCTCTATCTGCTCCCTCCCTCTCTAAAAACCTCTTTCGATTTCACTGTATTTTTCCTTGGGTGTGCTGGAGGAGACGGGAGCTCAACTTCGCACAATTTATGCAAAAACCCTCCTAACACTTCGAAATTTAAAAAGAATCCTAATATTTTTTGTGTAGGGGGCTTCGATATTTACTGTTTACGTATCAAATTCACCGTTTCAAAAATAAACAAGGATGGCTCGATGTTGCGCGGATACTTCAAAAAACTGTCTATATTCGTATCATCGTATTCATATCATATTTTTATATTATTTTATATCTTTTTCAACATTATATGAATAAAAAATATGTTATTATTTATATCGTTTTTACTATTATTTATAATTTTTTATTTTTTTTTATACTATGAATTAAAGATCTGTCGTTATTTATATCTTTTTAATATTATTAATATTTTTTTACTATACATTTTTATATTTTTTACTATAATTTATATATTTTTTATACTG
Organism: Luzula sylvatica; assembly: GCA_946800325.1. Taxonomy (NCBI): domain Eukaryota; kingdom Viridiplantae; phylum Streptophyta; class Magnoliopsida; order Poales; family Juncaceae; genus Luzula; species Luzula sylvatica. The sequence goes on along the minus strand of OX326961.1, from coordinate 54,663,428 downwards.
GGGATAGAAAATCTGTCGTTATTTATACACTTTTATAATACACTTTTATATATTAATATTATGGATTAAATATATGTTTACTGACTTATATTTTTGTATTATTATTTATATTTTTTCTATACTTGGATTAAAGATTTTTTGTTATTTATACATTTTTACTACATCATGGATTAAAGATATGTTGTTATTATATGTGTTTTACTATTATCTGTATTTTTTCTATATATTATGAAAAAGATATGTTGTTATTTTATATTTTTTTCATTGTAAACATGTATAAAATATGAAGGTGGAATGTATAAAAAGAAATATATTTTGTACTATTATTTGTAGTTTTTTCTATTATATGGAAAAGATCTATTGTTATTTATATCTTTTTCATTATAAAAAGTATAAATATGAATGTGAAATGTATAAAAAAAAATTAGCTAAATATTTATATAATTTTCATACTATATATAAAATTTTGTTGTTATTTATACTTTTTTATTGTAGAAAACTATAAATACAAAGTGAAAAGTACAAATGTGAAGTTTAAATTGTAAACACAATTATCTAAATTTAAAGACGGAAGGTATATTGGACGCTGTCTAAATATTATGCGTTATCCGAAAAAATTGACCGCTCATCTAATTTTTTGTTCGTCTTTATGTTTAAGGTGCCACGTGGCGTCTCATGATTACATGTGACGATTTTTGTGTGCTATAACAATCCCCTATTAATATTTAAGTACTTAAATAATCATAATCTGTGTGCGGCTGCATGTGGGGTCAATATATTAATCTGGTAACCCACATGAAACTATGTTTGCCTCCTCTCCATTTTTTCCAAAACGGAGACATCTTTATTTTGGATCTTTTGGTCCTTATTTGATAATTCATATACGAGTCTTTCTATTATGCCTTCCATTTTCTGTACCAACTCATCATGATGATTCATCAATTCTTGATTAACTCACTAATTACTTCTCTCAAGTAACGATTAATTTAAAATTATTGATTTTTTAATATTCTTAATTAACTATTAATTGAGAGATACTCTAATTACATATTAATATTTTATTACCCATGAATTAATTGTTAATTTATCTTGTTAATTTGAATATTAATTGAGAGATTTGACATCATCATGAAAATAAGAGGAATTGGAAAAGAAAAGTAGAATATTCTTTCATATATAGCCTTTCTAATTTTTCAACATGCTAATTGTCTGGCGAATTGGGGGAAATTGTGCAAAAATTAAAAATTTCCTACAATTGTATTAAACGGTTTCTTATAGTTAATTTTTATTTTTATTTGACAAATCAACTTGAGATGTAGCCTATTTTTGTTGTTATGATTATCCTGACAAAATACAAATCCCAACTATGTATAAATCAAATGGAATGGAGAGGACATTTAATTTCGATCTAGTCAATACACATTAATGCAAAATTAATTAAATATTAAATAGCAAACATGCCCATTAGTGATAACATAACATTTTATCCAATCATTTAATGCATAACAGACCAAACACAAACAACAATAAATTACACCAAATTAGACCGGACACCTACATACAATTTTATACAATTTTACACAATAACCCTAAATTCAGACAAAAATCATTATTTTTTAGGGTTCCGAACCTCGAAGAGTAAAATATAAAAATATTACTTGGCACCCACCGTCGATAAAAGAACAACAATTTTTTTTTCTAGGATTCAATATAATAATTGAAAATGAATTATTCGATCTTCGTATCTGAAATAAAAATTGCTAAACAAGGAAATCAAATTTACGATTGAAAAAATTATGATCATAGTCAGTCATTCGGGATACGGTAATAATACGATACGGCATACGTTCGTGTATACTTCGGATAATGCGTTTTTCAATACGGCAAAAAATTCGGACCTAAAAAACGTGAACGGATAATATTCGTGTTCGTATAGGTTCGTGTATAATACGATTTGTTAAAAAAATTCGGCAAAATATAATATCGCGAACTATTCGCGAATTGACTAATTTAGATCATGATATGACTCATTTAACTTAGAAATTGCAATACATGAAAATAATTAAAAATTCCCAATTTGAAAAATTCGGCAAAAAATCACTGAATTCGGCAAAAAATCGGCCGAATATTTTTTGGCCATAAAATTCGTGAATATTTCCGAATCACTAAATTGGATACGCGAAATTCGCGTATTTTTCAAAATTTGTATAATTCGTGTATTATTCACGAATTATTCGCGAATTGACTAACTTAGAATTTATGATTTTATATATATAAAAGGGGGAGTTCTATCATACACCCCTTTTGCTTATGATACACCCATTTCAAGGGTATTTTGTGTAATTGTCAATTAATTGAGTATTTAAAGTAATTTTTCAAGTGTATTTATTAATAAATGATATGCTAAATAAGAAATTTGAATTGTTTATGAAAGAAAAAATATCTATAAAAAATATAATTTATGATACACCCTTCTAAATACCCAAAATACCCTTTTGAAAGGGTGTATGATAGAACTCCCTAAAAGATTGCCTTACACAATTTACGGATTGTACACCGTTAATAAGTAAGAGTACTAAACAGTACCCACTATAAATGGAAGGTAAAATAGTTAATTTTTTGAATTTTTTGAATTTACAAGTGATGTCAAGTGTTAACTCTTGCAATATCTTCAGTTTTTTAAAACCATATCATCTCAAACTCCTAGTAATAACTAACAAAACTACAAACCCTCGCATCTTTATAAACCTTGCCCGGTTTACAGTAATAACCCTCACTAGGCGCACAATGCGAATCTTCCGAGCAAATGCAAAGACCTTCGAGAGCACACCCATCTTTCGACACAACCACACTTCCTCCCAACCCTAAAATTTGATCGGACCACTCGCTGGAGAATAACCCATCCGGGTCATACCGTTCCTTTACTCTAATAAAAGCTTGACTATTTAGATACTTCTTAATGACATCTTGAAATGCTACGGGCTGATTCTTGCCCCAATGCGGCAAGCCGTTGTACTTGAACAGAGCCATTTGCTCGATTTCTTCTATGAAATCTTCATATAGTCTTGGTTCGGTCGCGTCTCGGCTTCTTCAATTCGATAAAAAACAATACATTTCGAATTGAACAAATCGAACAAACTTCTTATTTATGTCACGTACCTATAGTACGTTAGTTCGAAATCGACCGAATCATATTCCTTTCCCAGGTAAGCAGTAGACGCCTTAACGTATCTTATAAGCACGCCCTCATATAGCTCCAACCCGCACAGAGCATCCGGATTCAAATCTCTCAGCTTTTGCAAATCCGATATAAATTCTTTCGCTCTATCCAACGGGATGCTGATACCTGTCTGATGGAAAAAGAATCCATTAACACGCGGATCCCATGGACATATCGTCGCGAGGCCGTCTTCGGTTCCGAACGCACAACTGCCCGAAGATTGCATTTTGTTCTGATAACCGATTACCGGGTAACCCGTGAAGATACTACCGTCATTCGTGAGGCCATAACCGGCAAGAGAGATACCTGATGTGGCGAGATTTGACTCCGCGCATTTGCCTTTGGCATTTTTAGTTATCTCCAAGGTCTCCTCTGCAGATTAATATTTAGTTGTATGGGAAAAAAAAAATTCCATATAATTGTTAGATATATAAAACAATTTGCCATAATTACCTGTCGATCTAATGGCTATAATTGCTGTAGTTGGATTTGATCTGAATCCAATGTAATCAAACACTCCCTCTCCCGATACATCGACCGGTACACGATCATCGAGACGGTACAGGACCTTACGATGGCCTGGATACCAGAGTATGTCGGCAAACTCATGCTGGTATGCAAATTTCGATGCCAACTCCGCCAGGTCCGATTCGTCTTTTGTAGAGAATGTTATGGAGCGTTTGAACATCGGTTCTAGTTGTAACGTGACCTAATTATTTGAGGTTTTTTTTTAGTTTTTTTATAATATACAAAAAAAAATTAATTGTATGTTACCTGAGAGATGACGCCGAGAACACCGAGCGACACCTTGGTTGCATCAAGGTCTGGATCACCGGTCTTCAAAACCCGAACCGTCGCAAAGCCCTGCGTGTCAGGGGCAGGGGTGACTAGTCTCATGTTGACCACGTACTCGTGCACCGCACCGCCATTTCCCCATAAAGAGCTCCCGTGGGCTCCAGTTGAAAGTAAACCACCAATTGTTACGCCCCACCAGTACGGTGCGTGCGTTAATGCAAGACCAGCTTCGGCTGCGGACTCGATCAAGTCCTTTAGGGTAATGCCACTTTCGACTGTTATCTGCATTTTTGTCGTGTCCACGCTTATTACATGGTTAAGATACCTGTTCATACACGCTCGATTATAAATATTTTGTCTCTCGAATTAACTGAATTTTTGTTCCAAAAATTAACCTGGTACTGATCAAGATCCCGTCCGTACCGCCGGGGCAAGCCAATTTGGGTGTACTATGAGCGAATCTCGTAACGACCTTCATCTTTTTCTTCAAAGCCGCTGCATTGGCTACGATGCGTGTCAACTCTTCCTCAGAGGAGGGGTATGCCACTTGACTGGCATGACACGTGGACCTGTCTGGAAATGCACCGTGCGAATTACTAAAAGTGCAGTCTGACGTGCCATCGGTGCAATGCACCGGATCCCTGGGAGGGCTCGCGGCCGAGGGATGGATCAATGAACAGATGAGGAAAACAAAGGAGGTTATTTTTGAAAATGTTGAGCTTTGCATGTTTGTTTTGGGTGGGTGGTTTGAAGCTAATGAGATGAGAGGGGTTAATTATATTCAAATATGTGGCATGTTTGATTACATTTAAAAATGGTGGAGATCATGTTCTCATTAAATTTGTCCAACTGGTAGACAGTATGCCTGAACATTTTAAAAAGAAGACAAAATGTAATTGGATAATTATACCATGCCACTCAAATTCTCCCCAACATCCTCTGTATCATCAATTAACAATTAATTAACATGATAATTAACAAAAAAACATTTTATTAACGATTAATTGATATTGATTAACAATTGTTAACTCGTATGTATATTAATTATATATCAATTAATCGTTAATGAATTGTACTTTTGTTAATTATCATGTTAATTAATTGTTACTTGATGATACAGAGGATGGTGGGGGAAATTTGAGGGGCACCGTATTAGTTCTGAGTAGACGTGTAACGTGGTGAATGGCCACTAACCAGAGTATCAAGGCAAAAATAAACAAAATCTCAATGCAAATAAAAAAGAGATTAGATTACATAATACATACGCAAATATTACTTTCGATTTAAAAAACATACTCAAGAAAATCGTGCAGGACTTAAATATTAATCTTTTTAAAATTAAAAATATAATTTTGTTCTTCCAAAAATAAAATAACATACTCATACTCATTCTCTGAAAATGAAAAAGCAAAAATATCATATTTATTTAAAAAATAGAATCATTTAGTATTATCTTTAGAAATCGAGATCAATAGGATGCTTTTATGATTAACTAAAAAGTAAATATGATCTCTTGCCAACTTATATGGTAACATTTTTTCTAAAGATTTAAGAACATTGATACTATTAACCCACTTAATTAACATGGTTAGGGAAAAGAATTTAATTTTCCTTTACTTTATAATCTTTATTTTATTTACGGCCTAACTCAATTACACTTCCGCATACTTACTTTTATTATTACATTACTTATGCTTAACAAGTTTTACACTTTCACATGTTTTACACTTTTATTATTACATTACACTTTCACATGTTATAGGAATAATTTTGCGAACAAGTTGAACTATGAATTATTTTGTGGTAAAAAAAGAAAAGGGATAAACCCGTAGTGAAGTCGTGGGTAAACAATACAATATTTATTTTCATTTATTGCATAAACAATACAATCAACATTTTTATTTATTTTTAGTTATTACATAAAAAGTTGTACTATGAATTATTTTATCTCGAAAAAATATTATACAATGAGTTGAATTTGGTGGACATATTGCTTATAAAAAAAGGACAAAATATCTAGGTTAATTATAACAAGGGAGAATTTCTTGTATATCCCTCCTAATATATAAAATATCAAATTTATCCCTTTAAAATTACAAATATCAAATTTATCCTTCTAAAATTATAAACATATCGAATATATCCTTGTAAAACTTATCAAATATCAGATTTATCCAAATAGTTAACTTTCTGTTTAATGAACTTGATTAAATTTATAATCTCTAATTAAAATAATAAGTAAAAAATAATTTGACTAAAATACCCTTCTCCCAATAACACTAACCATTTCTCCCATTAACATTTCACGTACAGCATCTTACTTCACCTTTCTTCCTTTCTTCTTAGTTCTCTAGACTACTTATTTCACTGGAAACAACCATTCACTTCGTAGCATACTTTTTAAAGGGTTTTGGTGATGAATGACATATGTTCGCAAGTTCTCATACTCTGATATTACGAGTTAAACAACAGTTTATGAAGTAAATCGTTCTCTCTATTTATTGCTTATTCTTTTCCTTGTTTGGTTTACTAACAATCTTTGATTAATCTATCAAAGAAATAACCTTTCAATTGTGCCATGATGCGAAGCGCAGACATTTTTTGCCCAGAAAAAGCACAAGTACACAAAAAATCAATAATAACAGTACAGAAAGATACTAAAAACCTAATTAAGCTACAATTAAATGCAATACTGCTCTAAATGTTCCTAATTAACATCATAATTGATTTCAAATGTATCCTCAATTTTTTGCATAGTTAACTTTATTTTCTCCCAATCAACCATGATTCAATACAATTAATCCTAATTTAACATAAATAATCCTAATTAATCCTAATTATCTCATAATATTGTCGTCAAAGGTTGAAAAACAGAGACAAACTGAGAAATGAGAAAAAAATGGCTGTGAGAGGCAATGAAACATCATCTGTTGAAGGAGAGGAGGGAGTGAGGCACGGCATTTAAATACTGCCGAGACACGAAGTAGGGCGATGGAGGGAGATGCAAAGTAAGGAAATGGAGCATCATCGTGTATTCAAAGGATGGGTTGCACTTCTCAGTTCGGTAGGGAACGAACTTTTCTGGTGAGCTCTAAAATTGACCCCATGCGAAGTTGAAAGTTGGAGCTTTCAATGGCCACGAAATTAAAGAAATGAATTGAAGAGAAGAGGGCTGAAGAGATGAAATGAAATGATTAATCATGCACTGCACTAAATTAGAAAGAAGAATCTGACAAGGGGTAGAGATGTCATTTCATACATCTGCTGTTAATTTTAACGGGAAAACTTAACTGTGGATATATTCGAGAGAAATGAAGTATGCAAGGGATAAATTTGATATTTGCTAATTTGGAAGGATAAATTTGTTATTTTCAGTTTTAGAAGGGACATGGCTGAAATTACCCCTTATAACAATAATTCAGCACCATTTTTTTTAAATTTATCAGAAAAGCTGGAACAAAATTTAACAAAACAAATTCAATAAAAATAACAAAATTATAGAAATTTTTTTATAAAATCATTTTCATATTCATAAATAACCTTAAACGTGTCATCTTTAAAACTTTCAAAAACCAATCATAAACATGCATAAATGAACCACATAAAATACTCAAACACCATGAAATATATCCTAAAACATTAAATTGAATCCATAGTCATAAAAAAAAGTTATGGATAGTCAAATTAAATCTTAAATTCCAACTTAAATAATGCAAACAATTCCTAAATCATTTAATGCAACTTCTCAACTTAATTACAAAACAATGTCCCAAATTAATTGGCGACATAAATGACTCCATGCTAATCTTGCCAAATATCTAAAAATATATGTTTATCTCGTAAGTATCAAATTAAACTGAAATATTTGAATTGGTTTAATACATATAATTTAATTTTAAAAACATATTACTAAATATATACAAACATAGTACTTATAAACACCAATTCAAATATCAGACCCCATGAAATCCTATTATGTGTACTTCTTGGTCTTAGATAACATAAATCTAATTCTAACGGTCTAATTTAATCCAGCTAAGATTATCACAATCTAATTGTAACGTTAATATTTTTCCATATTAAACAGAATACACTTGGTGCACGGTTTAATGACAGTAAAGAGATTAATATTCTCAAATGGTGTATATCTTAAACCTGTACTCCGCTTTTAGGAACGTTGTAAATGATTTCAACACCGCTCCTATAGTTCGTCGATAAATAAAGAACCCCTCACCCCTCTTCATCTCTGTCGTCCCCAAATTAGCCATTACCGTTCTCTCTCCTCACATAGAAACCTCTTCCCTTCTCTCTTCTCTCCCTTCTCCCTTCTCTTCTCTGTTCTTTCCAACAATGAAATTGAGGAACCATGGAATGGATCAAGATACTTAACAGCGGATCTCACCTCACAGTTCTATTTCGCCTATTGTGTTTCTTCTTCTCCAAGTTCTTTCGTTACAAGAAAAGAAATCAATCGACCAACCCAATAAAACGATCGATTGGGATACTACAACATTCTTCTTTCCTTGTGGACTCATACTGCTCGAGGATGTAAGTAATTCTCATGCACCTTTGTATTTTTATTCTCTTTGATCTTTGATTAAATGGTTCTGTTTCTCACCGAATCTAGCCAGTAATTGTTTCTCTTTGGTTATTCTCATTTCTTGATTATGGCTTTCTAGTATCTCTCAACTCATACACATAAGAATTTCTTGTCAATTTTGCATTGAAAATACATATTTGATTTCTTTGATCTGTTATAAATGATTAAATCCTCATGGATTATTGATCATCTGAGTCTATTTTTATGATTGATTTTATAGTTTGTAACATTTTAGGGGAACATTCATTTTTAACCCGAACATCCTAAATCCCAGTTTGATTAGATCTGCCATCTTGCTTCGTTTACTTCAAACTAGTAAATAATTTGTTTTTTGTACTTTCTGCCTTCGAATAACTATTAGCGTCCATGTATTTATTAATGATTTTGTAGTTTGAAAAGTTTTTCGATAACTAATTTAGGAACACATTTGATTGATCTTGTAGTCTTAACAATTGCTTTTTGTTCGTTCAGGCTTGAACTCGAGTTCTTGGATCTGCTGTCATGAATTTATGTGATTTTGGTGGTGTGGAGATGAAAGCTGACAAGGTATAACGAATTTGAAATTAACGACATAATTCTCTTATCACGTTCCAGTTATAATAATTTCATAATAATTCTTTTTTGGTCTTGCATTAATTACCAGGACTCGAAGGCCCATGATTATTCAACAAGACGTGAATACAATTAGGTGCTTGTGAACTTTGAACTTTGTCTTTTATATTTCTCTCTAAATTGTGATTTATTGTTCATTTTCCATGAAATTACAATTTATAGTTCTGGTTCTTTTGTGCAGGGTCCCACAGAATACAAATAAATGAAGAAATGGAACCACAAAAAGACAACTTTTTTAAGCACAACAAAAATGACAGTTCTCTTAATTTTGTTTTTGTGTCTTTGTATGTGTGGGCGTGTATGTTCTCTGTGTGTGGTCACTATTTGTTGGAAATTAATATTGGATCTTGATTGATTTGGTAAATAGTAGGGAAGAATATCAAATAATTGATAATACACACGGAGAGAGAGAGGAGTCAACAGAGACTTTTTGCCTTTTTTTCTTTCTTATCTCACGCGCACACACAAGAAATAGTTTGGGCAAATATTTTTATTATATTCTCTGGTGGTGAATAAAACACACAGTACATACATCTATATATAGGGATTAATACCTATCCCCTAAACACACTTTTTCAACCAAACATCCTAATCTATCCAAACTCTAGACACTTCTATTTGAATAGACACCTATTTATTACAAGATACATCCCACTTAATTAATCTAGACACTTCTAATAATTATCCTAATTATCCTGCCCATTAATTAAATATATTATTATTAATTAATTTATAAAGCATTAAATTTAATACTCCCCCTTAATGCTTTTACTCGTCATTCCCATCGATGCTCGAAAGCGAACAAACTTCTCGATCGGGAGTGCCTTGGTGAAAATATCCGCCAATTGATTTTCGGATTTTACATGCTTGACCACGAGTTCGTCATCTCCAACCACCTCTCGAATAAAGTGATGTCGTAATTTGATATGCTTGGTTCGACTATGGAAAACGGAATCTTTTGACATGGCTATCGCGGATTGATTATCGCAAAAGAGAACCGTTGCGGTTTCTTGTTTCTCCCCCATGTCTTCTAACACCTTTCTCAACCATTCAACTTGTTTCGCGGCTTCATTTGCCGACACGTATTCCGCCTCCGCCGTTGAAAGCGCGACTCGTTCTTGCTTCTTCGAGGCCCATGAAAATATACCCGATCCGAGGGTAAATGCGTAACCGGATGTGCTTCTCATATCATCCACACTACCGGCCCAATCGCTATCGCAAAATCCAACCAACTCTATCTTCGCTTCCGCTTTCTTCTCATACATAAGACCGAAATCTTTGGTACCTTGTATGTATCGCAACAACCTCTTTGCAACTCCAAAGTGTAATTTACTCGGCTTACTCATGAACCGAGATAACAAACCCACACCGTACATAATGTCGGGTCTTGTAACGGCAAGGTATAATAAGCTACCAACTAAGCTTCTATAGATCGATTCATCGGCATCACAACTTCCATCTTCTTTCGTCATCTTTTCATTCACCAAAATCGGTATCGTCACCGGATTACAATTCTCCATTTTAAATTTGGCGAGAATATTTTGAGCATACTTCGTTTGCGAAATGAAAACACCATCTTCTCTTTGATTAATCTCGATACCCAAAAAATAATGAAGTAATCCCAAATCATTCATCTCGTATTTTTTCAACATATCCTCCTTGAATTCTCGCACCATCTTTTCGTCACTACCGGTCACAATTAAATCATCGACATAAAGAGAAACGATAATCATACCGGTTTTGCCTTGCTTGATATAAAGGGTTGGTTCACTCGGACTCCTTTTAAACCCTCTTTCGGTGAAGTACGCATCGATATTGCTATACCATGCGCGAGGTGCTTGTTTCAGCCCATACAAAGCCTTCTTCAATTTGTAGACCTTATTATCGTCATCCTCAACCACAAACCCTTGCGGTTGCTCCACATAGACCTCTTCTTTTAATACGCCATTTAGAAAAGCAGATTTTACATCAAGTTGGTATAACTTCCAACCTTTATGCGCCGCCAATGCAATCAACAACCGAATCGTCTCGTGTCTTGCCACCGGCGCAAACGTCTCTTGGTAGTCGGTACCGGGTTTCTGCGAGTATCCTTTAGCAACTAATCTCGCCTTGTATTTTTGAACCGATCCATCCGGATTCGTTTTCGTCTTATAGATCCACTTTAAACCGATTACACCTTTCTCGTTCGGTTTCTCGACTAACTCCCAAGTCTCGTTTTTCCCGAACCGTATCCGAAGAAATATCCGGATTCGAAAAAAATATCCGGATCCGAATGGATCCGGATATGGATCTGGTTGCTAATTTTAGGATCCGAAACCGGATTCGACATTCGATTTTGGTGCGGGGACCGGATCCGTGTTCCGGAACCGGATATTTTTAGGATCCGGATACTCGGAACCGGATTCAAGTATCCGGAACCGGATCCGGATACGTATATTATATATTATTTTTATGTATTATATTTGATATTTGTTGAAAAATCATATACAAATTAATGATTTGTGAGTGATTTAAAATCACAATAGTAAAATTACGTTTAAATATAATCATATATATCGTTCATGTCACAAATTATATATATGTATAGCTAAAAAGTAAGTTATGTCATGATAACATAGTATCCGTTTTAATATCCGAAAAAAATCGTATCCGTATCCGTATCCGTATCCGACAATATCCAAACCGTATCCGTATCCGTTTATTATCCGAACCGTATCCGGATCCGGATAATTCCGTATCCGTATCCGTATCCGAAAAAAAATATGGATATGGATCTGGTATGACCACTATCCGAACCGTTGACACCCCTAGGCATAAGCATTAAGATGGCATGATATGATTTAATATGTGCAATTATTATAAAAAAAATATTATTTCCAAGTATTGTCAAATTTAAGTTGGAGTGTAGATGCAATTAATTTTATCCTTTTGGACTATAAATATTTCATAGGACGGTATTAGTCTCTGGTATTGTTATTTTAGAAAATTATAACTATAATGATATTTAAGAAAAAGAAACAAAACACTCTATGAACAAAAATAGAATATAACTCGATGAGTCATTGGAGAAAATCAAATCAAATATTTATTCATGATTTTGTATTTTACTTTATTAGAAATATTTGTCCATCATCTGTCATAAGATTATATTTATATGAGCCAACATGAACGTAACACACTGGTAATAAAGACTGATCGACTTGGTTCATTGAACTGGAGGCGTTTGGTTCGTGCTTTGAAATTACTATGCCTTGGCATCCATCCTAATTTATTTCATTCCCATGTTTGGTTCAGACATCAGGTAATAAAGTAACGTCATCCACGATGCCCGTGGGCATATTTCATGGGAATAGGATTACCACCAAAATTGGTGGCTTTTCTCCATTCCCATGGACATTCTATCTTTTCAAATATTAAAAACTAAAATTATTCCAAAAAAGTTATTTATTTCACATAATTTCTAAATTTGTAGGCAAAGAAGATGCATCAACCAAACATGATTATTGTATATGCCATGGAATACTATTCCATGGAATGAAATTCCTTGGCATATTATATTCCAAGACATATTTCAAAGCTTCAACCAAACGGCCCCTAAGAGGAATGCTAATTTTAGTATACGAAAACAATTGCTCGCGGAAATGTCCGTGGATAAAAAGATAACAGATAATTAGGTAAATCTAAGGTATACGGCTCTTAGGAGGACAAAACGAAAAATGATCGAAAAATAAGATCACCTGGAAGATTAGGAGTTGCAATGTTTTTTTATTGGACCCGGGTATTGTAAAAGTATAATAATTATGCTCAATGTCAAATTTGTTAGGCTTAAACATTAAGATGACATGATATTGATACACACGATTCTTATAAAATAATATGATTCTTAAGTATCGTCAAATTTAAGTTTTGAGTGTTAATACAATTAATGTAAGTCTCTGCTCTTATTGTTTTATTGTTTTAGAAATGAAATCGTGTTAATCAATAGGAGGAAAGGAACCAAACTCATTAGATCATTGGAGAAAATCAAATAAAATCCAAATTTCCGAATATTTATCCGCTATTTGATCCAATAATATGTTTCTAGTGACCATCAGCACCAATGATTCTTCTATCATTCTTTTGGTCATTTGACCCGTTACTCTTTGCTTTTATTCTCGGTTTTTAATGTAAATAAAATTATGTAAAAAAAGTTATTTTATAAATCTGAACATTTATTACAAAACATAAACCAAGATCTGAAAAATGATATTAAAAATGATACATCTGAAGTTATAATATTTGTGTTTTAAGATTTAAATAATGAGATATAATATTTTTTATATACAAGTTTATTTTGATATGTTTAAATATTGACAAGAATGAAATTCCATTTGATATGTTTAATGACACTTCACAAGGAAATGTATACGGTTGTTTTTTTTTGTTACAATATATTACGTATCCTTGTTATATGTTTTAAGTGGTTAAATATTAACATGAACACATTTTTATGAATTGCAATACGATTTGATATTCATTTATGATGATTAAATATAACATAGTTGTTTATATAAATTTTGAAACTTATCGATTTTTTTTTTGACATATATGTTAATCATTTATTCGAAAAGAAATAAAATAGAAACAAAAGAATAATCAAATTATAAATATCATTAAAAAACGAATATAAAAATTAAAAAGGACTAAATTGTAAGAAAATAGAAAACTATTAGCGAGATGTTTAATAATCTTTCCTCTCCTCTCACTGGAGTCCGCCTCCATTTTACAGAGAAAAAAGAAAGAAAGACATTCAATAAAAAAAATGTAAACCAAATAAAAACTGAAAAAGAGAGAGAATAGAATATATCTTGATTTTGGAGTATATTTGGATGCAAGTATTTCATGTAGTTTTGTTCCTTTCTTCAAATCGAACGGAGTACTAGTGACCGAAATCATACATAAATTCAATCCGTTAAATTATTATTAAGCGTCGATCTTAGATGGTTTGTTCGGATTCAAGTAGTATCCGAGTGTGTACAATGTTATAAATCTCGTGACGTGAACCCGAGAATATTACCGGTGACCTGATATTTAATTATCAAAAAATGGATAATTGAAATGAGAAGTGAAATTTTGAGATCTTAAAAGATTATTTTCTTAACAAATATTATTTATTTCAAATAATTATTTTTAATAAATTCGATTTTTATAGAGAAGATGCGTGAAATTTATAAAACTGGTTATTGAGTTTTAAAACTCACCCATTTATTTGGTTTATTGGCATAAGTTAATTATAGGGCGAAATTGAAGTTATGATGATTTTCTGGACAACTCAAATGAACATGTGTGCTTCGTATATTGTTAATTATGGTTAATGATGTATGAAGTGAAGTTTCGATTTGGGATGTGACAAATATAAACACACTAAAATAAAAATTACATTTGGTACCGTTTTATAACAATTTTATATAATGGAATTACTTATTTTCATTACGTCACTAACATGTTAGTTGTAAATGATATGATGTTAGCTTCTCTAATCCAAACATAATAATTTTATTTACAATTACGAAAGTTTTTACATTCGAAACCACTATTTTTGGTTATAGAATTGAAAAATCATTTTAATTTAGCTTGGCAAAATGTGACCCGAAAAATAGACACGATCCGTCCGAATCCGAATCCGACCCGAATTGAAAAATGTTGAAAAGTCAACAATAAGAAATCGAAATCGAACCGAATGATCTGAATCCAAATGGAATCGAAATCGAATGACTCGAATCCGAAATCGATCCGAAATCGAATGAATCGAAACCCAAACGATCCAAAATCCGAAAAAACCCCAAACCCGAATACATAAATCTTACAATCCGAATAACCCGAAATTCACGACCCGATCAATGACCCGAAACTCACAATCCGAATGATCTGAAATTTCGAACGATCTTAAAATCCGAATGACCCGAAAATTATATTTTCGGAAAATCGAAGAATTCGAAATCAAATTTTGCAAAATCCGAATAACCGATAATCGAAATGACCCGGAACCGAATGACCCGAAAACCAAAATGATTTGAAACCGAATGATCCGAAAACCGAAACGACCGGAACCGATTTGCTTTCTTCTCTTTCAATTTTCATATTCAACCAATTTGCCTTGAGGAGTCTGGTCTCGTATATCTTTTTGAAATGACCGAAAATTGAAACATCCCGAACCCGAACGACCCACAAACCGAACGATCCGCGACCCAGTACGACCCGAACGATTTCCAAACCGAAACGATCCGAACACGAAATGATCCGACCCGAACCCGATCCAACCCGTCTAATTGCCCCCTCTAGTTGTAATGTTACTTATTGTAAAATTATAAAATACTACTATAATTATTATAAATAAATACTCATAAATTAAAAAATAATTAAACTATTATTTTTCACTTCTATAATCCAAGATTTCAGATTCATAAGTAACCTACGGGCCTTATTGTCGAAACAAAAAAAGATTCATAAGTATACACTATTAACACTGATAAAGTAATCTCTATAAGCTTTCTATTTTTAACGTAGCCCGTCTTAATAAATAAAAAATCATCCATGAATAATGCCCTCGTCTCTCTCTCTCTCTCTGAGTCTCATTCTGCTCTTCCCGCTGTAAAAATTTCGAGCTGTTTTATTCTTCCTGTTCCTTGTCCTTCTACCACGGCGCCCAAAGTGTTTTTCTATGGGGTTGTATCAGAGGGGTGGAGGTGAGAGAGCTGTACGTACGCTTGTAAAAGAGAGAAAAAACGGCTATTCATTTCTTTCAGCTTAGGTGAATGCTGAGGCTGATGAACAAGATAAACCCAATTAGCTTATGATAAGTTTTTATAGAGCTGAAATTAAGAGCAAAGAGGTGTATTCGCCACGAAGAGAGACCCGTCGAAGTTGAAGAAAGAGATGGGAACTCTGGCGGCCTAATTGGCCTAATTGGATAGATAGGACATATTCATTGTTGTTTTACATATCTGTATATATGACCTCTTGCTTTTCAGATTGGGCCTTGGGCAACAATATTAGGCACCACGCTTAATTACCCCGCTATATCCCCCGCAAAAGTTAATTAGGAAATTAAGTGCATTTATTACATGCCTAATTAGTAAATGCGGGGTGTGTGCGTGTTTACTTTGCGTGGTGTGTAGCATAATTCGGCCTCTGGGCTGGTGATTGTGAATACCTTGTAAAAATACTTTTTTTAATTGATGAAACGGATAGCTTTCAGATGGGGAACATAAAGTCCACTATGAAATTAAAAAAAAAAAAAAAAAAAATTACGATTTTGACCTTTTTTTAGTTATTTTTTTCTACTAACTACACAATTTAGGTTTAATTGGATCGAGATTTAGGTATATTTGCACTACTAAGAGCTTAATTGGGGCTTAATTTGATTGAATATTAATAATTGGAAAATTGAGGGCTAATTGGAAATCAAATGGATTATATTGAGACTTAAATTGAACATACAACCTTAATCTGATATTTAATTACCATTCACATGCATAAAAAGTAAAAAAAAAAAAAATAGAGAGTATAAATTATGGGAGCGGGTCTTGTCCGATGCCCATCGGACATTATTATGTCCAATCACTTATCTGGACCGTCTGATATCATCTTGGTTAAGCGAATCATCATAAATGAGATTCCATTTAACGTCTCCTTTGGTACTCTCTCCTTTAGTCAAAAATAGAAACTAAATATGGTCTTATGACTCTTGTCCCTCTCGAGATTTTTTTCTCCATTAATATGAATTTTTTGTGCTCTCTCTCTCTCTCTCTCTCTCTCTCATAAAACTAGCACAAGCAAGAAATTCAAGCTGAATAAACTCCTTATCTTCCCTTTATGTCTGGTTCGTTCGTGCCTGACTTTCTCATCTCTTCTCTTGTGACGAAGCTGAAAAAGATTGACGAATCGGAGGAGGTGTCTCTCTTTCTCAATATCTTTTCATTGACCTCAATCTGCTCTTTCGGTCGAACTGTTGGTGTTGTCTGGGTCAACAAATCGGAGTTGGTGTCCCTCTCATATCAATTTGAATATCAAGACTAAGAAGAACTGACAGACATAAACAAAATCTAGAGGAAAAATGGAATTGATGAACAAAAGGAGGAAACATTGAGGGTTCAAATTGGGATTAGGAGGCTGATGAAATCATTTGTCCTCAAATTTAAACTATAATTAAATTTAAAATGGAGATTTACCATAGTGTGTAACAGATTCTGTAAATAATTTCTTTTGTTATAAAACCAATATCATTTCAATTCCTTTTCGTACTTGTGGAGCTCTTATCTTAACATAGAGGCTGTAAATTTATTTTTAATAAAATCAACGGATGGGGGACTTTTGAGCCCTCTCTGTTTTTTTCAAAAAAAAAAATCCTCATAATTCACCAAATTAAATTTTCTTTCAAAGTATAAATCTCCCATTTGCATGCTAGCCACTAGCCAGTCAGTAATAAACAAGTAAATTATACCAAAATTATAACAATATTTATCCAAATCAAAACCTCATAAACAATAAAATTCACATAGAAGAAGATAGCTGAGAGCCTCCAAGATTTGGGGATATTTGAAGAGAGCAATTTGGAGATGCTTGTATCGTTGCCAATGAAATTTGGAGAGGTTTGATGACGGCCGAGAGAGAGAGAGAGATTTGCTCATTATTTCTTAAATGAATATTTCTCTGTTTTTTTCACGGTAAAATTGGAAAGAGAAAGAAACTTTCATTTTTGACACACAATATTGAAAGTGAGTAACGGCGAAGTTAAATTTCATCAAATCAATATTTATTAAGATTAGATCAGACGGTCAACGACGTGCGTGGACAAGATCCAGTCCAATGCTCACCGGACAAGCTCCGTACCCATAAATTATATTTCACTATATTATCCAAAAATTTGAAGTGCAAAAATCAACGACCAATAATTATTTAGGCAACTTTCAAATGAGCAACTAAAGAAGGAAAAAAATCATATTATGAATTAACCCAAGAAAGAATATTTTAGAAATTCAAAATGTATATCTTATCTTACCATAGTTATAATTTTGAATGTTTCACGAGAAATCGACACGTGTCCACTCTGCCCACTCTTTCTCCGCTCTCTCTCTCTCTTTCTCTTTCATTTACTCTACGGCGTGAGAAAACAAAAAAAAAAGCTGGCGACAAAAGGGACGAAGCCCTAGCGAAATCGGAATAAACGGCCACGCCATCGCCTCACCTATCTCTCTATCCGACACATACGCGCCGCTACTCTCTCTGGCTAAACGTGGTACAAGCAGCTTCACTTCATGGGTATGCAAGATTTGGTGGCGTCGAGACTGCACAATGTCTGTTCGACGAAATGCGTGATAAAAACGTTGTTGCTTCAACATCTTTGCTTTCGGGGGCTGGTGAGATCGAAAACGCAATCGCGCTGCTCGATCAAATGCTTGAGATAGATATTTCTTCATGTAACGCGTTACTAACAGCTTTAACGGGTATGCAAGTTTGTAATATTTCACATTGCTCAGTAAGCATAATTTTAGATGAATTATGATTAATTTGTGGCAGATTGCTCTCTGTATCTCTCTCTTTCATTGCGGTGTGACGAAATATGTGACAAGGACATGCTTTCTTCAACAGCCGTGCTTTCAGGGGCTGGTAAGATCGTAAACGCACTCGCACTGTTCGATCAAATGCCTGAGAGTGACATTTCTTCCTTGCTTGATGGGTATGCAAGTTTGTAATGTTTCACATTGCTAAGAATCGAATTCAGTTTCTTCCTCTGGGCTGATGATTGTAAGTACCTTGTAAAAATACATTTTTAATTGATGAAATGGATAGCTTTCAGATGGGGAACATAAAGTCCCCTCTGAAATTTCAAAAAAAAAATATTACGATTTTGACCTTTTTTAGTTATTTTTTTCTACTAACTACACAATTTAGGGTTAATTGGATCGAGATTTAGGACTATTTGCACTACTAAGAGTTTAATTGGGGCTTAATTGGGTTGAATATTAATAATTGGAAAATTGAGGGCTAATTGGAAATCAAATGGATTATATTGAGACTTAAATTGAACATACAGCCTTAATCTGATATATAATTACCATTCACATGCATAAAAAGTAAAAAAAAAAATTAGATGCTAATAAAATTGGGAATATAAATTATATTTCATTATATTATCCAAAAATTTGAAGTGCAAAAATCAACGACAAATAATTATTTAGGCAACATTCAAATGAGCAACTAAACAAGGAAAAAAAATCATATTATGAATTAACCCAAGAAAAAACATTTTAGAAATTCAAAATGTATATTTACTCTAATTGAAAATGTACGAGTTTCATAAAGGGAGCCATGACTTTCCAAGAATTTCGTCTCAACATTGTCAATTTTCATGTTTTATTCTATTTTAGTATTACATAAAAATGTTCATCTCTACTAATTGCTTTATTAAAATATTTTGTATTGTTGCTGGATTTATCATTTTTTTCATTCACAAAAAGAGTGTCACGTGACCACATAACCAAACAAGAACATATAATGAGAAGATGTTCTTTCTTTAGCTGTTTGTTCTAATATTTACGAGAATGAATTTTTTGATATGTTTTATGGCTTCGCGATGAAAACGTATACAGTTACTTTTTGTTCCAATTAATTTTGTTCAAATGTTTATATGTTATAACTGGTCAAATATTAAAATGAACGATCTTTTTTTAATTGCACTAAAATTAATATTCATTTCTTATGATTAAATATTACAAATATTTATCCATGATTTTACCTTTTTAATATACGTAGAGACAAACTCGAAAAATAATTGATTCAAAAAATCAAGGAGAAATAGTGGAGCGACGTTCATCCTATTAATAATTAATAATTTATTAATTATTAATTAGTACTTGTGATTGTTTTACAAACAACAAAAATTATGTCCAGAACCTCTTTACATGATTATAGGACAAAACGAACGTAGAAAAGAAAAAAGTAGAATGGATCATTGACCATACAATTCAATCATAAGTAATCCTTAATTTACCATTAAACATTAATTAATCATAATTGAGGACCAGACTCTCCATTAAGCAAACTGGGTATAAAAGTTTTAGAACGAAATAAAAGTTTTACGTATCAATTCAAGCAAAATGTTATAAAAGTTTTAGAACGGAGTAAAGGTCAACAATCCAAACAATTCAAGTTAAAAATTAAATCATTACTACAAATTTCAATACATCAAGTTTTTTCACATCCAGAATCCCAATGAAATCGAATTTAGTATAGAAGTAAACACCCGCATTTCTTAATTATATTTCGTAAATATTATTTCTAAATCGAATTTGTGATGGTGCCTTTTTTGGATAGAAAAAATGAAACATGTAATAACGAGTAAAAAATGTTCATGTGGGTCCATGCAATCCAATTACTACAAATTGCAAAAGATTTTGTGTTTGTAATTTTTTTTTCATAATTAGCTTATAAGTTCGGCTTTCGCCCAATATATAATATGTAACCAAATATTATCAAACTTTACAAGAAATTATTGCATAATCTGAAAAACAATAAAATTCTTGTATTTTTATTTTTTTACTTTTGTCTTCTCCATTTTTTTCACGTTTTTGTCAAAAGACAATCTGGTATCATTTTTGTTTCATCATTATACTCACATACAAACATACAAGATCATATCTTTCAATCAAATATTGATAAATAGATAATTAGTGA
The DNA here is from genome assembly GCA_946800325.1 of Luzula sylvatica. Lineage (NCBI taxonomy): Eukaryota > Viridiplantae > Streptophyta > Magnoliopsida > Poales > Juncaceae > Luzula > Luzula sylvatica. The sequence goes on along the minus strand of OX326961.1, from coordinate 54,642,486 downwards.
AACATTGAAGAAGAACCATAGATGAAATCTTGAATGTTTGAGGTTTTTTATTTGAAAATAAAAGACACACACACAGAAGAACACATCACTTATTCTCATACACCATTTGGGCCGGACCACCGCCCCCCCGAGGCCCGGCCCCGTTTGGGCCGGACCCCCTGAGGCCCGGCTCCGCTTGGGCCGAATCCCCCCGAGGCCCGGCCCCGTTTGGGCCGGACCCCCTCGAGGCCCGGCCCCGTTTGGGACGGACCCCCCCCCCCCCCCGAGGCCCGGCCCCGCTTGGGCCGGACCCCCCCCAAGGCCCGGCCCCGCTTGGGCCGGACCCCCCCCCCCCCGAGGCCCGGCCCCTCTTGGGCCGGACCCCCCCCCCAGGCCCGGCCCCGCTTGGGCCGGACCCCCCCGAGGCCCGGCCAGGTTTGGGCCGGACCCCCTCCCCGAGGCCCGGCACCGCTTGGGCCGGACCCCCCCGAGGCCCGGCTCCGCTTTGGCCAGATCCCCCCGAGGCCCGGCCCCGCTTGGGCCGGGGACCCCCCCTCGAGGCCCGAACCCCGTTTGGGCCGGACCCCCCCGAGGCCCGGCCCCGTTTGGGCCGAACCCCCCCCCCCCCCGAGGCCCGGCCCCGTTTGGGCCGAACCCCCCCCCCCCCGAGGCCCGGCCCCGCTTCGGCCGTACCACCCCCCGAGGCCCGGCCCCGCTTGGGGCGGACCCCCCCCGAGGCCCGGCCCTGCTTGGGCCGGACCCCCCCGAGGCCCGGCCCCTCTTGGGCCGGACCCCCCCCCCCCCCCCAGGCCCGGCCCCGCTTGGGCCGGACCCCCCCGAGGCCCGGCCCTGCTTGGGCCGGACCCCCTCCCCGAGGCCCGGCACCGAATGGGCCGGACCCCCCCCCCCCCGAGGCCCGACCCCGTTTGGGCCGGACCCCCCGAGGCCCGGCCCCGCTTGGGCCGCACCCCCTCCCCGAGGCCCGGCCCCGCTTGGGCCGGACTCCCTCCCCGAGGCCCGGCCCCGCTTGGGCCGGATCCCCCCCCGAGGCCCGGCCTCGCTTGGGCCGGACCCCCCCCTTCGAGGCCCGGCCCCGCTTGGGCCGGACCTCCCCCCCGAGGCCCGGCCCCATTTGGGCCGAACCCCCAGCTGAGGCCCGGTCTCGTTTGGGCCGGGCCCCCTCCCTCCAAGGCCCGCCCTACTTGGGCCGAACCACACACACACATACAATGACCCACACACACACACACACACATACACATACACATACAGTGACCCACACACACACACACACACAAACATACACACAAACATAAACACACACATACACATACAATTACCCACACACAGAGAAAATACACGCCACACATACAGACACAAAAACAAAATTAAGAGAACTGTCATTTTTGTTGTGCCTAAAAAAGTTGTCTTTTTCTGGTTCCATTTCTTCATTTATTTGTATTCTGTGGGACCCTGCAGAAAAAAACCAGAACTATAAATTGTAATTTCATGGAAAATGAACAATAGATCACAATTAAGAGAGAAATATAAAAGACAAAGTTCAAAGTTCACAAGCACCTAATTGTATTCACGTCTTGTTGAATAATCGTGGGCCTTCGAGTCCTGGTAATTAATGCAAGACCAAAAAAGAATTATTTTGAAATTATTATATCTGTAACTTGACAAGACAATTATGTTGTTCATTTCAAATTCGTTATACCTTTTCAGCTTTCATCTCCACACCACCAAAATCGCATAAATTCAAGCCTGAAAGCACAAAAAGCAATTATTAAGACTACAAGATCAATCAAATGTGTTCCTAAATTAGTTATCGAAAAACTTTTCAAACTACGAAATCATTCATAAACAGGGACGATTATAGTTATTCGAAGGCAGAAAGTACAAAAAACAAATTATTTACGAGTTTTAAGGAAACGAAGCAAGATGGCAGATCTAATCAACTGGGATTTAGGATATTCAGGATAAAAATGAATGCGTTCCTAAAAAGTTACAAACTTTAAAATCAATCATAAAAATAGACTCGGATGATCAATAATCCATGAGGATTTCATCATTTATAACAGATCAAAGAAATCAAATATGTATTTTCAATGCAAAATTGACAAGAAATTCGTATGTGTATGAGTTGAGAGATACTAGAAAGCCATAATCAAAAAATGAGAATAACCAAAGAGAAACAATTACTGGCTAGATTCGGTGAGAAACAGAACCATTTAATCAAAGATCAAAGAGAATAAAAATACAAAGGTTCATGAGAATTACTTACATCCTCGAGCAGTTTGAGTCCACAAGGAAAGAAGAATGTTCTAGTATATCCCAATCGATCGTTTTATTGGGTTGGTCGATTGATTTCTTTTCTTGTAACGAAGGAACTTGGAGAAGAAGAGACACAATAGGCGAAATAGAACTGTGAGGTGAGATTCGCTGTTAAGTATCTTGATCCATTCCATGGTTCCTCAATTTCATTGTTGGAAAGAACAGAGAAGAGAGAAGGGAAGAGGTTTTCTATGTGAGGAGAGAGAACGCTAATGGCTAATTTGGGGACGACAGAGAAGAAGAGGGGTGAGGGGTTCTTTATTTATCGACGAACTATAGGAGCGGTGTTGAAATCATTTACAACGTTCCTAAAAGCGGAGTACAGGTTTAAGATATACACCATTTGAGAATACTAATCTCTTTACTGTCATTAAACCGTGCACCAAGTGTATTCTGTTTAATATGGAAAAATATTAACGTTACAATTAGATTGTGATAATCTTAGCTGGATTAAATTAGACCGTTAGAATTAGATTTATGTTATCCAAGACCAAGATGTACACATAATAGGATTTCATGGGTCTGATATTTGAATTGGTGTTTATAAGTACTATGTTTGTATATATTTAGTAATATGGTTTTAAAATAAAATTATATGTATTAAACCAACTCAAATATTTCAGTTTAATTTGGTACTCACGAGAAATACATATATTTTTAGATATTTGGTAAGATTAGCATGGAGTCATTTATGTCGCCAATTAATTTGGGGCTTTGTTTTGTAATTAAGTTGAGAAGTTGCATTAAATGATTTAGGAATTGTTTGCATTATTTAAGTTGGAATTTAAGATTTAATTTGACTATCCATAACTATTTTTTTATGATTATGGATTCAATTTAATGTTTTGGGATATATTTCATGGTGTTTGAGTATTTTATGTGGTTCATTTATGAATGTTTTTGATTGGTTTTTGAAAGTTTTAAAGATGGAGTTTAAGGTTATTTATGACTATGAAAATAATTTTATAACAAATTTGCTATAATTTTGTTATTTTTATTAAATTTGTTTTTTAAATTTTGTTCCAGCTTTTCTGATAAATTGTGTTCCCTTTTTTTTTTGTTTACCACAATAATTCATAATTCAACTCGTTCACAAAATTATTCATAAAACTTTTAGAAAAAAATATTTATTGCAGATTTGGAACAATTGACCCAACATATTTTGCATAAACATACTTATTTTCATGTAATGGTTTTATTGTTTGCTATTAAATAGAGGATATAAATATTTTTTTAAGCATGAAAGCCCTCTTTACCCAATAACAATAATAGAAAGGGATTATATGCTATTCAATTTGTTCAAAAAAAATATATATAAAGTTGATGGCACAATGGAGAATTTGCCTTAACCAGTTCTAGTCTTTAGGTCATATTACTGTAAAGAAATAAATAAATAAATAAAATATTCATTTAAATTTAAATAAAAGGAAATTATGAAATGCGTAGTTGTCTTTGAACATTATACTGGTCCACAACCTATTCAAATTCGAAATTCAGCAAAAGTTAAACCAAATAATAATATGAGAAAATATACAGGATTTTATGTAAAAAAAATATACCACGTCAAATTCACCGTTATGAACGATAATGTTAAGCTCAGAATCCTCACTGGTACAGCTATGTCCAGATTCGCCATCTTTTTTTATGAATATCGCTATTTTTCCCCACTTTTTGAGTGATAAAATTTATGCACGTAATTATCGCCCACATAATCCCAAACTCGATGCGTTTCGAGATCCAGTGAGTAACTATGTTGCACGTTTTTCCGATGTTTAAATGCATGGCCTTCTTTATACCTAATATAATCATAATCATAATAATTAGGGCTTATGAATTAATATAATTATTTTTTGATAATTAATTAATTAAAATATACCTTCCAAATACAACGAAACCGCATATATCTAATAATTGGTACTTCTTTAAATTTTAAATTTAAAAAAAAAGATATTAATTAGTTAAGAAAAGTAATTATCTCGTACAAAAAAGGTATATTGGTAGCAAGTACGTATGCTTGAGCATATATTATCTGAAAATGTAAACAGTTTCATTAGATTCTAAATATATTCAATTTTGAGTTGTATTAACAAATTATTACCCGTGCTAAGTTACATCAATAAAGAAAAATGGCTACAACATCCATTTCAGGTGGCACAATTCAATCAGGTCAACCTACATTCAAATTAGGAAAATATAATATCATCGATTTCAGGTGAAAATAACGCCCAATTAAGCCTTAATTTGTGCAATCAAGATGCAATCCAACACCAAATTAATCAACCAGAAAAATGAATTAAATCCAGAAAAAAAAAGCTTAACAACAAAAGGCGAAAGACAAAGAATAAATCAAGGAGAAAAAATATTAGGCAGTGAAGATAGAAAAACAAATTATGAAAACAAAGAATAAACAAATGATACCTTAAGCCAGATTTCTCCAGAAAACCATCAATATTTCCGATCTCGAGTTCATTTCTAAGCAGGTAGTGAATATTACTAAGTTTGGGCCGTGAAGTGAATTGGTGCCGGAAGGGGGATCTGACAACGGAGAGTGACGCAGATGAGGCAAACAGAGCTACCTCTGAAAAGCGATGTGCGCACAGCCAATGTTCAGGTCGAAAAGAAAGTACCCAATCCGATCGAAAAGAGAAAACCCGCGAAAAAAACGAAAGAGAGAAGGCGCCGAGAAAGACGATTGTGTCTAGATTGGGATTGGAGAAGAGAAGTAGAAGAGGCTGCATGGTAATGGTAATGGTATAGTGTTGAAGAAGAGGCGTCCTTGGAAAGAGGAGTAGAAGAGGATGGTAAAGTGCTGAAGGAAAGGCACCCTGTTGGAGAAGAGAAGTAGAAGAGGCGGCAATAAATTGTTGAAACCGTGATATTTGTTATAGGGATAATTTCTGGTATGTCCCTCCTAAATCTTAAAATATCAAATTTGTCTCTCTAAAAATACAAATATCAAATTTTTCCTCATAAAATATATCTAACTAGCATTACCCCCGCGCAATTGCGCGGGGCTGTTCGGGTTTATAAGTAATGTAGTTGAAAAAAATTGTTGTTCGTTTTGTGTATGTGACTTTCTTTTTGTAATCATTATTATATGTGTAATTTAGTGTGTTGTGTGCGAGTGAAATTTTGTAGCAAAAATCATTTGAATATTTTAAGAGCCGGATTTCTTGAATAATTCAAACGGTTATTGCTAAAAAAATATCTATATTTTATACTTCATAAGTAAAATAAGGAAAAAGAACGAATGAGTCGTCATGAAATTTATTAAGAACATAATAGTTCAGAAAACATTGCTGAAAAAAAGAGTGTTTTTAATTTCACAAATCCTTAATTTCGCTACATATTTAGCACAAATATTTTTCGTCCTTTGTGTGGTCAGCCAACAACAAAGTTTGACGATCTCATCGCTAACCGTTTCGTTCGAACCTTTAATTTAAATTATGTCATGATTATTCGCACATCCATGATTTGGTATATTTTTAACCCCCTAATTTTTTTTGGATATTATAAAAAATTCTCTGTCTTTTCGTAAATTCCAAAAAAAAAAAACTCTTTACCAAACTTTTATTTTAAAATACTCCTTATGGATGATATTAATTTTTTTTTCCCAAAATACCCTCCAAATCTCATATGTAATAATTAAAACTTATTTTTGTTATTTTTATTAATTTTAAGAAAATTCATAAACACTTCTTAACACGTAGTGATTTAAAAAAATTTAAATTATTACATATTTTGTTTATATAATTTTAATATTACATTCTTTATTCATAAAAAAACTAACATTAAATGATAATAAATAAACATCTTGCAAATATATTCATAGAAAATATCTATTTAAACATCTATTTTTTATTTTAGTTTTCTTTTTATGTATTTTTTAATAATTTTGTGATATTTTATTTTTAAATATTTGCAAGATGTTCTTTTATTAATATTGTTCAACTTATTATAATTTTATTTTAGTTTTTCAAGAAAAATAATAAAGGACCAAAATGTAAATTTTAAAACTTCGAAGGACCAAAATGCAAATATAAAGGACCAAAATGTGAAAAAAGGACCAAAATATAATTTTTTTTTAAAAATAGGACCAATTTGAGGCCCCTGGACTAAAATGTAAATTTCAAAACTTCGAAGGACCAAAATGCAAATATAAAGGACCAAAATGTAATTATTTTCGAAAAAAAGATTAATTTGTAAATAAAAAATGACCAAAATGTAAATTTCAAAACTTCGAAGTGCCAAAATGCAAATATAAAGGACCAAAATGTAAAAAAAAAAAGGACCAAAATGTAATTTTTGTTTCAAAAAAAGGACCAAAATATTAAAAAAAAAAAAATTTCCAAATAGGCCCCTGGTGACGTGGCTGCACCAGGCAAGAAAAATAATAAAGGACCAAAATGTAAATTTTAAAACTTCGAAGGACCAAAATGTGAAAAAAGGACCAAAATATAATTTTTTTTAAAAAATAGGACCAATTTGAGGCCCCTGGACTAAAATGTAAATTTCAAAACTTCGAAGGGCCAAAATGCAAATATAAAGGACCAAAATGTAAAAAAAAAAGACCAAAATCTAATTTTTTTTTCGAAAAAAGGACCAATTTATAAATAAAAAAGGACCAAAATATAAAAAAAATATTTTTTTTTACAAATAGGCCCCTGATGACGTGACTGCACCTGGAGGCAACAAATCCCCTTGCATTATATATTAGATAGATACCAAATTTATACTTTCAAAACTAAAAACTTATCATTTTTGTCCACTTGAAACCTATGAAATATCAATTCTATCCAAATCCTTAACTGACCGTCAGATTAAACAAAATTTAAAATCTTAAACTTAATTAAATTACTAATTTAATATTTTTATGACTAAAATATCATTTTTAATGTTCATATCCTCGTCAACCCTTCTCTCTCAACTCAACACGTCCCTGGACCAAACTTTTGATTTCATCTCTTCCCCAATTTGAACTTCATGGTCAGCTTGTACCCATTCCTTCGTCTTTCCTCTGATCAACCAATCTAATCTAGTATTCTTGGACCAAGAGATCTTTGTCCTTGGGCACGTGCATCCATGCTCAAATCATCGTCTCCGGTCTATATTCTATATCCAGATCAATTTCATTCTAACCAATTAATTGAGCTGTATTCACAATGAAATAAGTTAGATCATTTGACTTTTCAATTCTCAAAGAATCAAATGATTATTCATGGAGTTCAAATATTGATGCTACCGGCAAATCAAACTATTTGGAGCTAGCCCGCCACATGTTCGACCAATTGTCTAAGAGGAATGTTCTTGCATGTGTGGAATCACATTATGATATTAAATCCAGATTACATATAAACCCCTTTCACTGTTGTTAGTTAGTATGTTGCATTGATTATAATATGATGACTTAATGGATGGTATGAAATTTCATGGACTTCATGTAAAGATTGGCATTGAAGAATTTCATGTACAGAATGGATTTGTTAATATATGCATATGAGATCAATTTGTTAATATTATTCGTGTGAACATCTCATTTACTAAATCATAAAGTAGGCTATTATTTTGATGTACTTCGAATTAAATGTCATGTTTTGTTGTTGAAATTATCTTTTTCATAGTAGTACATAAATTGTTAGTGATTATGTTGTCATTTTTTTCTCTTTGTTGGTATATTTTTGGTGTTATGATCAGGTCCGGACTAGTGCTTTCGGTGGTCTTTGGCAACTATTGTTGATGGAGCTATTAATAAGATAATTAGGATATAATTAAGATTGTTAAGTTTTGAATTGTATGTAGGTGAAATACCTAATTATTGTAGAGCGAGGTAAATCATAATTAGACACATAAGAACTGTATCTATTCCTCTCAAAGACTGCATCCTTTCTTCTCCAAATAACAGCCAAATAATATTTACTCAATTTGCTCAATTGAATCTCAATAGTGTGAAATTAAAAGAGAAAATCAACCAAGGAATCAAGAGAGAGTTGGCCAGAAAAAAGAGTGCTTCAGACGGTATCTGTCCTTTTCCAATAAGAGAGAATTGAGAACCAATTCTTTCGATGTTGGTGGTTACAAACGGTATCTGTCCTTTTCCAATATTATTAATTTTCTTACATTCGTTTCTTCTCAATTTTGTATAAAATAAAAGTATTTCAAAGAACTTTTTAATTTATATTCGTAGGTACATTTGAATCTACCCTCAAGGATGCGATGTTCAAAATCACTTATCATTGTTTCTCTGATATTGTGAGCTCGACGAAATGGCCCCATCCTGAATTGTGAATACGTAAGAATGTAAGGACTTTTTTGGAAATTAGGAGAATAATAATGGTTAATTAATATATTATACCTGGAAGAAACTTATCGTGGTTAGCGACATGTAAGGTTTATTTTGATACTTTTTTTCTAATCTTCAGCATTTACGGATTTGTTTTGCAAAATTTCTGGAACTTGAGTTTTTTTGTAAATTTTGAGAAAAAAAATGGGAGATTTTTCTATATTTCTGCAATTTAGAGTGTTTATTGCAAATTTCAACATTTTATAAGGGTATTTAGTGCAATTTTCTTATTTTATAAGGACATATTTTAATGTAGAGAGATATTTTTATATTATCATATTTTACTAGGGTATTTTTGTATTTTCGCTAAGAAGCGTGATAACAGTAAACAAACAATTTTGGTAATTCATTGAAACCCACTGATTATCCTATTATTCTTTTTAAAGATGAATTTTGAATTTCCAAATTTAGAGAGGTATTTTTAGAATTTCCTATTATTTTTTTTCAGATTATAGAAGGGTATGTTTGATATTTTCAACTTTCGCAAGGGTATTTTTTTAATTTTCAGATTTTCGAGGGCTAACCTTGATATTTTATATGATTTATTGTAAATGTTTTTGTGATTTGTGTTCCAAATTTATGTGGTTTTTATGTTTTTGATGTATTGCCTAACTGTAGTTGGCTTATAACATTGGATATGCTTTGTGTATTGTCAAGAGAATCGTCGAAACAAACACGGTATAATTATTTTTGTAAATGTGTGCAATGCTTTATTAATTAGTGAACTTTTTAAGGGTTAAAATGTAAATATTTACACCCTCATCTCTTAAATTGGAGAATTGGAGAATGGACTCCTCAGTCATCAAGAACTCTCCAATCGAATCATGATTTCCTTCTCTTCAATGAAATATACATTGATATGATGATATTTTAAAATTTCTAAAAGATAAAAACAATGTTAAAGATTTTTTAAAAGAATATATACTACATCTCAGATTTTTGCAGCGATATATGTGATATTTCAAAATTTGAAAAAATGCATATGATATTTTGTTTTATTTGAGAAAATAAATCTGATGTTTTGAACTTTTGAATGCAAATATGATAAGGAATAAGACACATTGCAAATAATTAAACAACTAATTTCTCTTCAAATATAAACATGAGTTTGACATATATCTTTGTTCAATTAATTACTTCAAAAATTAAATACAAATTAGAACATGGACGCGCGGAATTTCCCGCGCGCGTCCTGCTAGTTGCTTATAAAAAAAAGGAAAAAAATATCTAGGTTAATTATAACAATAATTCAGCATCATTTTTTGAAAATTTATCAGAAAATCTGGAACAAGATTTAACAAAACAAATTTAATAAAAAATAATTATAATAAAACTAACAAAAATTATAGAAATTTTTTATAAAATTATTTTCATGTTCATAAATAACTTTAAACGCCATCTTTAAAACTTTCAAACATGCATAAATCAATACCATAAAATACTCAAACATCATGAAATATATCCTAAAACATTAAATTGAATCCGTAATCATCAAAATAAATCATGGATAAATTAAATCTTAAATTCCTACTTAAATAATCCAAACAATTCCTAAATCATTTAATGCAACTTCTCAACTTAATTACAAAACAAAGCCCCAAATTAATTGGCGACATAAATGACTCCATGCTACTCTTGCCAAATATCTAAAAATATATGTTTACCTCGTGAGTACCAAATTAACTGAAATATTTGAATTGGTTTAATACATATAATTTTGTTTTAAAAACATATTGCTAAATATATACAAACATAGTACTTATAAACACCAATTCAAATATCAGACCCATGAAATCCTATTATGTGTACATCTTGGTCTTAGATAACATAATCTAATTCTAACGGTCTAATTTAATCCAGCTAAGATTATCACAATCTAATTGTAACGTTAACATTTTTCTATATTAAACAAAATACACTTGGTCCATGATTTAATGACAGTACAGAGATTAGTATTATCACATGGTGTATGTCTTAAACCTGTACGCCTCTTTTAGGAAGATTGTAATTTATTTCAACACCGCTCCTATAGTTTGTCGATAAATAAAGAACCCCTCACCCCTCTTCATCTTTGTCGTCCCCAAATTAGCCATTACCGTTCTCTCTCCTCACAAAAAAACCTCTTTCCTTCTCCCTTCTCTTATCTGTTCTTTCCAACGATGAAATTGAGGAACAATGGAATGGATCAAGATACTTAACAGAGAATCTCACCTCACAGTTCTATTTCGCCTATTGTGTTTCTTCTTCCCCAACTTCTTCTTTCGCTACCAGAAAAGAAATCAATCGACCAACCCAATAAAACGATCGATTGGACTCATGCTGTTCGAGGATGTAAGTAATTCTCATGCACCTTTGTATTTTTATTCTCTTTGATCTTTGAGTAAATGGTTCTGTTTCTCACCAAATCAAGGCAGTAATTGTTTCTCTTTGGTTTTTTATTCTCATTTCTTGATTATCGCTTTCTAGTATCTCTCAACTCATACACATACAAATTTCCTGTCAATTTTGCATTGAAAATACATATTCGATTTCTTTGATCTGTTATAAATGATGAAATCCTCATGGATTATTGATCATCTGAACTATTTTTATGATTGATTTTATAGTTTGTAATTTTTTAGGGACACGTTCATTTGATTAGATCTGCCATCTTGCTTCGTTTCCTTAAAACTCGTAAATAATTTGTTTTTTGTACTTTCTGCCTTCGAATAACTTTAAGCGTCCCTTTTTATGAAAAGTTTTTCGATAACTAATTCAGGAACACATTTGATTGATCTTGTAGCCTTACCAATTGCATTTTGTGCTTTCAGGCTTGAACTCACGTTCTTAGATCTGATGTCATGAATTTATGCGATTTTGGTGGTGTCGAGATGAAAGCTGACAAGGTATAACGAATTTGAAATTAACATAATTTTCTTATCAAGTTCCAGTTTTAATAATTTCAAAATAATTATTTTTTGTCTTGCATTAATTACCAGGATTCGAAGGCCCATGATTATTCAACAAGACGTGAATACAATTAGGTGCGTGTGGACTGTGAACTTTGTCTTTATATTTCTCTCTTAATTGTGATTTATTGTTCATTTTCCATGAAATTACAATTTATAGTTCTGGTTTTTTTGTGCAGGGTCCCACAGAATACAAATAAATGAAGAAATGGAACCAGAAAAAGACAACTTTTTTAAGCACAACAAAAATGACAGTTCTCTTAATTTTGTTTTTGTGTCTTTGTATGTGTGGCGTGTATGTTCTCTGTGTGTGGGTTATTGTATGTGTATGTGTGTGTGTGTTTGTGTGTGTGTGTGGATCATTGCATGTGTATGTGTGTGTATGTGTATGTGTGTGTGTGTGTGTGTGTGTGTGGGTTAATAATGTATGCGTGTGTGTGTGTGGGGTTCGGCCCAAGCGGGGCTGGGCCTTGGAGGGGGAGGGGAGTCCGGCCCAAGTGGGGCCGGGTTTTGGAGGGGGAGGGAGGTCCGGCCCAAATGGGGCCGGGCCTCGGGGGGAGGGGGGTCCGGCCCAAGCGGGGCCGGGCCTCGGGGGGGAGGGGTCCGGCCCAATCAGGGCCGGGCCAGGGGGGATCCGGCCCAAGCGGGGTCGGGCCTCGGAGGGGGGGTCCGGCCCAAGCGGGGTCGGGCCTCGGGGGGGGGGGGTCCGGCCCAAGCGGGGTCGGGCCTCGGGGGGGGGGGGGTCCGGCCCAAGCAGGGCCGGGCCTCGGGGGGGGGGGTCCGGCCCAAGCGGGGCCGGGCCTCGGGGGGGGGGGGGGTCCGGCCCAAGCGGGGCCGGGCCTTGGGGGGGGGTCCGGCCCAAACGGGGCCGGGCTTCGGGGGGGGGGGGGTCCGGCCCAAACATGGCCGGGCCTGGGGGGGAGTCCGGCCCAAGCGGGGCTGGTCCTCGGGGGGGGGGGGGTCCGGCCCAAGCGGGGCCGGGCCTCGGGGGGGGATCCGGCCCAAGCGGGCCGGGCCTCGAGGGGGGGGGGGTCCGGCCCAAGCAGGCCGGGCCTCGGGGGGAGGGTGGTCCGGCCCAAGCGGGGCCGGGCCTCGGGGGGGGGGGGGGTTCGGCCCAAGCGGGGCCGGACATCGCGGGAGGTCCGTCCCAAGTGGGGGCCGGACCTCGGGAGGGACCCCACCCCCACCCCTTGGTGGGGGGTGCGGGCCTCGTGGGAGTGGGGGTCCGGCCCAAGCGGGGTCGGGCCTCTGGGGGGGGGGGGGGGGGTTGATAATATTATTTGCAATAATTTCTTGTAAAGTTTGATAATATTTGGTTACATATTATATATTGGGTGAAAGACGAACTTATAAACTAATTATGAAAAAAAAAATTACAAACACAAAATCTTTTGCAAATAATATAAAGATCTTCATTAAATTTTGATAATTAAGATTTTCTCCTCAATTATACAACAGATATGTGATTTTTGTACAATTTTTTTCAAGATCATCTCGTAAGGATACTTTTGTCATTTACAAATATTTTCTTTTTATATTTCATATTATCCGTATTGGTTAATTCTAACCTAGAGGGGGGGTAAATTTCGGCAATCTAACTTATACTTAGTTTAGATTTAAACCTAATTTACGGTGCGGAATAAATAATAATTTGGATGATAAAGATGATACCGTACAAACACTTTGACACAAGATGTTTGTTTACGAAGTTCGGTAGGTGGTTGCTTTGTAGCTTTAACTCACCCTTTACTCGCTTAATTGACCGACTCAATTATTCGCGAGTACCTACGTCTCCGGGAATGCCTTGTGCCTCTTTTTGGCCTTCGATTGAATTCCAACTCAACTCGATTACAAGGATTTGCCTAGATCGATTTACACGCTTCTATCGATCTATAGCTTAGGCTCTTTACAATTTGTTGCACTAGCCTATTACACTTTTTCACTAATCGAGCTACAACGTGATCGGTCACGTGAGTGGGATACGATTAGTGGAGAATATCGAAAGTAGATCACCGATCTAAAGAGGTTTCTCAAGCTATCAATGGATATAGATAATCACAGCTTAGGGTTTCTCTCTTTTTAGGTTTGAAAGTTTGAAAATGAGGAAGTAAGAGAGAGAGAGACCCATGAAGGATTCTATTTATACTCTCTATAGAAATCCTTCAGAAAACTTGCAGTGCGTTCGAACGCATACAGTCCGTTCAGAACGCACTTGAAGTTTGCACTAGCCGTTTCAAAATAACGTGCAAGTACATCTTGGGTCCGTTCAAACGGACAATGTCCGTTCGTAACGGACTCAATTATACATAGCATTTTGCGTTCACAGGAACACGAGTCCGTTCAACGCACTGAAAAGTGGGTGAACGGATTCCGGGTTGTCCGTTCGAACGCACATGTGTGTTCGTTCGAACGCACATATCCCTGTGACATATTTCCGTTCACAGGAAAGATTGTCCGTTCAACGCACTCAGAAGGTGAGTGAACGGATTCTAATTGTCCGTTCGAACGCACACATCCCTGTGACACGTTTGGTTCTAATCAAGCTTTACAGTTTTGATATTTAGCAAGTCCGTTCTGAACGGACTTTGAGTTCGTTCAGAACGCACTTCCTGCTTGACTGAACTCTTTGTTATTTTGAACATGATTTTACTTGAGGTCTACTAGGTTTGTACCTATGGTTTATTTGTGGCGTATCCCACTCACGGAAGGCTTCAACATCTTGAGTCTTGATGTATTCCAATGGCCTTCCTTGTGTTCTTCTTTTCTTGTTTATCTTGAGACTTCATGTCCTGATTCTTGATGTAATCCAATGAACTTCTCCTTCACAAGTCCTCCTTCATCTTCGTATCGTACCTATGTTATCCTGCACTTTTCTGGATGTATACATTAGTACTGACAGTGTTTTGAAATAATCAAACTACCAGGAAATTTGTACCAACAAACTCCCCCTTTTGATTAATTTCAAAACACTGTCGGTTCGGAGAGTTTCATCATTTAGTTGAGAACTTTCCGTACGATCGTTTCTCCCCCATTTTGAAAGAGATCAAAAGGGCCAAGGAGACTTCAACAACGGAAGGCTCCCCCTAAATGCGAGCTCCCCCTCAAAGAATGAATTGATGAATGTATGAGCTCGTAAATATGATCAAATTCTTTTGTTTTGGAATGATGACAATCTTTTCAAAATTTAGCAGATTTTTAAGAAAATATAACAGTTTTTGTGTGTGCGTTCTGAACGGAAAGAGTGTTGCGTTCGAACGCACTTGCCTCTGGACTGACACAAATTTCACAGAATTTATACTGATGCGTGTACGAACACTAAATCAAAATAGGATAATAAAATGAATGCACAAGTTTACTGACATAATACCATAATTATTCATCAAACACAATTACTCAATAGACCTAATTGTTCAATCATACCGACACATTTATAAGTTCTCACATACTCTCATGTATACTCAATACTTTAGACATAACATAACATAATATAATACGACACAACACACCACAACCAATGTTGATCACACTTCATTTGGCTCGGGTTATGAATTAATGGTGCGTTCCGAACCTGTTCTCAAGATGAACGTAAAGATCGGCAAATTGACGATCCACGTTCTCAAGCATCCGTGCTTCAGATACACGAAATGCATCATGCATTGCTCTTCCGTGTTGCTCCATGCGCTCATCCATTTCGTCGAGCATTTCCTTCACATAGGCAAACCTCTTATCATCCCGTTCCGTTTGGGCATTTGAGGATTCCCCCTTCCCCACATTCCTCTTTCGTTTGGGAGCCGGTTCTTCACCGCTTTCATCGGTATCGGTTGGGTCGACGTTGTCCTCTTCCTCATTCAAGGTGTTGCCCTTCGTCCATCGGGTAGGATCGCGGGGAAGGTGATACGCCACCGCATCCTTTGCGGAGTCGATAATCCATCCTAGGATGCTCGGCGAATACCGATATCCAAACCGTCGGAGGTTTGCATCGGATGCGAGGTTGATTGGTGATTTCGGACGAAAATCCCAATCGCTCAGTGGTATCTCAATACCTTGGAGTTCCATCATACGAGCAATCAATGTTCCGTATGGCAAGGACGCGTTCTTATGACTCATAACACTTTCCATGTGGCTTGTGATGAGAAAGGGCACGTGGATGGGTAATTGATCCTTGTACCACATGCGATGCAAGAGTATAATATCCCGCTGTTCGAGATTCATCTTAAATTTTTCTGAGGGAGTGAGAATGTTATTACCGATGGCCCAGATAAACTGTTCATGGGCGGCCAAGTGAGATGCCCCTTGCCCAGGTTTGATACCCGTGATGGCAGCTTCGAGTCTTGCCTTGCGAGTGTCGTAGATTTTCTCTCCGCCGTCCCTTAGTCCGAGCAAAACAGTCAAGTTTTTGATAGAGATTTCGACATCTTCACCGAGGATGTATGACGTTACCTTCTCTTCGTCACGGTGGAATTCAGCGTTTGCGTAAAATAGTCGCGTGATTACATCATGCGATTTGACGTTTAGGCATGCTAAATTCGCGAATCCCCATGTACGTTCGATTTCCTCGACTTTGTCGAGGAGGTGATGTATGTTTGGCGGAAACTCGTAGTAGTAGCATGGAGCAATTGGTCTCTTGGATACCCATTCATTGAAGAGGATACCAGCCTCCTGAGTTCGAAACAGATGCTCGTTGTTTGGGTCAGAAAAGTCATAGTCACTTTGAATGCGTTCTTCAAGAGTAGGCTTCTTTGCCGCTTGCTTCATTCTTCTTTGAGCGTTCGAACTCTCGCCTACTATCTTCTTCCCCTTTTCCTTGGCTTTCGATCTCGAGTTTGAGGCGTCCATGGCTGTTGTTGAAGGTTTTAGTTTTTCTGAGAGAGAGAGAGAGAGAGTGTGTTTTGGAAGAGAAACAAGGAGAGAGAATGAAGGGGTGGGGGCTAAGTAACTGAAGAGATCTTGTCCCTTCAGGTCGCGTTGTAAGGAAAAGGGGCCATCACATCCATTGAATGCAGTCGGTTGCATGTGGACGAAGAGTTATTACGACGAGTCCGTTCGAACGCACTTCTCAAGTTCGTTGGAACGCATTCATGTCTGAGAAAAGGAGCTATTTTGGGTTTTTAAGTTGTATCTAGGAAGTTGTTAAGTCCGTTCGAACGGACTCTTATGTGCGTCAGAACGCACACACAACGTAGAAGAGGCGCCAGAATATGAAAAGGCGCGAGTGTAAGGGTTCGAAGTAGATTCGCTGAGTGAGGCATGTGCGTTCGAATGCATTAGTTGTTCGTTCGAACGCACTGAACACTGTTGACACTAAGAGTCGGTGCCAAAGTATGATCCGGCGCCATAATCCTATAATTCACTTTTCCGTTCGGAACGCATTCAGTTTGTACGTTCGAACGCACTTGATCCTGGTAGGAAAATTAGATGGCGCCACAGTTTAACTGACTTTGGGTCTCATCGTTCAGTCATCCGTTGAGAACGCATTTTAATCCGTTCGACCGGACTTGAGACTGTTAAGAGGGTATTTGGTGACTTCATTTGTCCATTCCCAACGCACATGTTTTTCGTTCGAACGGACTGGTTCCTGAAGTGTGATCACTGGACTGATATCGTTATTTATTTATTGAGACAAGTGTTCCAATGTACTCCTCTATTAACACATGTGATGTATCTATATAATACTCGACCAGTTTGGTTCGAATTCAATTTAGCCCATTTCCTATACTCCCCTTACAAATTTGGTTTTAAGGTGAGGGATACTAAGGAGTATAGTGTTTCAAATTAGGGCTTAAGCCCTAGGAGGTCCTATACCAAACGACGTAGAGGGACCCATCGAGTGACGATCTTTACGCATCCATATTGAGTTTGACGTTAATTTTGGATTGCGAAGATCACACCTTGTTGAGACATGACCCGTTTTGCAACAATAGTTACAAAATGCTACGGTGGGCTTATTTGTGGGTGTGGTACTCTTCACAAAATAGTCCGAGAGTTGATTCGGATTACTTCTCTTAGGATTTATCGATTTTGGCAATTGATAAAGGTTATTTGATTTCAATTTAGTTTGCTTAAAATTATTTTGTTTAAATTGTTTATGTGTGTTGGTGAAATGTTTGGGAGGCCCTTGTTGATATGAAGCTTCGGTGTAGTTTGTCACTTCATAGAAATACCCATTTGGTCCCCTTTTGAACAAGCAATCGGTTCTTCCCAAATTAGTATGTCTAGATTGTGAATTTTGTGTATAATGATTTTTCTTATAATTATTATTGACACGCTTAGGTTGATCATTTTTAGCATATTTACCTTTGTTGTAGTCATGGTACATGAAAGCATTTCCATGACTACTTAATTTATTGTTTTCCCATTTAGATTTTTGATTTTGAGATATTGAAAAATCGGGTTTATTACCGTTATTTTTCTTATATCCTAAACCGGATTTGTCATTTGGCTTTTGTCCTATCAATGACAATCTTAAAACATCATCCAATGAAGGAGGACTCAATGCAATATTTGCACAAGCCTTCTTCAGGGATTCATTTTCAACTTTAAGAGTTTGAATTTCGACTTTTAGATGAGAAATCTCACCTTTTAGGGTTTGACACTCACACTTTGAAAAACCTTTAAATTCATTTATTTGAGTTTTATATGCCAAAATGGATAGCTCAAGAGAAGCTACCTTATCCTTGAGAGCTTGTGTTGAGCTCTCAAGTTTACCCTCATTTAGTTGAGAGTTCCCTTCATCTCTAAGAAACTCGTCACATGAGTCGAGTTCTAGTTTGAATGCGGGAGAAAATTTAGATTTATGTATTGATTCTATGTCACGCAGAGAGTATGTACGTACCTCATGACATTGGTCATGTGTTGAGCAGGTATTAGGAGTGGATGGTTCCGAGTCCACATCCATGGGTGTGTGATATGTAGTAGTTAGACCTCGTTCAATTCGAATAGATTTGATGGCTGCTTCCACTGCGCTCATTAGTGGAGGATCGATCCTTACCATGAGTGCACGGTTTGCGGTGTGTCGACTTGACGGAACATCCAGGTCGGATGATGAGCTTGACCCGTCCGTTTCTCCCCATCTACAATCGATGTTAGCTTTATAAGCCTTTTTCTTATTGATTTCTTTACCTTTGTAGTTTTGACGATTTTCTCGCCCCTTGTCCTCGTATCTTCTTTCGTATCGGGGCTCTCGCCTTTCCCGATCCTTGTGGTCCTCATCCTTTTTGATCCACCTCGAATTTTCCGGATGGAGAGTCCAGCATGACTCCATCATGTGTCCAATTTTCTTGCACCAAAAGCAATGGAGCTTTAGCCCCTTTTGTTTCCGATTCTCGTTGAATCGCTTCTCGTCCCTTTGCCACTCTAGGAGTCGCAACGTGAGATCATCCATTTCATTGTCGTCATTGCTTGCATTCACGGCGGGCAAAGCTACGGTTTTGGAGTGAGGAGAGGGCATGTAGATTCCTTGTTCTTCATCGAGTTGCTTGAGTCGAATCTCGAAGTTTCGGAATTGACTTACCAATTCTTCAGGCGTGAGGTCTTGTGAAGCTATCGCTGTACCTAAAGCTACACGTAAAGATTCCCAACTACGGGGCATAGATTGAAGTAATCTAGCAATAATTCTATCATCAGTAAGAGGTGCATTTTGGGTGGCATATCGAGTTTTTAGTACATTGATTTTTGCCCAGATTTTATCAACGGACTCTCCCTCAATCATTCGGAGATTGTTGAATTCTTGTTCAAGTCCGATGATATTAGTTCTTCTCATTTGAGATGTGCCCTCGTATCTCTCATTGAGCATACGCCACATTTCATATGAGTTATCACAATGATCAACTAGCGATCCAATAGAACTAATTACATTGTTTAGTATTAAGTTTTGAGCGTAAATGTCATTAGTTCTATCTTCCCTAGTTTGAGAAGGGTAGGTTACATTTCCGTCCTTGTCAACCTCTTGGGCCAAGACAAAGCCTCGTAACACTACCTTGTCAAGTCCTTGGAGAGCGAATGCATTTAGCATGCATTTCTTCCAAGAACTCCAATTGGTTCCATCTAATTCACGTGAGTTTGATATATTTGATTTGGGTACGGTATTTATCGGATTTATCGATGAGTTTTGTACAATAGGATTAATTTCGGTCATTTGATCGTTAAGTACAAGTTATCCCTAATATTCAAAGAGATGGTTAGTACCTTGCTCTGATACCAATTATTGGTTAATTCTAACCTAGAGGGGGGGTAAATTTCGGCAATCTAACTTATACTTAGTTTAGATTTAAACCTAATTTACGGTGCGGAATAAATAATAATTTGGATGATAAAGATGATACCGTACAAACACTTTGACACAAGATGTTTGTTTACGAAGTTCGGTAGGTGGTTGCTTTGTAGCTTTAACTCACCCTTTACTCGCTTAATTGACCGACTCAATTATTCGCGAGTACCTACGTCTCCGGGAATGCCTTGTGCCTCTTTTTGGCCTTCGATTGAATTCCAACTCAACTCGATTACAAGGATTTGCCTAGATCGATTTACACGCTTCTATCGATCTATAGCTTAGGCTCTTTACAATTTGTTGCACTAGCCTATTACACTTTTTCACTAATCGAGCTACAACGTGATCGGTCACGTGAGTGGGATACGATTAGTGGAGAATATCGAAAGTAGATCACCGATCTAAAGAGGTTTCTCAAGCTATCAATGGATATAGATAATCACAGCTTAGGGTTTCTCTCTTTTTAGGTTTGAAAGTTTGAAAATGAGGAAGTAAGAGAGAGAGACCCATGAAGGATTCTATTTATACTCTCTATAGAAATCCTTCAGAAAACTTGCAGTGCGTTCGAACGCATACAGTCCGTTCAGAACGCACTTGAAGTTTGCACTAGCCGTTTCAAAATAACGTGCAAGTACATCTTGGGTCCGTTCAAACGGACAATGTCCGTTCGTAACGGACTCAATTATACATAGCATTTTGCGTTCACAGGAACACGAGTCCGTTCAACGCACTGAAAAGTGGGTGAACGGATTCCGGGTTGTCCGTTCGAACGCACATGTGTGTTCGTTCGAACGCACATATCCCTGTGACATATTTCCGTTCACAGGAAAGATTGTCCGTTCAACGCACTCAGAAGGTGAGTGAACGGATTCTAATTGTCCGTTCGAACGCACACATCCCTGTGACACGTTTGGTTCTAATCAATCTTTACAGTTTTGATATTTAGCAAGTCCGTTCTGAACGGACTTTGAGTTCGTTCAGAACGCACTTCCTGCTTGACTGAACTCTTTGTTATTTTGAACATGATTTTACTTGAGGTCTACTAGGTTTGTACCTATGGTTTATTTGTGGCGTATCCCACTCACGGAAGGCTTCAACATCTTGAGTCTTGATGTATTCCAATGGCCTTCCTTGTGTTCTTCTTTTCTTGTTTATCTTGAGACTTCATGTCCTGATTCTTGATGTAATCCAATGAACTTCTCCTTCACAAGTCCTCCTTCATCTTCGTATCGTACCTATGTTATCCTGCACTTTTCTGGATGTATACATTAGTACTGACAGTGTTTTGAAATAATCAAACTACCAGGAAATTTGAACCAACAATCCGTAGTTCTTAGGTTTTATGTCTTTTCAAACACCATGCTAAAGTTTGGGAATAATGAGGTGTAACTACTTATACCTAAAATTATTTATTCTCATGGTATTTTGCTCCCAAACAAAGGGGTGAATGGAATACATGGATTCTTTCATATTTGGTGGAATACTTGTGAGTTTTGTGGATGATACTTCTTTTGTTCGATTTGATACATGCAGTGAGAGAAAACGAGGATAAAATGGAGGCAAATGTTCAATAAGAGAGAAGAAAGATGAGAGAAATCACATGGGACATAATTAGGTGAATATTTTAGTTAAGAACTAAAGGGTGTTTTAGTCAAAATCTAGAATTTATAAACTTAACTCTTGTCTAATTTAACGGAAAGTTAATGTTTTGAACAAATCTGATATTTTCTAAGTTTCAAATGAACAAATTTGATAGGTTATTAACTTTAGAGGGACAAATATTTTAGAGGGATAAATTTGATATTCATGACTTTAAAAGGAACATACAAGAAATTATTGTTTTTGCTAGCATATATAAGAATATATATATGTTTAGTATTTTGCTATCTATATCAAATTATTGTCGTCTAAGTGTTAATTTAAAAATTCTAACATAACTCATCTTACAATGTGTACAAAAGTTGTTTCTTATTCCTAAAATTATTAAAAAAAACAATAACACTCATAGCATTATCGTACAATAATTACACATTTTTATTTTTATTTCTCTATGCAGTAACTTTTTTTTTACAACGAGATGCAAAATTCACATGATTGTTTTTACAATTACCTAGGCGCTATTTTGGGTTTTTAAGTTGTATCTAGGAAGTTGTTAAGTCCGTTCGAACGGACTCTTATGTGCGTCAGAACGCACACACAACGTAGAAGAGGCGCCAGAATATGAAAAGGCGCGAGTGTAAGGGTTCGAAGTAGATTCGCTGAGTGAGGCATGTGCGTTCGAATGCATTAGTTGTTCGTTCGAACGCACTGAACACTGTTGACACTAAGAGTCGGTGCCAAAGTATGATCCGGCGCCATAATCCTATAATTCACTTTTCCGTTCGGAACGCATTCAGTTTGTACGTTCGAACGCACTTGATCCTGGTAGGAAAATTAGATGGCGCCACAGTTTAACTGACTTTGGGTCTCATCGTTCAGTCATCCGTTGAGAACGCATTTTAATCCGTTCGACCGGACTTGAGACTGTTAAGAGGGTATTTGGTGACTTCATTTGTCCGTTCCCAACGCACATGTTTTTCGTTCGAACGGACTGGTTCCTGAAGTGTGATCACTGGACTGATATCGTTATTTATTTATTGAGACAAGTGTTCCAATGTACTCCTCTATTAACACATGTGATGTATCTATATAATACTCGACCAGTTTGGTTCGAATTCAATTTAGCCCATTTCCTATACTCCCCTTACAAATTTGGTTTTAAGGTGAGGGATACTAAGGAGTATAGTGTTTCAAATTAGGGCTTAAGCCCTAGGAGGTCCTATACCAAACGACGTAGAGGGACCCATCGAGTGACGATCTTTACGCATCCATATTGAGTTTGACGTTAATTTTGGATTGCGAAGATCACACCTTGTTGAGACATGACCCGTTTTGCAACAATAGTTACAAAATGCTACGGTGGGCTTATTTGTGGGTGTGGTACTCTTCACAAAATAGTCCGAGAGTTGATTCGGATTACTTCTCTTAGGATTTATCGATTTTGGCAATTGATAAAGGTTATTTGATTTCAATTTAGTTTGCTTAAAATTATTTTGTTTAAATTGTTTATGTGTGTTGGTGAAATGTTTGGGAGGCCCTTGTTGATATGAAGCTTCGGTGTAGTTTGTCACTTCATAGAAATACCCATTTGGTCCCCTTTTGAACAAGCAATCGGTTCTTCCCAAATTAGTATGTCTAGATTGTGAATTTTGTGTATAATGATTTTTCTTATAATTATTATTGACACGCTTAGGTTGATCATTTTTAGCATATTTACCTTTGTTGTAGTCATGGTACATGAAAGCATTTCCATGACTACTTAATTTATTGTTTTCCCATTTAGATTTTTGATTTTGAGATATTGAAAAATCGGGTTTATTACCGTTATTTTTCTTATATCCTAAACCGGATTTGTCATTTGGCTTTTGTCCTATCAATGACAATCTTAAAACATCATCCAATGAAGGAGGACTCAATGCAATATTTGCACAAGCCTTCTTCAGGGATTCATTTTCAACTTTAAGAGTTTGAATTTCGACTTTTAGATGAGAAATCTCACCTTTTAGGGTTTGACACTCACACTTTGAAAAACCTTTAAATTCATTTATTTGAGTTTTATATGCCAAAATGGATAGCTCAAGAGAAGCTACCTTATCCTTGAGAGCTTGTGTTGAGCTCTCAAGTTTACCCTCATTTAGTTGAGAGTTCCCTTCATCTCTAAGAAACTCGTCACATGAGTCGAGTTCTAGTTTGAATGCGGGAGAAAATTTAGATTTATGTATTGATTCTATGTCACGCAGAGAGTATGTACGTACCTCATGACATTGGTCATGTGTTGAGCAGGTATTAGGAGTGGATGGTTCCGAGTCCACATCCATGGGTGTGTGATATGTAGTAGTTAGACCTCGTTCAATTCGAATAGATTTGATGGCTGCTTCCACTGCGCTCATTAGTGGAGGATCGATCCTTACCATGAGTGCACGGTTTGCGGTGTGTCGACTTGACGGAACATCCAGGTCGGATGATGAGCTTGACCCGTCCGTTTCTCCCCATCTACAATCGATGTTAGCTTTATAAGCCTTTTTCTTATTGATTTCTTTACCTTTGTAGTTTTGACGATTTTCTCGCCCCTTGTCCTCGTATCTTCTTTCGTATCGGGGCTCTCGCCTTTCCCGATCCTTGTGGTCCTCATCCTTTTTGATCCACCTCGAATTTTCCGGATGGAGAGTCCAGCATGACTCCATCATGTGTCCAATTTTCTTGCACCAAAAGCAATGGAGCTTTAGCCCCTTTTGTTTCCGATTCTCGTTGAATCGCTTCTCGTCCCTTTGCCACTCTAGGAGTCGCAACGTGAGATCATCCATTTCATTGTCGTCATTGCTTGCATTCACGGCGGGCAAAGCTACGGTTTTGGAGTGAGGAGAGGGCATGTAGATTCCTTGTTCTTCATCGAGTTGCTTGAGTCGAATCTCGAAGTTTCGGAATTGACTTACCAATTCTTCAGGCGTGAGGTCTTGTGAAGCTATCGCTGTACCTAAAGCTACACGTAAAGATTCCCAACTACGGGGCATAGATTGAAGTAATCTAGCAATAATTCTATCATCAGTAAGAGGTGCATTTTGGGTGGCATATCGAGTTTTTAGTACATTGATTTTTGCCCAGATTTTATCAACGGACTCTCCCTCAATCATTCGGAGATTGTTGAATTCTTGTTCAAGTCCGATGATATTAGTTCTTCTCATTTGAGATGTGCCCTCGTATCTCTCATTGAGCATACGCCACATTTCATATGAGTTATCACAATGATCAACTAGCGATCCAATAGAACTAATTACATTGTTTAGTATTAAGTTTTGAGCGTAAATGTCATTAGTTCTATCTTCCCTAGTTTGAGAAGGGTAGGTTACATTTCCGTCCTTGTCAACCTCTTGGGCCAAGACAAAGCCTCGTAACACTACCTTGTCAAGTCCTTGGAGAGCGAATGCATTTAGCATGCATTTCTTCCAAGAACTCCAATTGGTTCCATCTAATTCACGTGAGTTTGATATATTTGATTTGGGTACGGTATTTATCGGATTTATCGATGAGTTTTGTACAATAGGATTAATTTCGGTCATTTGATCGTTAAGTACAAGTTATCCCTAATATTCAAAGAGATGGTTAGTACCTTGCTCTGATACCAATTATTGGTTAATTCTAACCTAGAGGGGGGGTAAATTTCGGCAATCTAACTTATACTTAGTTTAGATTTAAACCTAATTTACGGTGCGGAATAAATAATAATTTGGATGATAAAGATGATACCGTACAAACACTTTGACACAAGATGTTTGTTTACGAAGTTCGGTAGGTGGTTGCTTTGTAGCTTTAACTCACCCTTTACTCGCTTAATTGACCGACTCAATTATTCGCGAGTACCTACGTCTCCGGGAATGCCTTGTGCCTCTTTTTGGCCTTCGATTGAATTCCAACTCAACTCGATTACAAGGATTTGCCTAGATCGATTTACACGCTTCTATCGATCTATAGCTTAGGCTCTTTACAATTTGTTGCACTAGCCTATTACACTTTTTCACTAATCGAGCTACAACGTGATCGGTCACGTGAGTGGGATACGATTAGTGGAGAATATCGAAAGTAGATCACCGATCTAAAGAGGTTTCTCAAGCTATCAATGGATATAGATAATCACAGCTTAGGGTTTCTCTCTTTTTAGGTTTGAAAGTTTGAAAATGAGGAAGTAAGAGAGAGAGACCCATGAAGGATTCTATTTATACTCTCTATAGAAATCCTTCAGAAAACTTGCAGTGCGTTCGAACGCATACAGTCCGTTCAGAACGCACTTGAAGTTTGCACTAGCCGTTTCAAAATAACGTGCAAGTACATCTTGGGTCCGTTCAAACGGACAATGTCCGTTCGTAACGGACTCAATTATACATAGCATTTTGCGTTCACAGGAACACGAGTCCGTTCAACGCACTGAAAAGTGGGTGAACGGATTCCGGGTTGTCCGTTCGAACGCACATGTGTGTTCGTTCGAACGCACATATCCCTGTGACATATTTCCGTTCACAGGAAAGATTGTCCGTTCAACGCACTCAGAAGGTGAGTGAACGGATTCTAATTGTCCGTTCGAACGCACACATCCCTGTGACACGTTTGGTTCTAATCAATCTTTACAGTTTTGATATTTAGCAAGTCCGTTCTGAACGGACTTTGAGTTCGTTCAGAACGCACTTCCTGCTTGACTGAACTCTTTGTTATTTTGAACATGATTTTACTTGAGGTCTACTAGGTTTGTACCTATGGTTTATTTGTGGCGTATCCCACTCACGGAAGGCTTCAACATCTTGAGTCTTGATGTATTCCAATGGCCTTCCTTGTGTTCTTCTTTTCTTGTTTATCTTGAGACTTCATGTCCTGATTCTTGATGTAATCCAATGAACTTCTCCTTCACAAGTCCTCCTTCATCTTCGTATCGTACCTATGTTATCCTGCACTTTTCTGGATGTATACATTAGTACTGACAGTGTTTTGAAATAATCAAACTACCAGGAAATTTGAACCAACAATCCGTAGTTCTTAGGTTTTATGTCTTTTCAAACACCATGCTAAAGTTTGGGAATAATGAGGTGTAACTACTTATACCTAAAATTATTTATCCTCATGGTATTTTGCTCCCAAACAAAGGGGTGAATGGAATACATGGATTCTTTCATATTTGGTGGAATACTTGTGAGTTTTGTGGATGATACTTCTTTTGTTCGATTTGATACATGCAGTGAGAGAAAACGAGGATAAAATGGAGGCAAATGTTCAATAAGAGAGAAGAAAGATGAGAGAAATCACATGGGACATAATTAGGTGAATATTTTAGTTAAGAACTAAAGGGTGTTTTAGTCAAAATCTAGAATTTATAAACTTAACTCTTGTCTAATTTAACGGAAAGTTAATGTTTTGAACAAATCTGATATTTTCTAAGTTTCAAATGAACAAATTTGATAGGTTATTAACTTTAGAGGGACAAATATTTTAGAGGGATAAATTTGATATTCATGACTTTAAAAGGAACATACAAGAAATTATTGTTTTTGCTAGCATATATAAGAATATATATATGTTTAGTATTTTGCTATCTATATCAAATTATTGTCGTCTAAGTGTTAATTTAAAAATTCTAACATAACTCATCTTACAACGTGTACAAAAGTTGTTTCTTATTCCTAAAATTATTAAAAAAAACAATAACACTCATAGCATTATCGTACAATAATTACACATTTTTATTTTTATTTCTCTATGCAGTAACTTTTTTTTTACAACGAGATGCAAAATTCACATGATTGTTTTTACAATTACCTCACAAATATATGTAACTAGTTTTTACCCGCGCGCATTCGCGCGGGAGTTCCGCGAGTATTCTCGAGTTTGAGACTATATTTTTATATATATTAATTTTTACTTATTTTTATTTTTTTTCTGTTTTCGTGGAATTTTATTTTGTATTTAATGTTACAATTCAGTATAATTTCTCAAATGTAAAAAAATATGTCTTATATGCTACTTGTGCGCATGATATCAACAAATTATGAATATATATCGGAAGTAACATATATGAATAATAAACAAAACATAAGTATTTCGTAACAAAGAAACAAACAACAATAGATTAATTTTAATTATAAAAGAAATAAAAGAATTACAACAATATAAAGTTCTAATTAATTGAATTATTAAAAATATATACAATTAAATATATCCGAACTTTTTATTAAATAATAAAATATGCAAGTATGATATTTTTGCCTCAGTAAATCATGATATTTATAACTTTTACATCAAGTACCGTTTGAATTGTTCAAGAGCCGGATTTCTTCATCAATTCAAACAATTCTTATTGTAAAACTTGTCTATTTTTTATACATCATCGGCAAAATCGGTAGAATGATGATGATGATGATGATGATGATGATGGTGATGACTATGGTGATGATGATATGATGGTGATGATTATGATGATGAGATGATGATGAGATGATGATGATGATGATGATGATGATGATGACGACGATGATGATGATGATCGCTTTTGTATTCGTAGTTGTGTTGTACATGTATTGGTGTTTTTGGTCGTATTTGTATCTCATATTTGGTTTTTTGTATTTTTGTATATTTCGATATAAATTTTCACAATATTCGCTTGATGCCTACTAATTCATAATTCATAATCCGTGAATCATAATTTGTAGGCATATTCTTATTCAAATTTGTATGATATTTGTAATTTATAATCACATTTGTGTTTCAAAAAATTTATAGGTATTTCGCATTTATAGATGTACTCATGTTTGATATGTATGCGTGTTCTTATTCAATACAATCCGTGAAATATGTACATGAGTAAAATTATAGATACTAAATTTACTAATCTTTCGTATTTTGTATTTGGGGTTTCGTATTTCGTCATTCGTAATTTGTAGTTCGTAAATCATAATCGTATTCTTGTTAGTATTAGTATTCGTTTTCGTATGTGTGTATTCGCATTTCATATTTTTATCCGTACATGTATTTCGTATTTCGTAATTCGTGATTCTTAATTTATTATTCGTAATTCGTATTTCATAATTCGCATTGATTTTCGTATTGGTAAAGATATTATTTTTCGTTTCCGTACTTGTATTTATTTTTGTGTTTTGTATATGCGTATTTCGTATTCGCATTGGTACACATATTTCTTCAAAATTCGTGATTCCTAATTTATTATTCCTAATTCGTATTTCGAATTTCGTATTTTGTATTTCATAGTTCGCATTGATTTTGGTATTGGTAACAGTTTTTTTTTTCTTTTCCGTACTTGTATTTTTGTGTTTAATGTTTGTATTTCATATTTCTGATCATAATTCGTATTTCATTATTTTATTCAAATGTGTAATCGTATTTTTTTTCAAAAGTGTATTTCATAATTCGTATTTCATATGTGTATTGAAATGTGTATTTTTATGTTGTTGCCGTATTTGATCTTGTTTTTCATATATTTTTTTTTTCATAGTTGCATGTGTTTTGTATTTGGCTTTGTATTATTGTTGGTATTTGTATTTTTATTCATATTTGGTTTTCATACTTGCATCTCCTATTTATATTGTTGTGCTTATTCTATTGTTGTTCTTATATTCTCGTTGCCTATCCATATTTCGTATTTTGTAATTAATAGTTGACAATTTGTACTTTTATTTCATACTGGTTTTGCAATTGGTATTTTTTTTTCGTATTCGTGCAGTATTTCGTGATTTCCATTTCATATTTCGTATTTCATATTGGCAGCAGCGACAAACGCTCGACAATAAAATCCAATCAAGTTCATTTTGCACGTGACGAAACATCCCAAAAAAAATTACACAAATCATACATACGGCCTTTCATTTTGATGCTTAGAATCAACAACCAATTAATGTATTTACTCCCAATTAAGCATTTGTATTGAACTGTTTCGCATTGAATAGTATTCTATTAGGACCAAAACTCGTGATTTAGATCAATACCATTGTATTTTTGTTTCAATGATGTAAGAGCCTTGTTTTGCTTGGTTGCAAAACTTGCACGACAATAATCATGTGTTGATGATGATGATGATGATGATGATGATGATGATGATGATGAGATGATGATGATGATGAGATGATGATGATGATGATGGCGACGATGATATGAGATGATGAGAAAATAAAAAAAATGGCCTCAAAGAAAAAGAACTACTGCATATAGCCCTGAGTTAACCTGAATACATTAAATGCCCTGAAATTAGAATAAAAGTCAATAATACCCCTGCAAATGACAACACAAATTAATTAATTACCAGCGCAAGGTCAATATATTTCAAGAATATTGCATAATGACGTCACGAAAATCAGTCAATCAATAAGCAAAATTGCAGAAAATAAACAAAAAAAAGTGATGGAAACAAATATAAATTAACTAATTAGGGTTTGCGATTTGGGTAACATGTTGAAAGACGAATATCACCTTGACGAATTGCCAATTTGTAGCCTCTACATGCACTGTCCATTGTGCTCCTTTAAATTAGATATGGTCCTTGGCAAGCTGTTGGTAAATTGATCAACGTTAAGAGGAAAAATTGTAAAACGAAATCATCAACAATCATGTCCTAAAATTTCAAAAAATGACTAAACTACCCTTTTTTTTATCAATTAGTATATAAAAAAAGAACCATCCAAGAGTAATTAAGTTATCTATTAAAGCAAATAGGCAAAACAGGGGTAAACATGATATTTTTTCATAGTACATTTAGGTATTCATGATATTCTTATGAGACAATCAAGGAGGACTAAAATGTAAAAAAAAAACAGTCCAGTTCAAACAATTCGAACAATATATAAATTAATTAGGAGGACTAAAATGCAAATAAAGGAGGACGCAGATTGTATCAGGAACAAATTAGGTAGTCAAGGAGGACTAAAATGTAAATAAAACCAGTCAAATTCAAACAATACGAATAATATAGAAATTAATAAGTGATGAATTAAACGGAAATTACATACCAGTTCTCGCATTTAGCATCGGTATTCAGATCTGGTATTCGGATGCTGTTACAGCCCTAATCTCCAGACCTGTTGGAGGAGAAGAAAAGATTTTGCAAAGTAGTCCCTGCATTTATATGTAAGAAACAAAGAAATAAAAAAATCAGAATTGCGGATCCGAAAATATGTCCCAGAGATTTTCTTTTACCATATTCTCCTCACCATAATATTGTATTTCGGAACTGGTACGCATCCAACTTGGTACGCGCCTCATATCTAAAAATGTATAGAAAAGAAACACATCAGGTAAAGGAATCAATCCGAAACTATAAGACATGAATCGAAACAAAAACAACAAATTTGAACAGAAAAATTGATTTTTACTATTGATAATCTTCATAAAAATGTTCCATTCTTTTTTCCTTATACCTTCTTGAGAATCTTCGATCCATGAGACTGCAAAAATCCCGTACTTAAGAAATCCAGCAATTCTTTTCTCAAATCGACATCTCCAGTACATGCGGTTGACCAGTGGCAACTTGTTCTCGAGTAATGACGTCTTCAGAAGCTGCGATGCTGAATCCCGCAGCCGCCGACGAAGGGTTAGGGTTAGGGTTCGACTGCAGACTTCTCTTGCGTGTCGCTCATGTGTGTGGAATCCAAAGCCCTCTTTTGACTCACCACATTGACAAATGACAAACACAATTAGATAAAATTTAATTACAATTTAATGAATACCTAATGAATATTAAATCAGTACCTACAATGAACTAATTCATGAATCAATTGTCCATATTCGCAATATCAAACTCAAAGAGAGAGATAACAATCAAATAAGTACAAAAATCGATCGAAAAAGAATAAAAAAACTCACCACAAACTCCAGATTGGCGCGAACAGGAGAAATAGAGTCCGATCAGGTAGGGAAAGCGAAACAAAGGGGTGCGTAGCCTCTGCCGCAACAGCGGCTGTCGTGCTGGCCTGTTATGGCGACGAAATCGTCGTTACAATCGCCCGCTAGGGTTTGTGCTGGTTTCTTCAGTTCTTCGCGTTGTCGGAAAAAAAAGTGTTCGATCTGATCAGACCTTGTCGTCGTCGCGATCGTCTCGCTCGCCGGCCCAGCAAGAAAAAGGTGACGAATCGCCACATCCGTCGCTTACATCGTGGTTCGTGTAGGGTTAGGGTTTGTATTTTTTTTCTTTTTTTGTGAGCGGCAGAAAAATATGGAGAAGTGAGAGAGAAAGAGTGAGGGAGGGGAAATATATGTTTTTTGATGGAATTAAATTGAATGAACTTGGTTCATCATGATCCAAGTTCAAAGATATTTCATATTGTATCATGGTGTACGCAGACCAAGCTCAAGCAAGAAACGGACGGTCCATATGGAAGTAAAAAAAATTAGGGTAAATTATCATGAAATCCAACATTTCAGATTAAAAGGCTGACGTGGCTTTACCACATTAGGGTAAATTCCCTAAAATTATAACTATTAATAATCTGAAAATATGATAATCATTTGAGAAAATACTGAATAAAGAAAAACAAAGGAAAAAAAAATGAATAGATGATGCTAATTGTTATAATGGGATTGCATGGACCCACGTGAACATTTTTTTATTCTCGTTGTTACATTTGTCATTTTTTCTATCCAAAAAAAGGCATCATCACAAAATTATAAGCAAATCCAATACAGATTCATAAAATTCTAAAAAATTATACACCAGTTATACAAATATAAAGAATAATGTTCTTGAAAAAATCACACTGGCATCATGACTATAAAATTGGAGGTCACTATAAATTTTTTGATATTTTGAAGTTTATTATAACAATTAAAATATTAATAATATGCAAAATATCAACATGTCATTACATTTAAAAGAAGTATATTATGTGTTGTTGTTAGGGATGTAAACGGTTCGGATATTATCCGAACCGAATCCGCCTAAATATCCGGATCCGAATAAAATTATCCGGATCCGAACGGATCCGGATTCGGTTTTGATAATTGGGATCGGATCCGGATCCGAATAACAGTATAAAAATGGATATCCGTTTTTGAAAATTCATTATGTTTTTATATAACTATGGTCTCTTATAGATCCAATATAAGTTTATGTTTTCATGACTTATAATTGATAAACTAAGTCCATTCTAAAAGAAAATGAATCTTTCATGTATGTTTTTTCAAATTCCAAAACATTTGACAAATAATTGATTTTGTTTCGTAAAATTATAATGTCATTTTATGTATTATTTAAGTATTATTTTGATATTGTTTGAGATTCGTTGGTAAAATAGATAGTTATGTTACATACAAAATATCCGTTTGAACTATCCGAATAATATCCAGATTCGTATCCGTATACGAAATATCCGAACCGAATCCGTATCCGTTTAATATCCGAACCGTATCCGGATCTGGGAATATCCGTATTCGTATCCGTATCCGGAAAAAAATACGGATCCGGATCTGGTATGACCACTATCCGAACCGGATCCGAACCGTTTACACCCCTAGTTGTTGTAGTGTTTCAAATATTGAATTAATATTTTGTATCATATATAATGCATACTTGCTAAAGAATATGCATCAATTGGGTCAATTGTTCTTTCTACACATAAAGTTCATGGGGACTTCTATCATATAAATTTTATAAAAAGGTATTTTCGATATTCAAAAATTGAAGTATTTGATTTTGTTTCTCTCCATTTCGTCAATGATTTGTACTCTCAATTATTTCTATTTATTCACTCTTATGTTTGTTCCATCAGTTACTATTTTTAATTGGACGATTATTATACAAGTTATATATATGTTTTGTGATGTAATACTACCAGTATCAAATTATATTTCAAATTCTTACACCTGCGAAAAAATATGTCACACAAGAATTTAACCATGACACATCCTGCAAAACTAATTGAATTGTATCACAAATCATAAAACTATAACTTCCAATCATAAAACATACATCTAAGTGAAGTATAAAAGAAGAATATAAGTATACCATAAAACACATTTAACTAAAGAGAAAAATAATATCCAAACATATACAAATATACAAACGCTAGAGAGTAAACTCTAGATTATACATTCTCAATGATCAACCTGTTTCATCAAATTAATAACCAATAAAGTTAGAACAAAGAAATTATTTCAGTCGATGGGCTCATAGCCTAATTGGTTGTGTGTGAGACACAAAAAATCATGTGTTGTGAGAGGTTGTGGGTTCAATCCGCATATGGAGGATATATGAGCCTTCTCCATTTATTATAAAAAAAAAACAAATTATTTCATCAAATTCACTTCTTTTTTTCTCCTCCTTATAATGCCACTTTATTTTCATCTTGAATCGTCACACCCAAATCACTCGAACCATTCTTTCCGTTGGACTTGCTAATATCATGGGTCGATGTCATTCGAAAGGGCCTCACTACCGAGTCGCTTATTTCATCAATCGTGAAATATTCTCAGCACAATTGCATAAGCGCAACTCTAAATAACCCATAAATGTATATATTGTCGCATTAATTTGTAATAAAAACCTAAATTAACTTTTAAATATAATACTTTCGGAGAAAAATGAAATTGGACAAAAAGTGGATTTCATAGTTTCTCTTGAATAATTTGAACAAAATTCATTTTTGTCTTGCAGCCTTTTCATGCAAAAAGAAGAACAAATAGTCTTCAATGGAAGAAATGAGAAATTGTATTTACATTCTTACTGTAATACTGTTTCAAAAAAAAAGAAAAAAAGGAAATGATTAAATTACGGTAAATGGATTTGTTCATTTTAGAGGGTTTTTCAGAAAAAGAATCGAATTAGAGAGGGAAATAGAACGTAAAAATGAAAACCATCATGAGAAGTTAGGGAAAGAGAGCAATGGGAATTGTAATAGATGCAAGTATGATTTAATTGCATAATCGAGCTCAACTGAACAACGAATAAATAGAGAAAACTTACAACTCTTCACAGAAATCGATTTTGACGAGTCCTTTCATTTGTAATATTAACAAATGCTATTATATAACTACACAAAATAATGTAACGACTCATATTACAAAAAATATATTTACTAATTTGAAAAGAAAAAGAATATAATCTTAACAAATAGATTAATTAAATAAAAAAATTATATATAAGTTGTGTGTGTCAAAACAAATTTAACAATTTCATATTACTTACCATGTGAAACATTACATTCAATATCAAGCCTAAGGAATCATCGTCTAGTTTGGATTTAAAATATTAAATATGACATTGTTTCAGAACATGACTTAAATATTTACAAAATAATGATACATAAATTACTACATATATGTATTAAAAGACTAAATATAGATTAATATATATGATGAAGCCACATTATAAAATCTAATGATCAATAATTATAATGATATTGTTGCACGAAAATACTTTAGCCAAAGGCGCAAAATAAGAGTGTGAGTAAATTCTTGCACGGTCTAATAAAACCATCAACCAAATGAAAAAAATGTTATTCGTTTTTTGGAATTTTTGGAAAAAAACATATTGGTTAATTAGACTTTTTATTTACATTTTTTCTTCAAATAAAAGTTACAAAAATAAGATTGTTAAAACGAGAAAAATACGTTTCCTCAATTTAATTTGTTTTTTTTTCTATATTCAATTTATTTATACGTCAAAATATACGAGTCTTGGAATATATCTAAGTCGATTTATACTTGTACCAGAATGTAGCATGTTGATATAGAAAATGAAATATTGACCTTGCAAATAATGTACTGGTGGTAGCCATTAATTAATTATGTATTAATCAGACTTATACAATGATTAATATTTTATAAATAAATTACTAATTTACAAATTAGTAATTTACATATTACTTTATTAATTTTTTTTTTGCTCAAATAAAAAATGTTATATGATAATATATTAATTACATGTTCGTCATTACATATTACTTTATTAATTTGCTCAAATTACTAAAAAAAATTTATACAAATTATATATTACATTAACAAAACAAATTATAACTTATGTATAAATTTAAGAACTGAATAAGTGAAGAATAGGTTTTTTCTTCAAATCACTAGATAATGACTAGAATAACTAAGACTAGATTGTCAATTTTATGAATAAGTTGTGCCCATAAATTACTGTGTGGAATAAGTAATATTTTAGAGTTGTATGCTAAGTGAAGCAAACTAAAGTATGCCCGTACATTTTTTTGGTTGATTACTCCTTTAATATG
This sequence comes from Luzula sylvatica, assembly GCA_946800325.1. Taxonomy (NCBI): domain Eukaryota; kingdom Viridiplantae; phylum Streptophyta; class Magnoliopsida; order Poales; family Juncaceae; genus Luzula; species Luzula sylvatica. Next base: position 54,606,804 of record OX326961.1, on the reverse strand, counting down.
TTGTATTTTGATTGATTAATTAGAAGACGAAAATCATTTGGAATTGCATGAAGAAAAAGAGTTTAAAGTAATAGAAAATAAAAAAACGGATAAATGTGTTAATTTCTTTGTCAAAGGATATACGGAAAAAACAAATAGTCATTTGCAAGATCATTTTATAGGTTATATTTTGTTTTCTTAAATTGGGTATTATCTTTTTCTTCTTCAAATAAGTGAATAACGATTAAAAAAAATAAAATTCTAACGACGAGCAAATTATGTTTCCTTATTTTTATTTTGTTTCGTTTTTCTCTAATATATCAAATTTATTTATACTTCAAATCAAAATGTACCCTAGTCGTACTAAATACAATTTTATTCGAATAAATTAAATTTAATTATATTGGTGTAGAGATGTCAATGAATTAGATAATATCCGTGTCGGACGGGTATCCTATCCGGACGGGTCGGATAATATTCGATTAAGCCTACCCGTGGGCCGGGTATTACCTGATTACAAAATATTCGGTACGGGTACGGGTACGGATAGGACATGCGTGAGGTCATACCCGTCCCGTGGGTACACCCGATCCGAACTCGGTTCTTGATAACGTAGTTATATTAATATTTTGACCCTCCTTGACCTTATTCGTCTCATTTTCTTTGTTCATCTACCATGTTCTTTCAAGTATCATGATTTTTCACAACATGCGGATGAAGAGGACTAGATAATTGATCGTACGGGATGAAATAATCGAATGGAATGACGTCAATTTTATTTTACGCGATTTAAAAAATATTTTGTTGTGTATTTTGTGATATTGTGATATTATTATGTTATGTGATATTTAATTTCAAAAAATATATTTTTCGTTAGTATATTTTAATATTTTTGTATATATTTAAGTATCGGTAAAATTTCTCGTGGATAATTCGAAAATCTGCAGGTAATAAAAGGGACGGATAAAATTATTCGTTTAGTTGACGGATCGGATACGGATATTACCCGATTTAGATGGATAAAAATATATGTGAGCTTATACCTGATCCGAACCCGACCCATTGTCATTCCTAAATTGGTACCGAAAATAATATGATGATACTGAAATGAAATATTGAATCTAAATATAGAAAATTCATAAATATATTTGTTTGAATTGACTTTTTATTTTGAGATCCCTATTACCCAAGTTTCAAAATGAAAGTTTTTCTCTAGCTGAAAAATCATGGTGTAAATCATGCCAAGAAAGATAATATAAATATATATATTTATTTAATTGATGTTCATGTATTATTATTAGCATTTTTTAAAATTATAATTGGATGTATATATTTATATAATTGATGTTTTTTTGACAAACGAAAATGGACAAAATGTGCCGTGATACAAAGAGCCTTTCTTCATGATAACTGCCTCGTCTTGTTTCAAAAAAGAACCGACACTTTATTATTATTTAAACACTAACAACACAACTTGATCCCATAAAACTTTAAATTTTTCAAGAATCTAAAAATTAGTACACTTGATCATAAAATAATCAATAAAAACATTTATTTGACACTGACCTAAACATGTTGCGCAAAAGCATGAAAACAAAAGTGTAAAAAGCCGATAAATCAACCGAAATAAAAACTACACGCAACTCAGAACGAAGGGAACTCGACTTTTTCGTGACAAGAGATCCTCGGAAAAGTAGGACATTCGATGAACTCTTGACCCGAGGTATCTACACAGATATAAATCTCTGACAACTGGTTATTGCCGGACTCATCTCGATCGCATTCGATACCGGGTGTAAACCCGATAGCATCCTTAATTGCACTCTTTATGCTGCTCAGACTGTAGAACCCACCGTCCGGCTTAATCTCTACAAAAACATGAAGTAATTAAAAAGTTAAAAATCAATATTTTTGTTCGTAAGGTAAGAAAATTAATCAATAAAATCGGACCAGCAGATTCGAGGGATTTGAGGATGTTGGACTTGTTGTAAAGGGTGAGAGCAGAGAGAAAGTAGGAGTGCTGATCGAAGTTCGTCCCGGCACACGTGCCGTGCTTGTTCCATTCGTGTGCCCAAAACGTCTCTCCGTCACTGCTTGGACATGCCAATGTCGGCCAGTAAGTTTGCATCGTCTTTTCTAAATCCTCAATCTGCATTTTCGACGAATAATTTTTAAATTTGAGAATTCGAATAGGTTATTATTATATTTGAGAATTCAAATAGGTTGTAGTTACATATGAGGCTATGACCATCCATATAATTTTTTTGTTGGGGGTTATAATGAAGGTAGGCTATATCATATGACCATCCATCCAAATTTTTTGGCAAAACTTAGTCAAACACTCAAAGCTCCTTCCAAAAGAATTGATGTGTAGTAGAATGTATATATACAATGAAGAGATAATATTCCTTGGGATATAATGATATAAAATATATTGTAGCCTGTAGGCATCTCTTACAAATTAAATTAACATATTTTTTTTAATGATTTAATCACATTATTGACCCCACCAAACTCAGTACTTCTAACTTTGTTTATTGTCAGAAACATCTTAAATTCATAAAAATGTGAAATGAAAGCATTTTTAGATGCAGTGTAATTGAATTGAAGTACCTGTGAGTATTCGAAACTGTTACTTTGGACGCAATTCGAGGGGTACGTTCCGTCGTTATAGTTAGGCCACAATCCATGAATGGTGAATTCCGCTGCGGGTTTTCCTGTAGTCGGATAACAACAGCTTCTTTTCCTATCGCAATATGATCCGGGCCACTGGATTCGAAAAATGAAACATTTAAGCAAATGATCGAAACAACGATGATGTGAATTCGAATACGTCTTTTCTCGAACGATTCGAGTTCGAGCAAAGATGAAATTAATGAAAGAAATACGAATAATTACCTGTTGAACGAAGTAGAAGAAATCAAAATCTTTTGCATAAGAAACAAATGCCAAGAGAGAGAGAGAAATGAGAAAAAGTAGCTTCATGGTTTCAGTTTCAATTGGTGGTGGGTCACAAGTTTAGTGTGTAGCTTTAATTATGTACCAATGGTTTAATTTGGGGGTATTTTATAGGCATATTCTTGGATATATGGTATGGTAGTAGTACAATACGACAAGTTAACATTATTATTTAATGCATATATATATATAAAGATTAAGATATTTTTTTACAAGAAATCATGTGGGTGTCCTTCCTTGTGAGTTTACATTGGTAGGATCTACTTGGTAAAGGGAAATTTTATGATATATTTGTTTTAACTTTCATTGAAATTTAAAAAATATTTAGGATATTTTCTTAATTAATCATGTCTGATATTTAAATATTTAATGCTAACTACCACAAGATCCAATTATAAATATTCTCTAAATGTGTCAATTTGACAAGGTATGCACATTGTCGCAAAAATCCTACCTATATGTCATCGACATTGATCGATATCTAGAATGCTGAGATGCAGTGATGAAACCAGAAAACTGTGATAAAAGATGTAATTTCTTGATTTAATTTATTTTTAGTTCAAATTTGAATGTTTATTTTGTTTATGTTCTTATCTCATTACGTTTGATATTTATGACTGTAGATATGAAACTGCATCAAATAATTTTAAGTATTAAACTAATTAAGAAAGATTAATGCCTACTAGCATGTTTATTTTAATTAGTATTAAACTAATTTTAAGTATTAAACTAATTTTTAGTTCCACTTGGCTTGAAGTCATAGAGGTTAATTATTTATTATTTAGAAGAGCAAGCATATCCATATCCATTTGAATCAAAATTCCTTATTTTTTTTAGTAAGCATATCCACTGGGTAGTTGAATATGAAATTGAGTTAAAAAAATGTTACTAAAAACGAATCAAAATTGAAAAGGTGGTGAATTGGTTTCTTTAAAGCAAAACACATAACAAAGAAATGAGTGAAGTCAAATATAGAAAAGGTAGTTGAAATAGTTTTATTGCTTAAAGTTTAGTCTGTACATAAATCCTACCTACCAAGACAACATAAATAATTCGTCATTCCAAAGTAATCTTTAAATGTGTTTAATAATTTACTGATTTTTAAATTGATTTTACAAATAGAAAATCACTAGTTTTTTTTTCCATCGACTCTCTCCATTTTTGCTCCCCAAGTAGAGAGAGAAATTGTTTATGTCGATTGCTTGAAGAATCTGCTTAGCTCGTGATCGAGGCCACGTCTAAGTCTTGCAAAATGAATAAGTCAATTATCATTTGCTTGAAGAATCTACTTGTCTCGTGTATGATTGAGCCCACGTCTAATTAGTTCTGGGTCTAAATAAATAGGTGTTGAATCGTTATATAATTATATGGGAAATTATATTAAGGGAAATTTTCAAATAACTCCCAAACTTTTCTTGAATTTGCAAAAGAACTCCTAACTTTTGAAAAACTCCAAAACCTCCTACATACATGATTTTCTTTTCAATTACCCCTATAAAAATATTTCATGTATTACAATTTTTTTGGACCAAAATACCCCTCTATATTATCAAAATACCCCTCTAATTTTATAATATATAATAAATATTATAAATATAATAAATGTATAAAAATATATTATGTCTTAAGTAATAACATATATTATCATTTAAAAATATATAATGGGATTCATGCATGATATTCACAAATATATATAATTTACCCATAATAGATATAACAAATACATACAAAAATATAATGAATATATTTGAAGCATTTATGTTGTCATTGGCGGGTGGTGAAAATCATTTTCATTAAAAAAGTTTATCTAATTTGTAAAAGAAGGTATATATTTGTACACACCATTTCACAAAAATATCTTCGATGACATCATTTTTTGGTAATTAACAACTTAATTAACGTATAATTAACTCTCATTTGAATTAATAATTTCGAATTAACATCCATGCAAATTAACAATTCATAATTATTATTCTTTAAATGTTAATTCGGTGTTCTTTGTTAATTGTCATATTAATGAAGTGAGTTAATTAACAAGTAGTGATGTTATCGAGAATGTTTTTGGGAAATGTGGTATACAAATATAATTTTTCTTAGTAAAATATGATACGTTAATTTATCTCAAAACTATTTTTTGTTTAATTAAGACTAAAATCTATCTATTTAGAATAGAAGTCAAAGTACTAGGGTGAATATAAAGAATATGAAGGACTAGGTACTATTCAATTTTATAGAGAATTTCTACCGAATAATAGTAAAGCGGAAGTGTACCTTAAACCGTATATGAAATCGCTTTAAATCAATCCGAATTGATGTCGTGCTAACACCGTCTTTACGTATATGAAATTTTATTTGCAAAAAAATGAATTTCAAGTATTTTATAATGTCCAATTTAGAGTCATTGTGGTTTTCTCTAATGAATATCTCTCTTTTTTATCTTAATGGGGCAGATAAAAAATGAAAACATATCATATGTACTCTGGATCAAATTGCTTTTATAACCGCAAGATATTTTTTCTCAAAGGACATTTCATTTGGGTCTCCTAATGTGGATATTCTAATTCAGCTCATCATGAACAATAAAAGCATACCACCCACAATATTCTACACATCAAAGGTCCACGACATAATTGATACATTAATACTTAATTTTATAGTTAAAATTGATCACTATATTCAAAAATATTTAAATGACAATATTACACCACATAAATATTTTACATATAAGTTCAATATTGAAATAATGTTCCAACATGAACTATTATTATAATTAATTTATTGGGTGAGACTGCACCGTTTTAAAAAAAAAAAAGTTAACAACTGAAACTGTACTGGGTTTTGGCCTTTTCTGTACTGGGTTTTTAAAGTTAAACTCGGTCCCTTATTTTATAGTTAAACCCGGACCCTTATTTTGGTCTTTTCTGTACCGAATTTGTAAATCACGTTTTTTTGTATTAATTAACGTTAACTACTGAAACTGTGATTAATTAAGATTTAAACCTACGAGTTTTTAAAACACGGTGGTTAGTGCTAATTAAAACTACGGAATTTTAAAATCCGGTGGTTAGTGCTAATTAAATCTACGGGATTTTAAAATCCGGTGTTTAGTCAGATTTAGTGGTCTGGATTTTTAAAATTCGGTATTGTTAGTTTATTCCTGTCAAACCTGACATGGTAGGTGTTTTGTGATAATTAGCAGATCGGGATTTTAAAACCCGGTGGTTACGACTTTTAAAAATTCTTTCTAGGTTATTTCTGGAATATTTTCAAAAAAGAAATTAGTTTTTGAATTTTGATCCCAAAAGAGACCACATGCATAAATGCTTCTTTAATTAATTCAAAATGATTAGATAATTCAAAAAGGACGACGCTATTGCAAGAGCCAACATCACTGAATAGAGAGCGATTTCAATTTTGTTTTATCAAATGACCGTTATACCCATTTTAATGATGAATTGATGATTGATATTTCTTACATTTATCTATTAGTTTATCACTTTTCATAAATCATGCAAATAAAATTTTGCATATATATAAAATATTTTTATTCTTAATTTTTTCATCATAAAAAACAATTAAATTGTAACATATCATATATATTTAAGTATGAAAATTAATATATATTAATTAGATTTGATTTTTTCATAATATTAGAAAAAATATGTTTGCATTATTCATGGAACTATATAAATAATAATAATATATACGTATAATAAATAACAATCACCATAAATAAGAGTACAGTAGTCATTTGATTAAAAAAAATTTGAATCCGTTCTCAATTTAGTCATATTAATTCTTACAATAACGTCACCCATTCAAAAAATACCTATTCCCCCATCCAAATCATTTCGGCCAACAATATATTCTTTATTTTGATATGTATATTTTTTCTTCAATAATATAAATTTTGGATCAATATATAAATACGAAATAATATATACATAAATTTTAATTTTTTAATTTCTTGATAAACGAAAAGTCGAGAATGTCAATTTTTATAATTTTATTTATACATTGATTGTTGTAATAATTCCGTTTCACACGTTTCTAGGAGCGAATTTTTTTGGAGCTGCAAATATAATATTATTTATTTTTATTTTTATTGAATTGACGAAGTTTTGGGTTTTTTTTGAAAGATTAAATGTAAATAAATAAATCCCAAATTAAAAGGGAAAATATATTATCCGTTTAAAATTTTAAACCCCTTAAAAACCATCAAAAAGAAAATGCTTCTTCTCCCCTTGCGCCCTGCACTGCATTCTCCCCCACCGGCCACGGCGGAGCGCCATCTCATCCGCCGTCGACCGTGTCTAATTGTCCGGGCAGGCACGGGCAGAAGCGGCAGCGCAGTGAGGAAGGAAAGAAAGCGGGCGACTGATGATTACCACGCGACGGTAAAAACTCTCAATTCACGAGGCCGTATCGAGCCCAAGAAATTCCTTGGTCAGGTACGAGAAGAAAACTATAGTACCAATTGAGATATATTTTTAACTCTAGCTTAAATTGTTTCATAATTTACAATAATTTCGAATAAATTGGTGATTTTTTTTGTTTTTCCTCATAGCATTATATGCTGAATTCAAAGATAAATGATGAGCTCACCAGTGCTGCTTCAATCGAAGAGGGAGATGTGGTACTGGAGATAGGACCTGGTACCGGTTCTTTGACGAACACGCTTCTTAATGCAGGAGCCTTTGTTGTAGCTGTAGAGAAAGTAAGATTCTTTTAATATTTTTTCCATGTTATTTCGTACTATATATTTTTGGTACACCCAGATTCGATAATCTCTCAAATTTAGTACGTTAAACCAGAATTTGTGCAATTAAGCCTAATTTAACCCTCTAATTATCCCAATTGGCCTACAATTTACCTTGAATTTGTCTAATTGAGCTCAACCAAACCAATAGAGCACAAAAATAAACAAAAGGCCGAATTTCATATGTACCCCTACAAAACCCCACAATTTCATGTATACCACTGTAAAACGTGAAATATCATGATTACCCCTAAAAAACTACTAAAATTTCACATATGCGCTTTTTGTATTTCGGTTAACTATTCCTTAAGATTACCGCTAATTGGTGCTTTTTCGATTTTTCCAACATAAATATTATTCCATATTTACATAGGGAGTAAAATCGGAAAAGCAAAAATTAGTGATAATCTTAACGAATAGCTAACCAAAATCTAATAAAAAGGGCATCCATGAAATTTTAGTAGTTTTGTAGGGGTATTCATGATATTTCATGTTTTGCAGGGGTATACGTGAAATTATGGGGTTTTGTAAGGGTACATATGAAATTTGGCCTAAACAAAAAAGGGTTAAATAATGCTCAATTTATATTTTTATTAAATATTTTCTAACTAAACTAGGATGCTAGCATGGCTGCACTTGTAAAGGATAGGTTTGGTTCTCATGACCGTTTGAAGGTAACATTTTTTATAATTTTCCTTCTTTTATTTTGCTATTATTTATTTATTTATTATGTTTTTATGTTTAATTTACAGCTTATTGAAAAAGATATAACGAGATGTCATTTCCTTGCTCACATTGCTCCATTATTAAAGAATAATAAATCTTCAGGGTCCGAACAAAAACAAGCAAAGGTACCGAAGTATATAAAAATTTTGCGATAATAATTTTCTCTCTCAAAAATTGATGCTTTGACTTAATTTCCGAATAAAAAATTACAATTTTTATGTTTTTTTTTCTTTTTCAGGTAGTAGCAAATATACCATTTAATATAAGTACTGAACTTATTAAGCTTCTTCTTCCCATGGGCGATACCTTCTCTGACGTATCCTTTTTGCTTCAGGTTTGTTAATTTCGAATACTTTATAAATTATATTGTATAATTAATCACTTATATAATTTTATGGAAAATAAAAATAATGGTTTGTAATTTATTTATTTTTAGGATGAGGCAGCATTGCGATTTGTAGATGCATCTATACAAACGCCTGAGTACCGATCAATCAATATTTTTGTCAATTTCTACTCAGGTATTTTGCTATAATAAATCACTCTCTCTCTCTCTCTCATGATTCTTTACAATGTGTTTTCATGATTTGTTAGATCCAGAATATAAATTCAAAGTTGGAAGAACGAACTTTTTCCCTCGACCAAAGGTACAAAAAGATATAAACTAACTGCAAATTGCAAATAAACCCGTAAATATATTCGAAATATAATCAAGGGCGAATTTTTTTTTTTTGTTTCGCAGTTTGATGCCGCAATTGTTAATTTTAAATTGAAGAAAACTTCAGAATATCCGCAGGTTTCTTCTCCTAAGAGTTTTATTTCCATGGTTAGTGATTAAAACTTTTCACTATTTAATTATATATTATAATATTTTTTTTTTAGAAAAAAATTCAACAATTATTTTTTTATTCAAGGTAAATTGTGCATTTCTGGGGAAGAGAAAAATGTTAAGAAACACGCTTCAGCATCTTAGTACACCTATTGAGATCGAATCCGCGCTTCAAAATATTGGACTTCCAAACACGGTATACGAAATATTAGAGAAATTACATTTTGGCCCCTCACAAAATCAAAATTAGAATATTTTGGCCAAAGTATTAATCGTGTTTTTTTTTTGCTTGAATTCTTTGCAGTCAAGGCCCGCTGAACTAACCATGGATAATTTTGTGAGGTTGCATAATTTATTGGTAAAAACGTAAATTTAACCTCACATTATAAAGGGGGACAGTATTTTTCGGCAAAAATAATTAAATGTCTTTATCCAAACACATTCAAGGTAAATATAGTTTTCCAAGTTAAGACCCTTAATTTATTTGTTGTGATATTTGAAGCTTTTTATTATGCCCGTGAAATTGACCGTATATATTTTTTTCTTTTTTGAAGGAAGAGTAGCTAAGATCGAGTTGTACCGAGTTGAAGGGTAAATCTGCAACACATTGTAATTTTGTATCCTTAGTATTAATTTGTTAGATAAACTTGCGATAGAGAAAATAGAGAGAGATTTTACCAAATAGTAGAGACATGTCGATATTGTATTTGGACAATTTTGATATTCAACTTGTCATAAATATTTTCTAGTTGGTTATATTCATCATTATTAATCCACCATTCATTTAGAGATTAAGATATTTCTAACCAACATCAAACACTAAATTACATCATCATTCTAAATTCTAAACTTTAATTTATCATTCTACAACGAACCACGAGATAATTAATATCTTCTAACCCGAATAAGGGTTTGCGGCAAAGAAAGCTAGTGCACCAACCAAGGGAGCATTAATATACGTCGCGGGCTCGGTCTGACGATAATTATTCCTGTCGTCAGAAAATCCGTCGTTATTATCTGGTCCACCAACTACCGCTCCAATGAGCAAATTAGGGTTTGGCGAGCCCGAGTTGAGGTACTGAAATCCATCATTGCATGAGATGTGATCTGGGTGGTCCCGCATGGCCGGTATGGACGAGGCACGGTGGTGCACGTGAACCGGGTACCGGTCTCCAAACCCGACCATGTAGGACATTCTTGCCGGGTTTTGACCCAATATGTAGTCCACCTAGAAGTTTGAATTGGTTAAGTCTTTTAAGTTATTTTCGGTCCCGTTTTGAATTATATATATTGGTGGCTTAGTTTATTTACCTGTTTCTTTGCTAAAGCGACGAGATTTTGACCAGTTATGGTGCCGGCACCACACGAAATGGACCCTCCATTGGTGTTTAGGTACTTTGCGTATGTGAGAAGTAGAAAGGTCGTAGCCGTTACGTACTGCAGATTGCTTTCGCTTTCTTTGTAAAAAAGCCCTCCTGTCAAAATACGATATTTCCAATTTATATTTTTCATGAAATTAAAATCGAGTATTTTGATCGAAAGAAATGGAAAAGAAAATTACCTGGTGTATATTGGGATTGATAACCGTTTGATCCTGGTATTAGAGAGCAAATATAATTATCTGAGTGAACTTTGTACATTTTTAACGAGTCGATCTTGTTTTGTAAGAATCCCTGAAACCAAATATGTAAGTTTCAAAATACATGGATTTGCGCAAAAAAAAAAACCCCATGAAAGTCACTAAGAAAGAATTGTTTGAGATATATATAGAGAAAATACCTTAGAGAGAAGAATTTTGGTACCGACACGCTTATCGTCCCAGCTAAACGAAAAATCGTCGTCTTCGGCACCCAAAGTATGACCATTAGACTGAATGTATGACATGTATGTACTGTTCTGTGATGCCATTTGTAACCATGATGCTCCCCAAAGCAACTCATCCTATTAATTTCACAAATTATTTCAATCTTTAATGACCACCAATTACAAGAAGATCATTTATATTGTTTTTTCCTATAATTATTTAGAGATATATGTTATATAAACTCGGAATAAATTACCTGATAGCCCGAGTAGGAGCAATAGAAAGGGCAAACAACTGAGCTCAATGAATCACTATACGAACCCCTAAATCTATCTGCAAAATCAAAAACCTGCATCCAAAAAAAGCTCAAATTCATTCCTGCTTTGTATTATCATATAAATAACCAATTTTAATTCGATTCAAATGTAGTACCCTAAAGGCAGTTTGAAGTAACTTGGCGGAGTAATTAGGATCGTAATCCTTGAACACGATTGAAGCAGCAGCCAATGCGGCTGCGGTTTCTCCTGCCACGTCAGATCCGGGTTTTTGGCTCGTGACTCGGTACACGTTTCGTGGCGTGTCCATGTCCTCTGGCCTCTCCCAACACTTGTGATCCTGGTTCGGATCCGCCACCTATACAAAACGGTTATACAAGACCATAAACATCCTTTCTTTTCCTTGTCACAAGTTGAAGAATGTTAAATCTAGTTTTAATTTAGTAGCAAGTAGGTTTTGACATCAAATCATATTCTGAATAATTAATCAATAATGTCATGATGCATTTTATAAAGTTAATAAACAACACCTAATAAGTTAAAAAAGATTATCATTAGATAATTTGCATTTGAAGCATACAATTACCTGAACATATAGAGAATCAGGAGTTGCGGTGGAGGCCTTGAGGAGGTAGTCGGAGCCCCACCGAACAGCTGCACGGGCATTCTCCAACTGCCCATGCATCATGTCACCGAACTCTATCACGCCCCATGCCAACATCGTGGTGGTGAAGGCCATGGGTAGACCGAATTTTACATTGTCACCAGCGTCATGGTAACCGCCAACCAGATCCACCTGGCTTGCAGATCCGTCAGAAAGGCCGGAGCTGCCTCGCCAAGTGACACGTTGATTACTTGGCAAATGGCCAGACCTTTGTGCCTCGAAAAACAAAATCGATTTCTCGAGGGCGTCCGCGTAATTTAACGTGGCAGTGACCAAATTTGTGTGGATTAACAAGAAGAAATAGAATAAGAATGAGAATTTCAGTTTGAGAGACATGATCTTTTGCTCGAGGTACTTGGTGTGTGTGTGCTAGAATGATAAGTGAGTATTTATAGTGGGGGTGTAGTGTAGTGTAAGTAAGGTAGTTATATATTATCAGTATTTTTTGCAGAAAAAAATGAAAACTAAATTAACTGACAAATTTATATATTAACATTGTAATATATGGACTATGGACCAAGTGTATATGGGGTGTGGCAGTTAGTCGTTGGAAGCAACTGAAATAACGGCGTTTTAAGTGGGCTCTGTTCTCGACTTGTCACTCATCACGGGATGGATCACATTTCAAACTCCTTATTTTTGCAATTTAATTAGGTAATGTCGTTGGGCCTTCTACTTCCTTTTCCTACAATTAATTGTAAGTCAAGATAGTCACGTGCACATAATAACTTAGATGAATTATATGCTAATAGTTTTAAGACATGATTTTATATTATCTAATGAAACAAGATGAAAATAATTATGTTCAGAAAAAACATTTAGTAAGTTTAAAAAAAATGTTATTCTGAATCTAGGGATCAAGTTTATATCTTTTATTTTTAATTTTTGTTGTTGAATAATTATTTGCATGGTTATTTCCATTAAATATAATTCATCAGACCTTCATTGATGGACGAGCAAGCATAACAGACAAAAATGCAGATAAAATGACCTTTCTACTGTGTTTTTTCTGCCGTAATTCTAGGATCAAACTGTGCAATATGCTATTCATATTTTAGGAATTTTTTTCTTTTGTTACTTCTTCAATAATAATAATAATAATAATAATAAGGTTTGCATTGCAGGAGAGGGGGTACTTAAAAAACAACCGTTCCCCAATTAAGTAGGAGAATTTTTAATAAACCAAACAACATAAATTAGTAGTATATGCACTAAAATAGATATATGTTCACCATTTATCTTGAATAAAGAAGGGGTTATTGTGGACAAAAGAAGAGAATTGATTAATAAGGTGTTTTGGCCTTTTGGGATCCAATCAAGTTGGTGCTGCAATGTCGTCTCTTTTGTTTTCATGTGTGCCCTTTAAATAATCTGAAAATATCACATGTACTTCCACAAAAAATGAGAACTATCATAAATATTTCAAAATAAATAGAAATATCAATTATATGCGTAGGACCAGGTTTACATTTTTGGAAGCATTGGACGAATATGTCACGAGGTCATTACAATTATTTATCATCGTTAGTTAGTTCCAAGTCTCAGTTGATGTCTCATCCGATCCTTTCTCGCTCGGGCCGGCATCGTTGTTTGCTGCCACGAGTCACGAAGTCGGCAACACTTGCGAGCCACTATCGTGATTCACTTCATTATTATTATTATTATTATTATTATTATTATTATTAAAAACTATCTTGTTTTAAAGTACAAACTATTACTTTTAGTAATACTTTATTGTATTCAATCTTGTTTGGTTGATTTAATTCTTGATTCTTTCAGTTTATACATTAAAAAAAAAGTACATGACGAGGATATCGAATATGCAACATGACTTGATTTTGAAAATATCTGTGTAACACGGGAAAAAGTTTTTAAAGCAAAAAAAAAAAGCAGAAACTATTTAAAAAAGATAATAATTGCTAGCGAAACCAATGTAATCCAAGATAAAATACACAATAAAAATCATCAAACAAAAACAAAAAATAAAATCAAATAAAAAACATCCAAATTACTCGGTTTTACAATAATCCCTAACATAAGAGCATTAAGTAAACATAAGAGCATAAAGTCGAAGTACACACACAAACCGTCAATCTCAATCATTAAACAATACTACATACGATACTTCGAAATAACCTTAACTTCACATTTCCTCACGGCCTCTCTACCGGAGATCGAGACCGACTACAAGACAAAAAACTCCGTTAAACAAAACATAAAATAATTTCAAAATTATAATTTTTTTTTAGCAAAATACAAACCTGCGGTACCTCTCTCCGCCATGCCCATTCAACGGACTCCCATCACCCTCCTTTTTCGGGCTCTCAGAAACCCTAATTTCCGCGTTTTCCAAATTTTTCTTCGGACTTTCAGAACGCCGGTCTTTAGGGCTCTCGTCACGCCTACTTTTCCTAGGACTTATAGAACGTCTCTTTCTAGGACTTTCAGAGCGTCTACTCTTTCTCGGGCTTCTAGAACGCCTATTTTTACTGAGGCTTTCGGAACGCCTGTCTCGGGGGATTTCGTCGCGACCGTGACCGTTGTTCGTGCCGTAATCAGGACTTCCTCTCTCTCTTCTATACCTGTCCGGACTTCTCGACCTGTTTACGAAATTTTGTATAATTTCAGGGTTAATATCGTAAATAACGCATTAATAGTTTGATTTTTTGACTGACCTTTCGCGGCCACGGTAGCGGTCCCTATCATCGCCCCGTCTAGTTGGGCTTTGATTTCCGTTCCTTCGTTCTTCGTCGTCTCTTATCGCATATTCCACTGTTATCACCCTATCCAATAATTTGCTGCGTAACGAGACAAAAAATAATATCAAAATCGAAATTAATAAATTATAAAGGCACAATTTCAAGTGTACCCCTCAATAATCTGAAATTTCACGAATACCACTGCAAACGTCTCAGAATATCATGGATACCCCTTCAAAATCGTTCAAATATCATTATTACCCCTATAAAATTCTTAATATATCACATATACCCCTATTATATCATTTAAAAATCATCAACGTATTTCTCGTTGGTAATATGCCAATTACCTAATTTTTAAAATTATTTTTCTATGATAATGAATAATTTTTTCTCCAAAATAATATTTAAAACCATAAAAAATCAAATATTGTCAATTCCATCTCATAATTTCTTTCCAAAAATCATTGTTGAAATCAATACTACTCTCAAAATTTTAAGTAATTATTTTGAACGAAAAATTAACAAATTATTAAATAAAAGTTCAATTTAGGGGTATCCATGATATTTGAAGTGTTTTCTGGGGGTATTTATGAAATTTCACAGTTTTGAGGGGTATATATGAAATTATGATGTTTTGCAGGGGTACACATGAAATTCTGCCAATTATAAATTATATGTACCTAGAGTTGGTGGCTTCGAAGGCTTTGATGGCGTCATCGAGATTTTCATACTGGACGAAAGCGAAATTCTTCCTGATCCTAACATTGACAATCTTTCCATAAGGATCGAAATGTTTCTCGAGATCTCTGACGCGAGTGTTGACCGGGTCAAAGTTAATGACGAAGAGCGTCTTAGCTGGCTTCACGCTCGCTGGGGACCGCCTCGAACTCCCTGATTTCCTCGCCCCGCCACCACCACCACCACCACCACCACCTCTTTCATCCTGAAATAAAATGTAATTATTATAAAAATAAATAAATAAGGAAATTACAATGTGAGGGTTATTTATGAAAGTTGTACCTTTGTCCATTCGACACGGAGCCTACGGCCTTTTCGACCGAATTCAGATCGATCGAGGGCTCGGATCGCATCATCAGCGTCTCTATCGTCCTCCATGTACACAAATGCAAAACCTACGTTTCAAATTCATGAAAAAATAAATTAATAATCATATGATAAAATATGAAGAAAAATGTGATCGAAACCGAAGAAAAGTAGAGGGAAATGTGACGGCGTGGTTCCTCCATTTAAAAACTATGAAACGAATTTGGGCTAGTAAGCATGAACAGACCTTAATATATGTAGAGGAAATTGTGTAAATAGGCAATTTGAATTTGAAATTGCATTTGGTGGTTTGGGAAATTACGGTCGTGCCCTTGGCCTCCAATCCAGCTTGGATTTGCATGGTATGGGAAGGAGGGTAAGAGGAGGCAAAAGTGCATTTTAGAGAGAGAGGAGGAGAAGAGGCAAAAGTGCATAATAGGCAAAAGTGCATGGTTGGTTAATGTGCCCAAAATGGAAAGGTGGGGCCGGTACATCATCCAATGAATATTTTATTTTCCTGCGCCAAAGAAATTGCTGAGTATGCGACCTAATTTTAACTTACTTATGGTATACATTCATGATATATATCCTTGTAAAAGTTTTGCAAAGATAATTTTCTTTTCGTTGATTCAATAGTCAAAATTCTCCATTTTAAGAGAGAGAGAGAGAGAGAGAGAGAGAGAGAGAGAGAGAGAGAGAGAGAGAGAGAGAGAGAGATGCAGCTTCTTCTCGTGTCTATGTAGAACCGGCCTTTGGTCATGGATTTGAGGCGAATGGCACCTGTAAAACTTGATTCGAATTTACAAAAAAGAGACCCATTTTGTGCATGTAATTGAGAGAGGGACTGAGAGAGAGAGAGAGGGGTTTCTCTCTCCTCCTCTGCCCTCAAAAATAAAAAGGTCCCAAAATGGAAATGATAAAAAGAAATTTCAAATTAAGCCGAATGTTCGTCATACCGAAATGTTGGTATTAGATTGCAGCAAGTTAAATTACTGGGTTTAATTTGCAAAAAACAAAAACAAAAAATAAAACGAGGAACGATACGATGCAAAAATAAAGAGAGTGGTTAAGTGTACCGGATTTCATGTCAATTTTATCCACGCGTCCGTACCGCTTGAAAAGCCTTTCCACTTCAGACTGTCTGACATCATAGTCGAGGTTCCCACAGAACACAGGCTTCATCTTAATCTCACAATTCTACACCACTTGTCTGCAAATTATAAACAATACATAATCAGTACAAAGAAGCATAGATTTAAATACCAAATTTCGACCTTTCCTCAGTCTTTTAAGGGAAATTGAGCTCGGTTAGGGAAAACAGAGCTAAATAAGACGTACTTCAGAAATTGAGGTTAAATTGACACTTGATTGAACAATTAAGAGTTAATCGATGCTAAATTGGGTTAATATGAGGCATGTAACGGATAGGGAGAGAGGGAGAGAGAGGGAGAGAGAGCAAACCCTAGCCGCCGCCGATGTGAATTGTTGCGACCAACGAAGAAGGTGAAAGGCTCTCTCGACAAAAATATTGTGATAGGACCAGACCAGGTCAGCACTAGTTTAATTTTGCAGGGCAATTTTCATATTTGCTCTTCTAAAAACCATAAATATCAGATTTACCCTTTCAAATTTGTAAATATCACATTCTATCTTTTTCAAAGTTCAAAATATTAATTAATTTACCTAAAACTGAAAATTAACCCGAATTTTTTTATTTTTATATGAAATCACATCATCATATGTTTAATTATTATATTTTATAATGCGAGTTGATACTTGATATTTTTTTTATTGATTGTATATTTGATGTTTTTAATATGCATATTTTCCGTGTATTTATTTGTTTGTTGTTTTTTCAATAGTTAGATGGGACGATATGTTTTTTAAATTTATATTTTTAAGTATTTAGTTATCGTATCTATTTGTTTTCTCTAAAGATTATAATGTGCTCGTATCCAAACCATTAATTAGGATAGTATTTGGGCTATGATGTTAATATTGAAAATTACGTACTTCATTTTTAAACCGAATTTTTCATTTTTCATACATGTTTGGACTTTTATACGAAACCACGCCATCATATGTTTAATTATTAGATTTTATAATGCGAGTTGATATGTTGATTGTATATTTGATATTTTTAATATACATATTTTCCGTGTATTTATTTGTATGTCATTTTTTTAACGGTTAAATGGTGTGATATATTTTGATCACATCCACTCATTGTATGATTGACTTTTTAAAACTTATATTTTTACGTATTTAATTACCTTATCTATATGTTTTCTCTAAATGTTACAACGTGCTCGTATCCTACAGGACATTATCTGGGGTATGATGTTAATATTGTAATTACGTACTTCATTTTAATACTAACTAGCATAATACTTGTGTTATGCGATGAGTATGATAATTATGTTTTATTACATTATCTATCGGTCTTCTCTAAATATTAAATGGTGTGTGTGTGTGTGAGAGAGAGAGAGAGAGGTGTGGGTGGGTGGGTGGGTGGGTGGCGGATGAGAAATGAGAGAGAAGAGAGTGTTATGATTTGGATATATATATACATGTTGGCACAAATTAATTGTTAAATATATATGTAAAAGTCCGTGCGATTAACGGTTAATCGCGGACCGAGTTAATTCTAAACACCTCTCGGTCCCTTATAAGAAGCGATTTTCAGTCCGGTCCATTCGAATTAACAACCATGAAATCATGTTGATTCAAGAAGATATAGAGGGCACCGTACGAGCTTTTATTTTTACATGTATTCGGCTCATGAAAATCATGTCAATAAAAAATAGTGTTATAATAAACCATGTTCATTAGAAGAAAAAAAAAACACGTCTCTGTGCAACTCCACTAGACCAAGGAGAAGATGATTTTTTTTTCATCAATAACCAATTAATATTAAAAATATCAAATCAAGTCTTTACAAGAATAATTAGACAACTAATTATGAATTTCACACATACCTAACTAAAATTGTAAATATCAATTACACCTTTAGATTAATTAATGTCAATAAACTTTTCATGGATGTAATAAATATATTGACGCGTCTCTATGTAAATTTGCATGTTATACATCAAAAGAATGTTTTTTTTTAAATATAAACGAATATCATAATTAAATATGAAAGCCTTTTATACTACCTATTTTCCAATAAAATATATATTTGTATCTTACAAAAGAAGAAAATCCAACATATCTTTATCAAAATTAGAGATGAGATTTTCATATTTTTTGTACAATATTTTTGTAGGTATTCAGTCCAATAGTATTTTCATTAATAATATTTCAATGAATAACGTTAGCTCCTAAATGTTGGAATTTATTTTATTATAATGTATTTATTGTAGATTTTTTTTGAATTTTTTTTTGCAGATATCTCAATTTCATTTTTTTTTTCTTTTAAAAATTCGAAATATCTTAATACCTATGTGAAAAATATTATAAGTACCCTAAAAATGATAATTTTACATATATCCAAGTAAATTATACTATATTATTTATATGTAAATTAAATGTAAGAAAAGATACAACACAACACATCATATTTTTCATTTTGGAGTCCTTAGTTCATCATATTCTACATAAAAGTATTTGTTATAATTTTGAGATGTCGAGGGGATACACATGAAATTATTGTGTTGTTAAATTGTTAGTATAATTTTTACCGAAATGGAGTGAGGATAATCTCTAGTTGTTTTACTTGTTTACAAAACTGAGGATAGAAAAGTAAAAGAACAAAAACTCAAAAACCAATAAATTTATGTTCGGTTAAATCCAACATAAATATAACACTTACAACATGTAATAGTAACCCAATATTCTACACTGAATATATGTGCTAAAACTTTGCTTCCAATAAAAAAATATACTCTAAACTCGTTCCTAACGTTAAAATCAACGGCTTATGAAATTCATTGTATTTCGCACTAAATTTATGAATTCTCCTACTTGCCAAAATCCAAAATCAAGGGATTTTCTAATCGCTTGCATTTCGACCTCGTGGATTATGCATGAGGATGCCAAGTGGGCTTTCTCGCTTGCCTCAAATGCACGAGTCATATAGTTCGCCTGTTCATCAAAATATAATATAATATAATATAATATAATATGATATGAAAATGCTGAGGAATATCTTACATAATCGAGAATACTGGTAGACGGGACTCGGGGAGCAGACTCTAAAGTCGTGGCTGGTTTCTTGAAAAATGCGGCTTTCATCAAAGCGACTTCGACGCACTTGTACGAGAGAGAGACTCCTACCATGTCTTTGACATTCTCGAATTGCTCAGAGCAATACCTGATCAATCACATACATACATACATACATTAAATTATATCATAATTTTTATCCAACTACAAACATATTTCTTCTAATTAGTTAACCAAGAGATTTAAATTGAGCTTACTCGAATAGTTGCGCGGTGTCAGCATACAACTGAATGCAGTGAGCGGCGTCTCCGGGTTTAAAAGCCTCGAAGTTTTCGGGTTCCCGGATCGACGCCGCTTGCATGAATTTCAGCCCTGCGCAGAAATAGAGCTTCATGCTCTCGTTTGTCGAGCAACGGTTCTGCAATTTATAAAAATATTATTTGTTAATTTTTTTTTCTTCTTCTAATTAGTTAATTAATAGTAGAAAATATGTTAAATAACCATCAAATTGGCCGCACAGCGCTTTAAGTCCCGCGCTTCTGACAATACTTGTGTCAGCTCAACTTGCACCGTAGGTTCAACGACAGGGACTTGTCCATCAAAGAGTTCTGCCTTAACGGGTTTAGGGTCTCTTTTGGTTCGCTTTTCATTTTCCCTGACATAATCTTGCGTTGGATCCATCCGTCTCTTCTTCTGTAGTTTAATTATTTACACAAATAAAAAAGATGTTTGAGTTCAATTGTTTAAACAAAGAGAAAATTGTATGTACAAGTTGAGTAAAATAACAGTAAATTGAGTTTATTTGTTGCAATTTAAGTGCTCAAGTCCTAATCACAACTGATGAATTACCGGTGTATAATTGGGTTAAATTGTGACTTTGCTGCACGAATTCGGTTTAGTTACTTATATTATAGAAATATAAACTTATTCAGGATTTAGAAAATTTACATTTAAAATCATTTCATGCGATTCGTCGATTCTTTTATCTAAACTCTCATCGTCAACAGAATCTTTCGACGGTATGACTTGCTTGTCAGAGGAATTTTGCACGGATTTCAGAGATTCTGAGGGGTATCTTTTGATTGTGCTAGGGTTTGTTGCCATGGTTCCATTTGGTACCGCTGGTTTTCGCTCTACATTTCGCTTCTGAGATTGATTCCAGAGAAAGAAATTAAAACATAAATAATTGTTAAATTTCAAAAATAAGATAAAAAGCTCAACTTAAACATCCAATAAACCTCACATGATTCTCAAAAATTATAACACAAGTAAAAACAAAGCAATAACCAAATAAATGAATTCTACATTTCAATATAAACTTAGTTGCGAAAGCTAATCTGAGATTAAATTTATTTTACCTCAATAGCGGTACCAATCCACCCGCTTTTAGCCCTTGAACTATCAGATGCTGCCAGGTTGATGGAACCTTGACGAGATGGGGCCGGTTTGACAAAGTTGACCACGTTTCGACCCGTCTGAGATGATGTGGCCGGTTTGACCAGATTTTTGCCGATTTGACAAACTTGAGGGTTTTGCTTCCTATTAGGGTTTGGAGGAACGTAACCAAGTTTTGGTGCCAATGGAGGTTTCCTCACCATGTGGGCCCCAGGAGGCGGAGCCTGAATAATACAATTTGTCAAATAAATTCAACCGAGAAGAAAATATCATCGTGATTTCATAATAATATAATCAAGTTATAAGAAGTAAGGTAGTGTTTAGATCCAAATATTATCACATTTTGTTTATAATTTTGTATTTAATGGAAGATTAAGCGTTGGAAAATTAAAGTCGGAGAAAAATAGTGTACTCTGAGATACATGGGCAGGAATGAACCCCACTGGCCGAACCGTGGGCCCAATTCGCAGAGAGTAAATTTTTCTGTTGAAAGAGAAAAAGAAAAAATAAGAAAAGGAAAAGGTAAATCATTTTTTTTTCTTTTGGAAACACAAAACAGCGAGTTAGTACCGTATGTGGGTTCTTCAATTGGTCTTAGAAATTCGCTTAGAAAATCCCCCAATGCGAGGAACAATCGCTTATCCTGAAAATAAAAGGAAATTTTGATCATGTAATTAGTTACATAATTTCAGATGTAGTGGGGCCAAAATGAAAATTATTGAAGGCCTTGGCTATTCGAAATGGGATCAAATTGGGGCTTAATACAAAATTGAGTATAATTAGACCAATTGAGTGTTGATCAAATCTAAACAAAATTGAACTAATTAGACCAATAATAAACGGAGTGCAATTAGACACCAAAAATGCCAAGAATCCACAAAACAGAGATAAATTACTAAACTGGAATCTTGATTTGTAATTGAGGTATCCATTAAAATTCAAAAACGAAATTGATACCAGCAATGTGGGCGGATCCATCAAATGCACTGGATTTCACTTCTTGGCTTTTCTTCTTGACAATGAGAGAGAGGGAGAGAATGACGAGAAACAGAGATCGACGCTGAGGAGAGATTGAAAATGGTTTTACAAAAAAGAATGGCAATGAGCGAGAGAGAGAGAGAGAGAATTTTGGATCGAAATTGGTAATTAGTCATTTCCAGAAAATGGAAATCGCTAATTAGTATTTTTCGGTTAGAAACTAACCGTTAACTTCTCTAACACACGTGTGAATATCACTCATTCAATACACACCACTATACATCGTTAACCGTCTCCCACTTTCTCATCTCCCGTACAATATATGGTTATATTTACAATTAATATTGGCTATATTTAAAAATACAACAAATATTGAAAAAAATACAACAAATATTTAAAAATACAACAAATAGCAACTAATATGTGGCTATATTTACAACAAATAATAAAATCGTATTTTCTATTGAAAAACTGATAATAATACAAAAATTTGCATCTGTATGGTGTTTGCCACATATAAGAATAGGAAACACCGATTAGAAGATTGGAGGGAATATATAAATATGAAATTTGCTAAGAAATATTAGTGACTAGTGTATCCAAACAATTTGATTTTGTTAATAAAATAACTAGATTATATATAACTTATGTTACAATTGCTTTTGCTTATTTTAGAGATTTTATGAAAAAAATATGATAATTGATATTTTTGAAAATGTTAGTTGGAATTCACTGTTTGCATCTTTCCGAAATTTTCAAAAAAAATATACAAATTTGTTTGTTTTAGTCTTCAAAAAAGAGTTCGTTTTGAGGCAAATATGAAAACTGGGTATATTGCTCGTTTTAGACATCAATTCTGATTTTATTTAGAAAATATGATACTTAATTTTTCGAAGTTTTTTTTTCTTCACTTTTTGGATTTTTCTTGAACTTT
Organism: Luzula sylvatica; assembly: GCA_946800325.1. Classification (NCBI taxonomy): domain Eukaryota; kingdom Viridiplantae; phylum Streptophyta; class Magnoliopsida; order Poales; family Juncaceae; genus Luzula; species Luzula sylvatica. The sequence goes on along the minus strand of OX326961.1, from coordinate 54,583,590 downwards.
ATAAAATAATTTGCACGCCTTAGTCTTCAATTATGAGTTTTTTTGCGAAAACATGAAAATTGAGTATTATGCTCGTTTTAGACATAAAATTTTGATTTTTATAAAATACTTTAATTTCGCAATCAGTTTTTGCATTTTTTGAAATTTATGAATACAATATAAGTTAGACTTCAGTTGCGAAGTGTTTTGAACAAAATGATATTTTTTATGTTAATGCCTGGCATTTTAAATATATATTTCGATTTTATGTGTATTCACCGTTTTCTTTTGTTTGTTTTGAAACTTTAATTTTGTTAGAATTATAGCATGTTATATTTTATTTATTTGGTGTGGATTTATAATGATGGACCAATTTCATGAATCCTTATTAATTATAATGCATATCCATAATAGACAAATTCATGAATATTTATTAATTATAATGTATTTATTGAAATCAATATATTTGTAAGCATATCATGATTATATAATTGAGTTTAAATGCACCCGCGCAAATTTTATTTAAACAAATTATACAAAAACATGTAAAAAAAAGTATGAAGTCCCGCACAATTATTGCGCGGGCTATTGTTAGTTTATACATGTTCTTTAATGATCCTCTGCATATTCTCAATATACTATTTTATGTATGTAATACCCTATTTTGAGTTGGGTGTTGAACAAGGCTATCATCCGTCGTTTTCATGGACGTGTCCTAAAGAACGACATCCCCGAATTATTTTGGAGCATTTTCAATAGTCTACACTAACGGACGGAATAATGCCCAAGTACAACGTTCACACGATTCAGGTAAACGGTTTCAACTTTATCGTATTATTTATTATAAGTCGATTTTGTATGTATATTGTATTTAAATATTATTATTTAATATATTTTATTCTGTATCAATATCAGTATATACTGTTTTACTAAAATTTTGTTTCAACAGCAAAGCCTAAATAGAAAGAATTGACAAAATAGATAATTTTGTTTAAGCACGGTAAAATGATAATTCTATTTAAGCCAAATAGAAAATAACAAAATAGATAATTTTATTTTTATACTTACAAGCTATATTTACTCAATAAAAAAGATTAACAAAACTAATTATGAGTTATGAATCCAATCATATGTATTGTTTTCTCTACAGTGAAGTATGTAAGGAGTCTCGTTTAAACAAAAGATTTACTTGACAAAAATATGGCCACATGAAAATCGGCAGTTAGAGATTTTTTTGTTTTTGTAACCGCTCAAATTAAATGAATTATTTGAACAGTAATCACAGATACATTTACTATACGGACAGTAAACATAATACTATAAGATAAAGACGCATGTTGCTCTGTCCGTAAAGATTATTGCTCTGTGATCTTCTTCTCCTCCTATATAAAGCAGCGATAGAATCAGAGAGCGATCAATTCGATTCAAAACTCACAATTACTCCGCCAAAAACAAGTGTCATGATTCCCATCATGATGATCCTGTGTGTACAAATGGGGTAGCTTTATTATTTCTATGTGTTCAAATAAAGGAGAGTTGGCGCGCGGTGTATGATGGACCCAACGTGCTTGTCACATGAGGAAGGAGTAAGCGGTTCAGTTAACACCGAGAGTAGGAGAAGAAGAAAAGAGGAGATGTACGAAGATCGTTGAGAGGTTGTGAAGGAAGAAACGATCGTACGAAGAAGGGGAACATTCTCTTTATTTGTTTCTGAGCGTTTTTGTTTTGATTCATTCATGTTATCTGTTTTGTAATATCGTAACTGTGTAAGAACTGGAGAAGGTGGTTTAAACCCGATCTAGTGAAGTTAATCGAACGAGTCGAATTCGAATTCGTTGATTGAACTTGAAATTGATTGTTCTTGTGTGTTGATTGGTGTTGCGAAAGAATTCTGAGAGTGAATTCTTTACAGTTGGTATCAGAGCGAGACGTGAAAGGGATCTTTCGCTGAAACTCCATTAATGGCGAAGAAGCAGCAAGTGGAGTCAGAAGAGATGAGACGCCTGGATGGAGAGATTTTAATCAATAGAGGCAGAATCGAGAGTATCGCTGAGAGAAAGTCAAGAGGAAATGAAATCGAGTTCCAGTGCTCAATTTCAGGAATTGAAAGACATGTTCAACCAAATCATGAAGAAGGAGAACAACGGAGCTAAATCGAGCAAGAGTGGAGAGAGATCGCGAGATACGGGAAAAGGAGTTATGGGAGATGATACTGATCGTTATCGCGGCGTTCAATCTGATGCTCGATGGGTTGATGAGGGCTATCAGCCTCGAGGAGGGGATTTAGAGAAGGAGGAGGACGACAAAGGCAGAACTTCGATGTGATGCCCAAATCACGAGCAGAGCTCACGTGCTTCACCGGATCGAAACCCCGGATATGGTTAAAGAAGTGCGAGAATTATTTATTAGTGTGCTCTATTGTAGAATGGCAGAAGGTCAAGCTGGCTTCTCTATACCTCACTGGAGATGCAGAAGACTGGTTCTACGCATACCAAGCGATAGACCCAAACCCACCATGGCCGCAGTTCGCGGCAGATTTACTCAGGAGGTTCGAAAGTGAGCTTCTTTTGGGGTTAGAAGGGGAGTTCCATGTGTTGAGACAGACAGAGACAGTGATGGAGTATCGCAAGCAATATGATCGTTTGAGGGGGATGATGTTGAGAAGATATGATCAATTGGACGATACTTTCTTTAAGAATTGTTTCTTAGCGGGGTTGAGCAAAGAATTACAAAATCCAGTGGTCCTATCTCGTCCTCGCAATCTCAATGATGCTTATGAAAATACGGAGCATGTAGAGAAGGGGATGTTGGCTCAGAAAAGAGGGAGAATCGTGGAGAAAGAGAAGATCATAGTCTCAACGAATCAAACTCAATCCCATCCTCGTGTTAATGGAAAGGATTGGGAGAAATTTAAGAAAGAAAAAAGAGCTAGAAACGAATGCTATTGGTGTGAAGAGAAATTCAATTCCGGACACAATTGCAAGAATAAGGCATCAAATCGAAATGAAAACGTAGTTCTGGCAATTGAGGGAGTTGATCAGGACGCGAAAGATGAATTGAGATTTAAGGAAGAAGATGAATTAATTAAAGAGGAAGAAGATAGGATGGCCGAGCTCATGGAGATTTCGACAGAGAGGATTGGTCCAAAGGCAAAATTCCACACTCTCAAAATCATCGGCAAATCCAAGAATAAGATCTTCTCAATCCTGGTGGATAGCGGATCATCTCACACGTTCATTGACCCTCGTTTCGTTAAACTTTTGGGGTTGGTACCATCAGTTGTAGCTCCATTATCGATTACAGTGGCAAATGGATCTCGGTTGTCTTGTGACACGATGATTCATGATTTTGAATGGGTGATGCAGGATACAAAGTTCAAATTCGACGCGAGAGTGCTTGAATTAGGTACTGTAGAGATGGTGTTGGGGGTGGTCTGGATGGGAGCCCATGGTCCGGTGGTCTTTGACTACGAAAATTCAATGGTGAAATGTGTTAACAATGGCGAAGAGCTGTTGATGACGACGGAAACACAATTCCGGTTTATAACTAACCCGGTAATGATAATCGAAGGGAGGGAGTTGTGTTCCTGGATCTCCAAGAATCAGGTTGGCTGGATCGCGAGGTTGGAAAGTTGGGAAATGAAGTCTGAGCTAGTAACCGAGAAAGAGAATGAAGGTAGAGGAGAAAACCTAGAAGGAGAATTACGGATGCTGAGTCCAGAGAAGGTTCAGAATCAGGAGTACAACTACCGAGAAATCGAGAAAAGGAGTTTGGAGTGTGGGAACAACCGAGAATTCGGTTCTAAAAATATTTTCCAGGTTCTTGAAAACCGGGATGGAAATAGGCAGAAAAAGAAACCAGGAGTTGGGATCGTGTCTGAGAACCTAGAACAGGAGTCTAAAATCTTTTTCCAGGTTTTTGAAAACCGGGAGAGCTGTAAAAACGAGTTAGAATCACGAATGGATAATGGATCTAATAAAGGAGGCTTAACGGGTCTGCATGGGGTCTTGCATGAGTTTAAAGAATTTTTTGAGGAACCCAATTCTTTACCCCCAAAAAGAGATTGTGATCATGCTATACCCTTGATGAAAGACTCTCAAACGGTGCAAATTAGGCCCTATCGATATTCCCATTTCCAAAAAGAAGAAATTGAACGAATTGTAAAGGAGATGATTGAAAGTGGAGTTATTAGACCGAGTAAAAGTTCGTTTGCGTCGCTGGCCATTCTAGTGGGAAAGAAAGACGGGACGTGGAGGTTATGTATTGACTATCGACAATTAAATTCGATTCAAAACTCACAATTACTCCACCAAAAACAAGTGTCATGATTCCCATCATGATGATCCTGTGTGTACAAATGGGGTAGCTTTATTATTTCTATGTGTTCAAATAAAGGAGAGTTGACGCGCGGTGTACGATGGACCCAGCGTGCTTGTCACGTGAGGAAGGAGGTAAGCGGTTCAGTTAACACCGAGAGTAGGAGAAGAAGAAAAGAGGAGCTGTACGAAGATCGTTGAGAGGCTGTGAAGGAAGGAACGATCGTACGAAGAAGGGGAACATTCTCTTTATTTGTTTCTGAGTGTTTTTGTTTTGATTCATTCATGTTATCTGTTTTGTAATATCGTAACTGTGTAAGAACTGGAGAAGGTGGTTTAAACCCGATCTAGTGAAGTTAATCGAACGATTCGAATTCGAATTCGTTGATTGAACTTGAAATTGATTGTTCTTGTGTGTTGATTGGTGTTGCGAAAGGATTCTGAGAGTGAATTCTTTACAACAAGATTTTGAGTCTTTTGGATATGAATTCAAAATTCCAGATTCGGAAAAAATGAGTTCTTTACGTGCATGTTTCTGTCCTTGCTTCGGGGATCGTGCGGCTCTAGCACTGCCGGAGGAGGCCAGATGTGGACGTGGTCATCACAGTGGCCATCGCTGGAGGCGATCTGACATATTTTTGTCGCGATTGATGCCTAAGGTATGTCAGTATCTATCAAATCATTAAGATTGGATTTTTGAAATTCTTTTTTTTTTGTTCTTGTTAAGAGGAAACATCGAAGAGATCGAGACCAAGAATATGGTCGGCAAGATTTCTTGATTTATGAGACTGGTCCTCATTATGATTGGGAGCATTCCACTCAGGTAATGAATTTCTATGTTGATTCGAAATTTGTGATTCGGACTTTATGAATCAGATTTGTGTTCTTCTTTTTTGTTTCGAACTAAATTTGAGAAAGAAAAGAAAAGAAAGAAAAGAAAAGAAAAAATAAAAGAATCGGAATTTATGAATCAAATTGTGTTTCTTTTACTTTCGAACTGGATTTGAGAAAAATAGATAAAAGAATCAAGAGTGACTGTGTTTTTCACTTTTGGATCGAATTGTTTTCAGGATGAAAAAGGCACATGTATACTGATTTTCTGATTTTCTTGAATTCTTGAATGATACATTTTCTTCGATTTCTATATGAATTTGAACAAGAACAGAAAAAGATTCGACAAATATATCAAAATCAAATGAAAAAACAAATGATTTTGGCTTTGTTGATTGAATTTTTTTACTGTGGTACAGGAATCAACATGGGCGCCGCATTACAAGCAGATCGGTTTACTCGAGGAAGAATCCACGCAGAAGTTTCCTTTTACTGTGGAGGAACCAGAACCACATCTCGCTCCGGCCAGTACCAACCAGAGCGGTACGGTTACATCTAGACTGATACCGGTCATCATGTTCCTTTGTCTATTTTTTTTTGTGTATCTTTGCAAATGTGCACCGAAATGTACAAGTGCAAGATAACAGTTTGATTTTTGGATCAATACGATTGGATGTATTGAGTTCTTCGCGGGGACAGGTGTAGGGGTGTAAACGGTTCGGATCCGGTTCGGATAGTGGTCATACCAGATCCGGATCCGTATTTTTTGTCGGATCCGGATCCGGATAGTGTCGGATCCGGATACGGTTCGGATATTAAACGGATACGGATACGGTTCGGATATCGTCGGATACGGATACGGATCCGGATCCGGATAATATTCGGATAGTTCAGACATATATTGTATATGTAATTAATTATTTTTTCTAACCAAAATATTTATGATACAATTATGATAATACTTAAGTAATAAATAATATAATTATACTTTACTAAATTCAAATATTTGTCGAATATAATAGAGTAATTTGGTCGAAATGATGAAAACGTGAGTTTGACTAATAATTTATGTCGCGCGAATACGGATACTAATAATTTATAATATATACAATATTATATTTTAATTAATCAATTCAAAATATATTTCTTAAATTTTAATTTAATTCTTATATTAAAGGAAATTCTTATATGATATTTTACAAATAACAATAGGTCGTGGCTTAAATTCTTTATTTTGACAAGACCATGGCTTGCAGAGACCATGTTATATTTGTAATTAACAATATGTTAATTATTGATAGGTAATTAAATACATTACTTATATTTCAAGTTTTATATGGGGCTTCTATCATACACATTTTTTTTTCTCATAAAATTATATTTGCAGTAATTATTATTTATGAATGTTCAAGTAAAATTTCGAATATATTGATCAATTAATGTTTAAATGAATTTGGAAAAACGGGTACCCGTTTTGCATTGCTATTCGGATCCGGGTAATTATCCGGATCCGGATCCGGATCCGACCGTATTTTTTGTTCCGGATCCGGATCCGAAAAAACGGATCCGGATAGTATCCGGATCCGCTCGGATCCGGGTAATTTTATTCGGATCCGGATATTTAGACGGATCCGGTTCGGGTCGGGTCGGGCATTACCCGCACCATTTACATCCCTAGACAGGTGGCAGTTGCTGATTCATGGGTTTTTGCACTTTGGTGTATTGTGGTTTTATTTCTTTTAGGTATTGTGTTTGTTGTTTATTCGATATTGTTTGGAGCAATTTTAATTATTTGGTACGTGATGCATAAATTTGAGCATAGGGATGAACTGAGATTGCCTAGATGGTTTAGGAGGTTTGTCGGCTCGAGATGAGCTCACATTTATTATATGTCTTATAGGTTTGTGGTATCTTATTTTATTGCGCATTTTGGGAGTGGAAAATATAGTTTGGTTCGTTGTTATTTATATGATCATGTTTTATGTTTCTAGTATGTTCATTGTATATTGATTGTTTCAAGTATTTAGTTGATTGGTATTTATATGATTATTTTTGTGTTTAGAAGTTTCAAGTGTTATGTAGGCTTGCTTATTGTTTTTACTATTTTATACACTATTTATATTGTTTTAAATAAATGCTTATTTTGATGGCTTTTAGCAAGTTTATCAACAAGCAATCCTTCAATAGATATAATTCTATACATATGATCAAAATCAAACACTAGTCTCTTTTATTTTTTTCTTTTATTTTTTGAATTTTGTTTCTATTGCATCCCAAATTATATCCATGTATGAAAGAAAAATATAAATGACGCTCAAACTAATCACAATATCCTTTATGAGGTAACAAAGTGAATTGATTATCATTTTTAAATGACTCAATTAAATATTAATTGACGCGTTTAATTAACACATCAATAATTTATAATATGTTAATATTATAAAATATTAATTGACGTGTCAATTCAAATAATCGGTCAATTAAATCGTTAATTGAGTCAATCAATAATACTAATTAATCTACTTAATCCTCTTTTGCTGTCTCATCAATGATGTTATTTTTGTGTTGTTGAGGCTCCATATATAATTCCGTATAAAATTATGGCACAATTGTTAATTTCTTATGCTACAATTTATAATTGTGTTCTTTTTTTTAAAAAAAATTGATATTTTTTATGTTAATGGACGATATTTTAAATATATATTTCAATTTTATGTATTATTCACGATTTTCTTTTATTTGTTTTGAAACTTTAATTTTGTTTTAATTATAACATGTTATATTTTATTTATTTTGTGTGTATTTATAATGATGAACCAATTACATGAACTATTATTAATTATAATGCATATATCTATAATAGACATATTTCATGAACCTTTATTAATTATAATATATTTATTAACATCATTATATTTGCAAACATATCATGATAATATAATTGAGTTTAAATGTGTCCGTGCAAATTCTATTTAAACAAATTATAAAAAATGTATGAAGTCCCGCGCAATTGTTGAGCTGGTTATTGCTAGTATTAATATAAAAACTTATAATAACATATATAAATGTATGAAAGCAAACAAAAATAAAGATCTACAAATTGAATTATTGGAAATAGTATAAATGTAATTTAAAAAAAAAAATCATTCTCGACTAAATTACTTTGATAATTATGAAATACTTGTAGAAAACAAAAACAATTAACAATTAAGCTTCTTCGAATAGCGCCTTTTTATCAAAATTGAATCTCACAACAAATCAACCCTACTTCTCAAGTGAATCAAGTATGTGCTTCTTGTGAATCAAGAGGCGCGGCATGTCGCCAAGTGGTACCATCCGAATCGTCCGTCCTTTGTAGATCATTTTAATTATTTTTTTGGATCATTTTATTGTGACCTGTTTTTGCATGATTTTTTTTTTGCTTTCATATATTACAACATAGAAGATACGTTGCATTTATAATTTCTCATGTACTTTTTCGTACACAATTTTTGACAATTTGGATAACATAACCACCGTGACACTAATCCTTATCCCCACACTAATATTTATTCACACAAATTTATTTATTATATAATATAAATGAAAATGCATAAATTAATTAAAAACATTATTTTCGATAATTCTTTCTTCTTTGCACGTCGCACTTTGCCGCTCAGACGTTTACCCTTTCATGCCGCTTTCGTCACCTCTGGACTACCACGCCGACCCTCATCCTCGATCATTCCTGCTTCAGACTGGTTCGTCATTCATAACATTGGCCATACTTTCTCCGTATGCGCGACCCTTTCGCCCCATCTCCCATATGTGCATCAACGCTATGAACTCGTACAACAACCCTCTGCCCTTTCTTCCATGATCTCCTTGGCCTACTTTGTCGATATGCGCCACCTTTCATTCCAAATCCATTGCTGGGTTCTCCCCGACCTTATGTCAATCATCTGCTGAGTATCTCCCCCTCGGCTTCTGTGATTTACGTCGGAGAGAATGCACCTTGAACTCAAATACCTCAACATGCCGAAACTATAAGATTCATCAAAGAGTTGCCATCAGTGGAATACCTTCATGGCAAATCGATTTGAGCTTGATCGAGCTATCGTCAGCGAAGCATATGAAATTTAGCGATAGATGGGGCGGACTTGTCCATGCAGATTTCTTCTTTACCAGACACGAAGTTCTTGAACCGAGCATCGATTTGAAGTACACCTGGTTGTTTCTGTTTGGGGGTTGGGGGGGGGGGGGGGGGTGGAATGCCATTGTTGAGAAATGCAAACTTTGATAAGGGACATGTATCAGTAGTGAATGATTTCTTGACGGGTATGGTACATATTGGGGAGTTGAAGTTGTTAGAACTTAGAATAACAATTTTACATCCAAGGGATATCTTCATTTACCATGATCAAATGAGGAGCAATCATATGATTGTTTGGTAAAAATACTATTCTTCTTTCTACGTAACATATATTTTTTTAGGATAATGATGTACATCCTCTGGTACTCTCCTCCCACACTCTTGATGACGTGAATATGATTTAACACCTTCAAAATTAACACACAAAAGCATGATTTAACGTCTTAATTTATGATTGAACACACAATTAAGATATTAATTTTTAAAATGTTAAATTATATCCAATGTCCAACATTTTCCATCCAGACGGTCCCTCAAAGAAAAGTATAACAAGTGCCACAGACAATCTCGACTCCGAAACACCTAATTAAGAAATTTCTCTGTTCAGCGCACGCCTCCTCTCCTCCCAAAACCCTAATCGAAACTCCGAAAAACCCTAATCGAAACTCTCTCGTCTCGTGAAGCTGACATCAGCTCGGCTCGGTCCTTCGAATTGATTCGTGTAAGTTTGAAAACTGAATAATTTGTTTATCTGGCTATTTTCAGCATAGCCACGAATTGGAGCTTCTTATTTTCTAGTTTTGGTCGTTGTTAGGATTTATTGTTGTGTAACCTAATTAGGGTTTATGTAATTTATCTTCCCAGCAACCATGGCGGGCGCTCGGTCACAGGTTAACAAGTCGCATAAAACTCGCTTCGCCTCTAAATCTTCTCGCAATGCTCATAAGACTGTCCTCTCTGGTAATCCTTCACTTCTTCTGATTCAAGGATATTTTATAAACCAATTTTATTGGGTTTAATTGAATTTTTTTCTACAACAAATTTGTTTCTTCAGTTAAACCGCGAATTGGGAAGCCCGAGAAGGCTGTGAAAGGTGCTCGTGCTGCTCGTTTGCAAAAGAGTAAATTGGTATGATATTTTTTAATTGCATATTTATCCCCTTAACACTCTAATCTCTAATATATCGAGGGCAAATTTGTAAATTACTAATGTGTTTCTTGTGAACAAATGAATGTAGATAAAGGATCAGAAGCGCACAGCTTTGTTAAAGGAGAAAAGATCCTCTACTGGTTCCAGTGCTCCACGTGTCATTGTATGAATATTTTCGTTTATTTTCTCTCCCCTTTTGAGAACTTCGCATTAATTAATTTAATTAATTTCAGGTACTTGTGAGTCTTTCGTCCTTTGTGAATTTAAGCAAGGTCAAAAAGGACATTTTGCAAGTCTTGTCAGGTCAAGATGTGGTCCCCTCATCTAACACTATTGCCTCCTCGACCTATAAACTTCGTACCACGGTTAGTTTCAAAAATATATATACTGGTACACTTTTAGGGTTTAGGGTTTGAAGACATGGCTTAAATTTGTATTTTGACATTTTTAATTTTCTGTAGGTACTGGAAGCACCATATGGTGATCTTATTTCATGCATGGAAATGGCAAAGGTACATAAATTTATTAAATAAAACTCTGAAATATTTTTAATTTTCCTGATATATTTTTTCTGTTATTTTCACATATATAGGTTGCGGATCTCATAGCTTTTGTGGTGTCAGCGAATTCTTTGTATGATAATAATTCTCAAGGCCTAATCGACCCATTTGGATTGCAATGCCTCTCTCTCTTAAGATCTATTGGCTTGCCTAGCACTTCTGTTTTAATTAGGGTAATTAATTAATTTTCCATTTTTTACTGAAAATTAGAATTTTATACATGAAAATTATTTTCCATGAATAATTTCACCGTAATAAATCTCAGGATCTCCCTCGAGACATGAAGAGCAAGAACGAAGCTAAAAAAGTAAGCATTTCGTCTCTTTCTTCTGAGATGCCTGAAGATTGCAAATATTTCACTGCCGATACCAAGGACGATCTACATAAGGTAATATAATATACATTATTATATTTATTAATTTTTTATTTTCTGGTTTTCGTTCCTTATTTATTTATTTTATTTTATTGGTATAGTTCATGTGGCTTTTTAAGGAGCAAAACTTGTCATCTCCTCATTGGAGAACCCAGAGAGCATATATTATGTCTAGCGAGGTTTGTACAATTATTTAGACTTACTAGACAAATTTTAGTACCTTTTTTATGTTATATGAAAATTAATTTTTTATTCTTTATGACAATTAGGTCAACATAGATTCTCAGGAGGGCAATTCGGGAATTTGCACATTACTCGTCTCTGGCTTTTTACGTGCACACAATCTCTCCCCAAACCAACTTGTGAGTTTAAGTTGCATTTAAATCAATTATTTGGTTTTTAAATCAAATTATAAAATTATCTTTTTTTGTAGGTCCATCTTACTGGTGCTGGAGACTTTCAATTGGGCAAAATTGAAATACTTAAAGATCCGTTTCCCTTGAATGAAAGGAGAGACCGCAATTCAATGGATGCTGAAGAAATCACAAACCAGGTATTTTTCTACTTGCATTTTTCAAGGAAAAATTTCATCCCTGCCCCTGAAATACCAGAAAATATCATTATAACCCTGCAATCACAGTACGTTAATCTAAATGAAATTGACATTTTTATATTATTCATATAAATTTGCAGATAATTCAGACTTTAACTCCGGATCCTTCGGCTCAGGAGCCTTTGCTATTCGAGAACGTACCGGACCCACTTGCTAATGAACAGGTACTTCGTATATTCATTTGTCCATTTTTAGCCAATTTCTCAACTAAATTTGATTAAATCGAAACAAGTGTTTATCGAGAATTGTAATTTTGGATTTAGACTTGGCCAACTGAGGCAGAGATGGAAGAAGCAGAAGCAAATATTAAAGATAAACAGCACAAAAAGAGGAAACTTCCTCGTGGAACCTCAGACTATCAAGTAATTAATTAATTAATTAATTATATACTCTCAAATCTTTTTTTGTTTTTGTTCTGAACATTATTTTGTTTTTATTCCGTAACGTTATTCTTTTAGGCTGCTTGGATAGTTGACGGCACGGATTCCGAGGAAGATGATTCTGGCGCGGAAAACGAGGACGATGGTCATGGCATGGTGGTCGATGATGAAATTGATAATGAAAACGATGAAGATACGGCCTCTCGTTTCACTGAAAAATTTGATGATGGAACTTGTGCCGATACTGAAATGGAAGCAAGCCCTCTCTCTCTCTCTCTCTCTCTCTCTCTCTCTATGTGTGTGTGTGTGTGAATTAATGGCTGTGTTTGATGTACAGGATGATGAGCACATGACGAGAGAGCAAATTGAGGCGGATATAAAAAAGATCAAAGAAGCTTATGCGGATGATGAAGGTACATGTTTAAAAAATAAATTTGTAAAATTTTTCATGATATTTTAAATGACTTGTTTAATAAAAAAAAATTGTAAAAATTTTCAGAATTTCCAGACGAGGTGGACACACCATTGGACGTACCGGCAAGGAAGAGATTTGCTAAGTACAGAGGGCTCAAGTCATTTCGCACTTCTTCTTGGGATCCTAAAGTCTGTTCTTTATTAATTATTTAAATCATTTCACTTATTTATCTTTATTTTATCACACTAACCGAAGTTTCTTATTTTTTCCTATTATTATAGGAATCTTTGCCGCAAGAATACGCACGAATTTTTGCCTTTGATAATTTTTCACGGACCCAAAAACATGTTTTTGCCAAATTGCGTGAATTGGACGACCAAGGAAATGTAGATTCGTGTGCATTAGTCGGATCCTACGTGAGGCTTCATATAAGAAACGTACCGTTAAATGTTGCTTCTAGGGTTTGTCACACATCGAAAACCGTGCCAGCCGTGGTTTCTGGTCTCCTTCAACACGAGTCCAAGATGTCCGTTCTTCACTTCAGGTATTATACCCTAAACGCAGCCTCTTATTTTGCAATAGTTAGTATTTAAATGATTTATTTGTTATTTTTCGTTCAGTGTGAAGAAGAATGACTCGTATGAGGATCCTATGAAATCAAAAGAATCCTTCATATTTAATGTTGGATTCAGACAATTCATGGCAAGGTATGTTCTGGTCCCTAACATGATTTGTATAAAATAAATAAAAATATAAAAAATTGCATTTTTTATTAATTTGTATGATTTTTGTTTGTACAGGCCAATATTCTCGAGTGACAACATAAATTCAGACAAGCACAAAATGGAGAGGTTTCTACACCCTGGTCGATTCTGCGTGGCCTCGATTTTTGCGCCAATTTGTTTTCCTTCTCTCCCTTTAATTGTTTTCAAGAAGAAAGATGGAGAGGCGCCCAAATTCGCTGCTACAGGCACTTTGAAGAGCGTCGACCCTGACAGGATCATTCTCAAAAAAATAGTTTTGACTGGGTATGCTTGCATATTTTTGTTTTATATTATATTTGTATATTAACCCATGTTTTTGGTCCTTTTATGTAGATACCCTCAAAGAGTATCGAAATTGAAAGCCATAGTGCGGTACATGTTTCACCATCCCGATGATGTCAGATGGTTCAAGGCAAGTATCATTTATAATTTTTTGCATTTCACGCATTATTTATAATTTATTTTATTTTATTTTATTTCAGCCAGTAGATGTGTTCACGAAGCACGGTCGCCATGGCCGAATTAAGGAACCAGTTGGTACTCACGGTACGGAATAAATACTTTTGCAATAGTTTATACGAGCATGTATTCTCACATTTTTATGTTTTTGGTTATAGGAGCGATGAAATGCGTGTTCGATAGCGTTATACAACAGCACGATACTGTGTGCATAAATCTGTACAAGAGGGCCTATCCAAAATGGCCCGAACAAAACATCTACGATACTCTCTGAGGAGATCCTTTGAAATGTTTTATGGGGGTAGTTTTGGAGTAGCATAAAAATGCAATGTCGTGATGGGTAGTTATAGTTATTTATTAATTATCTTGTATTTGAGTTTGGGTTAATCTAGCAATCCTACAATTTTGACAGAGTAGTGACTTTGGTTAAGTGTAAAAGTATGGTTGTGTTGAACTTGTAATTTTATTTATTTATTTCAAGTGATCATGGTTCATTTAATTTTATTGTAATTGATCTTTCGAATATGATATATTTTTTTAAATAATTTGCATTATATTATATTTTTTGAATGTTGTGGTATGTCGTGTGGTTATTTTAAAATCTAACTATTGTATATGTATTGATATTTTTTTTGAATATTTTAGAAGTATGATATTTTTTTTGAATATTGTTTCTGATGCTGTAATTCCATTTTGATGTTGATACCTTTTGTTGGTGGGAATAAGCATGTTGAAATTTTTATCTTTTAATCGTTTGTATTGGATGTTCGGTATTTCATGCAGAGTATCTAAATATTTTATTGTGAAGCAATAATACTCGTGACTCCAGAAAATTATTTTTGAAAAAATAATATGTCAAATTTGATCTCGAGTCACGAGTATTATTTCTCTATATATATGTTTGCAAGGTGGAATTCCAAAAAAAAATCCAAAATGAATCTAAAGCTAGAATACAGCTGATAAGATATTAGTCTGAACATATAAGATATTATGTGGAACTACACAAAATATTATTCTATGTATTGTACATGACGAGCCGCGTTCATACGCGATTTCTGACAAATCTGACATTCGTTTTTCAAAAAGCGCATGTCAGATAATATTATTGTGCATGACGGGTCGCGTTCATACGCGATTATGTGTATAATCTCATTATATACATATAAACTATATTTCGTTCGAACTGATGAACTTATGTTTACTACTTGTGTACAATCTCATCGTACATTTATTATATTTCATGAACGTTTATCCTTACGTATATATTTTACCCGTTGATTTTAAATTGTATTTTCTCCAAATAAACACAACTTATTATATTGTCATATCCGTATTTATCGGATAGGATATAGTATCTTGTTACACATTTAATGCCCCTAACCATATTTTCACTAAATAATTAATTTTAAGAAACCTCGATTTTTTTACTCTAAACGAACCACGTGCACACTGTTTCGTGTGTTTGATTTAAACGTGCACACCTTTGTTTGGTCAACAAACAGCCTTTTATCCAAAAAGGTTCGTTTCAGTTAAAATCGTGGACTAAAAATAAATTTGCAAACTTCACGTCTCATGTCAAATGTCAAAGTCAGAAATTTCTAACAAGAGAATATATTTAGCTTCCAAGTATTATTACTAACTGACTAATTGAGCAAAATTAGATTATAAATTACTTCCGTCACGTCTCGTGCCATCTCTCGATATTCACATTTCTCCTAAATGTCAAAGTTATAAATTTCTCACAAGATAATATATTTAGCCACAAGTACTTGCCAGTTACCACCCAATTGAGGAAATGTCACAAAATTAAGAGTACAAACTACTTTTCGTCACGTCTCGTGTCATGTCTCTATGCATATTTGTCATTAATGTCAAAGTCACAAATTTCTTACAAGATACTGTATCTAGCTATAATTAGTACTAACAGACTAATTCAGCACGTGTCCAAGAAATTTCTCTCTTTTCTGGATTTTTTTATTCATATACACCTAATAATCGGAAAATTTTATTTATAATTTATCATGTCACAATTAGTTAATGACCATGAGTTGTTATCCATATTTTTGTCTGCCAACAAATAACACGTAACACGTCACAAATAAACATAAATATAAATGGGAAATTTACAAAAAAATTTCTAATTTTTTTGGATATTCTAAAATTCCCTATTTTTTTTAAAACTCCAAAAATACCCCTAAAACTAACCATCGATGGTATTAAGTATTATTTTTGACAAAAAAATACCCTTCTAGTTTCATATGTAATAATTAAAAAAAAATCTTATTTTTTATTAATTTTAAGAAAATTCATAAATATTTTTAACATGTAGTAATTTCAAAAATAATAAAATTATTACAAGTTGTGTTTATATAATTTTAATATTTCATTTATTATTCATGAAAAAATTAATATCGGATAATAATAAAATAAACAATAAATAAGCACCTTGAAAATATATTGATAGAAAAATATATGTTTAAATATATAATTTTTTATTTCCATTCTCCTTTTATGTATTTTTTTAATAATTTCATGATATTTTATTTTTTAAATATTTACAAGGTTTTCTTTTAATATTGTTGTTCATCTTATTATTATTTTATGTTAGTTTTTCAAGAAAAAAAATATAAAAATCAAATATATATAATATATGAAATATGAAAATTATATAAATATAATATATAATCATTATTTTTTTAAAATCATAATTGCTAAAAAAAATTAGAATTTTTTAAAATTAATAAAAAAACTAGCTTTATCCCCGCGCAATTGCGCGGGATGTTTTTTATATAATTATTTAAATAGAATCAAAGCGCATGCGTTTGTACTAAATTAATCTAATCATGACATATTTGCAAATATCATGATGTCAATAGATGCATAAGGTTCATAAAATTAGTCTATCACGGATATTATTTTATAATATAATTTGTATAAATATCATTTGTTCATGTGCTTCTAAAATTGATTAATATAATCATGACATATTCGCAAATTTTAATATGTAAGTAAAATAGGAAACAAAGACCAAATGTAAAAAATGACCAAAATGTGAAATAAGAAAAAAGGATCAAAATGTAAAAAAAGATCGAAAAGTAAATAAAAAGGGCCAAAATGTAAATAAAAAGGATCAAAATATAAATTAAAACAAAAAAGGACCAAAATGTAAATAAAAGAACCAAAATGTAAATTGAAATGTAAAAAAGGACCAAAAAGTAAATAAAAAAGGACCAAAATTTTAATATAAAGGACCAAAATGTAAATAAAAAGGACCAAAATATAAATTCAAAAATGTAAAAAAAGACCGAAAAGTAAATAAAAAAGGACCAAAATATAAATAAAAATGACCAAAATGTAATTTTTTAAACTAAAAATTACCAAAATATAAATTGAAAGGACCAAAATATAAATTAAAAAATATTTTTTTTACACAAAGGTCCCTGGTGACGTGGAGCTTTAGAAATGCAAGAATTCTTGCAATTTTATACATAAGATAGAATAACATTTGTTTTTAATTACTACATATGTAAATAGAAAAATATTTTGGTCAAAAAAAAATTTAACACCATCCATAATTAATTTCAACTTCTATAGGATATTTGAAAATAAAAATTTGATAGAGAGTTTTTTTTTTGGAGTTTTTACAAAATAGGGGTTTTTTTTAGAATATCCAAAAAAATTAGATTTTTTATTTTTTTTAATTTTCCCAATATAAATTTGGAAGGTCAAGGATGATAAGGATATTGTTACTTAAAATATAGATGGTGCTTTTACCAACTAAAGCGTATCTATCTTGTTAAATCAGATGCACTATGATATGAATGCATATATTGGGTGCGTGGGATACGTGGAGAAGAACTCAAGGACCTCGAGTAAATTATGTTAATTTTTGTCGGTGAAAACGGAGAAGTGCACTTTACTTTATAAACCTGCACTTGATAATTTAAATAATAACAAAATTATAGAAACTAACACGTTTTCAAACTAATATAATTAATATAATTAATGTATTAATGTATGGTATCAATGAAAGACACTTTGAATTCACTTTCATGGCTAAATGAATGGAATGGACACGAGACAAGAAAAGTTTGACACTTTGAATTCACTTGCTTAAACCTAACAAACACAAAATGAAAAGGAAGCCAATTTGCAGTAGTACAAGAAAATTGAATTTATTTTATATATAACATAACATTGCTTTTTAACATTGGGTCTATAGTAATCATATTTCAGCCAATTAGATGGCGTATTTTTTAGGATTTAGGATTTCATGGTCAAGTCACTTCAAACTAACAATTTAATTTAATTGATTTTCGGATAAAATTGATAAATCACTCTTCTTTCCGTATCATACTCTCCATAAGAGGGATAATTCATGACTGGATCCTCGTTCTGGACTTATTAGTATTGTCTTATCAATCTGAACAATATTATTTAATTTTCATAGAAAGTTGAATGATTCCACATAGACTGTCCAACATTTAGGGTTTGTGGTCTATAGCTTTGTTGTGCGAATATTTCAAAAATCAATTCGTATCGGATATCGATACTCGTCGGGTATATATCGGATACTCCACGTAACGTATACGAATATTTTATTTCAGAATAATAGCGAATACTTCTAACGTACAAATAAATGTACTTGAAAAAAAATGAAATCCTCATGTACTTGAAAAAAATTTGCCAATGGTCCCATAGCCTAGATGGTTGAGTGCTCAGCACAATAAATCCTCATGTTGTAGAGGTTGTGGGTTCGAATCCCGTCGGCATCAATATAAAAAAAAGAAACCTATAATGACCACGATTCTTGGCTTAGGATTCTCTTAAAAAAAAAAATATTTTCTTATATATTCTCCCCAAATTCTCTCTTTCGTTTCACTTCTTTGATCTAATATATTCGAGGTCTCGACACATTGTCAAACCTTCTTCAAAAAAAGAAAAAAAATGAAATCTAAATAAATGAGTAATACATGCAAGTAAATAACTAATTATAATAAACATTTAGTTAATAAGAAGTTATTTTTGTAAATTTTTTTTTTAATATATTTTATGTCAAATATATGATATATAAAAATATTAAATATATAAATTAAAATTAATAAAATATTATATATAATAGACGTATCATGTCCTATGTTTTTTTAAAAATTGTTGTATCGCCGTATTCGTATCGTGTCGGATACGATATCCGTATTCGTATCCGCGCAATATAGGTCTATAGTAATGTCTCGTCAACTCTAGAATGTTTTGTTTATTTTGTCGGACAAGTTTTATCGATTCTCAAATAACACTTACATCTAGTTCTATCATAGAGTTCAATATTTTATCTTCATCTTCATCTCATATATGCAACTAACTATTTTCTTATTCTTCATCTCATTCATCCAAATAAATGACGAATTATACATTAATTTATCACATCGTATAAATATTACGAAACTTTACTATTTGCAATAGACGAATTTAGAAATCTATTTAGATCTTGAGAAGTCCAAATAAATAAGTATAAAAATTAGAGTTGATGAGTTAACTTTATGTGTTTTATATCGTTACTTGATTTTTGTTTTTTCCAAATTAAATTATTACAGTTAGAATTTTATTAATAATTAATAATCCGACACAATAATATAATTATATTAAAATTAAATTATTAATCAAGGCAACACATTAAGAAGTTAGATTACATCATTTAAACAAGTGCTAATTTGATTATAAATATTTTCGATGGTAATAAAAGATGTTAGGTATGCTGATTTATTTGAAGGTAATAGGAGATGTTACGTATGCTGATTTGATTCTCTATGAAATGCAAGAGATAATTGATTGACTTAGTATTTCGACATTGCATAATTACAATATTATTCCATTAAAATAATTTAGTTAAGAGTTACTTAATTCTAAGAACCAAAAAGTTTAATGACACAGAAATAAGGAATATTTTATTTTTCTCTTCCATTTCTCCAACATTTTAATGATATCACAATCATTCCCAATTAATCCATCATTAACAAACTTAATTAACAATTAATTTATAGTCATTAAAAATTTAATACGTAATTAAGATCCTTACCAATTAAAAATTAATTAAAAATATTCAATTATTAATAAATATAAATTAATTATTAATTGAGAAGAAATAATTAGTGGATTAATCTTCAAAAATAATATCATCATGAAAACATGGGAGAAATGGAAGAGCATTGATAGAAAAGCCTCTGGAAAAATAGTTTTTTCCCAAGGTGTGTGATTGTGTACGGCAAATTGACAAATTATCAAGTTTGACCCTTGATAATTACATCTCTAGGTTTTTTGCCAGCAATGATTTTGTTTTGTGAGAAGATTGCCACACTCGATCAAGGACAATATTTCAAATTTAGCCCTCCCATTTCGTAATGTTTTTTTCTTTTTTCTGAAATAGAAAGGCGGTTGCCACCTTGTGATTTTCATATATTTTTATATATGAAAAAATATTTATTTACAAAGAATTACAATAAAGTGAGAAAAACTTCGAAACTAAAGCTAATTCTAATTTCTTGTTCCTAGTTTGCGATCCTAATCCACGACATCGCCTCTTGAATTGTCCTTATCGCCGTCATTCTTGAGCCCCATTTCGCAATGTTAACATTTGAAAAGTGTGATATTTTTTCTATTTGAGATGATGGCGAAATTTCTTTTTTTTGAGTGAGGTCGGCGATGTGCCGAGCTCAGTGTTTTAGTATTTTATTTTTTCTATTATTTATACATTTTATAATTTTTGTTGTCGAAAAAAATATGAATACTAGTTTTTTATTATGAGTCGTTCTAAAAAAACATGACACCAATTATTTTGCGGACGTATACACATGATACTTTATATGTTTTGTAGGCATATGCATGATATTTTTCATTTTCCAATAATGTACATGCCATTTTGAAAAGTTACAGGGATAGAAGCGAAATTGGCTAAAGTTATGGTCGGTCGCGCTCGTGAAAAAAATGTAATGAAAAAAGCAAAACGAAAAAGAAAAAGAAAAAGAAAAAGAAAAATGTAATGATCAAACGATATAATGTTAAACATATGCCATATGTTTGAGGTGGTCTCTTTGTTATTTCTCAAAATTTGTTAAAATTGAAGCTCATCATTGCTTGACATTTGGTAGTTTGGTAAGGGTCCCTTTTTGTTGGCAATTATAGTCACATCCAATCTTCGAAGGCTTTTTCTTTTTGGCTCGGGAACCATTTTATAGGTTATGCCAAGCGTTATGAAAACAATGTACACTTAGTGAAGTAATTATATTCTTGAATATATATATATATATATATATATATATATATATATATATATATATATATATATATATATATATATATATATATATATATAATTTCTTCACATTTTGTATCGTATTGTTTACGTAACAGTTTTCTTGCATTATCTTTCTGTGTCTATGTGACTTCGAAGTTGATCTTGCTGTAAAGCCGTTCATACAAAATTACAATACTATGATTATAACTTTCACATCACGTACCTGATGAAAATATTTAACGAGTCGACGGAAAAAAAAACACGGTAAGTTATGAAATTGATATAATGCTATTTTCAATTTATTAGATGTTTTTATGGGATATTTTTTAAGAATACACCGTAATATTGTTATTAAGAAATCATTATATACTTAGCGTAATCGCACGTACACCCTTCATTATCGTGTATATCTCCATAAAAATATAAGAAATATAATGCATATTAAAAATATCGTCCTTCTTTCATTATATTTTAATTTTACGTGAACAAGTGAGACGAAAGATTAATTTGAACATTTATGCTTAGTTTGTTGGGATATTCATGACATTCACATTTTGGAGGTGTACAAGTCAAATTTTGAGGTTTTGAAGGAGTACAAGTGAAATTTCGCCTAAACTATATGCATTTACGTACATACTAATTCCAACAAAGAACATTCTCTGTTCTTACATAAGACCCTATATATTTTCAGCACTCTCACATTTAAACTTCCAAATAAATCACCACTCTCAACAAATGGCTATTTCAACTCTTGCAAAAACTCTCTCCTTTCTTTTCCTTTTTTC
Organism: Luzula sylvatica; assembly: GCA_946800325.1. Lineage (NCBI taxonomy): Eukaryota > Viridiplantae > Streptophyta > Magnoliopsida > Poales > Juncaceae > Luzula > Luzula sylvatica. Next base: position 54,561,546 of record OX326961.1, on the reverse strand, counting down.
TTTACTAACTCGTCCGTCCTCAGCGAGCCCTCCTCCCAACCCGGTTCGCTGCACCGGCATCACGTCTGACTGTACTTTTACTAATGCGTATGGTGCATTTCCAGATCGGTCCACTTGTCATGCCAGTAATGTGGCATACCCCACCTCGGAGGAGGAGTTGGCACGTGTTGTGGCCAATGCGACCAAATTAAAGAGAAAGATGAAAGTCGTAACGAGATTTGCTCATAGTATTCCTAAGCTGGCCTGTCCTGGCGGTTCTGACGGAATCCTAATCAGTACCAGGTATGTCAATTTCGTATCGGAGGTTTTATGAGTCACATTATTGCTTTATTCAAAATGGTCACTCAATTTGAGAATTGATTCTTAATTTTTGGTGCTTTTATTTTTATTGAAAGTTTTATAAGTGGAGAATAAAGTATAATTAAATCTTGCCAGTGTAAGTTCCTTTGAAGAAGTATTTTAGTTTTTTTTTTTTTGTAAGTAACATATTTTTTGAGGACAAAAAAACAATTTATGACTACCATTTAATTATACTCATCTTTAAATTTGACAAAACAATATTTATGACAATCTCTATATCACAAATTGTAGAGCATTTAAATCAGGGACAATTTAAACAGCGAACTCTGTAAAACATATGAACTCGTGAAAAGCACATAGTATAAATGGCATAAATGAAGATTCGACATATGTACATAACACATAAGACATACCCCTAAAAAAAATCAATATAAAGTTTTTGCCTAATATTAAGTATCAATATAAAAAAAAGTAAAATATCAAAATACCTCTTATCAAGCAAAATACTAAAAGAAGGAATGTGAGAGAGAAAAAAAGTGAGAGAAAGAATATGGATTCCCTAGAAAATGATGAAGGGATATGTTTTCTTCCTAACTTCCGGAAAACAAAATGAAAAAAAAAAAAAAAACTAGTGAAGAAAATGAGAGAAACGTCTTTCATTTTGCTTGTTTTCTATTAAATCAAACAATAGAAAGAAATTGCAATCAAGATAATACTTTGTATTTTCCTTGTTTTCCCCTGAACCAAACATAAACTTAGAAGGGAAATTTTGATTTGTCCTCACGACTCCTATTTTCCATCATCTATGCATATTTTGAGAAGGATTAGTGAAGGCTAATTAGCAATCCAATTAACACACAAAAACGAATTAACTGTTAATTTCAACGTACCAATAAAGATAAATGCTAATTAATCATTAATTCATTTTTACATACAAGTTTGATACTAATTTGGTGTTAATTAGGTTACTAATTATCATTAACACTATGATGTCATTTCACAACATCAAAGATAAAAATCATGAATTTTGGAGGCCCATATGAGCTCTAAACTTAATATTTACAAACAAGACCTTTATATATATATATTTTTTTTCTTCAGGTATCTCGACAAAGTTGTAAGCACTGACAGAAGACTTATGCAAATAACCGTCGAGAGCGGTATTACCCAAAAGGACTTGATCGAGGCCGCAGCTCAAGCCGGTCTCGCATTACCATACACACCGTACTGGTGGGGTCTGACAATTGGTGGATTACTTTCAACTGGAGCCCACGGGAGCTCGCTGTGGGGAAAAGGCAGTGCAGTGCATGAGTATGTGGTTAACATGCGACTCGTCACTCCAGTGCTCGACGAGCAGGGTTTGGCGGTGGTTAGGATTTTGAAGACGGGCGATCCAGATCTCGATGCAGCCAAGGTGTCACTCGGTGTTCTTGGCGTCATCTCTCAGGTTCTCATAATAATCTCTCGTCTAATTCGTTAGAATGATGTATATTGATATCTATATTGATATTAAATAAGATTTAAGATAACTGATCGAACTTACAACTTTTATACTAAATTAAATAAAAAAGATATTCTTTTATAGATAACAAGATATAGGTCGGCAAATCCATATTGTTCACATGATTCTTGAACCTGTTGTTACCATTTTCTTCTGCGTATCTACAAAATAATTTTGGTAGAGCCCATATTGAATTTGAGTAGCAAGTAAAGACCAAAATTAATCAAGAATTGAAATCTCAAATTGATTTCCTTATGTACCTACTTGTACTGGTAAGAAGTATTTTACTTTGGCTGTGGACAGAGTGTGTGTGTGTATATATATATAGGGTCGGTTCGTTGAGATCTTATTTCGAGTCATTATTTTGAGTTCCAATCTTGACCGTAGATTAAGATTTGATCAGTGGTTGATATTAATTCAGAATCTAGCTGCTTATTATTTGTTTGCCCGAGATTTGAATTTCTGACCGTATTAATTGACTTGCCAAATATTTAATTTTTGTTTATTGCTTTTTATGTCATCTTGCCTTTCCTTGCATGCCCCTGCAAGGACAAGAATTTTCATGCATTTTGTTTTGCACACTAAGTACTCACTGATTGTTCACTTTAGCCTCATCTTGATCCAATTTTAAGCAATTAAATTATCCCTTAATTAAGGGAGTTGGTTCATCCTTAACTTCATCCCAATCCATACTTGATTTACCCCAATCATATTGTTACCAATTGTACCAGTTTATGTGGGTACCAGATGTACCCGTGCACCAGTTGATAAGACTTGAGAATAGACTATAAATTTGAATCTTCACTTGCAATATAACTCAACTGGACAAGCACAATATCAAAAGCATATCTACCATAATCCCAACAAACAACTGTGAGCAGTCGATTCATAGTTTACTGCTAAAAAAAATCCACAAAAAAATCCAAAGAAAAAATGCAAGGTCCAAAATATACTATTGAAATTAGTAAAATATATTTTTGTATATAACAAAATATACTGTTCAAAATATATTATTTTATTCATAATTTTAGTCATGTTAACATGTTGGATTCGACAGTATATTTTGTTCATTTTAATAATATATTTTGCTAATTTCATTAGTATATTTTGTCTGCGTGGATTAATTTTTTGGAATCTCCGTATGTGTGTGTGTGTGTGTGTGTGTATATATATACATATATATATATATATATATATATATATATATATATATATATATATATATATATATATATATATATATATATATATATATACATATATATATATACATGCTTGCTAAGGAGAATCCAAAAAAAGAAATCCAAAAAGAATCTAAAAAGAATCCACGCGTGCAAAATATACTGATGAAATTAACAAAATATACTGATGAAACCAATATGTTAACATAGTTAAAATTGAGAATAAATAATACATTTTCAATAATATATTTTGACAAATACAAAAATATATTTTGCTAATTTCAATAGTATATTTTGATTTTAGGATTCTTTTTTGGATTTTTTTTATGGATTCTTGTTAGCATTTATAGATATATATATATATATATATATATATATATATATATATATATATATATATATATATCATCCATCATTTTAAAAGGTTATTTTGGACATTTAGAAGGGTGTATCATAAATTTTATTTTTTATGGATATTTGTTCTTTCATGAACAAATCAAATTTCCTATTTAGCATATCATTTATTGATAAATATACTTGAAAATTTACCTTAAATACTAATTAATTGATAATTACTCAAAATATCCTTGAAAAGTGGTGTATCATAAACAAAAAGGATGTATTTTAGAACTCCCCATATATATATATATATATATATATATATATATTAACACTAATTTATTTAAATTTTTAGGTTACATTACAACTAGAACCAATGTTCAAACGATCCTTAACCTTCTCAGCACGAGACGACTTAGACCTAGCCGAGCTGGCACCGAAATTTGCTTACCAGCATGAATTTGCTGACATTGCCTGGTATCCCGGTCACCATATGGTATTGTACCGCCATGACGATCGCGTACCAGTCAATGTATCAGGAGAAGGGGTGTATGATTTTATTGGATTCAGACCAACTGCCACCTTGGTTCTTTTTGCCAATAGATTAGCAGGTAAATCAATTGAATTTTATTTGTCAATATTTTTGGGAAAGATTTCCACAATTGGTTTTGTAAATCCAAGATACCTTAAATACTAAATTATAACAATCTCATTCTCTGTAGAGGAGGCCCTTGAGATCACCAAAAACGCTGATGGAAAATGTGCGTACTCAAAACTCACCACATCAACTATCGCCACATCTCGCTACGGGCTAACAAATAACGGTCTTCTCTTCACTGGCTATCCAGTAATCGGCTATCAGAACAAGATGCAATCCTCTGGAGGGTGTGCCTTTGGAAAAGAGGACTCTCTTCTGACGGCATGTCCATGGGACCCACGTATCACGGGATCCTTTTTTCATCAGACAACTGTCAGCATCGCGCTGGATAGAGTGAAGGAGTTTATATTGGATTTGCAGAAGTTGAGGAACTTGCATGCGAAAGCTCTTTGCGGGTTGGAGCTCTATGATGGGGTACTCATGAGATATGTTAAGGGCTCTACTGCTTATTTGGGCAAGCAATCTGATATGCTCGACTTTGACATCACATATTATAGGTATGTGTTATTATTTATAGCTTACAAAAGATAGTAATGAATAATGATACAATATATGAAGCATAATGTTACAATTTTTAAAATTGCAGAAGCCACAATGCCACAAAACCAAGACTATATGAAGATTTCATAGAAGAAATCGAGCAAATGGCTCTGTTCAAGTACAATGGCTTGCCGCACTGGGGTAAGAACCGCAATGTGGCATTTGAAGATGTCATCAAGAAGTACAGGAGTGGTCAAGATTTCATTGGAGTGAAAGAACAGTATGACCCAAATGGGTTGTTCTCCAGCGAGTGGTCCGATCAAATTTTAGGGTTGGGAGGAAGTGTGGTGGTGATGAAAGAAGGGTGTGCCTTAGAAGGGCTTTGCATTTGCAAGGAGGATTTGCATTGTGCACCTGATAGCGGGTATTATTGCAGACCCGGTAAGGTTTATCAAGATGCTAGGGTTTGCAGCTATGTTGATTAAGCAACAATGGTTGAAGACTTTGGGGTTCAGTACAGATATGAAAAACAGTACAATTTGTAGCTTAACTAATAAACGGGTGGTTCAGAAATATAGAAAGGGATAAGTTGATATCGAAGAAAAATATTTTTTTTCTTAAATCTTAGGCGATTTGCCTACGCGAATTATATTGAATAAAAAAAGTGTGTAAATTACAACATGTCGTATCTAATTTAAATTAATTCTATTAATACAATTTCCAAACACTTTTCTCATATTATAATATGTCGTTGTGCCACGTCATCTCCCAATCAATAATTCTCTTACAAAAAAGTATTAATACTCCACACGCACCACCTCATACGGTGTATTATTTTCACTCACAAGTCACACTGCCTCGCACAGTCGCACTAATAGACACCAGAGGTTGGCGCCTCTTCTGGCCCCTCATCTCTCTCGCAGTCGCGACTTTTCTCGTGTTCGTCTTCTCGCTTACTATGCGCCATTCCGCGCCGTTCCGTGTTGTTCTCATCTCAAATCGTCTAGTTCTCATCTCGAATTATGCCTATCGAGAATTGGAGAAAGTTCAAAGCCTCTCTTCCAAATAATAATATAGAAGAAAGAATAATAATATAGAAGAAAGAAAAGAGTAGCAAAAAAGTAATATTTTTTTTTGAAGGAGGATCGACAATTTGTCGAGGCCTCGAATATATTGGATAAATGAATGTGATATATTTTAACATTCATAATGAGGAGAGAGAGAGAGAGAGAGAGAGAGAGAGAGTTTTATATTGATTTCGCCGGGACTCGAACTCACAACCTCTACAACATGAAAGTTTTATTGTGCTAAGCACTCAACCATCTAGACTATGCGACCATTGGCCTAAGAATTAAGCTCACAGTAAACCAATGCTATCGGAAAAAATAAATACACGGCCCAACTAAACAAGAATAGGAAAAAGTAAGAAAATAGCAAAATGAACAATTTCTAAATGGATGCCTACTGGAATTTATGAAAATAGCAAAATGAACAATTTTCATGCAAACAAGGAGGTACTCTCGCTCTGCTTCGGAAACATAAAATAGAAAATTTGCGAAATTATTACTTTTCGTTTAGAGTTTGTATTTTATGAAATAAGAAAAATATTATCTTATATTTTTGTTATGAAATTATTAGATGATCATGTCATGTATTTTAAATTTTATAAATGATAGATTTTATTTTGATAGTTGTAACTTTATGAGATTACAAAGAATTTTTGGATCGTACTTTTTTCTAAACTTTATAATTAATATACACGATTCATTATACTATAAATGTTCTATTATTTTACTCAACAATATTATATGCACTATACTTTCCAGGATAAGAATAATTATTTTTTCAATAGAGGTAACATGTTAATCATCATGTAAATATTTTAAAATAAAAAATAATGTTTAAATTTTTTTACAACAATATAGAAATATATGTTTTTTTTCATTTCCCATTTCATGGGATCATAAATATCTTTCTAGAATTGTGTACGCATTATACTATGAATTTATTTATATATATTAAAATTAGTATTATTATGACTTTTTTAGATATTAATATTATATTGAAATATACTATAAATTTATTTATATATGAAAATAAGTATTAAGATGAATTAACCATATTATATCTCGTTACATTATTGGCTACAAAAATTATATTAACACAAAATCTTGCTCATTATTGTGATTCGTTATACGTTTGGCTACAATATGATAAAACATGAAACCAAAAAATGACACATGTCACACTATTGTTCATTTATCATTATTGTGACTCGTTGACGATTGGCTACAAAAATTATTCAACACTAAATCTTGATCATCATTATCACTCGTTACACAATTATTTACAAAATTAATGTAACATGAAATCACAAAAAAGACATCACTTTCTTGTTCATTTGAATATTTTTAATATATATAGTATAATTTCAAGACCGCAGAGATAGTGATGTATGCATAATTTGGGATGCATCTAATCGGAGACTTCGTGGTCAGTGGCTTGATAGGTATTCAAAAAGTCTATGTAGCACGAATTTATTTACCGAATTAATCCCGAATGATGAGGTGGCAATGGGTCCATCTAATTACACCTCCACGTATTGGTACCAAGTCTAATTACCCCTCCAGATCCCACGCTCCATACATGCCCTCCTTCTCCCCAACTCCACCTCGAAGATTTCACCTCCTCACCCTCCTCCACGACTCCACCTCCTGCCTCCTTGTGTTTTCCTTCATCGTATCCCGTCGCCCTTCAGATCGACGCCCAACTTCAAAGCTTCGGGACTCAGCTAGACTTCACAGCGCACTGCCTTTAAAACTCACAGCTCTGAGACTTCATAGCGAGATCTTGTTCCGGCGCCGAACTTCACAACTCCGCGAGACTTCACAGGGCTGAGTTACAAACAATTTTTTTCAGTTGGGACTTCAATTGTGACTGGTACATATATCTTCAATCCTGTTAAATATTATTGAGTGAAGATAAATAAGAGATTAAGAAAGAAGATTGAAGACAAGATAAAATCGTTTGATTAATATTTTTCTTGCTTAAATTACATGGAGAGATTAGATCTCTATTTATACTAGTTTAAACTTTAAACTAATCTAAATCACACACATAAACTAACTTAATCAATCCTAACCATCCATTCTAAACCCACTAACAACACTAACTAATTTTACTTAATCATATCCATTGCATGAACAATGGACACCTCCATTTAATCTTCTAACAGCCCCCCTCAAGCGCAACCGGCGACTTGTCGACGGTAAGCTTGAATCCAATACAATTGCGAAAATACTCGTACCGGTTTGGCACCGGTTGATTAGATTTCATGAAAATTTTGTTTAATAGAAAGATATTTTTTTAGAAGAAGAAAATAAGAAAGAGATAAAATTGAAGTAGAGAGGCAGGGGTTAATTCATAAATTTGCAGGGTTATAGATGTAAGTTACACCATACCGGGTTATCGGATCTTGAGAAGGAGATAAAATTGCGAGAAATGGTGTATAGAAGAAATATTGGCGATAAGATTGCGAGAAGAATGGTGGAGACGGATTAGAGAAATGTACGAGTCCAGTACCTGTTTTGGCATGCGGATTGGTACCGAATTTGGAAAGAGCTTGGCACCGATCATGGGTACCAGATGAAACTTTCGATTCTGGTACCGAAATATGTTGATTGAATCGTAACCCTTTTCTTTTCGCAAAGATTAGTATCCTGAAACTTCCGGGGAAGGTCGATTTGGAATATCTTATTAGACCCTTAGTAGGCGAATCTATATTCGAGGGGAATTCGTCTGAAACTTGCTCGAATCAACTTGTATGTTCCCGATGCTTAGAAAACCTCTAATTTTCGCAGATGTTGGCTGAGTTCTTGATCGAAAATGGTTTATATTCCTGAGATTTCGCCAAAATTCCCAATTGCTCCTCTGAAGTCCCTTGATTCCGGCTCGAATTTGGTTTAAACCCCTCAATTTCTTTTGATTGATGGTATTGGGGTCGATTCTTGCGTAATTTTCTTGCTGGGTGTGCTCGGAATTGGATTCACAACCCTCAATTTCTCGGATTTGGGTTTCAAAACCCTAGAATTGGGTGGCGATGCTGGTATGGATTGCGATTGTGTAGATAGAGAGAGAGAGAGAGAGAGAAGATTCTTGATAATTGGCAGTTTTGCCTAAGAAATAGGGAAATAGGAGGTGTTGGTGGCAGTTTTGCCCCAAGAAAAAAAAATTAGATCGAATTTAGGTATTACCAAGAAAAAGATTGTTTTAGTTTGCTTAGACCATTTGATCAACGAGAGAGAAGAGGAGAGGTATTTGTTTTGACTGTAGAAAAGAAATAGGTTGAAATGAGGATTTGGATTGATTTTTAGGCAGTTTTGCCTTGGAAAAAGATTGAATTAAAATTAGGATCTAAATAAGCGTTTGCTTATGATAGCTCATGATACCATGTTAAAGTTGATAATGGAGGATTAAAAAGATATTAAGAAGAGAGAAAGATAAAATATTGAAGACAAGATAAAATCGTTTGATTAATATTTTGCTTGCTTAAATTACATGGAGAGATTAGATCTCTATTTATACTAGTTTAAACTTTAAACTAATCTAAATCACACACATAAACTAACTTAATCAATCCCAACCATCCATTCTAAACCCACTAACAACACTAACTAATTTTACTTAATCATCTCCATTGCATGAACAATGGACACCTCCATTTAATCTTCTAACAAATCCTTCGTGACATTTTAATTGGGGCCTATATTCGTGACATTTCATATTTCTAGGGTTTCATTTCAAAAATCAAATATATTCGAATCTTTGTTAGGTATAATAAAATTAATTGAAGTTCTCATATCAATTTTTTTTCAATATATTATACAAATATTACATAATACTCACCAATATACTATTTTCTTTGTATATTCCAGTCATCCAATGCCTCGTCTGGCATGGGAGTAGAACAGGATTGCAAGGAGAAATTCCTCGAACTTCAGAGGAAGAAGACTTTCCGCTATGTGATTCAAAATCGACGACAAAGGGCAAAGAAGTAATTGTCGAGAAAACCAGGGGCGCTATTGTCGAGGATTTCTTAGTCTACTTGCATGAGAACGACTACCGATTTTCTGTTTACGATTTTGATTTCGTCATCGAAGGGAATTGTCAGAAGAGCAAAATCTTCTTCTCTGCTTGGTTCGTTTTTTTCTTTTATTTTTTTTACTTCAAAGAGGAGGGTTATTTATGATATTTATTGTTATTCTAGGTCTCCTTTGAGTTCTCGTATCCATGCCAAGATGTTGTACGCAACGTCAAAAGATCGTATCCTGTGTGAATTGGATGGGATCCATTATGATATTCAGGCTACCCATGAAATGGAGAAATTCATAGGGAGCAAAACATGATACGATTAGCTTGAGTGGTTTGAATTGAATGTATGAGATTGTTCTAGGTTAATAGTCTGATTACCTCCATTTTATAAAGGTATTCATGATATTTCTTATTTTAAAAGAAATATAGGGACGTAAAGCTATTATGGTTAACAAATTAAGAAATGAAAACTGTATTATAAAATATACATATTCATTGGGCCTTATCATTTAGGGTTATCAAATGTATATATCGAAAATGATATTAATGTGTATAATTTTTGTTAAACCATAATGATTATGCAGAGATTCAACAATGTGTATAATTATAATTTTCCGATAGACCTTATCTCTTAAATGCAATGTATCAGTCTGGTACGATGCAATTTTGGAGACTTTTTATTAGAAAAATACAGTGAAAATGATTCTTATGTTGATTTAAAAACAATATTATTATTCCCGCAACATGAATATTATCCTAGTTGAACAACAATTACTTCTAAACAAACATAACTGTCAAATTATTATCTTCACATTACTCTTAAACAAACGATTATCTCTATATTACTTCTAAACAAACAATTCATTCTAATCATCCAATGAACCTTAAATTACTATCAAAACATTAACATAACAAAATCATAAATCATAAAAAAAAAGATACAACAAAACTCTCGACATGTCGTGACACATATCAAAAAAAGTCAAATGGATTTGGCATATTGCTTCTTTGTCCATCAAAACCGGTTGACAAAAATGGAACTGAAACCTTGACCAATATGTGGTCATAACATTTGATCCATATATATCGAAAAATTCTCTCGAGTCCCAAGCACGTAACTATTTAAGTCCGGTAATGATGAGCGGGTTTTTGGCGTGTTTTATGTCGTTGTGTTAAAACCCCGAACAATCAACAAAATTTGTAATCTATGTTTGTACAGTGGCAAATGTATAGATTCGTTCCACGAGAAGTATATGCGTCAAATAATGAATCAAAACTAGACAAGAAATAGCAAAGAAAATTCACAGAATATGAGTCCGTTATAACGGACTCACATTGCGTTACAACGGACTAGACGGTTGGTCCTTTAATTTTCAGTTGGTTATACTTCCGTTGTAACGCACCTAGAGTTTCGTTATAACGGACTAGTCAGAATTTTTGATTTGAGATTTGATTTGGGAGCAGTTTGATGGTTTGTTTTGGATTCAAATTTAGAAGTAATTAAACTAAGTAACAAGCACTAAGATCACACAAACAAACAAAGAAGATTTAGAGCAAAGAAAAAGATTCATTAAACCACGAATTCTTTACACAAATCCAATTCAATTAAAACTACAAGAATTACAAGAAAAGGAAAGAAAACACCTAGAGAGATGAAGTGAGCTCCGAGTCTCGTCTTGGATGCCTTCTCCGTTGCCTCGAGATGCTAGTGAGCTAGTCGCCTCGCACAACGTGTTCCTTTCGTACCAATCCACTCGCCAATCAAAGTAAGCTCCGTACCGGTTGAGTGAACTCGAGATTTGCAAGAAGTCCAATTGGAAGAAAGCTCCCGAGTGGAATAGAGTAAGCTTGACTCCTTGCTTGCGCGGATTCGGATGAAGAAAGCTCCACCTCAATCCTCGCAACTCGATCTTCGTCGAAGTGTAGACCAATTCACCGAATGAAGTGAGCTTCTATTCGGTGATCGATCTTAGATAATTTATCGTTCGTTCTTGGTAATTCTTGCGTGATCTTGAAAGATTCTTGGACTTGCTAAAAGAGAGAGAGAGAGAGAGAGAGAGAGAGAGAGAGAGAGAGAGAGAGAGAGAGAGAGTGCTCCGAAGAGCGGGGGAGGGGGGGGGAGCGGGGGGGTCTTCTCATAGGCCTTGGGGTCTTATTTATGGTGTCATTGGGGCTTTCCCTTTGGCCGAGATATGGGTGAGAGGATTGAGGGTAGTTGGGGGTGGTAGTTGAGGTAGGTGGGGCTGTAGAGTGGCAATTGTGTGAGTGGTTTTCGAGTAGAGTTTGGTGCAATCTCTTATGTTGATGATTATTTGCCTTCTCCTTCACACGTGTACCGAATTGGTCGGTATGATATATTGATTTTAACGGCGCGAGGAGACGAAGGCAACTACACTCTTGGATTGCCGAGAATTTCCACCTAAAACCTGTAATTAAGCAATAAAACACACTTAGTGAAGAAATATTCTTGTTATCTCAAATATGAACAATTGTATATATAAAGTTGTGATTCAAAAGGGCTAAAATCCCCAAATTAGATATCAAAAAGGTGCTTTATTTTCCTCTTATCAGGTAACACCTCATTGACGACATTCTGCAAAACATACGTGGAAATAGTTAGTACAATATCATAAAATTAATAAAACTGAAATGAATAAACAATTTTACCTACGATTTGTTTTTGTTTCTTCTTCTTCTTTTCCTGTTTTTTTTCTTCTTAATAATTATTTCAATTACTCCTTGGAATCTTTTAACCGAGGGTCTATCTCTTCGACAAAGAGGTACGGGATCAAGGATGGTTGCATTGTTGTCAGGAAGAGTAAGTCCATCTTCAATTTGGACAAGACTCATCGTGAATGTCGGTTCTAGAGTGTGGACCGATCAAAGACTCGCGCAACTCTTGTTCAAGATGATAATAAATCCAAAATTCTCAGAATTCAAAAGATGATGAAACTGTAACTAAATGAAATTGAAAAGACATGAAATTGAACATAATTCTCAAAATTAAAAAAAATCATGAAATTGAAGTTGCAACTAGGATGGGTCTGTAATGAATGAGAATTATATCATGATTGCTTAATTAGATGGTAATAAATCCAAAATTCAATAATAATAAGCACGGCATGAAGCTACTTGAGATCATTTAGTCTCAAATAGTTTTGATTAAGGCACAAAAGAATAGAATACTGTAAGGATTCCAACAAGAATCCTTACGAAAAGATACAAACTTGACGAAAAGAATTGATAAATCGAATAAAGAGGAAATCAATCACAAGCTTTACTCAGATTTAGAACTCAATCTTCATTACAAAACTCTCTCTCTCTCTCTCTCTCTCTCTCTCTCTCTCTCTCTCTCTCTCTCTCTCTCTCTCTCTCTCTCTCTCTCTCTCTCTCTCTCTCTCTCTCTCTCTCTCTCTCTCTCTCTCTCTCCACATGAGATCTAACAGAAAAATTGAATGAATACAAAAAAAAAGAATAAGAATGTTTTTATTCCTTCTTTCTAATTTTCTTCCAGTACACTGCCATGATGTCGATTTGTTTGGGGAAGAAAGCTTCTCCTACTCTCGGTCTTCATGAACCACTTCTTCATTATTGTAGAACATGTCTTGGTTCACCATGCAAGCCGTTAAGAACATAAATTCTTATCTGTCTCCAACTTACTCCTAATATATCACTAGAATTGATAACACCACCCCACTGTACCTCTATACAATCTTGCAACAGCCCTTATTGATTACCATTTTTGCAAATATACCCTAACTATTTCTTAATTGTGTCATGATCCTCCAATTCATGACAATACCCCCCTCTTGAAAACCTTGTCTCAAGGTTTAAAATTTGGATATTGACGCACAATTGCGTCATAATCTTCCCATGTTGCGTCCTCATCGGGTAGATTCGACCAACGAATTAATAATTGCACTTCGGCCATGTTACCCCTTTTTACCATACGACGATCCATGACCGCCACCGGTTCTATCCTCAACATTCCCTCCGTTCCGATGAGAGGAAGTGTTTGGATCGCGCTTCTTTCTTTGCCTAACTTCTTTTTTAGTTGCGAAACATGAAAAACCGGATGTATAAGAGATCCATCCGGCAAATTCAACTTATATGCCACTTCTCCTACCTTCTCCAAAATTTCATACGGTCCGTAATACTTCGAGTGCAACTTAGTACCTTTGTTGAGGGTCAATGAGGTTTGCCGATACGGTTGGATTTTAAGATAAACCCAATCTCCCTCGTCGAATCTCCTTTCGCTTCTCTTTTTATCGGCAAAAAATTTCATTCTCTCTTGCGCTTTATTCAAATTTTCTTTAATAAGTTGCAAAGCGGAGTGTCTCTCTTTCATCCATTCATCGATCGCGGCAACTCTTGAACTTGGACTCGACCCTAGCTCGATCCTCGGTGGTACATAACCATAAAGTGCCTCGAATGGACTACACTTCAATGAGGTGTGAAAATTGGTATTGTACCACCATTCCGCTTGAGCTATCCATGCATTCCACTTCTTTGGCAAATTCGCAACCATGCATCTCAAATACGTTTCGAGACATTGATTGACTCGCTCCGTTTGTCCGTCGGTTTGAGGATGGTACGAAGTACTAAGTTGCAATTTCGTACCATGTAGCACAAACAATTCCCTCCAAAACGTACTCGTAAAAATCTTATCTCGGTCACTCACTATTGCCTTTGGGACCCCATGCAATTTACACACGCATTCAAAAAACACCTTTGCGATTGTTTGAGCCGAGTACGGGTGCGCTAACGCGATGAAGTGTGCGTACTTCGTGAGTCGGTCCACCACCACAAAAATAGCATCCTTTCCGTTTGATTTGGGAAGTTGCTCGATAAAATCCATACTAACGCACGACCATGCCTCTTTCGGAATTTCGAGTGGTTGAAGTAAGCCCGGATTAGCCACATGCTCCCCTTTATTTCTTTGGCAACAATCGCACGTTTGAACATATTCTTGCACATCCTTTTTCATGCCTACCCAAAAAAAACTCTGTTTAATTCTTTGGTAAGTTGCGAGAATACCCGAGTGCCCCCCCTTCGGCCGAATCGTGAAGCTCGGAAATTATTTTATTTATTAAGAGCGAATTCTTTCCCACGCACACCCTTCCTTTGAAACGGAGAACCCCTCCGTTCAACTCAAAATTCGGAAATTCTTCGGCTTTGACAACGATTCCTTCAAGCACACTCCTCAAGTACTCATCAAGGTGATACGTCTCCTCCACTTCTTTATACCACGAGGGAACCACCACACTAATGGTTCGGAGTTCACCTTCTTCCGCACAACCCTCTCCTTTGATCCTTGACAATCCATCGGCCACTTTATTATCGACCCCTCGTTTGTAATGAATCACGTAATCGAACCCGAGCAATTTAGAGAGTCCTTTATGTTGCAATTGAGTTGTGACTCTCCCCTCCAAAAGAAATTTGAGGCTTTCGTGATCGGTTTTGATGACAAATCGGTTCCCAACCAAATAATGTCGCCACTTATCCACCGCTAATATCACCGCTAGTAACTCTTTCTCGTATGTGGATCGGCCCAAATTTTGTGGACTCAAGTGAAGGGGAATATCCTCGACCCCGGGCCCGCGCAGCGGAATGAAGGCCCGGTCCGATTCCCCGATTCCCGAGATCACGCCACGACTTCGAGGGTACGATGCAATTAGAAGGACAGATTCATATCGGTGCAAAATTGATTGCACTCGAAGGGTTGATCGCTTCCTTCTATCTCCTGTCACGTTGGTGACAATCCGCGCGTCCCATACCACGCGTCTTTCACCGTTTGTTGACTTCGCCGATTCGCTTGATTTCGTCTCCGACTGAATTCACGCGTCCGAATCGATCACAACTGAAAGAGCCTCAGATGTTGCTCCTCTACGTGTATCCACCTTGAGTCGCAAGACGTCGGTCACGGATGCACCTGCCTAGACGATGCACCGGTGAACTTGCTCGATCGAATTGATTCTCTATTTCTCTCTCTTTGCACCTTTTCACTCACGAAAGATCAAATCTGAATTTGCTCTTTTTAGTGTCTTTGGCAGAATGATTACTTAGTTAAGATGAGAGAGAAAATCCTATTTATATCTAATAGGATCAGGATTAGCCAAAAGGCATGTATATCCAATATACACCCTCTCACACAGAAAACTGCATGAACCTGGTCAGTATTCTGTCCAGACGAAATTGATACATTTCTCTGACAGAAAATCAACCAACACGAAAGTTGTAGATAATCTTATTATCTACACGACCCAATTTGGCCCAGCCCAATTGGAGTTCGTATGCAAACGTTATGACTGTTTTACTAACTGTATGTCATACTGTTGCATCCTTTCGGTATTTCACAGAAACGACACTTATATTTCGTTCATATGAAATATATTTCTACATGACGGTTATAGATAATCTAATTATCTATCTTAGCCAATTTGAACCATTCAAATTGGATTTTCCTACTGAAAGTTATGGCTACGAATGTACGACTACATTCGTTTATCCTTGTGTACACTTTTACGGTTGATCCTGAAACTGTATTTCCTTCATCAAGGCCTTGCTAATATATGCTAAGGGCCTTCTATCTTGCATTAACACCACGCCAATTCCGTACCCACAAGCATCGGTTTCGATCACAAACTCTTTCGAAAAATCCGATAATCCCAAAACCGGAGTAGTCGACATGGCCAGTTTTAATCGTGCAAATGCCACATCCGCCTTTTCGTCCCAACGAAACCCATCCTTCTTCAATAAATCGGTGAGAGGTTTTGCAATGGCTCCATAACCGCGAACGAATTTGCGATAATAACCCGTTAGGCCCAAAAATCCTCTCAACTCCTTCAACGAACGGGGTTTCGGCCACCTTGTCATCGCCTCGACCTTGCTTGGATCCGTCGCCACTCCCTCTTTTGAGATGATATGGCCAAGGTATTCGATTTGAGAGACTCCGAACGCGCACTTGGACTTCTTGGCGAGCAATTGGTTATCCTTCAATATGGCCAACACCGCCTTCATGTGTTCCACGTGTTCTTTTTCGTTCCTACTAAATACCAAAATATCGTCAAAAAAAACAAGAACATATTTTCGTAATAATTTCGCGAAAATACTATTCATGAGTGCTTGAAAGGTGGACGGTGCGTTGGTGAGACCGAACGGCATCACTAAATATTCGTAGTGACCCGAGTGTGTACGAAATGCCGTCTTGTAAATATCGCCTTCGGCCATCCGAATTTGGTGATATCCGGAACGGAGATCGATTTTGGAAAACACCTTGGCACCTCTCAACTCATCAAGGAGATCGTCTATTATCGGAATCGGGTATTTGTCTTTAATGGTTAACGCATTTAATTGTCGGTAATCAATGCATAACCGCCACGTACCGTCCTTCTTCCCGACTAAAATAGCCGGAGACGCAAACGGACTCCTACTATTTCTTATTACTCCACTCTCCATCATCTCCTTAACAATCCTCTCAATTTCTTCTTTTTGAAAATGTGAGTAGCGGTATGGACGCAATTGGACCGGTTTAGAACCCTCCATTAACGGTATCTCATGATCGCACTCGCGTCTTTGGGGCAAATATTTGGGTTCCTTAAAGATTTCTTTAAACTCCTCAATCAATCTCTCCAGACCCGAACACACATACCCGGATCCAATAACCAATTCCTGTTTTTTATGATTCTCTGGAATAGATAAGACATAATTCGATTCTTTCTTTCCTGGCAAATCCGGGAAAATGTTTTTAGAATTCTTTTCCCGGATCTGGTACAACTCGGCCTTTATTTCTGGGTTTTGTTCGAAGGAAACTATTTCCCAATCCTGGATTCTAGCGGCCCACGAAACCTGGTTTTTGGAGAACATAGAAACCAATTCTCGTCCCTCGATCACCATTACTGGTTTTTGATTAACCGAGAAACGAGATTCTGCCTTCAATACACACCTCTCGCCATGGCTAGAACAACTCACTGACCTCTTCTCGAAATCAAATTCTACAGGGCCATGTCGTTCCATCCAATCGACGCCCAATATCATCTCGACTGTACCTAATTCCATCACTCGAACATCAAATTCGAATTCTTTTCCTTCCATCACCCATCTCATTCGTTCACAAACTCCATCACATACGAGCTGAGCTCCATTGGCTACTGTAATCGCCAATGGTGTGGTCAAACTTGGTGTTAAACCCAACAATTTTACAAATTTATGATCGATGAAACTATGGGAGCTACCACTGTCGATTAAAATCGAGAAAAGACGTTTCTTCACCATTCCAGTCACCTTAATGGTTTGGTGATTGAAATTAGAACCGAACACTTCCGTTCTTATCTCCATCAACTCGGCTTCTATCTTATCTTCCTCATTCAGAATGATATCCTGATCTTCCTCTCTCAATTCGTTATCCTGAGGTGTTTCAACCCCTTCAATAGCCAAAATTTGATTTTGATTTCTGCTTCCCATTCTTCCTTGACACTTATGCCCCACTGACCATGTTTGATCGCAATGGAAACACTCATTTTTTGCTCGTTTTTGTTCTTTCCAAGCTTCCCAAGCTTGTCCAGTCAAGCGAGCAGCGTTATGATTCTTCACTGGGTTCGTTTTGTAACTCATGACCTCGTTTGATTTCCCTTTTTTCCAATTGAGAGCTTTTTCGTGGTGAATCGTATTTTCGTAAGCGTCTATGAGTGTTCTCGGTCTCGTAATCACTACCGCATGCTTCAATTCTTCCTTCAATCCTGTCATGAAGCAGTATTTGAACAATTCGTCATCCAATTGTGGGTATAGTTTCAATAATAACCCTCTAGAGGAATCGAACTTCTCCCAAAACTCTTCCACTGACTTCTCTTGCTTCAGCATGTAGAATTCACCAACCACCCCCAAAAGTAGGGTATTCTCAAACCTCCTGAGAAGATCTCTCGCGAACGTCACCCATGGAGGATGAAGATCTCTCGTGAACGTCACCCATGGAGGATGGTGTTCGGTCACATGATAAGCATAATACCAATCTTCGGCCTTACCGGTTAAGTATAGAGATGCTATATCAACCTTTTGCTAGTCAGGGATGTTACAAACTCGAAAAAAACTGTCACATTTTTTTAGCCATTTGCGTGGTCCGTCTCCATTAAAATTCTCCAATTCCACCCTCGATTTCGGCATGAAATCATTATTTCTTCCTCGGCCACCCTGAACTCTTCGATCCTCTCTGGGTTGATACTCTTCCTCATCCCATCTCTCGGTTTGCTGCCTTCTATTACTCCCTTCGGCTTCATTACTGAGGATTCTCTTCCCCGTATCTCTCCCTTTTTGTGCCAGATTAACGGAATCGATTTCTTCCATGTTATAATCAGATCCTCCCCTTTTTGTCAACTGAAGCAACATAGTTCGAATCTCCAAGAGTTGGCTATCCGTTCCCATCTTCATTTCTTCACAGAACTGCTTCACTTGATGGATCTCTTGGATTAATTGGGTTATCTGACCTCGATTTTGTTGTATTTCACCATTGATTCTCTTCAGCTCCTCACCTTCAGTAACAGATTTTTTCGCCATGATTGAAATCGCAGCAAAAACTCGGATCCGACGCTCTGATACCAACTGTAAGGATTCCAACAAGAATCCTTACGAAAAGATACAAACTTGACGAAAAGAATTGATAAATCGAATAAAGGGGAAATCAATCACAAGCTTTACTCAGATTTAGAACTCAATCGTCATTACAAAACTCTCTCTCTCTCTCCACATGAGATCTAACAGAAAAATTGAATGAATACAAAAAAAAAGAATAAGAATGTTTTTATTCCTTCTTTCTAATTTTCTTCGAGTACACTGCCATGATGTCGATTTGTTTAGGGAAGAAAGCTTCTCCTACTCTCGGTCTTCATGAACCACTTCTTCATTATTGTAGAACATGTCTTGGTTCACCATGCAAGCCGTTAAGAACATAAATTCTTATCTATCTCCAACTTACTCCTAATCTATCACTAGAATTGATAACACCACCCCACTGTACCTCTATACAATCTTGCAACAGCCCTTATTGATTACCATTTTGCAAATATACCCTAACTATTTCTTAATTGTGTCATGATCCTCCAATTCATGACAAATACGAGTTGCTTCAACCACAACCAACTAGCCATATGTCATTCAACTTAGTCCCAATCATCACAAATCAAGAGAGAAAGTAGAAATTATAGATATAATCTGCAATTAAATATAAAATTACCTTAACACGAAAAATCTAGGAGAGAGATCGGCAAGAACTTGAAGTTAAAAAGAATCTGATTTTGGCCAGGATGAGATTTCGTGGAACAGGGAAATTAGACTGAGAAATTTTTTGGGGAGAAAGAGTTTGGAAATCTGACGAATCACATACAAATAGAAATCGGCGGAGAAAAGGACAACACAAACCCAGCGAAGATTCATCATTCTTGTGCGACAGCTAAAAGAGGAAGAGCAAAAACCACAAATAAATGGTGAATCTAGTACAGAACGATGGATATGGGGAAGAGGTGAAGTCTTTTTCTCTAGACTTGGTACTATTACGTGGAGGTATAATTAGATGGACCCGTTGCCACCTCAGCCTTCGGGACTAAATCGGTAAAAAAATTCGTGCTACGTATACTTTTTGTATAATTATATGTAAGCTCGTATATTTACAAAATCATAAATTATTTAGATATAATTTATTTAGCCAGTAACAACTAATAAACACATAGTTAATAACAAATTAATTACTATCATATAATCACAAACAAGTTTTATTAACATTATATTTCATTCTCTTTTTGGTTTGTTTTTTCGGATTTAGTGAAATATTTAGTTATATACGATCACACAAACAAGAAAAAATACAAGAGATAAATTTACACTATCAAATAAAATCACAAACTTATAACCAAAGTAGATTGAATTGTTACCATGCAACAATTAAATGTAAATTATCACAACTATAAATCAATCTTATCAATTATGAAAACACGCTTCGCATGCGAACCAATACTAATTAATTCGTATCACTGGTCAATTGCAAATGCCTCGCTTGGAAAGCACCTCGTGATTCCCATAACAACCTTGAACTCGATCATTTCACGCTTAGATTTGCGATCATCGATGACTGTGATCTCCTTAACCGCCGTCCAGAGAAATAGTTCTTTTGCGTGCACTCCCTTGATGTTCTTTATGTGTTTTTTTTCCACGATTCTGTTTTATCATCAATCATATAAATTAATGAAGATATTTTCTTTTGAAAATAAATATGTAATTATTGCATAATTTAAAGAACATAATTGTGGAAAAAGAAGGAATTTTTATACATATTTTGTAAAATATGCAAGAATAGGAATATATATATTTTTTCATTTTTTATATTAGTGTACGTCATATTTTACTTTAGATTAACTAATAGATATTAAATTCATATAAATATATTTGTAATATAATTGCACGAACCCAGAGATGTCGGTGTCGTAATAAACCAATCTGTCGATCTTGTCGAAGTTGTGATATATGGCTTTTTTTAGCTTCGTCCAAAAATAGCCGGTCTCTTTGACGTGTCCAATCTCGATTATATCGGCAAGGGGGAGAAGACCGAAGGGAAGACCATACTCTTCGCAAATGGAACGTGCCCATTTCAGGCATTCCTCGCTATCGCGAATAATCGTTGCTCCTTCTCTATCCGCCATTGATGATATTTTTTTATTGCTTAGATGAGACGATGAATATGTTTTTTGGATTTATTTTTGATGATTTTGTGAATGAGTGAAATGTGTGAGGCTTTCTTGGATTATATAAGGAGGGATAAAAGCACATAAAATTAATTGCGATTATGAAATAAATTGAAGCAGGATAAAATTTGCTAGCAGAATCTTTGTTCGATTAGCGGAAGCAGAAACTTAAAAAAGTTAATCTTATAGTCATCAAACTTTAAAAACAACAAAAATATTAAATTTGGTTTTGCGTGTCAAATTTACCCATCCTTTTGTTTTGAATTATTTTTTATTCAATTTTTTTATGTCATGTCGTTTGGCTACAATATGATAAAACATGAAACCAAAAAATGACACATGTCACACTATTGTTCATTTATCATTATTGTGACTCGTTGACGATTGGCTACAAAAATTATTCAACACTAAATCTTGATCATCATTATCACTCGTTACACAATTATTTACAAAATTAATGTAACATGAAATCACAAAAAAGACATCACTTTCTTGTTCATTTGAATATTTTTAATATATATAGTATAATTTCAAGACCGAGAGATAGTGATGTATGCATAATTTGGGATGCATCTAATCGGAGACTTCGTGGTCAGTGGCTTGATAGGTATTTTGGGGGGAGTCAAATAGAAAACGGACTACTAAATTTCTTGGGGAGAGTCAATCTATAAAATTTACAGTGTTGTGTTGTACTGATAAAATATATTAATCTCTAGCCAGGCCCGGTCCTGCGATTTTGGAGGCTTTTGGCGAGTAATGACGATTGATTGTACGAGTACTTGAAAATAGAAAACATTAATCCATTTTATTCCAATATATTCAGCGAAACAAGTGGAATTTAAATGTGAATTAGAATTATATAAACAGTAGCAATGATTAAAATACCATCGTTTTTATATTTGATTAATTAAAACAATTAGCATAATTAATTCTAAAATTAACACAAATTATGTTTCAATTTAATTAAATGGATATAAGTTCTTGTAATAATATAAAAAAAAAAATTATATTAATTCAAATAATTAAGATTACAAAAAATAACAATATTCTTTCAAATATCTTATAAAACCATGGGTACCGGACTTCTTTTTTTACTTTTCAAAAGACATCTCCAATTCAAAACAATTATGCAAAAGCACCCATAACATTTTTTTATTTTTTATAGTTACTCCATACATTACAATCTTACCGACTTGAAGAGCAATCAAAGTTGGTACCGGTTTTAGTCTTACATAATTGAAGAGTAATAAAATGTTGGTACCGATTTCTCGGACGAGTCTTATTTAAACATTCTCAGAATGAGCTCTCTCTCTCTCTGGTTTTGAGTATGAAATATACCTTATTCGATATGTTTTGCTGTTTAGTACCATTCTTCACTGTTCAGTACTGACCAAGTTGGCGAAGGCACCAGGTCGTTGTTGTTTAGTACCATTCAACTGGATTACTAACACATTTTTTGTAAGGAACTATTTAAAAGAGAACATATTTATTTGTTTTTATTAAGGCCCATTTTATTAAGATGAACTAAATGACAAAACTGAAAAAGATGAAAAGAATCATGCTCACAAATCAGTCTATTATCGCGCTTCTTCGACCTATTATCAGGGGCAATTTTCACATGTTATTTTTACATACTGTTTTACAAACTAGTGGAAAAAAGGAGAAAATCAGGGGCAAAATAAAAAAAAATGACTCAAATCGAAATTAGTATCTTGAAACAGTACAGAGAGAATTAGGGGCGAAATCAACTCCTTCACCTTCTACCACGGCGAAATCAACTCTAGCTATATATATTTATTGTTCGTCGAAAATTTTGGAAGTGACATGGCCCCTCTCTTCCCCTATTAAGATCCGCCCCTGTTCGTGGTTAGCCTACAAAACATTATTATTTCTCTTTGACCGGTTCTTAATTTGTAATGAACATCATTTTATTTAGCCATGATATTTTGGTTGGCTGCCTCGCACATTAGATTATTTTGTAAGCAATTTTCTTGAAAAATACAAAGTTTAGGAACAAAAAACCCAATTAAAGAACTCTTTTCCATTTGTATCTTACAGCGCACAAAATAAATAGCATAACATTTGATAAAGTCAGGCCAGCCAATAGCAGGAAATATTTATCTAAATGCCCCTCATTTAGGTTACTAGGAATCCAACCTGGCTCGCCATCCCTAGTTGTGGCCCAGGCGATCATCGTCAACAAGAATGACGTAACATAACTACCGAGCGAAATCGTAACATACAAAAATGCCAAGCAAATACTTCTCATTGTATCAGGAGCTTGGTCGTAGAAAAAATCCAATTGACCAACAAACCAAAACACCTCGCTTGCGCCGAACAAAACATATTGAGGTACGAGCCATATTATACTCTTGGTACCTCGACCTTCTGAATCTGATGTATCAAACCATATACTTTCGCAATCTCTAATCGTCTAGATTCGACGAGAGCCGCAGATACCATCGTAAGCGAGGACAAAAACATACCAACACTAATCCGTTGAAGCTGCGAAAGACCTTTGTCTTTGCCAGTGAATCTTCTAGCTATTGGTATCAAAAATTTGTCGTAGAGAGGGATACCGATAAGGACGGCGAGAACCTCAAATGTTGAGAGAGAGGCTGGCGGAATGTTGAAAGATCCGATGGATTTTTTCATAGTCATCCCTTGTTCGACAAATGTTGTTGAGATTTGCCAAGTGACTATGGAATTGATCATGAGTGTTGCCATGATGGGGAGCATCCTTATTAGAATCTTTAATTCCTCCACCTGCGTTACGGAACAAACTCTCCATGCGTCGATCCTTTTGTTGCACGAAATATCAGAGGCCGAAACTACCGCCGCCTTGTCGAAAAACCTACAACCACAATTTTCTTTAAAGTTCTTGTTTGAAGTAGGATGTTAAAACTCAGAAGACGGTATTAAATTTAAAATACATACTGGAGATCAGTATTGTGATGCAATTTTTGACTTTCTTTGCTAATCGAGTCGTCGTGTTCTACTTCATAAAGGAGAGAACTATCGCTTGGCAAATTCGAATTGGACTTCCTTACCGCAGCGACAATGACCTGAGAAATTCTCGTAAGCGGACTTCCTGCACAACCACGCCTAAGCCGATAAATCCCAGAGCCGGACTTAAAACTCGCAATCGACAACCCAACGAATATCGTCGGGATCGTAACCCCTATTTCCCATCCATACTCATCTTCCAACCACACAATAAAGGTGCTTGCTAATATGGTGCTGATTTTCACGAGGAGCACGTACCAATTAAAGAATGACCCCTTTTGCGTCCTCTCTTTTGGGTCAGTTTCGTCGAATTGGGACGCGCCGAAGGATATAACACATGGCTTGATGCTCCCCGCTCCCAATGCAATTATATACAGTGCGGAAAATAGCACGATCTTCTTAGTAGAGCTTTTTTCCATTGAATTGGACTCGTCAGGAATAAATGTCGATAGAGTAAAAGTAACCATTCCCTGTAAACCAAAATTAAAGGAAAAAATAATAATTGTACTGAAGAGGGTATTAGTTCATAAACTTACAATAGAGAAAATTGCTCCAAAAATAAGAATTGTTCGGTAATTTCCCCAATATGATTCGGACATAAATGCCCCTAGAAGAGGTGTGAGGAAGCAAGTACCTCCCCACAAAGAGACTCTCCTTGCAGCTTCGAGGTTTGTTTCTTGTAGCTCTTTTGTGAGATAAGTGACGAGGTTTCTACCAATCCCAACATAGGCTAGATTTTTGCAAAAACTAATACCTAAAATATTTCGACGAATCTTGAAATATAATTTTAATTGGGATCCAGTCACGCTTAACTAGTGAATAAGAAAATGATAATATTTCATTAATATTAATAAGCCATTTATTTGTAATTTTCATTGAAAATCGATTGCATACAAGAAATTTCTTAATTTTATATTGTTTATATCGGATATGTAAAAATTTGAAATTTGAAATTTCATTAAAGGGTGAAGAAATATACAAAGAATGAAATAGCATGCCCTCCAGGTTCCTGTGTTGTGTTTGGATGCAGGATTTCCATTTATATCCACTGCTCCATCATTTGTAATTACATTCTGAATTGCATAAAAATGAAGGAAAAAAAGTCAGTAATCATTATTCTCGCATGAGAGAGAGAGAGAGAGAGAGAGAGAGAGAGAGAGAGAGAGAACCTGATCAACCAGCAACCTATATTCTTCTATCTCACTCAGAGGCTCCATTAGTGGTACTTCTAACTTGACAGGAAGGTAGGATTTTTCACAGATTATAAGTCCACAATAGTATTTTTGCACTCATTATTAGCAATTTTGGATAGGGGAATTCTTCAAAAATTTCCAACTGCAAATTACAAAAAAATCCCTATCTTATTAAAAAAATTCCTATCTTTTTTAGATTCTAAACCTGCTTCTTTCAAAAACCTTATCTTTATGTTGTGTTTAAAAAAATATTATAATAAATAATATATAGATATTTAAATATCAATAATTGTTGAAAATAATATTTTAATATTTATTTATTATTTATTACAATAATTTAATATCTATGTATTATTATTATAATATTTTAATATCTATATATTAAGTATTTTTTGTATTTTAATATTTATTTATTATTTATTAAATTATGGATTTTATAAAATAAAATTATGGAAATAGTCATTTTTATAATCATAACAAAAAGTTAGGATGTTTTTAAGAAAATTTAAATATGTTAGAGAGTTTTTGGAAGAAACAAAAAATATAGACGATTTTTGACAAAATAAAAAAAAATAAAAAACATTTCATAATTTTCAAAAAAAATTAGTAAAATTTTGAAGAATTAAATATAAAATTAAAAAAAAGAGGACAATACAAATATTGGATCAATAATAGCACGTGACGTACACCAATGGAATCTTGATCGCCATTATTCACAAAGATCATAAAATCTTTTTATCAAATATATCATGTAATTAGAACTTTTGACCTGTAAGTCACATCCATATTTTTCTGAAATTGACTAAAGATATTTTGTAGGAAAAATTTCAAGTAGCCCTATATATATTTTTTTAATTTGTAATAACCTCACTTTTTTGATATTTCAAAAAAACCCTCTATTTCTCATTTAATTGATAACCCTCACTTTTTTAATCAAAATATCTCTTTATTTGTTCACATTTATTTCTATTAAATCATTTTTTCATTATTTTTATTATTTTAAATTAATAAAAGAAATCATGAAATGTACTAAAGTTATTAATTTTGACCGGTGAAGACAAATTCATATTTTTATGATCTTAGAAATTGACTAAACATATCTTGTATGTACCATGCTAAGAATGAATAAATTTCTTTTATCTTTGATAAAAACTAAATCATATCTTTGCTCAGCTTGGTAGTTATTATATAACTAGAATAATACCCCGCACTACGTTGGGAGATTTTATTTTTTGTTGTTATTTTTTTTATTTTAGCATTAAAGTTACAATTACCTAAAAACAAATTCATTGATAGAAAGATTAATGTACGACGAATTCCTGCAAATTCATTGATTTTATAGCAACAGAAAACTAGTAGTTGCAGGAAATCGATATATGAATATCAGGAAACTATAATGCAAAAATTGTAAGTGTAGGATGTTTAAAAGGTGTTTGATGAAAATCATAGGATTAGATATAGGAAATGAATAAAATATTTCATAATTTTATTATAGTATTGTTATTGTTATTATTATTATTACAATAATTATTTTTTATAATAATAGTATTATTTATTATTATTAGAAATTGCTAAATACATTATTATTATTAATTTCTTATTACAATTATTATCATTTACTATTATTAATAATTGATAAATACATTACTATTACTATTATTATTACCAACCTCCCTTATTTTGAACTCATATTTATGCAATCTAATAATGTCACATTATCACAATTATTTCAACTATTAGAATATGACATGTGACAACATATGAACCATGTATTAACCTTTGATTGTGTGTAATTATATTTTATATGTAGATATTTATATGTCATTTATTTTACACATAGTTTTAGACAATTTTAGAAGACCACATTACCTAACACTGATTATGTGTCAAAATATTATTCGTTAGGTTCATGTTGCACAAGCTGTATTTGATTTTGATTTTTTGTTCACAATATGTTACATGATCAATTGTGAATACAAATAGAATGTGAAGAGTTTAAATATCTGACATTAATAAATTAATATATAATATCTTAAAACTGAAGAAAATACAGTTTTTGATCAACGGTAAAATGGTACGTATAAGGACAAAGGAACGCACGCGTTTGTGAGCATAAATAATGTGTATATTAGATGCACATATGTATATTGGATATACATAGTTAAATTGCTAAGAAACGATTTATGAAGAAAACCAGAAAATTCAGTTTAAATAATTTTAGTAAAACTGGCATAACATTCCGATAACAATTCCAATTTGAATGGTTCAAATTGGGTTGATTAGATAATAATATTATCTAGAACTTTCATCAAAAAATATATTTCATTTCAGCGATTTATCATTTTCGTTTTAATGGAATACCAAAAGGATGCGACAATTTGACATACAGTTAGTAAAACCGTCATAACGTCCGCATCCGGACTCCAATTGGGCTGGGCTAAATTGGGTTGGAAAGATAATTAGATTATCTACAACCTCCGTGAAGGTATGATGTCGTTTGGTACGATTTAACAATTTCGTTTCAACAGAATATTGAAAGGGTGAATGCAGTTTTATGTTTCAAAATGTGCATAATAGTTATACATACTTTTTGGCCCGTCCTTATCATATGTAGTTTATATAGGACGTTTCACTCTCCTATAATAGTTAATCTTGAATCTAATTTAGTCCAAAAATTAGAGATACACTTGTTCAATTGTGGAATAAATGTGAACACAAGTGAGAGAGAGAGAAAGGGAAAAAAAATGTTTTTCTCCATTAGAGAATTCAATCGGATCAAGACAACCGGAAACGTGTGGGCAGTTACATGTTGTGACCGAGAGACTACGACTCACGACGGATACGGATAGAGGAGTTCGCGCTTTGTGGCTCTTCGTTTGTGATCAAACCGGAGAAGTAAACGAGTAAAATGCTGTGGAATCGTGTGGGCATGGGACGCACGAAGACAACCGAAAACGTGTCAAGACGGTGTGAGACGTGTGGTATGAGACGCATGACTAGTCACCAACGTGACACCGAAAATAAGAAGGACGTAATTGATCAACCCGTCGTCCGTGATCAATTTCACGCTGGTAATCATCTATCCTTCTATGCACCGTGTCCTCGGAAAGGTGGCGAGATCTCGGGTTTTGGGAACCGGATCGGGCCCTTATATTTGCTGCGCGGGGCCTCGGATCTGATCGATTCCCAACAAAAACATACATAAAATATTGTTAGTATTTTAAATGATATAATTTTAAAAAAAATTAAGAAATATATTCACTCGAATTTTATCTTTATTTTGAGATCCATATTATCATATATTCAATATTTTTATCTAACTTAAAATTATGAAAATAATTATGTAAAAAAATATACAAAAATAAATATAATTACATTAATGACTTGTAAGCCTAATCACTATTATTTTCTAAACTATAATTGAAAAAATTACACATACTACTAAGTATGTTACATTTATATTTTTACTCAAAACAATTTCATGTTATTCCTTAAAAAAAATGCAATATATTTATTTATTAAACACAAATGATTTCTCTAACTTATATAATATTTTTCAATAATAAGCGCGGGAAGTAAGCATTGATTGCAAACTAATGAGAGTTTCACGGTCTTCGTGTGACTCATTCATTAGTGGTTCATTCGAACGATACTTGGACATGGTTGAGACTTAGCTAGTTTTATTGATAGTTTCACGAATTTCGTCTAGCTCATTAGTAATTGGGGCAAAGAATGAGATTACACACAAATAATTTCGAGTTGGACTCGATAGCCAATCTCACCAATTGGGTTGATCCAAATAATTTCGAGTCGAACGATTTATCAATTTCGTTTCAAGAGGTGTCTTTTCACTATATCTTATCCATATATGTGTGTGTATTCCAAAAAAATTCTTCTCTCCAATCCAATCAATCTATACTAGGAGACTTGTTTAGAGGAGAGAGAAAACAGGAAAAAAGAGTTTTTCTCAATTTGAGAGTTTTGTGAAGAGATAAAACGCAAAAAAGGCTTAAATGTTGAACTAGGACGATCATTAACTCTTTGTGAAGTTGATCAATCTTTGTGAAGTTGATCAATCCAATCAATCTTTGTGAAGTTGATCAATCACGTGGTTCAACTAGGAGGAGAACGTGCTAGACGAAAAAATATCGCTTCAACTCGTCGTTCATCATGAATTTGGTGAAGGTATGACTTAAATTCTTCCTTTCGTACACGAATAATATCGAAACGAGATCCTAGGTCACGAGAATCCCAACAGTATAGTGTGCATAATCAACTTACATCATCAAATAAATAACAATGAACTAAGAGTTCACAGACTAATTATTTGCAACAAATTGCAAATCAATGATTTAATGCAAGAATTTTCAGTATGATATATTTATATTTGTAATAAAATATTCCTGGATAACTTTAAGTTTGATGTACGACTCAAGTCGTGGTCGACCAATCAATTTCAACATTAAAAATTCAAGAAATAAGAAAGAGCATGACAAAAAAATTGGCAAAATAATAATTAGAAATGCTAACAAAAATCCATAAAAAGAATCCAAAATAGAATCCAAAGATCAAAATATACTATTCAAATTAGTAATATATATTCTTGTATTTATCAAAATATACTGTTGAAAATGTCTTATTTTATTCTGAATTTTAATCATGTTAACATATTGGATTCATCAGTATATTTTACATTTTGAAAAGTATATTTTGTTAATTTCATCAGTATATTTTGCACATGTGGATTCTTTTTGGATTTTTTTTTTTGATTCTCCTTAGCAAGCTTGAAAATGTTAATACTTCTAATGAAGTACGTTCTTTTGAAAATGTTTATTGATCAAAATTGACAGATACGCATTTACTGTAAAGAAATTATATTTTATTTATGATTATTAGAGTTATTGAAGAGATATAAAAGACAAATTATGAAACTAAGAAATTTGTCATGATACGTATCGGGTAATTTTTTTTTCATGGATTACAAATATGTTTTGATTTTGTTTATCAATAACAACTAAGATTTTTAAATAACTAAGGTTGAACATCATATTTTTCGAAATATTTGTATGCACGAAGGGGATAAAACAATACATAATGCATTTCTTTTTGTTTTTGATCATGATTTTGTGTTCTTTTTTTTTTTACAATATGATCATGATTTTGTCACACTTGATTTCTTGACAAGATTTTTAATGACACCTCTTATGTTACCTATGAAACATAATATTGTTGTACTCTTTCTTTCTTCGTAATTTTTTTGTCCAATTGAGTTTTTTCTAGTAAAGTTTTAACAATATATATATTTTTATACGTACAAAATCAATACGTTCGAGAAAAAAATTATAAATATGAATATATTAATATAACTTACTATGTGTATAATTATGTTCGAGTGTGAATGGTTGAATAATTTTGAAAATATATGAATATGAAAATATTCACATTAGACCATTCATTAGATCAAAGTGTTATATTGTTTATATAAACATGTTTTGTGTTTATTATTTGTACAAAATAATTTCAGTTTCTATGATAATAATTTATCTTTCCATATTTTTTTGATCTTCGATTTATAACAATTATGTGATACTGTTAATTAATCATATAATATATACGAATTATCATGTTAATTATTATACAGAGAATGTTCCGATGAAATGAGGGGGGCGAAGTAAAATTCCTCTTTCGAAGAAAGTAAATTACATTGTTTTTATTGTTTTTAGAGGGATAATTAGGAAGTAAAATTAATAAAATAAAGTCCGATTACGAGACGAAGTAGAAATAAAATCTGGAATTGACTTTTGTATGTTTGGAATTATCAAAATTCGAATCAACACTACTCAATTGCAAATGAGCCGCATAAATCAGCACATATCTGAACAATTGAGGGAATTATCAAAAATAACAGGGTTCGTGTTCAACCCAAAACATCAATAAACCTAAACTAGTTGTTTCCTGGTTCGTTTCTTCGCTTCGGTTTCTTCAGCTGGACCTCCATGGCGGGAGAACTCGACCTCGACGCCTTCCTCGCCTCCAGCGACGATGATGACGTCACTCCCCGTCATCACGACGTCAATTTTCGTCCCCGCACCGTCGACGAGATCCTCAATTCCTCTTCATCCGATTCCGAATCCGAATCCGCATACAAACCCCAGCCAAAACCGGAATCGAGATTGATAACTGTTCCCACTTCCTCGCCAGCACAATCTCAACTCGAAACCCCACCCATTATCAACAGATCATCGTCACTGGATCTCCCTTCTTCTTCTTCCAATTCCAATTCCAATACACTTTCGTCATTAGTGCTTAGAGGGTATAATAATAATAACAGACCCCTACCAGTACCAGTGTCAGGTCTTTTTCGCGGAGTGCGGGTTTTAAACCCGAAACCTGGCGCAGCTTTGGCGGCCGCAACGGCTGCATCAAGATCCGTCACTACTCCCCATTTAGCTGCAATTAAGTTAAGACGGGTCGACCTATCTTCTAGAAGCTTCCAGAAGGATATTTCTGAAGAATTAACTGCTTCTGAAGTGGCAGAAGAGCAAGGCAAGAAGATTGAGTCTTCTAACAGTGGTAATTTGGAAGAATTTAATAGAAATTCGAAATTGCAAGAAAAATATGAAGAGCGAGACCGAGATAATTTTGACTCGGAGATTGATGGGAAGACTGTGGAATCATCTTCTAGAAGCTTGGAGAATGTTTCAGAAGGCGAGAAGAATGTAGCTTTGGAAATAGAAAACATAAAACCGAATGAGAATTCTGAAGTACTCGAGACTAAGGAAGAAGAAAGAGAAGAATCAAGAGATAATTCAGAAATAATTGTGAAACCAGAGACTACCAATGTTGGCGAAAATTTGGATGAAATCGAAAACAAGGATCAATTTTCTCAGAACTCGAATCAAATCAACACAATCGAAGAGAATCCCGAAACACCAAAGTCTCCCAAACTCGAAACCACTGAAAATTCATCCCAAACAAATCAACAAGAGACCGAAGTGGACGATTCGATACACGAGGCGGTAGAAATTGTGAAAAAGGTCGAGAAAA
Organism: Luzula sylvatica; assembly: GCA_946800325.1. NCBI lineage: Eukaryota > Viridiplantae > Streptophyta > Magnoliopsida > Poales > Juncaceae > Luzula > Luzula sylvatica. The sequence goes on along the minus strand of OX326961.1, from coordinate 54,529,024 downwards.
AGCTGAAATCGTCAATGAAGCCCTTGGAATATGCCGAAGAGTTAGAAAAGAATCAAGCTTCGTATGGACTACACTACGAAGAGGGAGCGGTGGCTCAACCAATGAGATTAGAGGGAATTAGGCGGGGCCCACCTGCAGTGGGATATTTACAAATCGATTTAGACAATGCAATTACTCGAGTCGTATCGAGTCAAGGGTTTAAAAAAGAACACGGTACGCCTCAAGTAGTGGCGGTACATAAGAGCTACATAGCTTTTGGTATGAGTAAAGGTAGCGTGTTCGTTGTGGGTTCGAAATATTCGATGCATAGTTCTGACACCATGGACCCAAAGGTACGTTTTTCTTTTTCATTTCATATTTGATGATTTATGAAATAAAAAAGTCGTGACATTTTTACGAAATTGACCTTGTAGATGTTGGTATTTTCAAACCAAGGCGAGAAATCCCAAGTTCCCGTGACCTCGATATGTTTCAACCAACACGGCGATTTGATATTGGTGGGTTATGGAGACGGACATTTGACTGTATGGGACATGGCTAGGTCCGTACCGCCCAAACTGGTACAGGGCGAGCACAGTGCGCCAGTTGTACATGCATGTTTCCTCGGTCAAGACTTGAGCTCGACCAAGCAATACAAGGCTATAACTGGAGACTCTAAAGGGTTGGTTTTGTTGCATACTATTTCGGCTGGAAGTTTGCTTATTAATCGCTTCTCTATCAAGAGCCAAGTAATAATAATAAATAATGAATAATAATAATAATAATATCAATTTTACCCACATTATAACATCTTGAATTATTTACTTTACAGTGTTTATTAGATGGGCAGAAGAATGGGACGGTACTATCTGCTTCCCCTTTACTAGTAGAAGAAAGTCAACGCGGATCTGGATCCGGCCCATCTGCACAGGGGACCCACACGTCAGTGACAGCTGGCGGTCTGAGCAGCATGGTTGGTGGGGTTATGGGAGGAGGCCTCTTTGCCGAAGGAGGAGTCTCTTCTTTCGACGAAGAAGGTGTGGTGATTTTTGTCACCCATCAAAATGCTCTTGTGGTACGTGTTTGTTTCGGTACCGCCCGTTATACTTTTGGTACGGGATTTAATATGATTGGTATTGTTTAGGTGAAATTAGGTAATGGTGTGGAGGTTTACGATAAATTTTCCAGACCTGATGGGGTCCGTGAAGGATCCATGCCATACACTGCATGGAAATGCGTACCAGTCTCGCACAACACCGCACCGAGTTCAGAGGAATCGGAGAGAATTTCGTGGCTAGCCATTGCATGGGATCGTAAAATCCAAGTTTACAAACTGGTAAAATCAGAGATGAAAAAACATAAAGAATGGAGCATCGATTGTGCAGCCATTGGCGTGGCTTGGTTAGACGATCAGGTAAATTACAGATTTGCCCCTTAATATGATCAAAATTGCGTATTTACCCTTTATTTCACTTTTTGGTTTATTAACAGATGGTGGTGGTACTTAACACAAGAGGTCAATTGTGTTTATTTACCAAAGACGGGTCCGAACTGCACCGTACCGGCATCACGACTCACGATGGTTCGGGAATCGATGACATTGTCACGTACCATACCCATTTCTCGAATATTTACGGCAACCCCGAGAAATCGTACCACAACTCAATCTCGGTACGCGGCGCCACCGTCTACATACTCGGCCCCATGCATTTAATGGTTTCGCGACTCCTCCCTTGGAAAGAGCGAATTCAGGTGAGTTGTACTAATTGGAAAAAGACTGGTACGGTACCATTATTAACATTTTTAAAAATTGAATAGGTATTGCAAAGAGCGGGGGATTGGATGGGTGCGTTAGACATGGCAATGAGGATCTACGATGGCCACACACAAGGCGTCATAGATTTGCCACAGAAAATCGGGGAGATAAGAGAAGCCATTATGCCTTTTCTTGTCGAGCTTCTCTTGTCCTATGTGGACGAAGTCTTTTCCTACATTTCTATTGCTTTCAGGTACATACATGAATCTTTTCTTTTTTTCATGCTGATATTTCAATTATGATATTTTCTTTTTTTAAGGGGCCAGAGAGGAAAAGAGACGGAGATGGAAGAGCAGTATGCTCGAGTTGGTGGTGTTGCGGTGGAGTATTGCATACACATTTCGCGTACAGATATCCTTTTCGATACCGTATTTTCGAGATTTCTCGCTGTTCAACACGGAGGTAATGAATTGTTCCGTAATTTCAAAAAAGCCTCTCCCTGAAAATATATAATATTTTTTCATTTGACATAAAAAATTTATTGGAAAAACTATAGGCACGTTCTTGGAGATACTCGAGCCGTATATCTTGAAAGATATGCTTGGTTTCCTCCTTCCCGAGGTATATTTCATTTTTACATTTTTATTTGATTTTGCATTAATTATTATTATTTTTTTCGCAAATTTGAAATTGGTAGATAATGCAAGCATTGGTGGAGCATTACAGTGAAAAAGGATGGTTACAGAAAGTCGAGCAATGTATTCTTCATATGGACATTTCTTCCTTGGATTTTAATCAAGTATTTATCTATTTATTTTTATTTCTCAAGACATTTTTTTTAATATTAGCATTAATTTCTTTTTTTGTTTATTGTTTTTTGGCATTCTAGATTGTGAAGTTATGTAGAGAGCATGGATTATACGGTGCATTAATTTATCTTTTTAACCAAGGGTTAAATGATTATAGAGCTCCATTAGAAGAACTATTGACAGTTGTACAAAACAGTAGTGATAAAGACGAAGCTTCTAGAACATGCTACAGAATTCTCGTTTATTTGAAATACTGTTTCCAAGGCCTCGCTTTTCCTCCAGGTTTTCTTTTTTCTTCCCCCCCCCCCTAAATTGAATTATACAAGTAGTGTTATATTATTCATTTCTAATGAAAATATTTCTTTTTCTTTTGGGTCATAGGTCATGGAAAAATCCCAACTGAGCGTGTACAATCGGTCCGAAACGAAATTTTGAAATTTCTACTAGAAGAATCGAAATCTCAAAATTCGCAAATTTCTCAAACTTTTAAAGCTTCATGTAATATTTGCCCTAATTTATCCCATCTCCTTGTAATCACCACAGAAGCCACTTTAGAGGCCATTAAATTCGCCTTTACAGATTTAGAATCTACCGAAGAAACCGAAACCCTAGAATCTACGGTGCAAGATTTAACAAACACTTTAGTACAGATACTTGGTCTTGAAAACGAAACCCTAAATTCATTTCAATTTGATGAAGATTCCGAGAAAAATTGGCCTGTGGAGAAGGATTTGAGGTATTTATTAGAATTTATTTCCTTTGTGGTTTCTCAAAAGGGAGCTAGGGTTTCTACACGGGTTTTAAAGCATTTGGTAGTGTATTGGACCTCGCTGGAAAAAGGTTTAAATTTTGAGAAGGAAAGCGAGGTTTTGGGGCTTTTTAGAGTTTTGTCAGAGACTCAGTGGAATTCTGACGATGTTTTGGATCTTTGTTTGAATGCTGGTTTTCAACAGGTAATTTTTTTTTCTTTTTTTCTGTATTATTTATTATTTTTAATTTAAAGTCGATAATGATGGGAATAAAACTTGAAATGTAGGCTTGTGGTTTGATACACGAGAAAAGGGGTCATATTATATCAGCAATTGATAGTTATATGCAAGACGAGGAAGATCCTTTGCATGCTTTTGCCTTCGTAGATAAAGTTTTGTCAGGACAGGTGTCAAGCAATGAAGAGTCCACATCATTTCGTTCAGCTGTGATTTCACGTATACCTGATCTCGTCAAACTAAACAGGTGGATTTCCTCTCTAGTAACTTATTGGAATAGGGGCAATTTCATTTATACCCCTGAAAATCTTATTTGCATTTTCCTCTATATTATCTTATTTGTTTTAATTTTTTGATTTATTTATTTCAGGGAATGTACATTCATTTTGGTTATGGATCATTTTAACGCAGAAATAAATCAAATTCTTTCTGTACTAAACGACCAACCCGAAAGCCTATTCCTATTTTTGAAAACCGCAATTAATGTTAATTTATCAGGAAATTTAAACATGGACGAATTCAAAATATTGAAACACGACAAGGGTGTAGAAGTATATTTCGAGAGAGTGACCAATTTTCACAAAATTGGTTTTGGTAAAAACCCAATTCAAGCCACCCGTGAAATTGTTGAACTCTATATAGAGGTAATACATTCTTGTTTTAATTTAGTTATTCATTTTTAAATCATATATTCATAACAATATTTAACCTTTTTTTTTTCGTGTATCCTTTTTTCCCTCTCAATGAAGTTATTGTGCCGGTACGAACGAAATTCGGTACTAAAAATCCTACAAACATTCGATAATTATCGACTTGATCACTGCTTGAGTCTTTGCAATGAATACAACGTAACAGATGGATCCGCTTTTCTTCTAGAGAAAACCGGTGATGTAAGCGCCGCTTTAGACCACGTCATGGGGGACCTAAATGCAAAATTCGACGCTCTTGTTTCCTCCTTGGAGCATAATTTCGGCAACTCCGAGGGCCTTGATGATATATTAAAGACCAACGAGGTGTGCTTCTCTTCTATATATTATTATTATTATTATATTATTATTATTATTATTTTTTTGAAAAAAATGGTAGGCTTTGGCTGTTGTTGAGGTTTTGCATTCTTGCATTGGATTGTGCCAAAGAAATACTCATCGTAGAGATCAAGAGAAATCAGAATTGCTCTGGTTTCGCCTTTTTGATGCGTAAGCCCCTTTAAATTTGTCAAATTAAATTATGCTACCAAACTATTATTTTTATTAATTGATCTTTGTTTTTGTATGTTGATATCATGAAACTAGGTTTTCAGAGCTGTTAAGGAGATTTCCAGGTGGAAAAGGAATATCGATTTTCAGGAGGGTATTTTCGCAATTTGTGGGGGAAATAATCGAAGGCATGGCTCGATATGTGCCTCTTCCTGCAGTCATGGCCAAGCTTTTATCTGACAGTGCGAATCAAGAATTTGGGGATTTTAAACTCATAATTCTCAAAATGCTCGGAACTTACGGCTATGAAAAACGAATCTTGGTAACTAATTTCTGATATATTCTTTTTATTTATATTAAATTAAACAAAATTAGGTTACATTTTTTTTATTATTTTTTTAGGATACTGCTAAATCGGTAATAGAGGATGATACATTCTACACGTTAAGTCTATTAAAAAAAGGTGTTTCACACGCCTTTTCGCCTCAAAGTCTGTTATGTTGTATATGCAATTCTCCCCTTCATAAACCTTCCTTAAACCCTAACCCTCAAATTCGGATCTACACGTGTGGCCACGCGACACATTTCACTTGTGAATCACTAGAAGACGAAACTAAAATCAGGTATAAGGGAGAACAACAAGAACATACTTGCCCTATTTGTCTTCCTAAAAGTAGAAATAAGGGGAGTGATGGAGAGAATGGATTGATCGGGAGTGTCGTGCAGAACAGGAAACAGCCTCGTGGTTTGACAGGTGTCCAGCCTGATGTTGTCGAGAGGTCTCGTGCTTCTCAAGTCTCACGCGTAAGGAATTTTCGGAAGGGAAAATTTAATATTTACAAGGAAAACAATAAATATAATTTCGTTTTATTTTTATGCAAATGCAGTTCGAAATATTGAATCATCTTCAAAAATCAAGGAAGCCGTTCCAAATGGACACGGTGCCTCAGTTGAGACTTTCGCCACCTGTAATTTATCACGAGCCGATAAAAAGAGGTACCAATTTGAGAGGAGAAACGAGCAACTCTGGTACGGTAAAAAGCGAGAAATCGAAACGGATATGGCAAATCAAAGATTTCAAATCTAAAGGGTTTGCATCCAACTTATTCGGTGAGTATAATTAAACTAAAATAAAATTGGCAAAATTACAGTGGAGTCCCCGTAAAGCCTCAAAATATTTATACTGAAGCTTTTTATTTATTTCGGCAGGTCAAGAGAAGAGTAAAGCGCGATAACACTTGACTAATTTTAATTTGTGAAACCATTTTTGTTCACATGGGCGTTGTTTCCTTATTGTATATCAGTTTTATTTAGTGAAATAGTTTTTTTGTTCTTTTTTCTCTTTTTGGTCCATTTGGCCATCCAATATATAACTATCCATTAATGTATATTTAATAAATTTTACATATGATTTTTGGTCATCCAATATATAACTATATATTTTATAGCTTTCTCATATAATTTTGTGGGAAAAATCTTTGTTTAAGAGAAGAAGAAGCATATTGTAAAAAGTATGCATTATTGAAAATTTCTAAAGGGTCTTTTATTGTCCAGAATTCAAGTTTATGCAGTAATTAGGCATAATGTAGGGCTCTTTTGCAAGTTTTTCCAAATTTTAGTACCATCATTACATCTATGCATGGATAGCATCATAATTAGATGAATATTTACTTAGAACATTACCACCCAAAAGGTTGGCGTACCAGCGGGCAGATTTTCTCTCGTACCGTGTTTTCTGTTCGCTCTTGAAATCAACGCCATAGAGGCCATAACGGCTAGTATATCCAAATTGAAATTCAAATGTGTCAACAAAGGACCAAACAAAATAACCTTGTGTATTCGATCCATTCCTGCATGAGTAAAAAAAAGTTGATAAAATGTAATTTTGAATATTTTTTTGGACCAATATAAAAGAATGTGCAAAATTACCGTATAGAAAGAGCCAATGCTTCTAAATATTGCTCGATATAGTTTATCCTAAAATCATCTTCGTACGTTCTTTCAGGGGTCTCCGAGAAGACTTCCTCATCAATTCCTGAGATTATCAAGCGAGGGTAAAGTAGTCAATTCATTGCTTTGCATCAAAATCTCAAGTAAAAAAAAGGTCAAGCACGAGAAAAAGGCCCGCATCACTAAATTTGGTCCATAGTTGGGTTTTTTAGCAAAATGTTAATAACTAAATACATGTATTGAATAGTTGGAAGCGGAAAAAACTATATAAAATTTTGTTTTATCCTAATAAAAACTGAAAATTTAAAAGCACGTTTTGTACTCTAGGTTCTTCTTCTTGAAAAAAAGGTTGAGCACAAACAAATTAAGGAAAATAACTATGAACCAAATATAATTAATTTTCAAGGTGACCGTATATAATGCAAATCGTCAAAATTAAATTACTATAAGATGATATACCATTTTCATGGATCATGAGAAGGGGATTGCCATACTGTACTTTGATGTGGTCCAACAATTTTGTAAGAGCCCACGGCAATGGAGGTACTGAGCCGTCTGCGTTTTTTCGGAAATGACCCTGTTCTTATGAATATTTGCGTTATAGATTTAACCTGATATAGAGATTACATTCCATAAAATAATATCTTCGTTGTGTTCAAACATACACGTACCTTCGCTAAGTTCGCAAAAGGAACTGCATCCGAAATAAAAACACCTCAGCATTTTAATCGGGTTAACATTTTAATAAATTGAAAATTAGTCAGGTTATATGCACTCACATGCAGGTGATAGTTTCACGGCAGCATCCCTCACATAGTCGCGAGCTAGCTCCTCCAGTTGGCTCAAATCGGCTCGTGCATGTGAAACAGTATAATGGTTGATTCCGATAAAATCAAAAGATCCCTTGAGTCTTCTAGAATCTTGTTTTGTTAAGACTGGCAAGCGTGACCCCACATTCAGCCTCATTATTTCTGGATAGCTCCCATACACTAAAGGATGCATTGACCTGCCATTATCAATTAGGGAAATGTTATTATACTCCCAGAACTCATTCCAACGCCCTTGTCGTGACACTCAGGGTGGTCAATTGGAGCGATTAACACTCCAATTAACGGCAATTTACATGTAAATTGACACGTGAATTCAATTTAATATATTAATAAAGGTACATGTTAATTGACATGTCAGTTCATTTTAATGTGTCAATTAACTCCAATGAACCATCCATGAGTGATTAGCACCCTGAATTGGAGTGACTTTTGGGAGCACCATATATAACCCCATAAATATACTTGATGATCGTACACAAAGAAAATATGTAGAAAAAATAGGATAAGAATAGGATTTAACGAACCATCCAATATGGAAATCAATCATCCTTCTCGCAGCCGCCAGGTCCTCCAGATTTTCTGTTGCGGGCTCGAACCACCAACCTAACAGGGTGATCCCTATTTTCCCTCCTTGCTCCGTCTATAGAAATAATAATAATAGTATAAGATAATTTTATTTTTTAAAAAGTGAATTTGGTCATTTTGAAAAAGAAAGAGACCTGATATTTGTTTCTGTAGAGTGAAACAGCCGAAGCATGGGCCAGTAACAAATGGTGAGCAACAATATATGGCTCAAAAGTAGAGTTCCCATTTGTACAATTAAACGAACCGAAAGGATATGAACAACGTTGAGGTGGCATGTAGCCTTGATCATACCCGCCCAATGGTTCGATATTGGGCTCGTTTACCTGTTAGAATCCAGTATTTAAATGAGATTATACACTTTAACTGAGCGTTTAAGTAGAAATTTGATCCAGTTGTATAGCTAGATGGTCCACTATCATCATAATTTTACTATAAATATAATTGCAACGAGTTAATACGCAATTTTTGCTATAACATTACCGTTATCCAATGCTTAACCCGATCTCCGAATTCCTTGAAACATACATTCGCATATGCTGTGAAGTCATCTCTGAAAAAGGCACAAAAAATAGCCAATAAAATTAAACGACAAAAATGATAATGCATATGTAGAGAATGTACATAAAATTGGGGCTCAATAGACCATCGTATTTGTTTTGTAGAGCTAGCGGGAGATCAAAATGGTACAACGTGACATGCGGTTGTATTCCTACAAAAGAAAAAAAGAGATATTAAATAGATTCACTTATTTTGAAGCTAAGATTATATGGTCTCTGTGTGCGCACACTGTTTAATAGTAAACAGGTTTGAACTAATATTACATTACGATGATAACATGAGAAGATTAGTCTCCTCAATCATCAAAGCATTAAACTAATTAATCAAAAAAGTACACAAAATTTACAATATGCAATTAGAAACATATATATTTTGTTGGACGCATATTTTATAATATTGTCAAAAGATATAAATAAAAATAGTAATATTGTTTTTTCCCGCTAAGAAAATAATAGAGCAGCCTAACATACCGTAGCTTAGGAGCTCATCGATGAAACTGTTGTAATACTGCAGTCCCTTTGCATTTACTTCTCCTCTCCCATCTGCATTCATTAAGTTTATGATTAGTAATAATTAACTTTATTTCCAAATAAAAAAGGCAAATTAATTAGACTCGGAACTGTAATTACCAATGGGTCATAATACCTGGAATAAGTCGAGGCCATGCAATCGAAAACCGATATGCATCAAGACCCATTTTATGCATTAGCTTTATATCTTCCTACAATAAAATTAACCCATAAAAAAAAATGTAAAAATGTACCAAATTGACGTATGGAGTTAAATATAAATGTATTAGTACTTCAAGATCATATGAAAATTTACTTGCCTTGTACTTGTGATATTGATCTGCTGCGACGTCTCCGCTGCTATGGTCAATTTCATATCCTATCAAGAACAATAATCTGAATACTTTTTCCCTCTTTTGTCCAGTCACTCGTAAATTTGTCAATTTTTTATGTAGTTGATTATATTTTCTTGAATTGGTTTGAACAATTTGATATAAAATGTCTTTAAAAATTGCAAAATAGAAATGTGAAACCTAACCAGCATGGCAAAAAGGGTCCCATATGCTAGGGTTCCTTCCATCCTCTGCTGCAGCTCCTTCCACCTTCACAATCAAGCCAAATAATTTTACAAAACAATACATGCATTTAGTTTCTTATTAAATTCTTGAGATAGAGCGACCTGATATGCAGAGGCTCCGGCACCAAAGATAAACCCAGGTGGAAAGTCATCTCGAGAAATTGCAGAAACAGTGTTGATAGGCTTCTCATCACGGAGGAGGAGCAAGAGAGCAAGAAGAAGAGGCAGACTTAATAGGGGGGAGAAGAAACAGAGCATATCTACTCAGATGTTTCGGTCTCGAAGAGGAAAGAAACTATTTTCTTTTTTTTGAATGACTACTTATTACATATCTACAGTGTTCACTGCCACGTCTTGTGTATTCTCTACAGTGTTCACCGCCACGTTAACACCATTAATTAATAATTAACAATCAGGGGAATTTTCGAAAAGGGACTAATTCTTTTGGATATTTTAGAAACACCCTTATTTTCTGTATACTCCAAAATTAGTAACGAAAAGTTACTAATTTCTGGATTAAATTTAATTTTTGATGGTGTTAAATATTTTTTGGATCAAAATATCCTCGTGTTTCAGATTTGATAATTAAAAGAAATATTTTTCTTAATTTAAAGAAAGTTTGTTTGTCGATTCATAACAATTTTTTAACGCTCCGAGGAGCCCAAATAACGTGTTTTTGAGATGGTTTGGATCGAATCTTTTACTACGTAACTTTTTGCCAAATTGTACAAATACTAAGAAAGTTTTTATTTTCTATTCATAGCAATCTTATTACGTTTTGACGAGTTAAAATAACATGTTTTTAGATCTTTTGTATTGAATCTTTTACGACGTAACTTTTCACCAAATTTTACAAATACTAAGAAAATTTGTTTTTCGATTCATAACAATCTTTTAACTCTCTGAGGAGTCCAAATAACGTGTTTTGAGATTGTTTGTATCGAATCTTTTACTACGTAACTTTTTACCAAATTGTACAAACACTAAGAAAATTTTCTTTTCGATTCATAGCAATATTTTTACGTTTAGAGGAGTTCAAATAAGGTGTTTTAAAATTATTTGTATCGTAACTTTTACAACAAAAATTTTCACCATATTTTACAAATACTAAGAAAGTTTTTTTCCGATTCATAACAATCTTTTAACTCTCTGATGAATCCAAATAATGTGTTTTTGAGATGATTTGGATCGAATATTTTACAACATAATTTTTCACCAAATTGTACAAATACTAAGTAGTTGTTCGGCAACGTGTAATAAGTATGGATTAGTGGAAGTGATGAGTTATTCCAGCCGAATAGGCTTGGAAGTAAATGGATTAAGATGAGAAAAACCGGAATTTGTTTCTTCCAGGGGGTGATGGAATTGTCTTATTCCATGGAAAAAGCAAAGTTTTATGACAAAAATACCCCTTCTTATTCCATACTAACATCTACGTGGCAATACAATATATTTAAAAATAAAAAAAGGTATTTTCCCAGTCTCTTCTCTCTTTCGTCTTTCTCTCTCCCAATGAAGCTGCCACCACCATTCTCTGGCCATCTCCGGCGAATCTTGTGTTAAATCACAAATTCAAAAGTTATAAGAGATTGTATTCGCTTTTCTGTTTTCAAAGAGATCCATTTTGCTATAAGAAAAAATATTTGGAAGCAACAAGGTACCGAGGTCAGATAGGAACAGATTGGAGAAGGCACCGGTCTGCTGGCGGACGAAACAACTTCATCGAAGAGAGGTGCTGACGAACCAACCAAGCTCGAGTGAAATTGATTTCTTGCCAAGCAAAGGAAATGAACAATCTCGATTTCACATCTTATTGACATGATTCGATAGTTATTCAATTGATGGACATTATTGGGTATATTTTTTTTTCCTTTTGAATGATCTCAAAAGAATCAGAGCGTTATAACTTTTAGTTATTTTCTATCAATTTGTGATATAGTTGTATCCAACTATTTGGGGTCATAATGCTAAAATTACTAGTATTGGATCTTGAAAAGACTTATTGGATCTTGAGAAAACATATTGGATCTTGAAAATAATTGGCAGATCTTCAACAATTCTCGAGAGCTCGAGTTGAAAGCGCGATTATATTTCATTGTCTAATTTTAAAAGAGCAAGTGAAGGCCTAACAAGAGACACATCAAAACTTCAAAGGATGGTGAACGGAGGTGGAGGGGCAGGGGTGAAGTATGGCAGAAAATGGATGGATCGATCCGGCCAGATAGAGAGGAAGATGTCGGTGGAGGCGGTTGTGGAGAGAGAGATGGGGGAAGAGGGGCGGAAAGTGAGAGCAATAATTGTTAGGTTGCGGAATTCCTAACTAACTGCTACGTTGCGGAATTCCTAACTTACTGGTACGTTGCGAAATTGCTAACTTACTGGTACGTTGCGGAATTGCTAACTTACTGGTACGTTGCCGAATTGCTAACTGACTGGTACGTTCCGCAGTTCTTATCTGACTAGTTCATTAAGTGGTACTATATTGTTAACTAGTATGGTTGGTACTAGGGGTTAATCGTAATAATTGGGGCTATTTTTCTTTCCTAAATGGTTTTGTATTGGGCTGATTGTTAACAGGTATCATATTAAATGTTTTCTGAACCGGTACCAACAGACGGATCGAGAAGAGAGTACATGTAAATGTTTTGTTAGTAAAATAGAAAGTAATGTGATCAAATTTATTCATAATTAAAAAAATTATAGTACTAAACAGTATATTATTATTATTTTTTTTTTATTTTGAGAAAGTTTCATTTGATATAAATATGGCACTTTATTTTTGTATTTTTTATGTTTTGACAAAATTAAGTTGTAGAAAACACAATTTGTTTTTCTAATGACATTAGTTATATTTGCCAATTGTATTAATTAATCAAATGAACATATAAGGGCATTTTAGTCATTGGTATCATTTATGTCATTCTAATCCATATTGTTATGACATTTAGTTTGCCGAACGCACTTGGAATAAAATGGAATAATTCCTCTTCCGCTCTTCCATTCTTCCACTATTCCACCTCTCGCCGAACAAGCCCAAATAAGAAAGTTTGTTTTTCGATTCATAACAATCTTTTAAAGCTCCGAGGAGCCCAAATAACGTGTTTTTAAGATGGTTTGGATCGAATATTTTACTACGTAACTTTTCACCAAATTGTACACACACTAAGAAAGTTTTCTTTTCGATTCATAGCAATCTTTTTACGCTTTGAGAAGTTCAAATAACATGTTTTCATATCATTTGTATCGTATGTTTTACTACAAAAACTTTTCACCAAATTTTAGAAACACTAAGAAAGTTTGTTTTTTGATTCATAACAATCTTTTAACTCTCTGAGGAGTCCAAATAGCTTGTTTTGAGATGGTTTGGATCGAATCTTTTACTACATAATTTTTTCACCAAATTGTACAAACACTAAGAAAGTTTTCTTTTCAATTCATAGCAATCTTTTTACGTTTCGAGGAGTTCAAATAACGTGTTTTAGATCATTTGTATCGTATCTTTTAATACAAAATGTTTCACCATTTTTTACAAACACTAAGAAAGTTTGGTTTCCGATTCATAACAATCATTTAACACTATGAGGAATTCAAATAACGCGTTTTTTTAGATGGTTTGTATCGAATCTTTTACTACGTAACTTTTCACCAAATTGTACAAACACAAAGAAAGTATTCTTTTCAATTCATATCATTCTTTTTACGTTTTGAGGAGTTCAAATAACGTGTTTTTAGTGAAAGAAAATATGGCTTAAGAATTAACTTGGAAGAATTTATAAATAGGCAAATCTGCAATCAGAATTGGGCCAGTTCATAATCTGGGCCCGTTCAGAATTTAGGGTTTTAACCTAATTTCAGATAATTAGTTTTTAACCTAAATTTTGGGCTTATTCTGATTTTTATTAATTTTGGGCTTTATTCTGAAAATTAGAGTTTCTTAACCTAATTTTCGAATTTAACCTAAAATCTGCCTATATATATGATGAGGAATATCCTCGACCCCGGGCCCACGCAGCGGAATGAAGGCCCGGTCCGATTCCCCGATTCCCGAGATCACGCCACGACTTCGAGGGTACGATGCAATTAGAAGGATAGATCTATACCAGTGCCAAATTGATGGCACACGAAGAGTTGATCGCCGCCTTCTATTTCCTGTCACGTTGGTGACAATCCGCGCGTCCCACACCACGCGTCCTTCACCAATCGTTTGCTACGCCGGTTCACTCGACTTCGTCCTCGTGCGTCCAAGCGTTTTCACCGTCTTTCTTACTCGAGTTGATCACAATCGAAGAGTCACAAACGTCACTCCTCTACTTGTATCCACGGTGATTCATAAGACGTCGGTCACGGATGCACCTGCCTAGACGATGCACCGGCGAACTTGCTCGATCTAATCGATTCTCTATCACTCTCTCTCTTCGCACCTTTTCACTCACGAAAGATCAAATCTGAATTTGCTCTTTCTCTTAGTGTCTTTGCCAGAATGATTACTTAGTTAAGATGAGAGAGAAAATCCTATTTATATCTAATAGGATCAGGATTAGCCAAAAGGCATGTATATCCAATATACACCCTTTCACACAGAAAACTGCATGAACATGTTCAGTATTCTGTCCAGACGAAATTGATACATTTCTCTGACAGAAAATCAACCAACACGAAAGTTGTAGATAATCTCATTATCTACACAACCCAATTTGGCCCAGCCCAATTGGAGTTCGTATGCAAAAGTTATGACTGTTTTACTAACTGTATGTCATACGGTTGCACCCTTTCGGTATTTCACATAAACGACACTTATACTTCGTTCATATGAAATCGGATTTTCCCACTGAAAGTTTTGGCCACGAATGTACGCCTACATTCGTTTATCCTTGTGTACACTTTTACGGTCGATCCTGAAACTGTATTTCCTTCAGTCTCCCACTCAATTTCAGAACTACCTAAAAAGGTACTCATGCATATCCAATATGCACGATTTTAGAGAGTATAGCTCGTGTATCAAATACCAAGCTACGCACATCCAATGTGCTGATTTTATGATCAAGCCCGACTTAGTACGACTCGTTGTGTGACCATGTAGGTTCGATTAACGATGGCAGTAGGTTGTTTCCAATGCCTACGAGCTCATGAGCGGGATCTAGTCACTCCATCATAGCTACCCATGTTAAACGAATAATGATTGTGATCATTGTGCCTATCTCGAATAGCGGTTACTAGTTCTCTTGTTTGCGATATCCGTTAATCAAAAGGCATGGTAATAGTCATCCTTATAATTTGATTAACTACACTTATTCCCCGATTCCGAGTTGAATTAACAAATTTCAATCGATATTAACCATTAATATCATTGACTGCGGCCGCAGATTTCGTTAATCGACTCATCGAGCGGCGCCTAAGAGATATATCTTCCTTTCGGAATAAACACTTCCTATCTTGGAGACTCACATTAAATTCCGTGTTTCGGACAATACCCAATGATGACCCTTTTAACTCCCTGTTACGGTGAGCGTAAGATCATATCAAAGCATTGTGTTACGCACGTAACGCAATCAATGATCCCCTCAAGTATGAAGAACCTAAAACCCCATCCGTCGCAAGTCCATCTTTAATGACTAAACCATGTCATGGTCTCGCGGCTTCGGTCATATCCAATATATGTAACCTAGCATATATCTACGTTCCCGATTCGACAAACACCTTTGTCCTATGATTAGCAAAACATAATCATCTCCTCGGCTAACGTACTAGTGTACGCGTTCAGTCTATTCCCTTGTAATAGAAATGCTTTTCTCTTAAGCAAACTGACCCGCGACTAGGGATGTTTAGAAATGAAACTTTAAGTGTGACGGTTTCGCTGCACATGGTCCTCAACCATGTCGACGTCCACACAAGTTCAAATCAAGGTTCATGTAATCATATTACACAACCCCGCACACAGTTTTCATATAAGGTGAATGCATGAAAATTTAAGTAAACAAAATTTTTAAAAGGAGGGATGCATTCATACGGATTAAGTATTTGGGTGATACAACGTTTACCTATGGGTATCTCCATACCCACAACCTGCGAGGACTATCGTATTAGATAACTACACTCTACTCTCTTCTTCCTCCTCTAGGTATCTCCATACCCATAGTCATCGCATGACAGTCACGCGCGACTAGAGAGAGCGGTTTTGTAAACGGGTCCGCACGTTGCAGTTAGTGTTAATCAACATCAGGTTTGGAACATTTCCAATACCTACGATCGCATCATTTCATAAAATTTCATGGATCAATGAAATTTTCTGAGTATTGGCTAGAAGTGGTTGTGACCTCGGCATTTTTGGCTTGTACTATTGCGTGTCATGCAATATACAACCATAAATCCGATAACTCGTGACTACTCGAGTTTGGTCATGTATCCTTGATCCATACCGCTTCCTTTTGTGATTCATAACCACAATATACTCGCCCCCGTAAATAGAATCATTATTGGTCATGTGGAACCTTTCCACATAACCATGTTTTCGTTTAATCAAATCATGTACACACTTTGTGATCGAAAGTCGTGCTACATATTTGGACGTGCTAAATCTTTGGAAACTGTCGTTGTTATAACTCCTTATAACCAACACGTCCTCCACACAATTATAGATAAAATAAAATCCTGAATTCTTTTGTAAAGTATTCAAGGATAACATTCACCGCTATCAATACAAATCCCGATGAATTTAAATATACATAACCATTATGTATATATATATGTATAACCATTATACATTCACAAGAGTTAGTCTCATGGAATCGCATTACATTCAAACTCGTGTGATTCCTTGGATTTTATTGACGGTGAATTAGACGCTTCATCTATACGACATATAGCCACATACATATCATGACAGATATAATAGATCCTCACATCGAATGTAAAGCATCATATTTTTATTTTCGCCCTGCTTGATGTCTCACATCGAGCCGTAGAAAATTTCTGCCATTCGACATCTGTATTTAACTCTGCCAAGGAGTTATATACTGAAAACCTTTGTCAATAATATGTCGATATACGTGCTATAGTATAGAACGAGGAACTTCTTAGATCTATCCTATAGATCTTCATGCTTAATTCATAAGCGGTCTCGCCTAAATTTTTGTGTCGTTACAAGAAATATAACGCGGCTCCCACTAACCTTCATGTGTACACAAAGTTTCCATTCGTTCCGACAATGTTATAGCAGTTTATAACTTCATCAAAACGAATATTCCAATTCCTAGAAACTTTCTCTAATCCATCATATGGATCGTTAAAGCGTGCATATCTTATCCCCGATTCTTATGAATCGACAAAACCGTAAGGTTGTGTCAAGTACACATCCTTTCATAAAATTTCTGTCAAGAAATTCGGTTTGGACATCCATTTTGCCACATCACATAGTCATAATATGCGACCATGTCAAGCAGAATTTCGAGAATGTGAAAGCATGGCAACATGCGAAAACGTTTCTTCATAGTCCGACTATGAAATTCTTGAAACTCTTCGCTACGAGCCTCGCTTTGCATATATGCGTATTCCTATCCGTGTCGGTTCTCATCTTGAAAACCCATTGTCTTTTCACGGGTCTAACCCGGAAAGTAATGAAATCAAGTTCTAAACTTGATAATTTTACACGGATCGAATCTCAGAATTCATGACATCATGTCATGTGGAATCAACCTTTCATAGCATCCCTGTAGGATATCGAATCATCATATGATTTCGATCTATCATCATTAGCCACGGTAAATCCGTATTTACCAGCTTATGATATAGCCTACTTGATCTACAAATAATTCCTTTGTGTGTTCGACTCGTATTCATCAACTCTTGATGAAGTCGTGTCAACATTCATCGGTACAATGTTCATTTTCAGATCTCGAACTCTTTCGAGATTTATTCTACTCCCACTAGCCCACATAGAGATTAGCAACATTAAGTTTCAAACTTGTGCGCATCGAGTCCTCCTCCAAGAAGGCATCTCTTCAAGCCATGAAAATCTTATTTTCGTCGGAACGTTAGAACTAATACCCTTTAGTTTCCTAAGGATATATGTCATAAACGAACAATTTTCAGATTTGGGATTGAGTTTAACCGAAATAAATTTCGAAATATACTCACATCCACAAATCTGTACAAATGACAACTTCGGAACCATTCCGATCCATATCTAATATGGCGTCTTTTGTACCGATTAGAAGGTTTATGGTCCATATCATATATGCAACCATTCATTAGTGCCGCTGTCTCAAGGGCGTATCCCCAAAACATTTTTGGGAGATCCTATTGACTTATCATTTATCGAACCATGTTTAACATGCGTTCATTTTCTCTTTTCGAATACATCTTTAATGTTCCGAATAAAGGTAATCGTGAAACGATTCCACAATCATAAATGATCATCAATACTCATAACTCAAATATCGCCTCTTCAATCCTATCGAAGTGCGTAGCTCAAATACTTGCCTCCTCGATCCTATCAAAAGGCTTTGATTTTCTTGCTAAGTCGATATTGTATTTTGTTTTTGAAACTGTTTGAACATTTCAAAAGTCTCCATTTCGGCACGCATTAAACAGATATTACCATATCTACTTTGACCGTCCGTAAACGTAACAAAATACCGATAGCCTCCTCTTGCCTTGGAACTTATCGGAACATTACATCTAAATGTAATTTCCAATAATTCGTTGGATCTTTCTCCAACCTTTGGAGAATGATGCCCTTTGTCGTTTTGCCTAATAAATAAGTATCGCATTAATCAATCGGATCTAATTCGAATGATTCTAGCAATCCATCACATGGAATCTAGATACGCGTATCTCATTCATATAGCCAAGACGGCAATGCCAAAGGAAGCAATCAACTTCTAGGTTTAATCCTCCTCGGATTTCACCGTTCTTTGAGTCATTAGTTTGGACAACTCCTTGTCCGAACTTTCTGTTTGGAAAACATTTTCCCAAAATACCCTTAGACATACATTTCTTTCGATCCCTCCTTTGAATTACAAGGACATCCACGCATCTATATATATTGGATTCCTCGGATACTCCGAGCATCTCCAATTCAATTTTAAATCGCATCTCATGCAATTCAGGGATCGACTTATCTATCGAATGTATATGATATTCGGTCACGAAGATCAAATCTCGTACCATCAACACACGAGTGTTAATCAAAAACCCATAAGGCGTCTCAGAATTAATCTACGCTTTGAGCTGCATTGAACCATTCAATGCGCTCTAGCTCTTGAAACTATTTCTTGAGCGTTGCGTTTTACTTTCATATACACCCGAATTCTCAAAACAATTTTGAGAAATCTGCGTCTATAGATGCCACCACAAGGCACGTAATATTGTTCGATTCCTTCTTAAAGTGTATCGAACCCGGCTTTCTCTAAAGCCAAAGCCTCGAGCCCCGAATCTACCATTTCCGTGTCCAACACGTTCCTTTAAGTCTAAGAACTATTCTTTGACTATCAAGGATAATTACGGCAATTTCGGCCCAAAAGTCATCTATCATATCGATCTCATCGATATATTTGGTGTTGCTTGAAAATATAATTCTAAACGGATGATGAAGATTAAGCTCCTAACCGTGCGTACTTAATCTATATGCTTATATGATGATTATATGATAGTGTTATTTTATCGAATCGATAACCCTCATACCGATACGGGACTCCAAGTCCATAACATTCAAGACCCATATATCACGATCCTCCCACAAGTTGCTTTGGCAGACGAGTGGGATCTCGTAATTTAGGTAGGATTATATCCAATCGCATCCAATGCGACTCTTGAACCTTTATAGGATTTCGGTGATGGATCGTATCATATACAATCCCATTTCCGTGTGTGCATCCTATCTATGCCCCGAACTTCCAATCAAGTCGGCTTTGGCCTTAATCCTTACTGGCTTGAACGGTTAAATCACAACCATACTCAGCGTATCGTTCAATTAAACTACTAATAAGTCGGCTTTGGCCTTAACCCTTATCAGTCCCTATTTCACTCTTGCCACCCCGTCGATGACTACAATAACCCATGTCGGCTCTGGCCTTAGCCCATGTGAGACGTAGTACCGATCATAGTGGTTGTGAATATGGAAGGCATTTCCATGACTTAAATATTATGAGAGATCATGACATTCATGTTTAATAATTCGTGACATAATCATATTATATCACTATCACAAGATTTTCAAAATGCATATGATTTATTTAGGGAGACTAATTATTCTAAATAATTAATTATCTAATATGCTAGTATGATAGAATTAATTGATTAGAGATAAAGATAGGCCTAAAGGTATGTATATCTCATATACACATTTTCAAACAGAAAACTGCATACACCCTTTCAGTAATCTGTCAGAACGAAAATGGTAAATTCCTCTGACAGAAAATCAACTAACACGAAAGTTGTAGATAATCTTATTATCTTTCCAACCCAATTTGGTCCAGCCCAATTGGAGTTTGGACCCAAAAGTTACGGCCGGTTTACTGACTATATGTCAAACTATCGCACCCTTTCGGTATTTCATTAGAACGACACTGATACTTCGCTCAAATGAAATATATTACAACATGAAAGTTTTAGATAATCTTATTATCTAACTAACTCAATTTGAACCATTCAAAGCTGAGTTTGCTACTGAAAGTTATACCAGTTTTAGTAAAATACGGACAAACGAAAAGGTAAGTATATCCAACAGACACATTTTCAACCAGAAAACTGCAGACACCTATTCAGTATTCTGTTGAAACGAAAATATTAAATTGTTCCAACCGACTTTGAACGTGAACGAAAGTTCTAGATAATCTTATTATCTAACTAACCCAATTGGATGTGACTCAATTGGAGTTTCGATACGACATATACGGATGTTTTAGTCTCTGTATGTCAAACAGTCGCTCCCTTTCAGTATTCCATAAAAACGACACTGATAATTCGTTTAAATGAAAACACTTTCTGTATCAAAGTCATAGATAATCTCATTATCTAACTATGCCAATTTGATCCAATCAATTTGGAGTTTCCCACTGAAAATTATCTTAGTTTTACTCACTGTTTCGTATTCTAATTTTCTGCAGATTTTGCCGGTTCTTTCGTTTTCGCTCGTTTCTGAAACGATAAATCATGAAACCTTTTCACGATAATTTCTAGATACTCTCAATCAACTTTTGATTGATCTCTAGTGAATTCTACTTGTGATTTTTAACGAAATTGGAATCTCTAAATCTATCATCATGCAAACGGGTACGAACTTTGATAACCCGTGCGTATATCGAATATACGACTATGATTCGACCCTCGAATCGATGGCGATCGCTCTGATACCACTGTTGGGAATTCACCCATCTCCGGGCCCGCGCAGCGGATATGAAGGCCCGGTCCGGTTCCCTAAATCCAAGATCACGCCATGACTTCGAGGGTACGATGCAAAGTAGGATAGACGATTACCAGCGTGAAATTGATCACGCACGACGGGTTGATCGCTCGCATCCTTCTTTTCCTTCGGTGTCACGTTGGTGACTAGCCCGTATGTCCCATACCGCACGTCTCCCACCGTCTTGACACGCCTCGGGTTGTCTTCGTGCGTTCCATGCCCGCATGCTTCCACAGCCCGTTACTCGATTCGCTCGTTTCCGTCTCCGGCAGATTTCGTTCCTCCGAATCGATCACAACCGAAAGAGCCCCAGATGTTGCTCCTCTACTTGTATCCACCTTGACTCGTAAGACGTCGGCCGCGGGTGCAACTGCCTAGACGATGCACCGGCGAACTTGCTCGATTGATTGATTCTCTATACCGGAAAACACATTTTCACGGTTTCTCTCTTTTTACACCCTTTCTCTCTCTAGAAAGTTGTCTCATAATTCTCTGGAATATTCTGAATTAATTAACTAAATGAACCACACCAGATCAGAGAGAAAAATCCTATTTATATCATATAGGATTAGGATTGGCCAAAAGACATGTATATCCAATATACACTCTTTCACACAGAAAGTTGCATGTATCTGTCCAGTATTCTGTCCATACGAAATTGGTAAATTCCTCTGACAGAAAATCACCCAACACTAAAGTTGTAGATCATCTTATTCTCTACACGACCCAATTTGGCCTGGCCCAATTGGAGTTCGTATGCAAACGTTATGACTGTTTTACTAACTGTATGTCATACTGTTGCAGCCTTTCGGTATTTCATAGAAACGACATTGATACTTCGTTCATATGAAATATATTTCTATATGAAAGTTGTAGATAATCTTATTATCTATCTAACCCAATTTGAACCATTCAAATTGGATTTTCCTACTGAAAGATATGACCACGAATGTATGCTTACATTCGTTTATCCTTGTGTACACTTTTACGGTTGATCCTGAAACTGTATTTCCTTCATTAACATCCGTAAGCATCGGAATGTCGTTTCCTATGATCAAAATGTCGTCTACATATAGTACAAGAAAAACTACACGGCTCCCACTAACCTTCTTGTATACACAAGGTTCTTCTACGTTTTTCATGAAATTATATTCTCGTATAACTTCATCGAAACGTATATTCCAACTCCGAGAAGCTTGCTTCAATCCATAAATGGATCGTTGCAACTTGCACACTTTATCCGGACTCTTTGAATCGACAAAACCCTCGGGTTGTGTCGTGTACACATCCTTTTCTAAGTTCCCGTTAAGGAATGCGGTTTTGACATCCATTTGCCAAATCTCGTAGTCATAATACGCAGAGATAGCAAGTAAGATCCGTATGGATTTAAGCATAGCTACTGGTGAAAACGTTTCTTCATAGTCGACACCATGAATTTGTTTGAAACCTTTCGCCACAAGCCGTGCCTTATAAGTGTTCACATTCCCATCCATGTCGGTCTTCTTCTTGAAGACCCACTTACATCCCACTGGTTTAACCCCGGGAGGTGGATCAATCAAGTTCCAAACTTGATTATCGTACATGGATTGAATCTCGGATTTCATGGCAGATTGCCACTTATCGGAATCCTCGCTTTTCATAGCCTCGCGATAAGATGTCAGTTCATCATCTATGAATTCGACTTCATCGTCATTTGCCACGATAAAACCATATCGTATAGGCTCTTGACGAATCCTGCCCGATCTACGAACTGCGCCTTGTGCACTTGACTCCGGATCCTCAACATTTGAGGAAATCGGATGAACGTTCATCGGTTCAACATTCGTTTGCGGTTCTCGAATTTCTTCGAGATCTATTTCATATACATCCATTCTTTTAGATATAAATTCCTCCTCAAGGAAGGTACCTCCACGAGCAACAAACACTTTGTTCTCATATGGATGATAGAAATAATATCCCTTTGTTTCCTTGGGATAACCAACAAATAAACATTTTTCAGATTTGGGATCGAGTTTATCCGCGATTAATCTGCGGACAAAAGCTTCACATCCCCAAATCTTAACATAAGACAACTTCGGAACTTTTCCGGTCCACATCTCATATGGCGTCTTAGGTACCGATTTAGAAGGTATGCGGTTTAATAAGTATGCCGCTGTCTCTAGGGCATATCCCCAAAATGATTTTGGAAGGGAAGTTTGCCTCATCATAGATCGAACCATGTCCAACAAGGTCCGATTCCTCCTCTCGGACATGACATTCCATTGTGGCGTTCCTGCCGGAGTCCATTGTGGAACTATTCCACAATCGTTTAAATGATCTTCAAACTCATAGCTCAAATATTCGCCACCTCGATCCGATCGAATGGCTTTAATTTTCTTGCCAAGCTGATTTTCAACTTCATTTTGAAACTCTTTGAACTTTTCAAAGGTCTCCGCTTTAGTACGCATCAAATAGATATATCCATATCTACTATGATCGTCCGTAAACGTAACAAAGTATCGATAGCCTCCTCTTGCCTCGATGCTCATTGGTCCACACACATCGGAATGTATGAGTTCCAATAGATCGTTGGACCGCTCTCCGACCTTGGAGAACGGCGCTTTAGTCATCTTGCCAAGCAAACAAGATTCGCAATTCCCAAATGAATCCAATTCAAATGAGTCTAGCATTCCATCTTTATGGAGTCTAGCAATGCGTTTCTCATTCACATGACCGAGACGACAATGCCAAAAGAAAGTCTGATTATCAACTTTAGGTTTAATCCTTTTCGCATTAACGTTATATATGGACTTATTATTTCCGTGATCGAAATCCAACACATAAAGACCATTTTCTAACAGAACATTTCCATAGATAATAGAATCCTTACATATAGAAAACTCATTATTCCTAATAACGAATTCATAGCCATCATTGGCCAGTTTCGACACACTTATTATGTTCTTACATAACGTTGGTACATAATAACAATTATTTAGTACTAAAATAAGTCCACTAGGCAAAGTCAAATTAACTACTCCTACGGCAAACGCAGCAACTCTTGCTCCATTCCCGACGCGTAGATCGACTTCGCCCTTTTCCAACCTTCGACTATTTTGAAGAACCTGCATATTTCGACAAATATGAGTCCCACAACCGGTATCCAATACCCAATTAGTCATAGTTGAAATATTAACTTCAATAACGTTAATACCTGAGAGGCCGGTCGCTGAAACCGCCTTGCCCTTCTTCACCTCCTCAAGGTAAGACTTGCAATCGCGCTTCCAATGTCCAGCCTTGTGACAATGAAAGCACGTCTCATCCTTGGATTTCTCCTTTCCCTTTTTATCCGGCTTCGAACGTTTCTTAGCCGAACCGCCCTTGGACTTTGATCTCTTACGATCCTTATTCTGAATTGTGAGAACATTTCCGGCAACTCTTGCCCTGTTCTCTCCGGACGACTTCAACGTCTCCGATTCAAAATTCTTGAGCATTCCGTGAAGCTCAGGGATCGTCTTATCCATCGAATGCATGTGATAGTTAGTCACGAACGAAGAAAACATTGGAGGAAGTGCACACAAGATCAAATCTTGTTGCATAATCTTCGACAATTTCTCTCCTAGCTTCTCAAGACGGTCTATGAGAGCTTGCACCTTCAAAACGTGAGTACTCACCGAAGACCCCGAAGGCATCTTGCAGTTTACTAACTCCTTGAGCGTACTGAACCGTTCAATACGCTCCTGCTCTTGGAACATTTCCTTGAGCACAACGTCTATTATGTGCGCATCCGAGTCCTCAAACTGCTTTTGAAGACTAGCGTCCATACATGCCAACATGAGGCACATAACATCATTTGAGTCCTTCTTAAGTTTCTCAAACGCGGCCTTTTCATCGGCCGTAGCATCGGGGCCCGGTTCTACTAGTTCCGTATCCAATACGTGACTCTTGCCCTCTTGCCTGAGAACTATTCTCAGGTTTCGGTGCTAGTCTAAGTAGTTCCGACCCACTAGCTTTTCCTTTTCTAATACCGATCTAATCGATAAGGTGTTGGTGTTACTAAAAGACATGATCTACAAATGAAGTAAAATATTGATTACTAACGTTGCGTACTTATCTTATAGGGCTTATATGATGATTATTATATGATAGTGTTATTTTATCGAATCGATAACCCTCATACCGATACGGGACTCCAAGTCCATAACACTCAAGACCCATATTTTACGATCCTCCCACAAGTTGCTTTGGTAGACGAATGAGATCTCGCTATTTAGGTAGGATTATATCCAATCGCATCCAATGCGACTCTTGAACCTTTATAGGATTTCGGTGATGGATCGTATCCAATACAATTCCAGTTCCGTGTGTGCATCCTATGTATGCCCCGAACTTCCAATCAAGTCGGCTTTGGCCTCAACCCTTATTGGCTTGAACGGTTAAGTCACAACCATACTCAGCGTATCGTTCAAATAAACTACTAATAAGTCGGCTTTGGCCTTAACCCTTATCAGTCCCTATTTAACGCTTGCCACCCCGTCGATGACTACAATAACCCATGTCGGCTTTGGCCTTGACCCATGTGAGACGTAGTACCGATCATAATGGTTGTGAATATGGAAGGCATTTCCATGACTTAAATATTATGAGGGACCATGATATTCATGTTGCATAATTCATGATATAATCCAATTATATCACTATCACAAGATTTTCATAAATGCATATGTATTTATTTGGGAGTCTAATTATTCTAAATAATTATCTAATTATATGCTAGTATGATTGATGCCGATCAAATCGATATAAAGAACTCAAAATTCCAAGTTGTGTAGCCAAAGTTATCACGAAAACAAAATCAGCAACCAGAAACCAGTCCGTTGTAACGCACCATAGTCCGTTACAACGGACATCCAGTGTTATTGGCACTCCGTTACAACGGAAGTCCAGTCCGTTACAATGCTATTTATTCCGGAGATTGGCCAAAATTGCCAGAAACATGTCCGTTATAACGCAACCTAGGTCCGTTACAACGCTATTTTCTGTAAACCATTGTCCAAATTTCCAGAGACCAGTCCGTTACAATGCAACATACAGTCCGTTACAACGGACCAACTGCGTAGAGCTCCGTTACAACGGACCATTTCCGTTACAACGGACTCCAAAAGATACCCTAGGCATCCCCGCAACCTCGTATCAGATACAAGATCCGTTACAACGGACTCCAAGTCCGTTACAACGGAATATGCGTTTTTCACAGGCCTCCTCACACCCCCCGCATCCTATATAGGGTCCGTTACAACGGACTCCAAGTTCGTTATAACGGAATATGTGTTTTTCGCAGAAATTCTCAATTTCCTGTATCCAATACAGTGTCCGTTGCAACGGACTAACCAGTCCGTTACAACGGACTATGCGATTTTTGCGCTGTTCAGACTGTTTTCGCTCGTTTCCAAAACGATCAATCATGAAACCTTTTCACGATCATTCCTAGATACTCTCAATCAACTATTGATCGATCTCTAACGAATTTCACTTGTGATTTTAATGGAATTTGACATTCTATATATGTAACATCATGCAAACGGGTACGAATTTTGATAACCCGTGCGTATATCTAATATACGACTATGATTCGACCCTCGAATCGATGGCGATCGCTCTGATACCACTGATGAGGAATATCCTCGACCCCGGGCCCGCGCAGCGGAATGAAGGCCCGGTCCGATTCCCCGATTCCCGAGATCACGCCACGACTTCGAGGGTACGATGCAATTAGAAGGATAGATCTATACCAGTGGCAAATTGATGGCACACGAAGGGTTGATCGCCGCCTTCATTTCCTGTCACGTTGGTGACAATCCGCGCGTCCCACACCACGCGTCCTTCACCAATCGTTTGCTACGCCGGTTCACTCGACTTCGTCCTCGTGCGTCCAAGCGTTTCCACCGTCTTTCTTACTCGAGTCGATCACAATCGAAGAGTTACAAACGTCACTCATCTACTTGTATCCACGGTGATTCATAAGACGTCGGTCGCGGATGCACCTGCCTAGACGATGCACCGGCGAACTTGCTCGATCTAATCGATTCTCTATCACTCTCTCTCTTCGCACCTTTTCACTCACGAAAGATCAAATCTGAATTTGCTCTTTCTCTTAGTGTCTTTGGCAGAATGATTACTTAGTTAAGATGAGAGAGAAAATCCTATTTATATCTAATAGGATCAGGATTAGCCAAAAGGCATGTATATCCAATATACACCCTTTCACACAGAAAACTGCATGAACCTGTTCAGTATTCTGTCAAGACGAAATTGATAAATTTCTCTGACAGAAAATCAACCAACACGAAAGTTGTAGATAATCTCATTATCTACACAACTCAATTTTGCCCAGCCCAATTGGAGTTCGTATGCAAAAGTTATGTCTATTTTAATAACTGTATGTCATACTGTTGCACCCTTTCGGTATTTCACATAAACGACACTTATACTTCGTTCATATGAAATATATTTCTTTATGAAGGTTGTAGATAATCTTATTATCTATCGAACCCAATTTGAACCATTCAAATCGGATTTTCCCACTGAAAGTTATGGCCACGAATGTACGCCTACATTCGTTTATCCTTGTGTACACTTTTACGATCGATCCTGAAACTGTATTTCCTTCAATATATATTCAGAATTTCATTTTTCTCTCTCTTCTCTCTCTAATTCTGACCTAATTCTGGCCGCCGATTTTTTCCTCTTTTCCCACAATACGAATAGAGATCTGGTGAGTTTCAGAGAGAGATTTTGAGCAAAAACCTTGAGAGAAATAATCGTGACACCGGCTAGAATGGTGTTGGCGGTTCTGATCAGACGAAATCGAGGTGGACACGAGTAGAGGGAGTGCAAGAGCAATCCTTGATGAAGGTTCACGAGATCTGGAAAAGAAGGCATCACGTACTAACTTGTACGAGGTAAAATTCTGAATAACTCTTCCTTTTTGATGGTTTTTCGAACGTGATCCCGGTAGAATTAGGTTATACATGTATAAATAATTCCGCTGCACATCTCTAATTCATGTGTA
Organism: Luzula sylvatica; assembly: GCA_946800325.1. NCBI lineage: Eukaryota > Viridiplantae > Streptophyta > Magnoliopsida > Poales > Juncaceae > Luzula > Luzula sylvatica. The sequence goes on along the minus strand of OX326961.1, from coordinate 54,500,837 downwards.
TAACCCTACAGTGGTATCAGAGCAATCGCTCGTTAAAACCATCGAAAATTAGATTTTCAGATTTACAGATTAGAATTTTATAATTTGAGAAATTTTAGAATTTTTGGGCTAAATTGCAAAAATTACACAATATAAATTCTGTTGAAAATTGGATTTTCAGAAAATTAGATTTTCAGAATATATTGTAATTAATACAGATTAGATCTGTTTAAAATTGTATTTTCAGAAAAAATTAGGTTTTCAGAATAAAAAATGGAAATTCAGAAAAAATTAGATTTTCAGAATATATTTTGTAATTAATACATATTAGATCTGTTGAAAATTGGATTTTCAGAATAATACAGATTGGATCTGTTGAAAAATGGATCTATTAAATACATTTTAATAAATACAGATTTTCAAAAAAAAAAAAAAAAAAAAAATAGGTTTAGTTGCGATCGTACGAACAAAATTCTGGACAACAAAAAAAATTTCTGTCAAAAATGCCCAATAATTTAAAATTTCCAATTTATAAATTCAATTCGGTATAGCATATAGCCTAAAACGGGGATGATTGTTTGTGAATGCTTGTATTTTGTGTTGTGTGGGGGCCGGTGAGCTTTCCAAATTGTAATGTATTTTATTGTGGGGATCAGTGAGTCTTCCAAAGTTGTAATAAAATAGGTTTAGTTTTGAAGCGCGAATCAAGGCAAGACGACACAACACGACACGGAGATTGGATCTTCAAAGCAAGAAGTCATCTTGGGTTTTAGGGTTGGGAATTTAGGGTTTTATGATTGCTCATAAAACTAAAAGGCATATATGCTATACCGTACAATTTTTTTTTGTTTTTGTTTTGTGCATGAATAAAAAAAAATAAAAGTTAAATAAATGATTTTATGAAAAGAAAATCCTCCCACGTAATTATCAAGTAACTTGCCTCCCAAAGTGGAACCTTCGAAACTAGTATTTGTTTATTTGTGTTTCATGGCCTTAGTCTGACACAGATTTACACGTATGTAACAAGAAGAAATGCATTGATTAGGACTTGACGTGTTGCACGGCTTTAGCCTGGCATGTCAATTCGCTAATTGAATGATACTCCATTTGTGGTTTGGACTTGACCAATTAGCTAGCTAGGCTAGTATTTGGGGCAAGGAGTGAGGTACACACACTCTGGTTTTGAGTTGGACTCAATACCGGACCTCGCGAATAAAGCAAGAATCGTCTTAGAGATGATTGGACATCGTCCTACCCAACGTGACATGTTTTCTGAGTTGTTGGCCATAGTCACCTTAGAAATACGTTAAATAGGGATCTTGTCCATTATGAGATTTAAGGTATCAAATCTCCGTTTCAATAGTGGGGCTATTTGAAATGATAAAATAATGGGTATTTCAAGTTGTTTAAAAATGAATTTTAATATATGAAAGACCACGTTATTAATTACATTATTTTTCAAAATTGTAGATTTCATGGCTTTACCAAGTAATAACCGGTTTAGTTTGCGTTCCATTTTGGAAAAGAAACGAATGAACGGAAAGAACTTTCTTGACTGGCAGAGCAATCTGGGATTCGTTCTGAAACAGGAAGGAAAGGCACATGTCTTGGAGACGCCTATCCCTCATGTGCCAGGGGATGACGCAACTGGGGATGCCATATTCGAATATCAGGCCATGATGGATGATTCGAATGATGTCACATGCCTCATGTTGGCTACTATGACTCCTGAATATCAAATCCAGTTTGAGAAACAGGATGCATACGAGATTATGAAACAACTCAGGGAGATGCTTCAGGTTCAAGCAAGGGTGGAGAAGTATCAAGCTCTTGGCAATGCGACGCAATGCAAGATGCAAGAGGGTAAACCCGTTAGCTCTCATCTTCTCAAGATGAAAGGATATTTCGATCATCTTGAGAGGCTTGGCATGAAATTCGAGTTGGAGTTACAAACTGATTTGATCATGTTGGCACTGCCACCGAGCTTCGATTCGTTAATTTTGCATTTCCACATGTTGGACATGACAAGGACCATTCCCCAGCTTTTCGGAATGCTCAGAACATTCGAAAGTGACAGGAAACCGCGGTACATGAAGTCTAGGACTTCGGAAGTATTGGTGGTTGAAGGGAAGAGTCCAAGCAATGGGAACAAAAACAAGAAGAGGAAGGCAAAGGGCAACAAGGTTGCGCCTAAGCCCGTGAGCAAGAAAGCCAAGGATGACAAGAAGTGTTTCCACTGTCTCAAGGAGGAGCATTGGAAGCGTGATTGCGAGATCTTCCTGAGGGAGAGCAAGCAAAAGACCGCTTCCTCGGACACACCGGCATCAGGTATTTCCGTTATCGATTCTTATTTCTTTACTTTATCATCATGGGTGTTGGACACTGGATGTGGGACTCATATTTGTAATAATATGCAGGGCCTAAGAAGTAGAAGATCGTTGATTCGTGGCGAAGTTGATTTACGCGTCGGGAATGGAGCTCGAGTAGCAGCATTAGCCGAAGGGACGTATGCTTTAACTTTGCCAAATGGACTTATTTTAGTTTTGGATAATTGTTGTTATGTACCTACTTTGAGTAGGAGTATTATTTCTGTTTCGAGACTTATTGCGGATGGATATGAATTAGTTATTGGTACTAATGATTGTTTTATTCGCAAGAATGACATTTTCTTTAGTAATGTTCTAGTTGAAAATGGTTTATATGTCTTGGATTTAGAAAATAACAACAATAATCAGTCCATTTATAACATAAATACCACTCAAACTAATGAAACATACTCATGGCATTGTCGTCTCGGACACATAAACGAGAAACGCATTGCTAGACTCCAAAAGGATGGAGTGCTAGATTCTTTTGATTTAAAGTCAATAGAAAATTGCGAATCTTGTTTGATGGGTAAGATGACAAAGACACCTTTTTCCAAGAAAGGAGAAAGATCGAAAGATGTGTTGGCCCTCATACATTCCGATGTATGTGGACCGATGAGTGTCGAGGCCAGAAATGGCTATCGCTACTTCGTGACTTTTACTGACGATTATAGTAGATATGGATATCTATACTTAATGCGTCACAAAAGTGAAACTTTTGAGAAATTCAAAGAGTTTCAACACGAGGTAGAACTTCAACTGGGCAAGAAAGTAAAAGCCATTCGATCGGATCGAGGTGGCGAATACTTAAGCTATGAGTTTGAGGATTATCTTTGAGATTGTGGTATAGTATCACAATGGACTCCACCCGGTACACCCCAATGGAATGGAGTGTCCGATAGGAGGAATCGGACTTTGTTAGACATGGTTCGCTCGATGATGAGTCGAACAGATTTGCCAAAGTCATTTTGGGGTTTCGCGCTTCAAACGGCTGCTCATATACTGAATAGAGTTCCGTCCAAATCGGTTGAAAAGACACCATATGAATTATGGCATGGCAAGGTGCCATCATTGTCTTATCTTAAGATTTGGGGTTGCGAGGCATACGTCAAAAGATTATTGACGGAAAAATCGAGCCAAGATCAGACAAGTGTTTATTTGTGGGGTATGCTCAAGAAACAAGAGGATATTACTTTTACTTGCCTAGCGAAAACAAGGTTTTCGTGGCTCGACGAGGACACTTCTTAGAGAAGGAATTCCTAGATCGTCAAGCCAGTGGGAGTAAAATTGATCTCGAAGAAATTCGAGAACCACAAAGTGAACAGGTTGATTTGGAACAAGATTCTGAGTTACCATTGGATGGTGAACCAGAATCTAATATACAAGCTCTACGTAGATCTGGTAGGATTCGTCAAGAACCTGAGAGATATGGATTTCTCATTAGTAATGACGATGATGAGTTGACTCTAGATGATGAGCCAACCTCCTACAAAGGTGCTATGTCTAGCTTGGATTCCTCGAAATGGCATGACGCCATGAAAACCGAGATCCAGTCCATGTATGATAATAAGGTTTGGAATCTTATTGATCTACCTAATGGTGCTAAGACCGTTGGGTGCAAATGGGTTTTCAAGAAGAAAACCGACATGGATGGTAATGTACGCACTTTTAAAGCAAGACTCGTGGCGAAAGGTTTCAAGCAAATTCATGGTATAGACTATGATGAAACGTTTTCTCCAGTAGCCATGTTTAAAAGTATTCGCATTCTTCTAGCGATAGCTGCATATCACGATTATGAGATATGGCAGATGGATGTAAAAACTGCTTTCCTTAACGGGAACCTTACCGAGGATGTGTATATGACACAACCCGAGGGTTTTGTCGATCCAAAGAATACGAATAAAGTGTGCAAGCTTATGAGATCCATTTATGGATTAAAACAAGCATCTCGTGCGTGGAACATACGATTCGATGAGGTTATCGCAAAGTATGGTTTCATTCAAAATGTCGAGGAACCTTGTGTATACAAGAAATTCAGTGGGAGTTCGGTTGTATTCCTCATCTTGTACGTGGACGACATCTTACTCATTGGAAATGACATCCCGATGCTTAACCAGGTTAAGGCATATTTGGGTAGTCAATTCGCAATGAAGGACTTTGGAGAAGCTGCCTATATTTTAGGTGTGAAGATCTATAGAGATAGATCGAGGAGACTTCTCGGACTAAGTCAAAGTACATATATTGACAAAGTGATAACTAGGTTTCACATGGAGCAATCCAAGAAAGGATTTCTGCCAATGTCACATGGCATCACTCTCACTAAGGCTCAGTGTCCTTCAACGGACGCTGAACGTGAGCGAATGAGTCGGATCCCATACGCTTCGGCTATAGGATCGATCATGTATGCCTGATATGTACTAGACCAGATGTTGCATATGCGTTGAGTGTGACTTCCCGCTATCAGTCTGATCCCGGGGAAGTTCACTGGTCCGCAGTCAAGAGCATTCTTAAGTATCTTAGGAATACTAAAGATATGTTTCTTGTCTATGGTGGTTCGGAAGGAGATCTGATTATCCAAGGATATACAGATGCTAGATTCCAAACTTGCCCGGACGATTTCCAATCTCAAAGTGGTTATGTCTTTACGCTCAATGGCGGAGCTGTTGTTTGGAAAAGCTCCAAACAGAAGACGGTGGCTGATTCTACAACTGAAGCGGAATACATCGCGGCTTCGGAATCCGCAAAGGAGGCTGTCTGGCTACGACAGTTCGTGATGGAACTTGGCGTTATGCCAAGTATCTCGGGTCCCATGGATGTTTATTGTGACAATAACGGAGCAATAGCACAATCTAAGGAACCGAGAGCGCATCATCGGTCCAAACATGTACTCCGGCGTTATCACTTGATTCGTGAGATTACGAAGAGAGGTGACGTGAAAATAATGAAGATACCTACTGAGGATAACGTGGCCGATCCATTTACGAAGCCACTATCACGTACCAAGCATGAGCAGCATGCTAGGGCGATAGGATTGGGATATCTATCGCAGTGTTAGATTGGGTGTTTTATTTATGTTTCTTATTGTATAAGGGGATTTGATCTGCCTAGTGCAAGTGGGAGAACATTTATTATGCCCTAGGCTTGTTATTGGGATTGTATTTGTTTACGAGACAGATATTTATATTATTATTCATCATATGACCTAAACCTTCATATTTCAAAAAAAAAAATTTAAATAACAAGAAAGTGTGTGAGAGGTTATTCGATTATAATAATCGGATAGACCTTGAATTTTATTCTAGTTTAGTGCATCGAGTCAGTTGAGAATAATATGTTGCATGGCCTTAGTCTGGCATATTGATTCGTCAATTGAATGATAGTAAAACCACTAAACGGGATGAATATAATTCTAAAACGTCCCTCGTGTATAAAGTTGTTCATAGATTTGAACCAGGTAGTCCATTCACTGAATGGAGACTTTTACATACACTGGCATATTCGTAGATGAGATGATCAGGTTTTACTGATCTGAGACGGTAGCGTCGATTCTAGAATATGGATATACGCGGCGTCGTATATTGGACTGACCACTATATGAGTTTGTGACATGGTTAGAGTCATTGGAGACAAACTCATATCCAGATAGTGCGTTTTAGTGCTTCATACTTGAGTGATCTCACGGATACCTAGTATGTGAAAAGACAATGCTTTGATGTAATTAACCCTACGCGTAACTGTGTAGCAGAGATTATTATTGAGTATTGTTTTTAGCATAGGCAAAGGATGTGAGGTTGCAAGATAGGAATTGTTCCTTTCTAGCCTTGAAAAAGGATAGAGGGAGATATCTCTCGGGCCCCTCGATTGAATTGAGATTGATGAAATGCTTGGCCAAGCTCGATGGAACTCAATAGAGTTTGCATTGTTATTATCAATCTAATTCTTATCGAGAAAGAGTATATCTGATCAAAAGAAAAGAGAATGACTTGAAGTTTTAGGCTTCACCGTGACTCCTTTGATCGGAAGATATCGCGAACAAGAGGACTAGTAACACTTATCTGAGCTAGGTATGAAGATGTACTGCATCTTCGTAAAGGTGTTCTCCACCTTTTTCGTGCTAATTCTGGGTAGGTATTAACGGCAGTCTAGTGCTCGCAATACCTTGTGGATTGCTACCATATCCACTGCCAGTCTTAGACGAACCTACAACGGTCACACCAAGATTTCGTAACATATCAGATTCTCAAAATAATGCTCATCAATACGTTTGTTGGACAAACAAAAATGAAATCACGTGTGATTAGATCTCACGACATATGTTGGACATATGGTCAAGTTGATTAAGTCTTAATCCAAGAGGGAGTTTGAAAGAAAATATGGCTTAAGAATTAACTTGGAAGAATTTATAAACATTAATAAAATTTTTCATCAAAGCATAACTACGTAACTTTTCATCAAATTTTACAAACATTAATAAAATTTGTTTTTTCGATTCAAAACAAGCTTTTAACGTTCTGAGGAGTTCAAATAACGTGTTTTGAGATGGTTTGGATCGAATCTTTGACAACGTAACTTTTCACCAAATTGTACAAACACTAAGAAAGTTTTCTTTTCGATTCATATCAATCTTTTTATGCTTTGAGGAGTTTAAATACCGTATTTTTAGATCATTTGTTTCCTATTTTTTACTATGTAACTTTTTACCAAATTTTACAAACACTATGAAAATTTGTTTTTCGATTCAAAACAAGCTTTTAACGTTCTGAGGAGTTCAAATAACGTGTTTTTGAGATGGTTTGGATCGAATCTTTCACGACGTAACTTTTCACCAAATTGTACAAACCCTAAGAAAGTTTTCTTTTCGATTCATATCAATATTTCTATGCTTTGAGGAGTTTAAATACCGTGTTTTTAGATCATTTGTTTCATATCTTTTACTACGTAACTTTACACCAAATTTTACAAACACTAAGAAAATTTGTTTTCTATTCAAAACAAGCTTTTAACATTCTGAGGAGTTCAAATAACGTGTTTTTGAGACGGTTTGGATCGAATCTTTCACGACGTAACTTTTCACCAAATTGTACAAACCGTAAGAAAGTTTCTTTAAGTTTAATAGCAATCTTTTTATGCTTTGAGGAGTTCAAATAACGTGTTTCTTGATCAATTGTATGGTATCTTTTACTACATAACTTTTCACCAAATTTTACAAACACTAGCAAAAAAAAAATTTCGATTCAAAACAATCTTTTAACGTTCTAAGGAGTTCAAATAACGTGTTTTTGAGATGGTTTGGATCGAATCTTTTACTACGTAACTTTTCACCAAATTATACAAACACTAAGAAATTTTTTTTTTCGATTCATATCAATCTTTTTACGCTTTGAGGAGTTCAAATAACGTGTTTTTAGATTATTTGTTTCATATCTTTTACTACGTAACTTTTCACCAAATTTTACAAACACTAAGAAAATTTGTTTTTCGATTCAAAACAAGCTTTTAACGTTCTGAGGAGTTCAAATAACGTGTTTTTTAGTTGGTTTGGATCGAATATTTCACCACGTAACTTCTCACCAAATTGTACAAACACTAGGAAAGTTTTATTTTCGATTCATATCAATCTTTTTACGCTTTGAGGAGCTCAAATAACGTGTTTTCAGATCATTTGTATGGTATCTTTTACTACATAACTTTTCACCAAATTTTACAAACACTAAGAAAGTTTTTTTTCGATTCAAAACAATCTTTTAACGCTCTGAGAAGTCCAAATAACGTGTTTTTGAGTTGGTTTGGATCGAATCTTTTACTACGTAACTTTTCACCAAATTGTACAAACACTAAGAGATAGTTCTTTTCGATTCATAGCAATCTTTTTTACGCTTTGAGGAGTTCAAATAACGTGTTTTTATATCATTTGTATGGTATCTTTTACTACATAACTTTTTCACAAAAGTTTACAAACACTATGAAAATTTGTTTTTCTATTCAAAATAGTCTTATAACGTTCTGAGGAGTTCAAATAACGTGTTTTTGAGGTGGTTTGGATCGAATCTTTCACGATGTAACTTTTCATCAAATTGTACAAACACTGAGAAAGTTTTCTTTTCGATTCATATCAATCTTTTTACGCTTTGAGGAGTTCAAATAACTTGTTTTTAGATCATTTGTATGTTATCTTTTACTACATAACTTTTCTCCAAATTTTACAAACACTAAGAAAAATTGGTTTTCGATTCATAACAATCTTTTGACGCTCTGAGGAGTCCAAATAACGTGTTTTTGAGATGGTTTGGATCGAATCTTTTACTACGTAACTTTTCACCAAATTGTTCAAACACTAAGAAACTTTTCTTTTCGATTCATAGCAATCTTTTTACGCTTTGAAGAGTTCAAATAACGTGTTTTTAAATCATTTGTATCATATCTTTTACTACGTAAATTTTCACCAAATTTTGCAAACACTAAGAAAGTTTGTTTTTCGATTCATAACAATCTTTTTACGTTCTGAGTAGTTCAAATAACGTGTTTTTGAGATGGTTTGGATCGAATCTTTAACGATGTAACTTTTCACCAAATTGTACAAACACTAAGAAAGTTTTCTTTTCGATTCATATCAATCTTTTTACGCTTTGAGGAGTTCAAATAACATGTTTTTAGATCATTTGTATGGTATCTTTTACTACATAACTTTTCAGCAAATTTTAAAAACACTAAGACAGTTTGTTTTTCGATTCATAACAATCTTTTAATGTTTTGTGAGTTCAAATAACGTGTTTTGGAGATGGTTTGGATCGAATCTTTCACGATGTAACTTTTCGCCAAATTGTACAAACACTAAAAAAGTTTTCTTTTCGATTCATATCAATCTTTTTACGCTTTAAAGATTTCAAATAACGTTATTTTAGATCATTTGTTTGGTATCTTTTACTACATAACTTTTCACCAAATTTTACAAACACTAAGATAATTTGTTTTTCGATTCAAAACAATCTTTTAACGTTCTAAGCAGTTCAAATAACATGTTTTTGAGATGGTTTGGATCGAATCTTTTACTACGTTACTTTTCACCAAATTGTAAAAACACTAAGAGACATTTCTTTTTCGATTCATAGCAATCTTTTTAAGCTTTGAGGAGTTCAAATAATGTGTTTTTAGATTATTTGTATTGTATCTTTTACTACATAAGACACAAAATTTTACAAACACTATGAAAATTTGTTTTTCTATTCAAAACAGTCTTGTAACGTTCTGAGGAGTTCAAATAACGTGTTTTTGAGATGGTTTGGATCGAATCTTTGACGACGTAACTTTGCACCAAATTATACAAACACTAAGAAAGTTTTCTTTTCGATTCATATCAATCTTTTTACGCTTTGAGGAGTTCAAATAACGTGTTTTTAGATCATTTGTATGGTATCTTTTACTACATAACTTTTCACCAAATTTTACAAACACTGAGCAAGTTTGTTTTTCGATTCATAACAATCTTTTCACGCTCTAAGGAGTCCAAATAACGTTTTTTCAGATGGCTTGGATCGAATCTTTTACTACGTAACTTTTCACCAAATTGTTCAAACACAAAGAAACTTTTCTTTTGGATTCATACCAATATTTTTACGCTTTGAGGAGTTGAAATAACATGTTTTTAGATCATTTGTATCATATCTTTTACTACGTAACTTTTCACCAAATTTTACAAACACTAAGAAAATTTGTTTTCGATTCAATAAAAGCTTTTAACATTCTGAGGAGTGAAAGAAATACAGTTTCGGATCAACCGTAAAAGTGTACACAAGGATAAACGAATGTAGTCGTACATTCGTGGCCATAACTTTCAGTGGGAAAATCCAATTAGAATGGTTCAAATTGGGTTAGATAGATAATGAGATTATCTACAACCTTCATATAGAAATATATTTCATATGAACGAAGTATAAGTGTCGTTTCTGTGAAATACCGAAAGGGTGCAACAGTATGACATACAGTTAGTAAAACAGTCATAACTTTTGCATACGAACTCCAATTGGGCTGGGCCAAATTGGTTTGTGTAGATAATGAGATTATCTACAACTTGCGTGTTGGTTGATTTTCTGTCAGAGAAATTTATCAATTTCGTCTGGACAGAATACTGAACAGGTTCATACAGTTTTCTGTGTGAAAGGGTGTATATTGGATATACATGCCTTTTGGCTAATCCTTATCCTATTTAGGTATAAATAGGATTTTCTCTCTCATCTTCACTATGGAAATCAGTTGAATCATTCTAAGCAAGTGATTATTCTGCCCAATGTACACAAGAAAAAGAGCAAATTCAGATTTGATCTTTAGTGAGTGAAAGGGTGCGAAGAGAGAGAAATCGAGAAAGGAGTTTCTCGAGTAATAGAGAATCGATTAGATCGAGCAAGTTCGCCGGTGCATCGTCTAGGCAGGTGCATCCGCGACCGACGTCTTGCGACTCACGGTGGATACAAGTAGAGGAGCGACAATTGTGGCTCTTGGATTGTGATCGACTCAAGGAGTGAGAAGACGGTCAACGAACGGTGAAAGACGCGTGGTATGGGACGCGCGGATTGTCACCAACATGACAGGAGATAGAAGGCGGCGATCAACCCTTCGTGCGTGATCAATTTCACGCTGGTATAGATCTATCCTTCTATTCGCATCGTACCCTCGAAGTCATGGCGTGATCTCGGGAATCGGGGAATCGGACCGGGCCTTCATTCCGCTGCGCGGGCCCGGGGTCGAGGATATATTCTCCTACAGTGGTATCAGAGCGATCGCCATCGATTCGAGGGTCGAATCATAGTCGTATATTAGATATACGCACGGGTTATCAAAGTTCGTACCCGTTTGCATGATGTTACATATTTAGAATGTCAAATTCCATTAAAATCACAAGTAAAATTCACTAGAGATCGATCAATAGTTGATTGAGAGTATCTAGGAATAATCGTGAAAAGGTTTCATGATTGATCGTTTTGGAAACGAGCGAAAACAGCAGTTCAAAAATCGCATAGTCCGTTATAACGGACACTGTAGCAGATACAGGAAATTGAGAATTTTTCGAAAAAACACATATTCCGTTGTAATGGACTTGGAGTCCGTTGCAACGGACCCTGTATAGGATGCGGGGGTGTGAAGAGGACCGTGAAAACTGCTTATTCCGTTGTAACGGACTTGGAGTCCGTTGTAACGGACCTTGTATCTGATACGAGGTTGCGGGGATGCCAAGGGTGTCTATTGGAGTCCGTTGTAACGGACTGGGTCCGTTGTACGGAGCTCTACGCAGTTGGTTCGTTATAACGGATTGTATGTTGCGTTGTAACGGACTGGTCTCTGGAAATTTGGACGAAAGTTTGCAGAAAATAGCGTTGTAACGGACCTAGGTTGCGTTGTAACGGACATGTTTCTGGCAAAATTTGGCCAAACTCCGAAATAAATAGCGTTGTAACGGACTGGACTTCCGTTGTAACGGAGTGCCAAGTATACTGGAGGTCCGTTGTAACGGACTCTGTTGCGTTACAACGGACTGGTTTCTGGTTGCTGATTTTGTTTTCGTGATAACTTTGGCTACACAACTTGAAATTTTGAGTTCTTTATATCGATTTGATCGGCATCAATCATACTAGCATATTATTAGATAATTATTTAGAATAATTAGACTCCTAAATAAAATCATATGCATATTGAAAATCTTGTGATAGTGATATAATTGGATTATGTCACAAATTTACAAACATACAATGGTATGATCCCTCATAATATTTAAGTCATGGAAATGCCTTCCATATTCACAACCATCGAGATTGATATGACATAGTGCGTGGTTTCAGGCCATAGTCGGGCACGTACTATTGTATATATTGGTGCGGGTGGTAAGCGTTAATTGAGGACTCACGTGGTTTCAGGCCATAGTCGGGCACGTGAGTAGTTCAATTGAACGATACGATGGATATGGTTATGACTTAACCGTCCAAGCCAATCCGATTGGAGTTCGGGGCATAGATAGGATGCACACACGGAACTGGGATTGTATTGGATACGATCCATCACCGAAATCCTATAAAGGTTCAAGAGTCGTATTGGATACGATTGGATTTAATCCTACCTAAAATATCGAGATCTCATTTGTCGGCCATAGTCACTTATGGGAGGATCGTAAAATATGGGTCTTGAGTGTTATGGACTTGGAGTCCCGTATCGGTATGAGGGTTATCGATTCGATAAAATAACACTATCATATATTCATCATATAAGCATATAGATTAAGTACGCACGGTTAGGAGTTAATCTTCATCATCCGTTTAGAATTATGTTTTCAAGCAACACCAAATATATCGTTGAGATCGATATGATAGATAGCTTTTGGGCCGGAATTACCATGATTAACCTTGATAGTTAAAGAATAGTTCTTTAGACTTAAAGGAACGTGTTGGACACGGAAATGGTAGATTCGGGGCTCGAGGCATTGGCTTTAGAGAAAGCCGGGTTCGATAAACTTTAAGAAGGAATCGAACGATATTACGTGCCTTGTGGTGGCATGTATAGACGCATATTCTCAAAATTGTTTTGAGAATTCGGGTGTAAATGAAAGTAAAACACAACGCTCATGAAATAGTTTCAAGAGTTAGAGCGCGTTGAATGATTCAATGCGGCTCATAGAGTAGGTTAATTTTGAGAAGCCTTATGGGTCTTGGATTAACACTCGTGTGTTGATGGTACGAGATTTGATCGTCGTGACCGAATATCATATGCATTCAATAGATAAGTCGATCCCGAAATTGCATGAGATGCGATTTAAATTTGAATTGGAGATGCTCGGAGTATCCGAGGAATTCAATGCATATAGATGCGTGGATGTCCTTGTAATTCAAAAGCAGGATCGAAAGAAATGTATGTCTAAGGGTATTTTGGGAAAATGTTTTCCAAAATGGAAAGTTCGGACAAGGAGTTGTCCAAACTAGTGACTCAAAGAATGGTGAAATCCGAGGAGGATTAAACCTAGAAGTTGATTGCTTCCTTTGGCATTGCCGTCTTAGCCATATAAACAAGACTCGCGTATCTAGATTCCATGTGATGGATTGCTAGAATCATTCGAATTAGATTCGATTGATTAATGCGATACTTATTTATTAGGCAAGACGACGATGGCATCATTCTCCAAAGGTTGGAGAAAGATCCAACGAATTATTGGAAATTACATTTAGATGTAATGTTCCGATAAGTTCCGAGGCAAGAGGAGGCTATCGGTATTTTGTTACGTTTATGGACGGTTAAAGTAGATATGAAAATATCTATTTAATGCGTGCCGAAATGGAAACTTTTGAAAGGTTCAAAGAGTTTCAAAAACGAAATACGAAATCAACAAAGCAAGAAAATCAAAGCTTTTCGATAGGATCGAGAAGGCGAGTATTTGAGCTAAACCTTTCGATAGGATCGAAGAGGCGATATTTGAGTTATGAATATTGATGATCATTTATGATTGTGGAATCGTTTCACGATTGTCTTCATTTGGAACATTGAGATGTGTCCGAAAAGAGGAAATGAACGCATGTTGGACATGGTTCGATAAATGATGAGTCAATAAGATTTCCCAAAAATGTTTTGGGGATACGCCCTTGAGACAGCGGCACTAATGAATGGTTGCATATAAGATATGAACCATAAACCTTCTAATCGGTACAAAAGACGCCATATGAGATATGGATCGGAATGGTTCCGAAGTTGTCACTTGTACATATTTGAGGATGTGAGTGTATTTCGAAATTTGTTTCGGTTAAACTCAATCCCAAATCTGGAAATTGTTCGTTTATCCTTAAGGAAACTAAAGGGTATTAGTTAAAACGTCCCGACGAAAATAAGATTTTCGTGGCTCGAAGAGATGCCTTCTTGGAGGAGGACTAGATGCGCACAAGTTTGGAACTTGGTGCCATTTATCTCTATGCGGGCTAGTGGGAGTAGAATAAATCTCGAAAGAGTTCGAGATCTGAAAATGAACATTGTACCGATGAAAGTTGACATGGCTTCATCAAGAGTTGATGAACGCAAGTCGAACACACAAAGGAATTTTTCGTAGATCAAATAGGCTATATCATAAGCCGGTAAATGCGAATTTATCGAGGCTAATGATGATAGATCGAAATCATATGATGATTCGATATCCTACAAGGATGCTATGAAAAGTTGATTCCACATGACATGGTGTCATGAAATCTGAGATTCGATCCATGTAAATTATCAAGTTCAGAACTTGATTTCATTACTTTCTGGGTTAGACCCGTTAAATGTGAGTGGGTTTTTCAAGATGAAGAACCGACATGGATAGGAATACGCATATATGTAAAGCGAGGCTTTTTGCGAAAAGTTTCATGCAATTCATAGAAGGACTATGAAGAAACGTTTTCGCATGTTGCCATGCTTTCACATTCTCGAAATTCTGCTTACCATGGTCGCGTATTATGACTATGTGATGTGGCAAAATGGATGTCGAAACCGAATTTCTTGACAGAAATTTTATGAAAGGATGTGTACTTGACACAACCTTACGGTTTTGTCGATTCATAAGAATCGAGGATAAGATATGCACACTTTAACGATCCATATGATGGATTAAAGAAAGATTCTCAGAATTGGAATATTCGTTTTGACGAAGTTATAAACTATTATAAAATTGTCGAAACGAATGGAAACTTTGTGTATACATGAAGGTTAGTGGGAGCTGCGACGTTATATTTCTTGTAACGACAAAGGATTTAGACGAGACCGCTTATGAAATAAGCATGAAGATCTATAGGATAGATCTAAGAAGTTTCTCGTTCTATGTTATGGCACATATATCGACATATTGTTGAAAATGGTTTTCAACATATAACTCCTTGGAGGAGTTAAATTAAAATGTCGAATGACAGAAATTTTCAAAGGCTCGATGTGAGACATCAAGCAGCGCGAAAAGTAATAATATTATGCCTTACATTTGATGTTAGGATCTATTATATCTGTCATGATATGTATGTGGCTATACGTCGTACACATAAGTCGTCTAATTTACCGTCAATAAATTCATGGGAATCACATGAGTTTGAATGTAATTCTATTACATAAGACTAACTCT
This sequence comes from Luzula sylvatica, assembly GCA_946800325.1. Taxonomy (NCBI): domain Eukaryota; kingdom Viridiplantae; phylum Streptophyta; class Magnoliopsida; order Poales; family Juncaceae; genus Luzula; species Luzula sylvatica. The sequence goes on along the minus strand of OX326961.1, from coordinate 54,485,384 downwards.
TGTGAATGTATAATGGTTATACATTTATATACATAATGGTTATGTATATTTAAACCCATTGGAATCTGTATTTATAGCGGTGAATGTTATCCTTGAATACTTTGCGAAAGAATTCAGAATTTTATCTATAATGGTGTGGAGGACGTGTTGGTTATAAAGAGTTATAACAACAACAGTTTCCAAAGATTAAGCACGTCCATATATGTAGCTCGACTTTCGATCACAAAGTGTGTACATGTTTTGCTTAAATGAAAACACGGTTATGTGGAATGGTTCCACAAGACCAATAGTTTATGATTCTATGTACGGAGGCGAGTATATTGCGGTTATTAATCGCAAAAGGAAGTGGTATGGATCAAGGAAACATGACCAAACTCTCGTAGCCACGAGTTATCGGATTTATGGTTGTTTATTGCGTGAAACGCAATAGTACAAGCCAAAAATGCCGAGGTCACAACCACTTCTAGCCAATACTCAGAAAATTTCATTTGATCCATGAAATTTTGTGAAAAGATGTGATCGTAGGTATTGGAAATGTTCCAATCCTGATGATGATTAACACTAGCGGGAACGTGCGGACCCGTTTACAAAACCGCTCTCTCTAGTCGCGCATGACTGTCATGCGATGACTATGGGTATGGAGATACCTAGAGGAGGAAGAAGAGAGTAGAGTGTAGTTATCTAATACGATAGTCCTCGCAGGTTATGGGTATGGAGATACCCATAGGTAAACGTTGTATCACCCAAATACTTAGTCCATATGAATGCATCCCTTTTAAAATTTTGTTTACTTAAATTAATATGCATTCACCTTATATGAAAACTGTGTGCTGGGTTGTGTAATATGATTGTTACATGAACCTTGATTTGAACTTGTGTGGACGTCGACATGGTTGAGGACCATGTGCAGCGAAACCGTCACACTTACAGTGTCATTTCTAAACATCCCTAGTCGCGGGTCAGTTTGCTTAAGAGAGAAGCATTACTATTACAAGGGAATAGACTGAACGCGTACACTAGTACGTTTGCCGAGGAGATGATTATGTTTTGCTAATCATGGGACAAAGGAGTTTGTCGAATCGGGAACGTAGATATATGTTAGGTTACATGTATTGGATATGACCGAAGCCGCGAGACCATGACATGGTTTAGTCATTATAGATGGACTTGCGACGGATGGGGTTTTAGATTCTTCATACTTGAGGGGATCATTGATTGCGTTACGTGCGTAACACAATGCTTTGATATGATCTTACGCTCACCGTAACAGGGAGTTAAAAGGGTCATCATTGGGTATTGTCCGAAACACGGAATTCAATATGAGTCTCCAAGATAGGAATTGTTTATTCCGAAAGGAAGAGATATCTCTTAGGCGCCGCTCGATGAGTCGATTAACGAAAACCGTGGCCACGGTCAATGATATTAATGGTTAATATCGATTGAAATTTGTTAACTCAACTCGGAATCGGGGAATAAGTGTAGTTAATCAAATTATAAGGATGACTATTACCATGCCTTTTGATTAACGGATATCGCAAACAAGAGAACTAGTAACCGCTATTCGAGATAGGCACAATGATCACAATCATTTTTCGTTTAACATGGGTAGCTATGATGGAGTGACTAGATCCCGCTCATGAGCTTGTAGGCATTGGAAACAACCTACAACCATCGTTAAGTCGAACCTACATGGTCACACAACGAGTCGTACTAAGTCGGGCTTGATCATAAAATCGGCACATTGGATGTGCATAGCTTGGTATTTGATACGCGAGCTATATTCTCTAAAATCGTGCGTATTGGATATGCATGAGTACCTTTTAGGTAGATCTGAAATTGAGTGGGAGACTGAAAGAAATACAGTTTCGGATCAACCGTAAAAGTGTACACAAGGATAAACGAATGTAGTCGTACATTCGTGGCCATAACTTTCAGTGGGAAAATCCAATTAGAATGGTTCAAATTGGGTTAGATAGATAATGAGATTATCTACAACCTTCATATAGAAATATATTTCATATGAACGAAGTATAAGTGTCGTTTCTGTGAAATACCGAAAGGGTGCAACAGTATGACATACAGTTAGTAAAACAGTCATAACTTTTGCATACGAACTCCAATTGGGCTGGGCCAAATTGGTTTGTGTAGATAATGAGATTATCTACAACTTTCGTGTTGGTTGATTTTCTGTCAGAGAAATTTATCAATTTCGTCTGGACAGAATACTGAACAGGTTCATACAGTTTTCTGTGTGAAAGGGTGTATATTGGATATACATGCATTTTGGCTAATCCTTATCCTATTTAGGTATAAATAGGATTTTCTCTCTCATCTTCACTATGGAAATCAGTTGAATCATTCTAAGCAAGTGATTATTCTGCCCAATATACACAAGAAAAAGAGCAAATTCAGATTTGATCTTTAGTGAGTGAAAGGGTGCGAAGAGAGAGAAATCGAGAAAGGAGTTTCTCGAGTAATAGAGAATCGATTAGATCGAGCAAGTTCGCCGGTGCATCGTCTAGGCAGGTGCATCCGCGACCGACGTCTTGCGACTCACGGTGGATACAAGTAGAGGAGCGACAATTGTGGCTCTTGGATTGTGATCGACTCAAGGAGTGAGAAGACGGTCAACGAACGGTGAAAGACGCGTGGTATGGGACGCGCGGATTGTCACCAACATGACAGGAGATAGAAGGCGGCGATCAACCCTTCGTGCGTGATCAATTTCACGCTGGTATAGATCTATCCTTCTATTCGCATCGTACCCTCGAAGTCATGGCGTGATCTCGGGAATCGGGGAATCGGACCGGGCCTTCATTCCGCTGCGCGGGCCCGGGGTCGAGGATATATTCTCCTACAAGGAGTTCAAATAACGTGTTTTTGAGATGGTTTGGATCGAATCTTTGACGACGTAACTTTTCACCAAATTATACAAACACTAAGAAAGTTTTCTTTTCGATTCATATCAATCTTTTTACGCTTTGAGGAGTTCAAATAACGTGTTTTTACATTTGTATCATATCTTTTACTACGTAACTTTTCACCAAATTTTACATACACTAAGAAAATTTGTTTTTCGATTCAAAACAGTCTTTTAACGTTATGAGGAGTTCAAATAACGTGTTTTTCAGATGGTTTGGATCGAATCTTTTACGACATAACTTTTCACCAAATTGTACAAACACTAAGAAAGTTTTCATTTCGATTCATAGCATTCTTTTTACGCTTTGAGGAGTTGAAATAACATGTTTTTAGATCATTTGTATGGTATCTTTTACGACATAACTTTTCACAAAATTTTACAATCACTAAGAAAATTTGTTTTTCGATTCAAAACAATCTTTTAACGTTCTGAGGAGTTCAAATAACGTGTTTTTCAGATGGTTTGGATCGAATCTTTTACGACATAACTTTTCACCAAATTGTACAAACACTAAGAAAGTTTTCTTTTTGATTCATATCAATCTTTTTACACTTTGAGGAATTCAAATAACGTGTTTTTAGATCATTTGTATCATATCTTTTACTACGTAACTTTTCACCAAATTTTACAAACACTTAGAAAATTTGTTTTTCGATTCAAAAAGAGCTTTTAACGTTCTGAGGAGTTCAAATAACGTGTTTTTGAGATGCTTTGGATCGAATCTTTGACGACGTAACTTATCACCAAATTATACAAACACTAAGAAAGTTTTCTTTTCGATTCATATCAATCTTTTTACGCTTTGAGGAGTTCAAATAACATGTTTTTAGATTATTTGTATCATTTCTTTTACTACGTAACTTTTTACCAAATTTTACAAACATTAAGAAAAATTGTTTTTCGATTCAAAACAAGTTTTTAACGTTCTGAGGAGTTCAAATAATGTGTTTTTGAGTTGGTTTGGATCGAATCTTTCACGACGTAACTTTTCACCAAATTGTACAAACCGTAAGAAAGTTTTTTTTTCGATTCATAGCAATCTTTTTACGCTTTGAGGAGTTCAAATAACGTGTTTCTTGATCAATTGTATGGTATCTTTTACTACATAACTTTTCACCAAATTTTACAAACACTCATAAAGTTTGTTTTTCGATTCATTGTTTTCACGCTCTAAGGAGTCCAAATAACGTGTTTTGAGATGGTTTGGATCGAATCTTTTACTATGTAACTTTTCACCAAATTGTTCAAACACAAAGAAACTTTTCTTTTCGATTCATATCAATCTTTTTACGCTTTAAGGAGTTCAAATAACGTGTTTTTAGATCATTTGTATCATATCTTTTACTACGAAACTTTTCACCAAATTTTACAAACACTAAGAAAATTTGTTTTTCGATTCAAAACAAGCTTTTAACGTTCTGATGAGTTCAAATAACGTGTTTTTGAGATGGTTTGGATCGAATCTTTCACCACGTAACTTTACACCAAATTGTACAAACACTAAGAAAGTTTTCTTTTCGATTCATATCAATCTTTTTACGCTTTGTGGAGGTGAAATAACGTGTTTTTGAGATATTTTGGATCGAATTTTTTACTACGTAACTTTTCACCAAATTGTACAAACACTAAGAAAGTATTCTTTTCGATTCATAGCAATCTTTTTGCGCTTTTAGGAGTTTAAATAACGTGCTTTTAGATAAATTGTATCGTATCTTTTACTACATCACTTTTCACCTAATTTTATAAACACTAAGAAAGTTTGTTTTTCGATTCATAACAATCTTTCAAAGCTCCGAGGAGCCCAAATAACGTGTTTTTAAGATGGTTTGGATCGAATCTTTTACTACGTAACTTCTCACCAAATTGTACAAACACTAAGAACGTTTTCTTTTCGATTCATAGCAATCTTTTTACGTTTTGAGGAGTTCAAATAACTTGTTTTTAGATCATTTGTATCGTATCTTTTACTACATAAGTTTTCACCAAATTTTACAAACACTTAGAAAGTTTGTTTTTCGATTCATCACAATCTTTCAACTCTCTGAGAAGTCCAAATAACGTGTTTTGAGATGGTTTGGATCGAATCTTTTACTACGTAACTTTTCACCAAATTGTACAAACACTAATAAAGTTTTCTTTTCGATTCATAGCATTCTTTTTACATTTTGAGGAGTTCAAATAACATGTTTTTAGATCATTTGTATCGTATCTTTTACTACATAACTTTTCACCATATTTTACAAACACTAAGAAAGTTTATTTTTCGATTCATAACAATCTTTTAACTCTCTGAGGAATCCAAATAACGTGTTTTCAGATGGTTTGGATCGAATCTTTTAATACGTAACTTTTCACCAAATTGTAAAAGCACTAAGAAAGTTTTCTTTTCGATTCATAGAAATATTTTTACGCTTTGAGGAGTTCAAATAACGTGTTTTTAGATCATTTGTATCGTATCTTCTACTACATAACTTTAAACCAAATTTTATAAACGTTAAGAAAGTTTGTTTTTCGATTCATAACAATCTTTTATTCCGAGAGCCCAAATAACGTGTTTTTAAAATGGTTTGGATCGAATCTTTTACTACGTAACTTTTCACCAAATTTTACAAACACTAAGAAAGTTTTCTTTTCGATTCAAAGCAATCTTTTTACGTTTTGAGGAGTTCAAATTACATGTGTTTAGATCATTAGTATCGTTTCTTTTACTACATAACGTTTCACCAAATTTACACTAAGAACGTTTGTTTTTCGGTTCATAACAATATTTTAAAGCTCCGAGGAGCCCAAATAACGTGTTTCTAAGATGGTTTGGATCGAATCTTTTACTACATAACTTTTCACCAAATTGTACAAACACTAAGAAAGTTTTCTTTTTGATTCGTAGCAATCTTTTTACGTTTTGAGGAGTTCAAATAACTTGTTTTTAGATCATTTGTATCGTATCTTTTACTACATAACTTTTCACCATATTTTACAAACACTAAGAAAGTTTGTTTTTCGATTCATAACAATCTTTTAACTCTCTGGGGAGTCCAAATAATGTGTTTTGAGATGGTTTGGATTGAATCTTTTACTATGTAACTTTTCACCAAATTGTATAAACAGTAAGAAAGTTTTCTTTTCGATTCATAGCAATTTTTTTACGTTTTGAGATGTCAAGTAACATGTTTCTGGATCATTTTATCTATCGTATCTTTTACTACATAACTTTTCACCAATTTTTACAAACACTAAGAATGTTTTTCGATTCATAACAATCTAATAACTCTCTGAGGAGTCCAAATAACTTGTTTTGAGATGGTTTGGATTGAATCTTTTACTACATAACTTTTCACCAAATTGTACAGCACTAACAAAGTTTTCTTTTCGATTCATAGCAATATTTTTACATTTTTAGGAGTTCAAATAACGTGTTTTTAGATCATTTGTATCGTATCTTTTACTACAAAACTTTTCACCATATTTTACAAACACTAAGAAAGTTTGTTTTTGGATTCATAACAATCTTTTAACTCTCTGAGGTATCCAAATAACGTGTTTTTGAGATGGTTTGGATCGAATCTTTTACTACGTAACTTTTCACCAAATTGTACAAACACTAAGAAAGTATTCTTTTCAATTCATAGCAATCTTTTTACGCTTTGAGGAGTTCAAATAACGTGTTTTTAGATCATTTGTATCGTATCTTTTACTACATAACTTTTCACCAAATTTTATAAACACTAAGAAAGTTTGTTTTTCGATTCATAACAATCTTTTAATCCGAGGAGCTCAAATAATGTGTTTTTAAGATGGTTTGGATCGAATTTTTTACTACGTAACTTTTCACCAAATTGTACAAACACTAAGAAAGTTTTTTTCGATTCATAGCAATCTTTTTACTTTTTGAGGAGTTCAAATAACATGTTTTTAGATCATTTGTATCGTATCTTTTACTACATAACTTTTCACCAAATTTTACAAACACTAAGAAAGTTTGTTTTTTGATTCATAACAATCTTTTAACTTTCTCAGGAGTCCAAATAAAGTGTTTTGAGATGGTTTGGATCGAATCTTTTACTACGTAACTTTTCCAGACCTGAAACTAATTTTAACTTGTAATTTTGACTGATTTTAATCGTTTCAAAAACGATTAATCATGAACTTTTCATTATTACTTCTAGATTCTTTTGATCATCTCATGATCAAATACTAGTAAGATTTCTTATGGTTCTAATTTCATGACTACATGATTATGTCCTGATTTCTACATGAATTTCCGAATAATTTTTATTGGAAATCGATTCGACAATCAAATCGCGAAGATTGCTCTGATACCACTGTTGGGTATCGGCGTCACTACCGAGCTCCGCGCAGCGGATTGTGAAGCCCGGTCCGACCCGATCCCGAGGATCACGTCGACGACTCGAAAGTACGAATGATGAAATGCAACTACTTATGAAGATAACTCTTATATACATAGAGGCATACCGCGTAAAATTGATCACGAAGACGGGTTGTTCGCATAGTTGCTGCCAGCTTGCTTCGATTCCGGTAACACGCACGTCCCACGCCCGGGAGATTCGGCACTTTGCTCGAGCTCATTTTGTTGTATACAACCGGATTTTCTACGGTTCGTCTCCGACCTTGCTCGACCTTGATCACTACAGAAAATCTCAAGTGAGATTTCTCTACTCGTATCCACCTCGAGCTAAACGTCTTTCGGTTGCGACAAATTCTCCTAAAATTTGTCACAATCTTGCTCAAACCTTCAATCTCCAATGGAGTTTCTCTCTTTCTCTTTTTCTTGTCTCACAAGAATATTACATCTGGAATTTTTCTGTACAGAGAGAAGAAGAGGATGAATATCTCATATTCAATCCCTCCATTAATGCCATGATTAATGAGTATCAAAAACTGCCAATCTAGAATTTGGATCACAGTCCGTCATGACGCACAATATGGTGCGTCGTGACGGACCTGTCAAGAGTACTAGATATAGCCGTTACACTTGTGCTCCGTCTTGACGGACAAGATAGTCCGTCATGACGCACCTCCGTCAATGACGCATTGGATGGTGCGTCACGATGCTATACTCACAGATTGGTCTGTACATAATTACACTAGTGTGCATTATGACGGACCATATGGTGCGTCATGACGGACGGACTATGTAATTTATGTCAGATTTGCATAATCTTATTATGCATTCAACCGTTTCGATGAACGCGTACGTTTATCTATCCTCATGCGTACAATCTACTAGAGTATATGTAACTGTATTTCCTTCAGGTAGGTAGGTACGTACGTACGTACGTATGTAGGTATGTATGTTGTCGAATTTTTTTCAAAACAAATGTTCTCAAAACATATGATTTGGCCTCCCCGGGGCCTAAATAGATTGTTATGGTCGCTTATTCCGAAAAGTTGTGTAATCTTGTGAAAAGTTGTGTCGGAAATCTTTCGAGGCAAATATTCTAAAAACATGTTACTTGGACTCCCTGAAGCCTAAACAGATTGATACGGCCGCTTATTGCAAAAAATAAACTTTTATAATCTTTATACAATCTTGTGAAAAGTTTATTTGGAAAACCTTCGAAATAAAATGTTCTCAAAAACATGTTATTTGGACTCACAAAGGCCTAAATAGATTGCAAGCTTCAAGAAGAAATTTTCAGAAATTTATTAATGAAAATTTTCAGAAAATAAGTGAGAAAAAAGAAGAACTACATTGTAGGAAGTATGCATTGTTGAAAAGTTCGAAAAAGCCTTCTATTGTTCAGGAATTATATTATACTATTATACTATTATATTATACTATTTTATACTATAATTATTAAAAAAAAATCCAAATGCATCATGAGCTGACACCTGTCTTTTTTATGATTTTTTATAAAAATATTTATGTGACAAAGCATGAAACGAGTCATTTTCTATATGTTTTGTAAAATAACACTATAATCGCCACACATATAGTCACATAATCACATTTATATCAAGAATGTCACACTGGATCATCTCCTCGCGTGTATTCACAATGGAAATCAAGTAGACCAAATGGTCCACATAACCATGATTATGATAGATATTTAAACAACAGCATGTACCTTAATTATATGTACCGAGAAAAAACCCGGAATATTCATATTGGGCCAAAGCTAATTTAATTTTTTTAAATAAAAAAATAACTATAACTTATGTACCTTAATTATATGTACCTTAATTATATATACCTTAATTAATAAATAATATTAAATTATAGCAAAAATATAGATAATACTAGCTAATTTGAATTTTATATAATAAAAAATAGATAATAATGATCATTAATGTATTTGTTCTGTTAAACTAATTAACTATTAGTTTTTTAATATAAACAAATAGTACAAATAATTATGTCGTTAATCTATAATTGACATCTTATGGTTATATATCATATTAATCTATCATTTAATTACTGAAGTTATGAGTGGATTATTTTTGAATTATGTTCAAGTGATATTTTAATAAGTAATCAGACAAGTATATTAGGGTAGTTTAGGTATTCTTTTTTTTTGAAAAATTATAAATGATATCATGCACATTTATTGAAAAATGATTAAAAAAATTCATACCATAACTTAACTGAGAAAAAACATAATTGCGAATTATTTAAAAATATATGATACCTTTTAATTTGTTGTTTCAAAATTAACGATCATATTTTATTTATGTTTTCTAAGTTCAAAACATTAATTGTGTTATGGTAGCTAAACAATTACGTTTCATTTTAATTCATTTTTGAAAATTGTAATATAAAAGTTTTCTTAACAAAAACACCGCTATGATATTTGGAATCAATTATGTAAATATAGCTCATTTTATATTGTATTTTCTTATACATTTTATAGACTTTCAAAATTATGTTTGTAAAAAAACTATTCATATTTGATATTTATTCTTAGAAAGTATATTATATATTTCATAATATGTATGTATATATTTAAGGTATAAACATAACATGTATCGTAGAACTAGATATTCTTAGAGAGAGAAAAATTGAGTAGCATATACTCCAAAATAATATCAACCAATAACATAATTTACGATAATATACGTCGAAGCGGAGCGAGGGCACCATCTAGTTCAAATAAAAGTTATTTGTAATGAATCCCGCGCAGTAAATTAGGGATGATACGGGTTTTTTTTGCAAGTTTCTCTTGTATAGGGGTAGAATTTAGAAGAATGGGTCTATGTGATAGCAATATATCTATGCATCAGCAGAATCATGGATAGACGTATTTTTACATAGCACATTACTGCCCAAAAGGTCGGCATACCAGCGGGCAGACTTTCGCTCATAGCGTGTTTTCTCTTTGCTATTGAAATCAACGCCATAAAGGCCGAAGCGGGTGGTATATCCAAAATTAAATTCAAATGTGTCAATAAAGGACCAAACAAAATACCCTTGTGTATTTGATCCATTCCTGTCAAGTAGAACATTTGATAAATTTTAATGTTAATATTATATTTGGACCAATATAAAAAAATGTGAGGAATTGAATTACCTTATCGAAAGAGCCAACGCTTCTAGATATTGCTCAATAAAATTTATTCTAAAATCATCTTCATACGTTCTTTCGGCAGTCTCAAGGCCGACGATCTCAGCATCCCCTGAGGTTATCGAGCGGTGGCAAAATAATCAATTCAAGGATTTTCATGATAAAAGTTAACCTAAAAAAACTTGATGACTTCTATAAAAGAATATTTCAATCATAATAGAAATGCACAAACAGATAAAAGAAATAAATATGGACCAAATTAAGATCAGAAAAATTTCAAGAATGTATAAGCAAATCTTCCAAAAATACTAGGAGATATACCATTTTCATGGATTATGATAGGGGGGTTGTCATAATATATTTTGATGTGCTCCAACATTTTTGCAAGAGCCCACGGGGACGGTGGTATCGTCGGGCTTGTATCTTTTTGGAAAAGGCCCTGTTTTGTTGAATAGTTGCATTACATATTAGTTGATATAATTTATCTAAATTAATATTTTCATTGTGTTGAAACATACACGTACCTTTTTTAAGTTCGCAAAAGGAACTTCATCCAAAGTAAAAATATGTCAGTATTTTAATCGGGTTAAGTTTTTAATAAATTGAATATTAATTAGGTATCTGCACTAACACGAGAATTCCACGGCAGCATCCATGAGATAGTCGCGAACTGGCTCCTTGAGACGGCTCAAGGCGGCTCGAACATATATAACAATATAATGGTTGAATCCGATAAAATCATAAGAATCCTTTATTCTTCTAGAATCTTCTTCTGAAAACACTGGCAAGCGGGACCCGGCATTTTCCCTCATTATTTCTGGATAGCTCCCATACACCAATGGATGCATAAACCTAGAATTTTCAATCAGATGAAATCAATATTTATATGTATGCATAATGATTGTAAAGCAAAAAATGTACGAACAAAGGACGAGAAAAATATTAAACGAACCATCCTATATGGAAATCGATCATCCTTCTCGCAGCCGCCACATCATCTTGATTTTCTGTATCAGGCTCGAACCACAAACCTAACAGCGTGATCCCTATTTTACCTCCTTGCTCTGCCTAAAACAATTAAGCCATATTTTATTCTGGAAAAAAGAAAATTCCATTCAAAAAAAAAAATCAAACCTGATATTTGTCTCTGTAGAGAGAAACGGCTGAAGCATGGGCCAGTAACAAATGGTGAGCAACGATATACGGCTCCGTTGTAGAGTTGCCATCTGTACAATTAAACGAACCGAAAGGAAACGAACAGCGCTGAGGTGGTAAGTTTCCCCGATCGTACCCGCCCAGTGCTTCCGCAAAGGGCTCGTTTACCTGTTAACTCCAGAATTTAAAGTATTTTTAAAATATTTATTGGGTGTGAATAATTACATTACACTGAGTTAATATGCAATTTTGGTTATAAAATTACCGTTGACCAGTATTTGACCCGATCCCCAAATTCCTCGAAACATACATTCGCATATGATGTGAAGTCGTCACTAAAAAAGCAGCAAACATTAACGTTATAATTAAACGACAAAAAAATGAAAATGTACGAGTAGAGAATATACATGAACTTGGGGCTCAATACGCCATCATATTCATCCTGTAGAGCTAGTGGCAGATCAAAATGGTACAGCGTAACATGCGGTTGTATTCCTACAAAAATAGGAGATTTGGAATATATTACAATAATGGAGTAGAGTAGCGTATTATTTAACGTACCGTAAATTAGGAGCTCGTCTATGAAATTGTTGTAATACTGCAATCCTTTTGCATTCACTTCTCCTCTACCATCTACATTAATTTAATTTACAAGTTAATTACTTAATTAGCACTAATTAACTTTATTTTGAAATTCAAAATGCTGATTGGGCTTCAGAAACAAATCAGTTCTTAAATACCCGAAGCTTATGAATCGATTTCAGAGCAGTATTAGTTTGTTACCATAACAGGAAAGTATCGATCAGTCCTGTACCACCGTACCTGGAATAAGTCGGGGCCATGCGATAGAAAACCGATATGCATCAAGACCCATTTTATGCATTAACTTTATATCTTCCTACATTCAAATTAAATGAGTAAAAACTAAATACTGTAAAAATGTACCAAATTGATTAGTACTGGAAAAATGGATAATTCGACTTGCCTTGTACTTGTGATATTGATTGGCTGCGACGTCTCCATTGCTATGGTCTATTTCATATCCTATAAAGAACATTGGTGTAATTACTTTTTCGTATGTTTTCGAGTCAACAGTAAACTAGTAATTTTCATTTCTTATATAGTTTTTTATTTTTCCTTTAATTGGTTTCACCAATTTGATATATTGACTCGGAATCAAACCATCGAGATATATAGAAATTTTAATATATAGAAATTTTTCCTTGGCTTTTAATTAGGATGTTCCCTTGCCCAAAACATGTACATCAAATTACCGAAACCAATTCGTGGAAAAATAAGCAACTAAATAAACAATGAAAATTATTAATTTAGTGGCTGAACAAAAGAGGGAAAAAAGTAATTACACCAATGTTCTAAATACTTTTTTTTTTTTTCCGAAGTGAAACATAATCCATGAAACATGGATATTATTGATTTTTTTTTTTATTTGTGATACCAATGGGACTTGAATTCTTGATCTTTGATATCTTATGCTAAACAATTTATCACTAGACCAAGGGACCACTGATACTATTTTTTCTTAAAAAGGTCATAAAATTAATATGGAGGGTGCTTATTGATAGTTTAACTCGAGAATGTTTTAGGAAATATATCAGTGAACGATCATGTTTTAAATGGCATATCATAATCATAATTAAGAAGGGGTATTTTAGAAATTTTAGTAAAAATTTAGGTGGCCGTTCTAGACACAGAAATACCAATTCTAGAAATAACGCGGTGCTACCCATTGTAAAATTATAAGAATATTTGCAAATTAGAAACCTCACCTGCATGGCAGTAAGGGTCCCATATGCTAGGCTTCCTTCCATCCTCTTCTGCAGCTCCTTCCACCTTCACATTCACATTCAAACCAAGTATTTATTAGAGAAATTATTATTTTTTAAGTAAACTCAGAGAAGTTATTTTGAACAAACAAAACTGATAATCGTATTATGTTGGAGATTGCATTATGTATTCAGATTTTACTTGTGACCCAAGTTTTATAATACAATCCTCGGCTAGTACGAGAGTGAGGGAGAGAGACCTGATAAGCAGAGGCTCCGGCACCAAAGATAAATCCGAGAGGAAAATCGTCTCGAGAAATTGCAGAAACGGTATTGATGAGTTTCTCATCGCAGAGGAGGAAGAGAGCCGAAAGAAGATACAGTAGGGATGAACAGAAACAGAGTTTCCTCTCCATACTGAATTCGAAAAGTACCTTCTCTAATTATGTGGAAGAGAGAATACAAGGCATCTATTAATATTAGGTATATCTACAAATATCTAGAAATATGTATAGATTTTGTCTAAAAATATCAATATCACACATATAGGGAGGATGTAAACGGTTCGGATAGTGGTCATACCAGATTGGTATCTTTATTTTTTGCGGATACGAAAAATTCGGATCCGGATATGATTTGGATAGTAAATGGGTACGGATACGGTTATTGTCGCATATGTCCATACGGATACGGGACATGAATTTTTTTTCGAATATTAAAATGAATTATATATATAGATAAAAGAATGAACAAGACATTTTCAACCATTGATTAAACCATAACAAACGGTTGTGATTAACATAATCTCTCAATGTCTCTCCATCCAAGCATTTCTAACCATTGATAGATATTTGTGTTCGAATTTTTGTCTAATTTTTTGTCCATGGATCCGGCCCGTGATATATATAATTTGTGACACAAACGACCTAAATTATTATATTTAAAAATGATTTTATAATTCCAACTTTAAATTATTTAGAAATCATTAATCATCTATATTTTTTTCAACTAAAATGAAACATGACGTATAAAAAAATTATAATGTCCATATCTAGATCCGGATACCCGAATTGGATCTCACTACTGAGTCCGGAAAAATATTCGGATACGAATCCGGATTTAACATTAAAATCAAATGCCGAATTCATATCCGGATCTGAATGAAAATATTCATATCCGAATCCGAATTCGGATATTTTTCAAATACGATTAATATATGCACCATTTACTTTCCTACACATACTAAACTCGACGTGTAAAGGAGAATTATTCCCAAAATAGAAAGATGGGGACTGTTTGCCCCAAATTTAAAAGAGACCATATACGTGTCTCCAGATTTCACCACTATATATTATAGGAGAATTCTACACTTACAGAAATTAACCACCGATTCCATCCCGAAATTGCTTTTATAGTAAAAATGAAGTGGGACCTACATACTATTATTTCCTTTAATTTATAATCGGTAATAGGTTTGTGTTTAGTTTATGTAAGCCAAGCATTTTTGATATATTATATATTCTAATTAACGCATTTAATTAACATAATAATTAACATATATTATGTAACTAATAATATTAATTTATATAATTATAAACTGATATTTTTAGTTAATGTAAATAATTATTAATTATGTATTTTTGTTATTAATCATGTTATTTATGCGTGTTAATTAAAATATAGAAGATGTGCTGATGAAATCTAGGAGCCAAGTAAAATTTCCCAATTTAGAAATAGACCATTAGTAATAATACAACCTACCTCACAAATAACAAAATGGTCCCACTTTTTCTAGAATTGATTTTTGAAGCTATTTATGGTGCCCCATTGATGGGCGTGCCCAATCCGGCAATCCACTTTTTCCCATTTTTTGTTATTTTCAATTAACATTTTTAATTATTTTTAATTAGCAAAGTAATTAACAATTAATATATAATTAGTAAAAATGTAACATGTAATATATAATTATTTTTAATTATTTTTAGCTATTGCCCAATCCGGCAATCCACTTTTAGTTAATAATTAATATTTAAAAATTATGTATTAATCTAGTTGACATTATATTATAGTTATTAAAATTTTCCAAAAGAACAAGAGCATTGACATCTGTTCAAATTTCTCTGTAATGAATTGTGTAACGAGTCACTTCTTAATTGATTAAAAAAAAACCGAGTCATGGCCTGCACAAACGAGTGTATCTGAATAACAAAATAATGAAATAGAAGAATTAACCCGGCCAGTGGGCTGAGATTTATATGGTATTTGGGATTCTTTGTTGTATATTGATGTAACGAACATAATTTGTGCATGTCTTTGTGTAATGAATTATGCACATAAAAACCAAATCCAAAGAGTTCAAATAAAAAAATAGCTCTTTTAAACAAAATTAAATTTATAATTTTGTATAAACTATATACACACACACACAAATTATACGTGTTTTTTTTTTTTTATAACAATTGGTATATTCAAAAAAATGAAACTAAATAATTGAGAATTTAGGTTTTTGTCTATATTTCTATACGGGACATTGCATGCTCCTCTATAAACCAACAATCATGCATATATACATTTTTATCATATAAATCAATTTCACGTGACAAAAATCGTATATGTTATTTCATTGTTTTTTTATTAAAGCAATTATACATTATAAAAATATTAAATACATGTATACTATAAAATGATCAAGAAATTTTTTGTCGATCCGTTTAATTTGTCATCAAAAATAATAAAATATAGTATAAATTATTTTTTGATAATATAATAAGCGCAATGGTCGAGCATTGGATTAGAAAAACAAGCAAGTATTCTGAAAAAACAAATGTTACTTATTTTAAACAAAAAACATACCGAAGCAGAACGAAGGTAACATCTAGTTCTAACTTCTCACAAAAATATTAATTGAGATTTGGGAAGATTCGGAGAAATTGGTGGGCACAGTATAATTTCTCTTCTTTTTTATGTATAACATTGCTCTCACCAATTTTACAATAATAGCATCCAAATAAACAAATAAATAAATTTTTAAGAACGATAAATGAAGGAGTGAAAATTAAAAAATTTCATTTGATTGTTAGTAGGGGTGTACAAAAAATTCTCCGACACGCCAAACCGTCCAATCCGACCCAGCCCGATCCGTTTTTTTGTGGGTTTCGAAATTGTTGAGTCGGGTCCGGATTGGAACTTTGAGAAATCCGGAAGTATGAGTGGGATTACGGATTTGAAATAAAAATCCCACATTCACCCAACCCGGCCCATGCAACTCCAAATGTCCAAATGATTATTTCTTTTTTAATATAAATTATATGATATTCTTCTCTTTCGCGAATTATATTGCTATGATTTATTATTATTTCTTTTCGATATTATATTGTATCTTGTCTTTTTTTACCATTATATGAAAATAATGTTTTGCTGACTAATAAAAAATTCTTAATTTAAATCATATATGACATGTTTTGTTCTCTTACAAAAATTGAGAATTCGTTTTTTGTTATTTCTTTTTTGTTTAAGAGTAAAATTTGTCTTTTGTTAAATTTTGTTCAATAATAAGGTTTTTATTTTCTTATAGTATCACTATTTCAGTTTTGACTTGAAATCGGTAATTAGTTTGAACTTTGAAACTTTTGTAAATAATTTGTGTTTTATATTTATTGTTAGAAAATGACATAAATATAATGAAATGTTGATTATGTATGTTTAATTTTGATTTGTGTAATTGTTAAAGATTTTTCGATGATTTAATTAAAAATATAATTTTTGTCGTATATTTTTTTTAACATGTAAACATATATCGGTATAGTATATACTTATGAAAAAAAAACAGCTAACCCGTCCAACCCGCCCAAACCGGTCAAGATGGATTTCAACAAGTTTAAAATTATCATGGGTTGGGTTGAGATGAAAAAATGAAAATCCGTTCTAATTGGGTGGGGCTACAGTTTTGATGCAAACCTGCCAAATCCGATCTACGTACATCCCTAATTGTTACGCACTAATGTTGAATTTTTATCTTAAAACACTAATTATTAAGAAAAATAATTACCAAGTCATTTTCCCCAATCAACCGATTTTTGTGTACATGTAGTATTTTCAAAGTCCCAATTTGCAAGGATAGTTCTATATTTGCCCACATTCAAAAACTAGCACTTTTGTCAGACCTCCAGGCGAAAGAGGATAGTATTTCGCGAGAGGGTCTGGCGAAAGTGTTTAACCATGATTTTTAGTCTTTAACCTGAGAAAAAATTAATTAATCCATTTTCGCCGAGCCTTCTGGCGAAAGAGGAAAATAATATTTTTCTTATTTTTTATTTTAATTGTTTTCATTGTAAAGTAACAAAAAATTGCATTTTCGCCATCCCTGTTGGCGAAAGTGCAGGTACCAACATCTGTTCAGGAACTTTTATGTAAGATTTTAGGGATCTATATGTAAATCTGTCATTATTTTTTATGGTATGTGAAAATTGAATTATGTTTGTTTTGTTAGATTTGTTATTGTGTGTTGTATGATTGTGTGACTTATACATGTTTATCTTGAATTTTTAATTTATTTATATGTTTCAATTAATTATAAATTTATGTGAAAAAATTTACATTACGAGTTTTTTGTGATGTTCAAAATTGTATAAAAACTATTTTTGTATTATTTACCTGTTTCTGCATCTTTTTCATGTTTGAAAATTCGTCTGTTTAATAAGAAAATAAAAAGTTAAAAAATATTTGGCTAATTAGTTCAAATTTCTATGAAAATTCGCAATTTTTTATGTCATATTTTTTTTGTAAAATAAATTTGACTGTTTTTTATGTCCTTTAAAATCACCAAAAAATATTATGTTTAATATTTATTGTGTCTAGTTTGTTCAGGATAATATCTCACTCAATTTTATTTATTTTTTAATTTGTTACGATTTTTAGAAGTTCATCTATTAATTTTTAGAAGTTCGTCTTATTTTCATTTCTAAAAATCATAAGAAATAAATTAAATTAATTAAATTGAGTGAGATATGATCCTGAACAAACTAGACACAATTATCAAAAACCCAAAATATGTTGTTGAAAAAAGATCTATCACAAGAAGAAACAAAAATGGTCGACCATAGAACTCTCCATTATTATGTTTTGCAATTAAAAATAATTTTATAACTAGAAATTTGTTTTCCAAACTACACTATCCACCAAAAATCCAATCTGACGTAAGTTTTCAAAAACAAAGAAAAGAGCTCAGATTTTACCACAAACCAATCATAGACCGTTAAAACTTAAATCACAAATAGGCCACCGAACACTAGTTTCGAAGCTAAGTATCATTATTGCAAAACTCAACAAAACTTAAGTCACAAATAGCTTATTAGCTTCTGATCATTATAAATTTCACGACAAAACATGTAATACAAGTTATATTAAAATTTTACATGTAATGAACCTGAAAGAAACTACATTATTTAGTATTTACGCATCGAAAACATGGGTATGAGACACATTTTTTCTTAGCATATTACCACCCAAAAGGTCGGCATACCAACTGGCGGATTTCCTTATATATCGAGTTCTATTTATGTCGTTAAAATCGACACCAACAAGACCGAAACGAGTAGTGTAACCAAACAGAAATTCAAATACGTCAATAAATGACCATACAAAATAACCTTGTGTATTTGATCCATTCCTGTAAGAGCCAGAGTTTGCTTATTATCTAACCAAAATTAGTTCCAATTGTGATCAAGTTACCTTATTGAAAGACGCAATGTTTCTAAATATTGCTCCAAATATTTTACGCGAAAATCATCCGAATATAAGATTTCTGCAGTCGCGGGATCGACCATTTCACCATCTCCTAATATTTATCAAGCCAAAGCAACATAGTAGATTTGATATGGATTAAATTTCGGTACCGACTTGAAAATCTAGAAAAATTAGATGTATAAGTAAGTACCATTTTCATGGATCATGATTAGGGGATTTCCGTAGTTATCTTTGATGTGCTCCAACATTTTCCCAAGTGCCCACGGTGTTGGTAGAAAATCTTCCGTGTTTCTTCGAAACTCGCGCTGTTCATAAAATGGTTGAACATTTGCATCATATCATAAAGTTTACGCTCGAAATGTTACAGCATATCATAAGAGAAATTTAAACAAATTTCTTTTGTCAAAAACATACCTTGAGGATGCTTCCAAAAGAGGCTGCCGAAAGGAAAACGAGTCAGCAATTTAACCAAAAATGAATAATACCCGATTTAGGAACAACAGACAAAAATGAATAATACCCAATTACAAAAAGAAAAACCTATCGTTAAGTTCCTAATTGAGGGGGGTGATACAGGAGCTTTTCTGCAATTTAGGCATGATACAGGACCTTTTTTGCAAATTTCCGTAATTGAAATATTTACTGTTTTGTAAACATGAACTGTGATCGGAGGACCAATCAAATTTTATTGGGTAAATATTATACGAATCTTTCTTTCCAAATGTCTGTAATTTTATTAAACCAAAAATATATGTTCAAACTTTTTATTATGTATGCACTCACGTGAGAATTTCACTGCCATATCCCTGGAATAGTCGCGAACTTGGTTCTTAAGTTGGCTCAAGTCAGATCGAACATAGTAAACATAATAGTGATTGAATCCAATAAAATCAAATGACCCCTTGATTCTTATAGAATCTTCTTCGGCTATGACTGGCAAGCGGGACCCAGCATTGCCTCGCATTATAGGTGGGTAGTTTCCATACACCAAAGGATGCATTATCCTAGATAATCACGGTACACAAAAATATCACACCCATCAATATCATGGGGGTTTTGCAATTTTCAATAAAATAGGGATTTTTTTCAATTTAGGCAGCAGTTTTTTTGTTCAAATTGCCCACAGAAATAAGTAAATCAAATAAGGGAGAAGAAAAATTAAAATAAGAGGTGTTGACAAACCATCCTATATGGAAATCAACCGCCCTTCTTGCGGCTGCCACGTCATCAGGATTTTCCGTTGCCGGTTCAAACCACAATGCCAGCAATGTGATCCCTATTTTACCTCCTTGCTTTGCCTACAATAATATACCGCCACACGCTCATCATATTTATGTTACACACTATATAAAAATAGGAAAGTTTTATGATAAATCTATTTTCTTATCATGGATTCTTTTTCAAAAATTATTTAAAAAAATTTAGCTATTTATTAATTAATTCTATAAAATTTATGTTTTGGATAGCATTAAATGATAAATATACACTAGAATCTTACAAAAAAAAATTTAAATGGATCCATAATAAAAAAAATTGATCTATCATAAAACTCTCCATAAAAATACTACTTTAATATTTTTGCAATTGTCACTAATCCAATTGCAAAAAAAATATTAGCCCAATATGTTATCAACCGACCTGATATTTGTCTCGGTAGAGCTGCACAGCGGAAGTGTGGGCCAACAACAAATGGTGAGCAACGATATACGGCTCGGTCGTGGAATTCCCTCCCGTACAATTCGAACCGAATGGATACGAGCAACGGTTCGGTGGGAAGTGTCCATCATCATAGCCCATTATTGGTTCGATATTAGGCTCGTTAACGGTTACCCAGTACTTAACCCGGTCCCCGAATTCGTTGAAACATACATCAGCGTAAGAAAGAAAGTCGTCTCTGCAACAACAACAAAAATGAAATTAAGCAATTGTACAGTTAGCCTATCTTTCTCGATGTTTTCAACTCGATGGTAAAATTTGAAGCTCGGTTGACTGAATTGACCAAATTCTCAAAATTGAATCGAACTTTCGGATATAACAAAGTGAGAAAACAAAAAACTAAAGAGTGTATGTACATGAATTTGGGACTTAGTATCCCGTCGTATTCTTCTTCGAGAGCTTGCGGAAGATCAAAATGGTACAACGTTACGTGCGGTTGTATTCCTACGAAAGAAAAAGGAAAAAATAAGCCACTTTTAAAAAATATATATATAAATAAGTAGATAATGAAAATGTATTCCGATGATTCACAAAAAAAAAAAATGTATTCCTACAAATGTTACATGAATCTCATTTCCCCTCCAAAGAAGAAAAGAAAATATTTCAAGTCGTCATCAAGATTCAAGATTAATTTCTGCTTTTTAAAATATGAATTTCAGTTACGCACCATAACTTATAAGCTCATCGATCAAATTGTTATAGTACCGCAATCCCTTGACGTTCACTTTCCCTCTCCCATCTACATTCAAGCATAAATCAACAAGTTAGTGACTATATATTTGGAATCATTAAATTTCGGGAAAATTATACACATCCCAAACATGTGCGCGATCACTAGGATCAGAGCATGATTTTATCATGTTCCTAAATTTTGTACAAGTTACTTCTTTTTGCTATAATTTATAGGATAAGTATCATTAGGAAGCATAAATATTTGTGATACCAGGCACCAGCTTGTTCAAGTTGATACCGGTACCATTGTTGTACCTGGAATAAGCCGAGGCCATGCTATCGAAAACCGGTATGCATCAAGACCCATCTCATGCATCAGCTTTACATCTTCCTAAAAGAAAATTAAAGGAAAAAGAAAACATAATTAGACAAACAAAAAGTAAGTAGTTTTGGCAAAACAGGCCATAATTAGATGCAAATTGAAATAAATTCGAAACATGAAGCATAATTAACTGGTATTTTTATATTTTATGCAAATTTAAACTTGCCTTATACTTGTGATATTGATCTGCCGCTACGTCTCCATTGCTGTGATCAAATTCATGTCCTGTCAAGAACAATACTTAATTGATATTAAACCAATATAAAAAATGTACAGCTCAATTTAAATGATATGTGCAAATATATTGCGCGAACCTGCATGGCAATAAGGGTCCCAAATACTCGGTTTTCTTCCATCCTCTGCTGCAGCTCCTTCCACCTTCATACCATAATGCATGTTTACAAATCATATACATAGGATACCAAAAATACTTTGTCCAAAAAATACTTAACAAAATCAAAATTTTGTTTTAAGAAAAAAAAATTTCAGTGTTTAAATAATTGCAAAAAAATATATATTCGTATTTATAACAATCAATCATTCCATAATGCATGTTTACAAATCATATATATAGGGTACCAAAAATACTTTGTAAATTATTAAATATTAAAATGTAAGGATATTTTTGTGCAAAAAATGTATAACACAATCCAAAATTAGTTTTAAGAAAATTTTCAGAGTTTAAATAATTGCCAAAAATAACCAAGTGCGGGATCTACAATCCCGAAAAAAACTAAATGGTAGTGATTCGAGCAGGAACAATTTTGATGGTTGTAGGAAAATTAGTTTCTGCAACCATCAAAAATATTCATGTCCGAATCAAAAATGATGAGATGGTGATTGGAACAGGAATAAATTTTATTGTTGTAGGAATTAATTTTCTACGACCATAAAAAATGTTCTTGTCCGAAAATTAACTACCCTCATATTGTACCCATATTATCAAAGATGTCAAAGATGTCAAAGATGTCAGAGTTTAAAAATAAATTAACTACACTCATATTGTACCCATATTATCCGCAGTTTATATTATTTAATAATAATTGTAATCAAAACTATTATAGTTCATTAAAACATTATTTCGTTAAACTAATAATTTTCAAAAAAACACACACGTCTTGTTGCAACATATATTAATACTATTCGTATATGCAACAAATATTAGATATCTCGAAGAAAAAAATATTCACTCCATACAACATTATCGCAATAATATTTTTATATATTGTAATTTTAGAAAGTAATATTTATGATAAAATTTAAAATTTGCAATGAGATTTGTATTTTTTTTTCGTTGATATTCTTTAGCAAATAATATAATTAGATATGAGTAGTATTGGACCGTATCCACTTCATTTACACTCCTGCCTGTGACTAGAGACCCGAAATCGAATGACACGAAACACAAAATAACTTGCAGTCTGAAATGATCATACCGGAACACGTTTCGGCCCGCTCTATTGACATCTCTAATAATATTACTTAAATATAGGATAAAATATTTGTTTTCAAGATTGAACATACTACTAATGAATCCTAGCATTTTTTATATTAATAAATTTTGAATAATATAAATTGTGGGTAATATGGATATACTTAAATTTTCTTTTTTTTAATGTGTCATGTCATGTGTGTCCATTTTTTTATTTATTTTTGAGGGATTAGAAATCCCACACTAAGTTAGTCCGAGTAATATTTTAAAGACAAGGATATATAAGATATTTCAAAATATAATAAGGTTAGTATCGAAAATTCCCCAGTATTAACCAGGGGTATTTGAAAATAAAATAAAAATGTAAAGAGTTTTTTTGGAGTATCGAAAAGGTAAAGAAGTTTTTTTTAATATTCAAAAATTTAGGGATTTTTGTAAGATTCCCATATATAATATATTTTTTATAATCGATTTATATAGCCAGGACCGGCCCTTCCTTTTGGTATGAGAGGCATACCATATGTTTAACGTCTCTCGAAGGACCACATATATTTTGTATTTATTTGTTCTCAACTTTTTTTATGTCACAATTAGTTATATTTTATAAATGTATAAAACTCTTAACTAATTATATGATGTCACATTTTCATGAAATTATTTTTGCAACATATTCTTAAAAATAGTTAGCATGTGATTACAATTTTTCTTTTTATAAATTGATCTTGTAACAGAGTAACAAAAAGTTATAAAAGTACATAGTTTATCATGAAAATATAAATTATAAAGTTACTTTCATAAAAATATTAACATTTGCGTGAATCATTAATCAAGTTAGATTATTAATTAAAATATATATTTTCCTTTGTGATTAAGTTATTAATTAATATTTATTTGTTAAATTGTTATATAAAAAATATGAATGCATAAAAATATCATGTCTACTTGCCGAATAGTTTTAAGTTAAGTTCATTTAGGCATGAATTATATCATCACTGTCCAACAACTTAAACTGAATATAAATATAATATAGGGTAGAATTTATTTATAATTTTAAATCCAAAACTTTATATATAATTTTGCCGTTGAATTTGGAAAAATATTTTAAATTTGAAAGACGCGTAATAATTGTCGTCTAAGACCTCCGAAATTATGTATATAGCCATATTCATGACAGTGGATTATAAGGAGTTACCAAAAGATTTCACCTACATCATGGGGGCTGAAACAAAAAATACAAAAACTGCAAAAAATTCTATAAAATATTTATAAGAATCAAGGACCTTTAAAAAAAATCATCTGTTTGTTTTTTCCTTTTCCACCTCGCTTCATCAAGAAGTTTGTAACCACACAAAAAAATATTATTTAAAACCGGTTTTTAATGACCTGTCAGGATCAAAAATACACTGCCACACATGGAACTTCTAATTAATTATGAACTTGTTTTCTTCGAGTAATCATAATATTTATTTTCTTCGAGAGAGAGAGAGAGAGACCTGATAAGAGAGAGAGAGAGAGAGAGAGAGAGAGAGAGAGAGAGACCTGATAAGCAGAAGTTCCGGCACCGAAAACAAATCCCTCGGGGAAATCGTCACGACGAAGCGCGGAAACTCCCTTGAAAATCTTCTCTTGATGAGAAAGAAGAATGAGAAGAAAGCCAAAGTGAAAGTGAAAGAGAAGAGATGACAAAAACCATGGCCTCTTCATAATATTTTGAAAGAAAGAATTTAAGCTCACTGAAGAGAGACCTCAGTTTTTCTTGTTAGCACTTAGCATCGCCCAGTTCCTTTATTTTAGTGGAAGGTGTCGTGTTGTCCAAAAAGTATGTGTGGGTCCCACCAGATTCAATCGATGGACGCAGTGACGCAATTAATAGATTTTTAAAACTATAAAAATCGATTTGTTTTTTAATGGCAGCCGACAAACGATCGTTTTCGTTATTGATACCTGATTTTTTTATATCAATTGGAATCGAACTCACAACCTCTCACAATATATGATTTTTTGTATCTCACACTTAATCAACTAGACTATGAGTTTACTGACAATATTTGATTATTTATTTATTTTATTTTTTTATAATAAATGAAGAAGTTTCGTATGTTTTTCATTTATTGATATCAATAGAAATCGAACCAATAGTCTCGCATGTTTTTCATTTATTGACAATATTGGCTTATAATAATACATAAGTGAACTTTTTTTTTTTTTGGGATAAAATATGTCCGTAGACTGAACTTTTGTTTTTTGAATGAGTCAAGAAAACTATTTTGCCTCATTTTCATTTTTTTTTATATCAACAAGAAAAAATGTTTTGCAAGCATATGTGGTTGGGGAAGTTTTGTATCGGAGTAAAAGGGTCCCACTCCCAACTCAACTAGGTTTTTTATGTGGACAATAAACTTTAACAATATAATATTAGCTTTTTTATGGCAGGATCTTCGTACGAAAATATTCCTCACGTCGGCTCAAATTTTATTATTCATCAGTCAATCCTATAAAGGAGCATTTCTGCGTGTAGTCTATTTTAGAATAAAAATTAAAAAACTAACTTTTTTTCGATAATATTCCAAAAATAATTTTTTTCGGGCTTTTAAATCTCGTCGCTACAGTGTTTCGGGTTTTTAAATCTCTCCGCTACAGTATTTTGGAAAAAAAAAAATTATTCTCCTTCAAAATGTACCCACCAAATTCTCTATTATTTAATTATTATATTTAATTAACGTGATAATTACAACATATCATTCAATAATGGAAAATTCGGTGGGTACATTTTGAAGGAGAATTCGGTGGGCTTCATTTGGGGGACCCACACATATGAGTGGTCAAGATAAAGCCACGAGATGGCTGTTTATTATGTTTTATATTACAGCCACAGGGAAAACCAACTCCTTCTCTGCACTGTTCATTTATTCTCCAAAAATACTACAAACCCATAACTAATCCACAGAAATAACCCCGAAGAAGAAATTAACATACAAGAATGTGTTGATTAATTCTAACCTAGAGGGGGGTGAATAGGTAACCTAGTGGGCAATTTTCGACTAGGTATACAAATTCTTCTTGCGGAAGCTAATTAATGAAATTTAAATAGAGTAGAAGATACCGAACACGTGAACACACGATGTTGATTACGGAGTTCGGTAGGTGGTTGCTCTGTAGCTTTAACTCACCCTTTACTTGCTTAATCGACCGATTCGATTAGTGGCAAGTACCTACGTCTCCGGGAATGCCTTGTGCCTCTTTTTGGCTTTCGATTGAATTCCAACTCAACTCGATTACAAGGATTTGCCTAGATCGATTTACACGCTTCTATCGATCTATAGCTAAGGCTCTTTACACTTTTTGTACTAGCCTATTACAATTTCTAAATACGAACTAAGACGTGATCGGTCACGCAAGTTGGGAATAGTATTTGAAAGGAGAAGAGGGAAATCTAATCTCTAAGAATGTTTTAGAAGATTATCTAACTCAATGATATAGCAAGGATTCTCTCTTTTGAAGGTATAATTTTGGATAGATGAAGTAAGTTGAGATAATGAGGGAAGGGTTCTATTTATAGAACACATAGTCCCTTCCCTGAATTGCTTATTCTGAATAGTCCGTTGCAACGGACATATGGTCCGTTGCAACGGAGTGATTCAAAAACTAGCCGTTGGAGGCTGCCGTACTTGAATTTATTACACAGTCCGTTGTAACGGAACGTAGTCCGTTGCAACGGACGTCTGTGTTAGCTAGTCCGTTCCAACGGACTCAAGTCCGTTCCAACGGACATGCTACTGAGACAACACTTCAGCTTTGGTTTTAATTCCCGTTGCAACGGAGAGTGTTACGTTACAACGTGGTGAGGGGTTCCGTTACAACGGACTGGTTAATCCGTTACAACGGACCTATGTGGAAGTTTATACTGAAGTGAAGCCTTGATGTCCGTTACAACGGACATTAATGTCCGTTACAACGGACATTCTTCTGTGACAGGCTTCCTCATTGGAAATAAAATAACGTTGCAACGGAGATAGAGTTCCGTTACAACGTACATTTCCGTTACAACGTATTGGTGATTACGTTGCAACGGACTATACTGGTTTTTCCCATGTTGAATAAATCGAGTAGTTCCGTTACAACGGACTGGAATTCCGTTGCAACGGACATACTGATTTCAGCCTTTTTAATTGAATTCAAGTACTTTTTCATTGAGTTTAATCTTTTAAACAAGTTTAGAGATACCTATATATTGTATTGATGATTAGGTAGATATCCCAACTTGCGGAATCTTCTATGTCTTGATCTTCTTCGCAATTCTTCAATGTCTTGATTCATGTGCGTCTTGATTTTATCCGTGATTCTTTGACGTCTTTGATTGTTGTTATTCTTGATTGATCCTTTCATTTTGTACCTATCTCCTACACATTTATCTTGCTAGATTTCGTTAGTAGTATCGACATTGTATTTGTGATAATCAAACAATAGGAAATTTGAACCAACAAACTCCCCCTTTTGATTCATTTCAAAACAATGTCGATTTGGAGAGATACATCGATTATCGGTATCTTTCCAATACGATTATCCTTTCTCCCCCATTTTGAAAGTGGATTAAAAGGGATTGAATTGGAAAAATCATGAAGGAAAGCTCCCCCTACATACAAGCTCCCCCTAAACACGTGCATATCGCGCGTGTATAAGCTTTGATGTAGTTGAATACTCTTTTAAATTATGAATGATTTTTGAGATTAATATGTGATATAATTTTCGAGTTTTAGTAATGAGAAAGTTACCAAAGTAATATAATACTCATTTGCACAAATATTTTAACGAAATCAACTCTTAATCATAAATTCAAGTTCATACAAGCAAACATGCATGGATACACATACGAAATAGCGTAATTAAAACAAGTTTTTCGAAAACAAACATGACAAGACATATGCAAATGGGTACTAATTTTAGAAAATGTTTTTATGCTCTAATGAGCTAGGTAGACACACATAACTCTAATCATCTCCGTTCGAGTCTTCATCGTCGGGATCGTTGTAGGCTTTGAAGCGAAGGTTCATTTCCTCGAATTTGGTATCGATATATTCATATAATTCCGTACGGAGTTGAACTTGATGGTTTCGGGTGAGGGCGTTATCAGCGAAGACCTCATCGCGGGCCGCAAGAACGGTTTCGCGGGTCGTACGATTGTCGGCGAGGATCTCATCGCGTCTTGATTCGGCGCTAGTGTTGAGTTCGAGGGTTTGGGCCGCGAGAAGTGCTTGCATGTCCTCAGAAGTTAGATACGGTTGAGTGGATGAGCTAGAGCCATCATTGAGAGCACGTCGTTTGGGCCGGCGGAACGGTTCCGGAGGATTGTTGGTATCTTGCGTCGGAGGGTCAAATCGAACCCATGCGGAGGGAATTTCAGGAAAGAAATAGGGACCGGCTCGGTTGTTTCTAGAATAGTGGTCCGAGAGGCCTCGATTGGTCTTTCGACTTAGTCCGAACACTTCAAGGCGTTCGGGAGTCAAGAGATTGTCGGTCGTGACCTTCCCGAATGGCCATTCCGATTCCGGTATCGTAATCCCGGATTTGAAACATGCGAGGGTGATGATGTGGCCATAGGGAAGAGAGGATGTGCCGACTCGCAACGAGTATTCCATGTGCTTGATGATCAAGTGGGGAATGTTGATTGTGGGTGTATCTTGGTACCATAAATTGTAGATCAACACCTTGTTTCGTGTTTCGAGATTCGTTTTTAATTTAACAACCGGGGTGAGAACGTTATTCCCGATTTGCCACGCGACTCGGAGATTAGGTTCGTATTTGGTGGAGTATGAATACGTTCCATCATTAGTGGTGATTTTCTCCATCTCCTCCGAGTCATTACCGTGATATGAATCACCGCGACTCACATAGAATCGCTCACCATCCGGGGATAGACCGAGCCATTCGATTAAGTTTGATTCCGAGATTGTTAATTCCTTACCGAGTACATAGCTTCGAATACACTTGTTGTCGTCGTCATGTGTGGCGTGAGCATAAAAGAGACGTACGATTTGGTTGTATACGGGGTATTGAAGACTACACAACCCGCCGAGACTCCAATAGGTGATTCGAGGTTCGATGTTTTCGCGAAGCGTGATAGCCTCGGGAGGAATTTCCACGTAAAAACATTTCGCGACCGGACGCTCTTTGAATTCGTCCTGAAATTTACGTGCTCGCGTAATTGATTCGAAGAGGTAATGGTTTTCGGTGTTGTTGAACTCGAATCGGCGATTTCCGGTTGGTAATGGACGTTTCGCTCTCTTGGTAGACATTTTTCGAGAGAGATAGAGAGATTTCGGAGAGAACTAGGGTTTTTGAGAGAAATAATGGTTTTCGAGAGAATTAGGGTTTTTGGATCTCAATAGAGTGAGGTATGGATGTTAAATAGGAAGAGGAAAGGGAGAGATTTTCGGTTTTGGAGAGGAATCTCGGAGGTTTTGAGAAGGTGAAGCAGTTTTTCGAAGTGGATAGAAGTGAAGAGAATGGAGAGAAAAACCAGTCGAACAGTTTTTTATGCAGTTATCGTGAAGTCCGTTGCAACGGAAGTGTAGTTCCGTTGTAACGCAACTGTCGATTTGGGGGTATTTCAACTGGTATTTCAGAATTCCGTTATAACGAACTATGTTCGTGGTAACGCACATATCCGTTGTAACGGATTGGATAATCCGTTATAACGGACTTCTGTGTTTGGAGAGGTTTTCAGACCTCAGTTTGTCCGTTGGAACGTAGATACTTACGTTGTAACGGAAGGGTCTTTCCGTTGCAACGGATTGGTTTATCCGTTGTAACGGACTTTATGATTTCGCAGGTTTTGGCTTGGCCTCTTATGTCCGTTGTAACGCACATTGGTGCGTTATAACGGACTCTTTACTGGGATGAGGAGTTAAAATTTGGCTTTTGAAAAGTTTTTGTGTGTCATAAATTTCAAAAATATATACTTTATCTAAAATAGGTTTTATGGATATGGAAATATGCGTTTCGTGACAAAATTTCGTATGAAAAATTTATAAAAATGTGCATGCGAGTATTCATGATAATCAATGATATTTGTAGAAATACAAATACCTCTAATGCTTTAAGTCATTTATTAAAGCGATTATACCTTTGCTCCGGTCATGGACCCGAGAACCAAGCTTACGAAGGAAAACTCTTGATCGATTTCTAGAGCTTATTTTTCTTCTACGATAGATCGTGAAGTTTTGTGTACGATGAGCTTTTCGACTTCTCTCTTCGGTCTTGTGTGCCTACATGGAAACAAGAGTACCTTTCTCGCCCTTTTCGTAAGTGTGTAGATAATTATAAAAATAGGGAATTCATATTGAAGGTTAATCTAATATGAATTCTTGTACTCATACTCCCCCTTAATGTTTGGCTTATGGTAGTGTGGTGAGGGAGTGAGTCTTTCACACGTGATTTAGGTCCTTGGTGGTCCAACACCCTTTGAGGTGGAGGGGCCCATGGCGTGTCTATCTTTACGCATCCATACAAATTTTGGAGTGGATTTTGGGTAGCGAAGATCACAACTCGTGGATATGTGTCCTAACTTACAACAATAATTGCAAAAAGCAATTGTTGGTTTGTTGATGGTTTCGGAACTCTTGACAAAGTAATTTGAAAGTTGGTTTGTTAGGGGTTTCTTTTGAGGTATCGATTTGGTTGAGTTGACAAAATTGTTTTTCGGTTGAAAAGGTTTGCGCGTATGGTTGCGAGGTTTAAGAGCCCTTTGTAGATATGAACGGTTTGCGGGGTGATTTACCTCATAGAAATACCCA
Organism: Luzula sylvatica; assembly: GCA_946800325.1. Classification (NCBI taxonomy): domain Eukaryota; kingdom Viridiplantae; phylum Streptophyta; class Magnoliopsida; order Poales; family Juncaceae; genus Luzula; species Luzula sylvatica. The sequence goes on along the minus strand of OX326961.1, from coordinate 54,454,259 downwards.
TTTGATCCCCGTTGACATAGACGCTCGGGTTGTCCCAAATCGATGCGTTTATGGGATAATGGTTGGGTAATGTGGTTATCCCTAGGATAGAACCGATTATTTTTAGGGTGTTCTCTTTTTACATTCTTACCGTAGTTTTGGTCACGGTATATGAATGCATTTCCCCGATTGTTTTGTTGGTTGTTCTCCCGTTTACCTTTTTGATCATTGGATTTTGTAGGACGGGGTTTATGACGGGTAGTCTTCTCAAATCCTAGACCCGTCTTATCATCGGGTTTTTGTCCCTCCAAGACTTTGTCCAATGAAGGAGTGCTACGTGTAAGAGATACACATGTACTCTTCAAAGACTCGTTCATAAATTTTAAATTTTGAACTTCGACTTTTAGAGATGAGGTCTCTACTTTTAGGGCTTGACACTCGCATTTTGAAAATCCGTTTAATTCGGTTAATTGGGCTTTGTGCGAAGTTACCGATAATTCGAGTGAGGATACCTTATCCTTGAGAGCGAGTATCATGCTCTCATTTTCCTTCTCAATTTTTCTGAGCCGGGTCACTTCCCGAACTAGATCATCGTGTAATTCAAGCTCTAACGTATATTCCGATTCATTTGTTGAGCTTGAATCTCGATTCGATGTAATTGATTGAAATTCAAGATTTAGATTTACCTCATGACTTGAGTCATGCGAAGCATCACTTTTGGAAGTCGGTGAAGAGTGTGAGGTTGTTGCCGTGTTGTCACTTCGTTGATTTAGACGCGCCTCGACATTTCGTAAGTGACTCAACAAAACGTCCGGCGTGAGGTCTTGCTTAGCCATCATAGCCTCCAACGTGATTCGATGAGTTTCCCAACTCGATGGCATTGCTAGAATCATTTTACCTACAACTCGAGAGTTTGTTAGGGATTCTCCCCAAGCGGTGAATCCGTTTTTGATATGATTCATGCGTGTATGCATATCATCTACGGATTCACCTTCGATCATTCGGAAACTTTCAACTTGTTGATTGAGTCCCATTAATTTGGTTCTCTTCATTTGATCGTTTCCTTCAAATCTATCAAGGAGAGCACGCCACATTTGATTAGATGTGGTACTTCCGTCCACTAGTACGGATATTGACCCATCAATATGATTTAGAATTAACTTTTGGGCACACATGTCTAGCATCACATTTGCCTCGGTGGTGGGACACATTTTTAGTGTATCATTAGTTTCGGAGGTCTTTACCATTTTGACCTCGTACCCGCGTTCCACCACCGATTTTAAATCTTGGAGAATAAATACATTTGTCATGCATTTCTTCCAAAGGTTCCAATTTTTATCATCTAATTTTTTCGGGTATGTAATTTCCCTCCTAAAACCGTGTGAGGCCATAAACGAATACAAGTAGTCAATTACACAAAGAGACAGTCTGTATTCCTGCTCTGATACCAATTGTTGATTAATTCTAACCTAGAGGGGGGTGAATAGGTAACCTAGTGGGCAATTTTCGACTAGGTATACAAATTCTTCTTGCGGAAGCTAATTAATGAAATTTAAATAGAGTAGAAGATACCGAACACGTGAACACACGATGTTGATTACGGAGTTCGGTAGGTGGTTGCTCTGTAGCTTTAACTCACCCTTTACTTGCTTAATCGACCGATTCGATTAGTGGCAAGTACCTACGTCTCCGGGAATGCCTTGTGCCTCTTTTTGGCTTTCGATTGAATTCCAACTCAACTCGATTACAAGGATTTGCCTAGATCGATTTACACGCTTCTATCGATCTATAGCTAAGGCTCTTTACACTTTTTGTACTAGCCTATTACAATTTCTAAATACGAACTAAGACGTGATCGGTCACGCAAGTTGGGAATAGTATTTGAAAGGAGAAGAGGGAAATCTAATCTCTAAGAATGTTTTAGAAGATTATCTAACTCAATGATATAGCAAGGATTCTCTCTTTTGAAGGTATAATTTTGGATAGATGAAGTAAGTTGAGATAATGAGGGAAGGGTTCTATTAACACATAGTCCCTTCCCTGAATTGCTTATTCTGAATAGTCCGTTGCAACGGACATATGGTCCGTTGCAACGGAGTGATTCAAAAACTAGCCGTTGGAGGCTGCCGTACTTGAATTTATTACACAGTCTACGTTCCGTTGCAACGGACGTCTGTGTTAGCTAGTCCGTTCCAACGGACTCAAGTCCGTTCCAACGGACATGCTACTGAGACAACACTTCAGCTTTGGTTTTAATTCCCGTTGCAACGGAGAGTGTTACGTTACAACGTGGTGAGGGGTTCCGTTACAACGGACTGGTTAATCCGTTACAACGGACCTATGTGGAAGTTTATACTGAAGTGAAGCCTTGATGTCCGTTACAACGGACATTAATGTCCGTTACAACGGACATTCTTCTGTGACAGGCTTCCTCATTGGAAATAAAATAACGTTGCAACGGAGATAGAGTTCCGTTACAACGTACATTTCCGTTACAACGTATTGGTGATTACGTTGCAACGGACTATACTGGTTTTTCCCATGTTGAATAAATCGAGTAGTTCCGTTACAACGGACTGGAATTCCGTTGCAACGGACATACTGATTTCAGCCTTTTTAATTGAATTCAAGTACTTTTTCATTGAGTTTAATCTTTTAAACAAGTTTAGAGATACCTATATATTGTATTGATGATTAGGTAGATATCCCAACTTGCGGAATCTTCTATGTCTTGATCTTCTTCGCAATTCTTCAATGTCTTGATTCATGTGCGTCTTGATTTTATCCGTGATTCTTTGACGTCTTTGATTGTTGTTATTCTTGATTGATCCTTTCATTTTGTACCTATCTCCTACACATTTATCTTGCTAGATTTCGTTAGTAGTATCGACATTGTATTTGTGATAATCAAACAATAGGAAATTTGAACCAACAGAATGCACGTGGGTCCTACATAAGAGTTTCCATAGAAATAATTTCGGGACTAGTTCGGTGGATGGATTCTGTATGTGTAGTCTTTTCCTTTATTCTCTCTTTTTTCTAGGATTATTTCACGGGATTTAAAAATCCGCCAGTTTTTGTTAATTAATTACACGGGATTTAAGAACCCGTTTTTTAGTGGATTTTTTGTGGCGAGATTTTAAAACCCGGTGCATTTTGGTTAATTCTGAAAAATCTGACAGATCTGATTTTTTGAGGTAATTAACCTGGCGAGATTTTAAATCTAGGTAGTGGCGAGATTTAAAAACCCGAATGGGATTATTTCTAGAATATTTGCAAAAAAGGAATTATTTTTTGAAATAAATTTGAAAAGAACACCACATGCAGAAATGCTCCTTAAGATAATGAATGAAAACATGTCCAAATATACACTTTGCAATGTTTTTCTCTTTCTTTTGAAAACCCTAGCAGCAAGCATGTTTTTTTTTAAGAGAAAGGCAAGCGCGACACGCGCTCGATCCAATCTATTTTGTATTAAGCAAAGAAAAAGTATAAATGTCCCGTATTTACAAAAATGATAGTTAAAAGAAAGAAGAAATTTAGAAATTTCCGCTCTCCGACCCTTATTACATCAAGGCCCTCTTTAACCTCATTTACTCTATTGATTCTAGCAATATCTTTAAATGTGAGCTCTCCAATAACCCGCTAAATCTTCAACGCTCTTCACCAATAGAATGTGCATTTTTCCCTTTCTTTGAAAAATTTGATTATTGCGCTCCCGCCAAATTGACCATATCGTAGCTAGCCATTTAACATCCCAATTTTTCACCTCCGTCCCATACGAAAGTCCCACCAAAACGAAGTTAACGACTCGGACCGAAAGCTACACGCGGCTCGATTTGTCGCCATAGCTCTCTTGTAAAAGGGCACTCCAAAAAAAAGATGCTTGGTGGTTTCTAACGTTTCGGCACAAAGCACGCAAAGCGGATCATGGGGCCACCCCCTCTTTGCAAGGATTTCTCCGGTTAGGACCCTATTATTTGGCACCAACCAACCGAAAATGTGCGTCTTTAGGGGTGCCTTAATCTTTAATAGCTTCGGTGTCTATTCACATTCCACTCCCGGATGCATAATATAGGAGTATATTTTGTGTGTTTCCTATTTAGGGGTTTGTAATCTCGAGTTACTCATTTGATTCACGGTAGTTGGTCGTAAGAGTAATCCTTTAAGAGAATTATAAAGTGGCAATAGTTTTTTGTAAATCTTTCATGAAATACGATGCTAAGTTATTGGCTATTCTCGCGATGTCGTTGGCAGTGTGAACATTATAAAGGGACTCTAGGATAGTTGACCATTGAGAGTCCTCGTCGAAATCAATTTTGAATAACCATTTTAGCATAAGCTTGATTATGGCTATCAAAATTTAACATTCCCAACCCCCCCCCCCCCCCCCCACCCATGTTTTTTTTGTAAACATACTCTATGCCAATTCATCAAGCAATGACCTCCTATAACTTTATCTCTCCCTTTCCAAAAGAACACTCTTTCTATATGATAAATCGGTAACATCAATAACTCTAGAGCAAGTAGAGGTGGCAATCGGGCAGGTCGGGTCGGGTTCGGATCGGGTCATTTCGGGTTCGGGTCGCGGGTCGTTCGAGTTTCGGATCGTTCAAGTTCTGGTCGATTCGGTTTTTGGGTCATTCGGTTCCGAGTCGTTTCGGTTTTCGGGTCATTCGGGTTCGGATCGTTTCGGTTTTCGGATCATTCGGTTTCGGATCGTTTCGGTTTTCAGGTCATTCGGTTTCAGGTCGTTTCGGTTTTCGGGTCATTCGGGTCTTGGCTATTTTGATTTTCGGGTAATTCGGATTTCGCAAAATTTGATCTCGAATCATTCGATTTTCCAAAAATTTAGTTTTCGGGTAATTCCGGATTTATTTTATTGATTCCAAGATATTTTGGCAATTATATTGATTTTAACAATAATATTTTAATTTTTGGGTCATTCGGGTCGTAAATTTCGGGTTAGTTCGGGTTTCGGGTCGTTCGGGTTTCGGATCATTCGGTTTCGGGTCAATTTCGGGTTCGGGTCATTCGGTTTCGGGTCGATTTCGGATTCGGGTCATTCGGTTCCGGTTTCGGGTTCGGTTTCGGGTCGTTGACTTTGTTGATTCAAAATTCCTACGGTTTGATTATCTCAAAACAATGTCGATACTACTAATCCTTTCGTATAAGTGAAACTTGTAGAGAGATAGGTACACATCACTAAAAGGATCAAAAGAAGGAAGCAAAGCAAAAAGATGAAGGAGAGAATCAAGACGCACAAGAAATCAAGCAAGACATAGAAGAGTTCCGCAAGTTGGGAAATTACCAAACACAAAACATAGGTATCCCTAGACATAAAATAAGATTATGAAGATCAAGGAAATTACTCAAATCAAAATATGGCTTAATCACAGAAACAAACATTCATAGTTCGTTCGAACGAACCACATTATACGTTCGAACGAACTGTGATGTATGAACACATCAATACATGTTGTTCGAACGCATCACTATATACGTTCGAACGAATCTATGTCCCAATACGTTCGAACGAACTCACCCTAGTCGTTCGAACGAGAAAGTACTGGTTCAAACAAACAAAATCAAAATAAAATAAACAAAAAACATTCCGTTCGAACGTATCACTATATACGTTCGAACGAACAAATGTTACTAGTTCAGAATGAACCCATACGTTCGTTCCGAACGAACTAACAAGCCATTTTGAATTTAACAGTTCTTTCAAACGAACTCTCAACATGCGTTCGAACGGACACATGATGTGTTGAGTAATTTACACATAACGGCTAGTTGGACTGAACAATTCGTTCGAACGAACTGATGAATCCGTTTGAACGACCTGTACAGAATATCTGCGTTCTCAAAGAAAAATATGTGTTCTATAAATATGGTCCCTTTGAGTGTTTCTCTCTCCAACTTTTTGAGATAAGACATTCTTTCATCCCCAAATTCTAAAAGAGAGAAAACAAAGCTCCAAGCTAGATCTTTTATAATCTTCATCATCTTAGATCAAAGATCTACTCCAATTCCTTCTAATCAAAGATTCCCAACTTGCGTGACCGATCACGACTAGTTCTTTGTTCTAATAGGCTAATCCAAATTTGTAAAGCCCGCCATAGATCGATAGAATCATGTAAATCGATCTAGGCAAACCTTGTACGAGTGATTCGAGAATTCAATCGAAAGCTGAAAAAGACACAAGGCATCCCCGGAGAAGTAGGTACTTGTATTCAATCGAATCGGTCGATTGAGCAAGTAGACGGTGAGTTAAAGCTATAGAGCAACCACCTACCGAACTCCGTCATCAAACATCTTGTGTTCAATTTGTTCGGTATTTGCATCATTTAAATTCATATCATTTAAGCTTCCGCATTAATTTAGAATTTGTATACCGCATTCGAAAACTGCATACTAGGTTTACTTATTCACCCCCCCTATATGTTAGAATTAACCAACAATTGGTATCAGAGAGAAATACTAATCGTCTATTTGCGTAAATTGACAACTTGTATACGATCATGGCCAACAATACCATTCCTAAAATGCAACTCACATACCCCGACAAATTAGATGGTAAGAATTGGAATATTTGGAAAAGGTGCATGCTAAATGTATTCACCATCCAAGGGTTGAAATCGGTCGTCGAAGAAGGTTTCATACTCACAACGATTACCGACGCCCACGGTAAAGTTTCGTTAACATCCGAGGCCTCAATTAACGAAACCTCCGATATTTATGCCCAAAACTTGATTCTCACCAACATGGTACGATCGCTCTCCATCTTAGTAGATGGGTGTGATACATCATTTAAAATGTGGCGTGCTCTCCTCAACCGATTTGAAGGAAACGATCAAATGAAGAGAACCAAACTAATGGGACTCGATCAACAATTTGATAGTTTCCGAATGATCGAGGGTGAATCCGTCGATGATATGTATACTCGGATGAATCATATCAAAGAAGGATTCACCGCTCTTGGAGAGTCCCTAACAAATTCTAGAGTTGTAGGTAAATTGATTCGAGCAATGCCTACGAGTTGGGAGACTCTACGAGTAGCCTTGGAGACAATGATGACCACACAAGACATGTCGCCCGAGGACTTGGTAAGCTATTTTCGAAACTTCGAAGCACGGCTCAAGCAACTAAACCAAGAGAATCCCTCGACGTCACGCCCTAAAGCCATCGCTCTACCCGCAGTGGATGCTAGTGACGACGAGAGTGAAATAGCTCTCTTGGTAAGAAAATTTCGTGAATTTAGGTCACACGAAAGACGGTTCAACGACAACCGCAAACGACAGAACTTGAAGCCATACTGCTTTGAGTTCAACGACAACACGCTCAAATGGTCCAATCCGACCCAGCCCGATCCGTTTTCTGCGGGTTTCGAAATTGTTGGGTCGGGTCCAGGAACTGGGTTGGAATTTTGAGAAACCTGGAAGTATGGGTGGGATCACGTATTCGAAATAAAAATCCCACATTAACCCAACCAGGCCCATGCAACTCCAAATGTCCAAATAATTATTTCTTTTTTAATATAAATTATATGATATTTTTCTCTTTCACAAATTATATTGCTATGACTTATTATTATTGCTTTTCGATATTATATTGTATCTCATCTTTTTTTTACATTATATGAATATTATGTTTTGCTGAGTAATCAAACTTTCTTAATTTAAGTCATATATGACATATTTTGTTCTCTCACAAAAATTGAGTATTCATCTTTTGTTATTTCTTTTTTGGTTAAGAGTAAAATTTATCTTTTGTTAATTTTTGTTCAATAGTAAGGTTTTTATTTTCTTATAGTATCACTATTTCGGTTTTGACTTGAAATATGTAATTAGTTTGGACTTTGAAAAAAAATTTGACGAAAAATAATATAATTAGTTTGAACTTTGAAACTTTTGTATATAATTTGTGTTTTATATTTATTGTCAGAAAAATGACATAAATATAATAAAATGTTGATTATGCATGTTTAATTTTGATTTGTGTAATTTTAAAAGATTTTTTGATTTTTTAATTAAAATTCTAATTTTGGTCGTATATTTTTTGTTAACATGTAAACATATATCGTTATAGTATATATTTATGGAAAACAAAACCGGCTAACTCGTCCAAACCGTCTAAAAATCATTACAAATAAAAAAATTAATTAAATTGAGTGAGATATGATCCTGAACAAACTACACACAATTATCAAAAATTCAAAATATCTTTTTGAGAAAAGATGTATCACAAGAAAAAGAAAAAGAAATTCTATCATAGAACTCCCCATTATTATATGTTTTGCAATTAAAAATAATTTTATAACTAGAAATTTGTTTTATCCAAACTACACTATCCACCAAAAATCCAATCTGACCTAAGTTTTGAAAAACAAAGAAAAGAGCTCAGATTTTACCACAAACCAATGATAGACCGTTAAAACTTGAAATCACATAAGATCAACAACAAAAAAACTTGAAATCACAAATAGGCCACCGAACACTAGTTTTGAAGCTAAGTATCATTATTGCAAAACTCAACAAAACTTATCATTCCTAAGTAGCTATAGCTTATTAGCTTCTAATCATTATCATTTTCAGAACAAAACATGTATTACAAGTTATATTAAAATTTTACATGTAATGAACCTGAAAGAAACTACATTATTTAGCTTCGAAAACATGGGTATCAGACACATTTTTTCTTAGCATATTACCACCCAAAAGGTCGGCATACCAACTGGCGGATTTCCTTATATATCGAGTTCTATTTATGTCGTTAAAATCGACACCAACAAGACCGTAACGACTAGTGTAACCAAACAGAAATTCAAATACGTCAATAAATGACCATACAAAATAACCTTGTGTATTTGATCCATTCCTGTAAGAGCCAGAGTTTGCTTATTATCTAACCAAAATTAGTTCCAATTGTGATGAAGTTACCTTATTGAAAGACGTAATGTTTCTAAATATTGCTCCAAATATTTTACGCGAAAATCATCCGAATATAAGATTTCTGCAGTCGCGGGATCGACCATTTCACCATCTCCTAATATTTATCAAGCCAGAGCAACATAGTAGATTTGATATGGATTAAATTTCGGTACCGACTTGAAAATCTGGAAAAATTAGATGTATAAGTAAGTACCATTTTCATGGATCATGATTAGGGGATTTCCGTAGTTATCTTTGATGTGCTCCAACATTTTCCCAAGTGCCCACGGTGTTGGTAGAAAATCTTCCGTGTTTCTTCGAAACTCGCGCTGTTCATAAAATGGTTGAACATTTGCATCATATCATAAAGTTTACGCTCGAAATTTTACAGCATTATCATAAGAGAAATTTAAACAAATTTCTTTTATCAAAAACATACCTTGAGGATGCTTCCAAAAGAGGCTGTATCTGAAAGGAAAACGAGTCAGCAATTTAACCAAATTTCAGTCTCGTTTCACGTGCCATAATTGAAATGGAATTTTGGAACAACAGACAAAAATGAATAATACCCAATTACAAAAAGAAAAACCTATCGTTAAGTTCCTAATCGAGGGGGGTGATACAAGAGCTTTTCTGCAATTTAGGCATGATACAGGACCTTTTTTGCAAATTTCTATAGTTGAAATATTTACCGTTTTTTAAACATGAACTGTAATCAGACGACCAATCAAATCTTATTGGGTAAATATTATACGAATTTTTCTTTCCAAATGTCTCTAATTTTATTAAACCAAAAATATAAGTTCAAACTTTTTAGTTTTTATTATATATGCACTCACATGAGATTTTCACTGCCATATCCCTGGGATAGTCGCGAACTTGGTTCTTAAGTTGGCTCAAGTCAGATCGAACATAGGAAACAGAATAGTGATTGAATCCAATAAAATCAAATGATCCCTTGATTCTTATAGAATCTTCTTCTGCTATGACTGGCAAGCGGGACCCAGCATTTTCTCGCATTATAGGTGGGTAGTTTCCATACACCAAAGGATGCATCAACCTAGATAATCACGATCCACATAAATATCATGGGGGTTTTGCAATTTTCAATAAAGTAGGGATTTTTTTCAATTTAGGCAGCATTTTTTTTTTTTCAAATTTCCCAAAGAAATAATTAAATCAAATAAGGGAGAAAAAAATATAAAATAAGAGGTGTTGGCAAACCATCCTATATGGAAATCAACCGCCCTTCTTGCGGCTGCCACGTCATCAGGATTTTCCGTGGCCGGCTCAAACCACAATCCCAGCAATGTGATCCCTATTTTACCTCCTTGCTTTGCCTATAATAATATACGTCACGCGCTCATCATATTTATGTTACACTCTAGATAATATAAAAATACTACTTTAATATTTTTGCAATTATCCCTAATCCAATTGCAAAAAAAATATTAGCCCAATATGTTATCAACCGACCTGATATTTGTCTCGGTAGAGCTGCACAGCGGAAGTGTGGGCCAACAACAAATGGTGAGCAACGATATACGGCTCGGTCGTGGAATTCCCTCCCGTACAATTCGAACCGAATGGATACGAGCAACGGTTCGGTGGGAAGTGTCCATCATCATAGCCCATTATTGGTTCGATATTAGGCTCGTTAACGGTTACCCAGTACTTAACCCGGTCCCCGAATTCGTTGAAACATACATCAGCGTAAGAAAGAAAGTCGTCTCTGCAACAACAACAAAAATGAAATTAAGCAATTGTACAGTTAGCCTATCTTTCTCGATGTTTTCAACTCGATGGTAAAATTTGAAGCTCGGTTGACTGAATTGACCAAATTCTCAAAATTGAATCGAACTTTCGGATATAACAAAGTGAGAAAACAAAAAACTAAAGAGTGTATGTACATGAATTTGGGACTTAGTATCCCGTCGTATTCTTCTTCGAGAGCTTGCGGAAGATCAAAATGGTACAACGTTACGTGCGGTTGTATTCCTACGAAAGAAAAAGGAAAAAATAAGCCACTTTTAAAAAATATATATATAAATAAGTAGATAATGAAAATGTATTCCGATGATTCACAAAAAAAAAAAATGTATTCCTACAAATGTTACATGAATCTCATTTCCCCTCCAAAGAAGAAAAGAAAATATTTCAAGTCGTCATCAAGATTCAAGATTAATTTCTGCTTTTTAAAATATGAATTTCAGTTACGCACCATAACTTATAAGCTCATCGATCAAATTGTTATAGTACCGCAATCCCTTGACGTTCACTTTCCCTCTCCCATCTACATTCAAGCATAAATCAACAAGTTAGTGACTATATATTTGGAATCATTAAATTTCGGGAAAATTATACACATCCCAAACATGTTCGCGATCACTAGGATCAGAGCATGATTTTATCATGTTCCTAAATTTTGTACAAGTTACTTCTTTTTGCTATAATTTATAGGATAAGTATCATTAGGAAGCATAAATATTTGTGATACCAAGCACCAGCTTGATACCGGTACCATTGTTGTACCTGGAATAAGCCGAGGCCAGGCTATCGAAAACCGGTATGCATCAAGACCCATCTCATGCATCAGCTTTACATCTTCCTAAAAGAAAATTAAAGGAAAAAGAAAACATAATTAGACAAACAAAAAGTAAGTAGTTTTGGCAAAACAGGCCATAATTAGATGCAAATTTGAAGTAAAATTTGGAACATGGAGCATAATTAACTGGTATTTTATGCAAATTTAAACTTGCCTTATACTTGTGATATTGATCTGCTGCTACGTCTCCATTGCTGTGGTCAAATTCATATCCTGTCAAGAACAATACTTAATATAAAAAAAAATGTACAGCTCAATTTAAATGATATGTGCAAATATATTGCGCGAACCTGCATGGCAATAAGGGTCCCAAATACTCGGTTTTCTTCCATCCTCTGCTGCAGCTCCTTCCACCTTCATATTTATAACAAACAATCATTCCATAATGCATGTTTACAAATCATATATATAGGGTACCAAAAATACTTTGTAAATTATTAAATATGAAAATGTAAGGATATTTTTGTCCAAAAAATACTTAATACGATCCAAAATTAGTTTTAGAAAAATTTCAGTAACAACCATACCTTGTATATCCTAGTTAGTACAAAATTGCCAAAAATAACCAAAAATTGGCAAAAAAAAACTATTATAGTTCATTAAAATCTTATTTCATTAAACTAATAATTTTCAAAAAAACACACATGTCTCGTTGCAACATATAGTCATACTATTCGTATATGCAACAGATATTAGATATCTCGAAGAAGAAAATGTTTACTACATACAACATTATCTCAATAATATTTTTTATATCTTATAATTTTAGAAAGTAATATTTATGATAAAATTTAGCATTAGCAATGAGATTTGTATTTTTTTTTCATTAAATATTCTTTAGCAAATAATATAATTAGATATGACTAGTATTGGACCGTATCCACTTCATTTACACTCCTGCCTGTGACTAGAGACCCGAAATTGAATGACACGCAATCCAAAATAACTTGCAGGCCGAAATGACCCGAACTCAAAATGATCCGACCGGAACACGTTTCGGCCCGCTCTATTGACATCTTTAATAATATTACTGAACTATAGGATAAAATATTTGTTTTCCATATTGAACATAATATTAAGGAATTGTAGTATTTTTATATTATAATTATTTTTAAATAATATAAATTGTGTGTAATATGGATGTACTTATATTTTCTTTTTTTTTAAAGTGTCATGTCTGTCCATTTTTTATTTATTTTTTGCGGGATTAGAAATCCCGCATTAAGTCAGTTCGAGTAATATTTTAAAAACAAGGATATACAAGATATTTTAAAATATAATAAGGTTATTATCGAAAATTCCCCAGTATTAACCACATAGGGGTATTAGAAAATTAAAAGGTAAAAGAGTTTTATTTAATATTCAAAAATTTAGGGATTTTTTTAAGATACCCATATATAATATATTTTTTATAATTGGGACTATATCGAGTACATAACAGTAACTAACAGATTATAATCGATTTATATAGATCATAATCAGGGTCGCCCCTTTCTTTTGGCATGAGATGATGAGAGGCATAGCATATGTCTAAGGCCTCTCATTTTGAAGGACCACATATATTTTGTATTTATTTGTTCTCAACTTTTTTTATGCCACAATTAGTTATATTTTATGAATGTATAAAACTCTTAACTAATTATATGATGTCCCATTTTCATGAAATTATTTATGCAACATATTCTTAAAAATAGTTAACATGTGATTACAATTTTTCTTTTTATAAATTGATCTTGTAACAGAGTAACAAAAAGTTCTAAAAGTACATAGTTTATCATGAAAATATAAATTATAAAGTTACTTTCATAAAAATATTAACATTTGCGTGAATCATTAATCAAGTTAGATTGTTAATTAAATATATATTTTTCTTTGTGATTAAGTTGTAAATTAATATTTATTTGTTAAATTGTTATATAAAAAATATGAATGCATAAAAATATCATGTCTACTAACCGAATAGTTTAAGTTAAGTTCATTTAGGCATGAATTCTATCAGTCCAACAACTTAAACTAAATATAAATATAATATATGGTAGAATTTATTTATAATTTTAAATCCAAAACTTTATATATAATTTTGCCGTTGAATTTGGAAAAATATTTCAAATCTGAAAGACTCATAATAATTATCGTCTAAGGCCTCCGAAACTAGAAGACCAGTCTGTATATAGCCATGATTCATGAAAGGGGATTATAAGGAGTTACCAAAAGATTTCACCTACATCATGGGGGCTGAAACAATAAATACAAAAACTGCAAAAAATTGTATAAAATATTTATAAGAATCAAGGACCTTTAAAAAAATCATCTGTTTATTTTTTCCTTTTCCACCTCGCTTCATCAAGAAGTTTGTAACCACACAAAAAAACAATATTTAAAACCGGTTTTTAATGACCTGTCATGATAAAAAATACACTGCCACACATGGAACTTCTAATTAATTCTGAACTTGTTTACCATCCTAATCACATCTCTTTCATTAGATTTTTCGAGTAATCATAATATTTATACTTCATATTTTTTAAATTAGCTCTTGGTAGTTGGTATAATGATGTATTTGGAGAGAGAGAGAGAGAGAGAGAGAGAGAGACCTGATAAGCAGAAGTTCCGGCACCGAAAACAAATCCCTCGGGGAAATCGTCACGACGAAGCGCGGAAACTCCCTTGAAAATCTTCTCTTGATGAGAAAGAAGAATGAGAAGAAAGCCAAAGTGAAAGTGAAAGAGAAGAGATGACAAAAACCATGGCCTCTTCATAATATTTTGAAAGAAAGAATTTAAGCTCACTAAAGAGAGACCTCAGTTTTTCTTGTTAGCACTTAGCATCGCCCAGTTCCTTTATTTTAGTGGAAGGTGTCGTGTTGTCCAAAAAGTATGTGTGGGTCCCACCAGATTCAATCGATGGACGCAGTGACGCAATTACTAGATTTTTAGAACTATAAAGATCGATTTGTTTTTTAATGGCAGCCGACAAACATCGTTTTCGTTATTGATACCTGATTTTTTTATGTCAATTGGAATCGAACTCACAATCTCTCACAATATATGATTTTTTGTATCTCACACTTAATCAACTAGACTATGAGTTTATTGACAATATTTGATTATTTATTTATTTTTTTTTTTATAATAAATGAAGAAGTTTCGTATGTTTTTCATTTATTGATATCAATAGAAATTGAACCAATAGTCTCGTATGTTTTCCATTTATTGACAATATTCGCTTATAATAATACATAAGTGAACTTTTTTTTTTTTTGGATAAAAAATGTCCGTAGGCTGAACTTTTGTTTTTTTGAATGAGTCAAGAAAACTATTTTGCCTCATTTTCATTTTTTTTTATATCAACAAGAAAAAAATGTTTTGCAAGCATATGTGGTTGGGGAAGTTTTGTATCCGAGTAAAAGGGTCTCACTCCCAACTCAACTAGCTTTTTTATGTGGACAATAAACTTTAACAATATAATATTAGCTTTTTTATGGCAGGATCTTCGTACGAAAATATTCCTCACGTCGGCTCAAATTTTATTATTCATCAGTCAATCCTATAAAATGTTTAGGGAAATTTTACTCTTCCCCAGTTTTTCCCAGACATCGACTATATGAGAGATTAACAACTAATCATTCTTTTAATTAACACAAATACATTTTATTAACAGTTAATACATATTAATTATTAATTGATAATTCATATATAATTTAATTATATAATAATTAATTATTAATCAAGTGTTTATTTGTTAATTAAAAAAGTGATTAACAACTGATTTTCCAGATCGAGGATGTGTGGGGGAATATGGAGGAGGGCATAGTTAATGGGATCAAATGTTTATGCGTGCAATACTTGTACATATCATGTGTGATCAGGAGGGGTGTCAACGGTTCGGAGATAGTGGTCATACCAGATCCATATCCATATTTTTTTTCGGATACGGATCCGGATACGAAATTACCCGAATCCGGATACGGTTCGGATAATAAACGGATACGGTTCGGATATTGTCGGATACGGATACGGTTCTTTTTCGGATATTAAAACGGATACCATGTTATCATAACATAACTTACTTTTTAGCTATAAATATATTTAATTTGTGACATGAACGATAAATATGATTATATTTAAACGTAATTTTACGATTGTGAGTTTAAATCATTCACAAATCATTAATTTGTATATGATTTTTCAACTAATATCAAATATAATACATAAAAATAATATATAATATGCGTATCCGGATCCGGTTCCGGATACTCGAATCTGGTTCCGAGTATCCGGATCCTAAAAATACCCGGATCCGGAACACGGATCCGGTCCCCGCACCAAAACCGAATATCGAATCCGGATCCTAAAATTAGCAACCAGATCCATATCCGGATCCACTCGGATCCGGATATTTTTTTCGAATCCGGATATTTCTTCGGATACGGTTCGGGTCGGTTCGGGCAATATCCACACCATTGACATCCCTATGTGTGATCTACATAGGTGCCTGGAAAAGTAGCTCGATATTTAATCTAATTATTACATTCCAATTAATTAATTTGTAATATATAAATATAATATACAAAGAATTGATAGTAGCAAGCATCCAATGACTCCCTTTTTTTGTTAATTAAATGAACAAAATAGCAAAGACAATAAAATTAAGATAATGAATGAAAGCATGTCCAAATATACACTTTGCAATGTTTTTCTCTTTCTTTTGAAAACCCTAGCAGCAAGCATGGTTTTTTTTTTTGAAGAAAAAGACAAGCGCGATACACGCTCGATCCAATCTATTTTGTATTAAGCAAAGAAAAAGTATAAATGTCCCATATTTACAAAAATGATAGTTAAAAGAAAGAAGAAATTTAGAAATTTTCGCTCTCCGACCCTTATTACATCAAGGCTCTCTTAAACCTCATTTACTCTATTGATTCTAGCAATATCTTTAAATGTGAGCTCTCCAATAACCCGCTAAATCTTTCAACGCTCTTCACCAATAGAATGTGCATTTTTTCCTTTCTTTGAAAAATTCGATTATTGCGCTCCCGTCAAATTGACCATATCGTAGCTAGCCATTTAACATCCCAATTTTTCACCTCCGCCCCTTACGAAAGTCCCACCAAAACGAAGTTAACGACTCGGACTGAAAGCTAACACGCGGATCGATTTGTCGCCATAGCTCTCTTGTAAAAGGGCACTCCAAAAAAAAGATGCTTGGTGGTTTCTAACGTTTCGGCACAAAGGACGCAAAGCGGATCATGGGGCCACCCCCTCTTTGCAAGGATTTCTCCTGTTAGGACCCTATTATTTAGCACCGACCAACCGAAAATGTGCGTCTTTAGGGGTGCCTTAATCTTTAACATCTATACATATATAATCATCATAAATGTGTCACATTTACCTAAATAACATACACCAAAAACCGAGTAATAATCGAAACAAAAACTGTCTCCAGTGAAGTCACGTTCGAACGAACAATTAGACGTTCGAACGAACTGACCACATCTTCAAAAATCAGGTCACTCCGTTCGAACGAACCATAACCCATTCATTCGAACGTAAAGTGCGCTAACGTTCGAACGCACCTTGCCTCAGTTCGAACGAACCCAACATCTAAATGAATCTCCAAAATCCACCAGAGGTCCCAGAAATTTCACGTTCGAACGAACAATTAGACGTTCGAACGAACTGACCACATCTTCAAAAATCAGGTCACTCCGTTCGAACGAACAATAACCCAATCGTTCGAACGAACATGTCACAAATGGTCGAACGAACTGAGCTTACGTTGGAACGAACTACTGGCATCATATACACAAATCATGTCCGTTCGAACGAGTTATACTGTTCGTTCGAACGAACCGTCGCAGTAGGCACATTAAAAACACATGAGGCTCTTCGGTTTTTCAAAACCCTCTCATCTCCCTCAATCGTTTCCACTTCCTCTCCACTCTCAAAACCGTTTCTCCACGCATTGGTGCTTATATAAAGAAGGATCCAACGGTTTCAAGCCTCATTCACTCCATTTTCGCACTCTCTCTCTCTCTCTCGCTCTCTCTCAAAAACCCTAGATTTCGTTTTCAAGAACATCTCACGAAAATGTCGGCTCCAAGACCCAAGAAATCCGTTGCCTCCAAGATGCCCGCCCCCTCGTTACGCTTCAACTTCCATGATTCCTCCAACCGGTACCTCTACCGTACCGTCGCCGAGGGAAACCTATACCGTGACATCTTCGGCGAAAAATCGACTAGCACGTGCTACTATTACGAGCTTCCGACCGACATGCCCATTCTCGCAAACATCGCCAACCCGATCACTACACGTTGGAGCATAAATCAACTATGCGCTCTCAACGTTCCTTACTATGACACGGTAACTCAACTATTTTATGCAAATGCCGTGGTCGATTACGAAACCATGGAGATCAAGAGCCATCTTTTTGGGAGAACGATCAAAATCAATCGAGAATCATTGGTGGAATGGCTCGGATTGGATAACTCCGGCGAAGAGAACTATTTTAGTCGAGCCGAACAACCAAGTGAAGACCACCGCAACATTCTCCGGATCATCACAAACTCTAACATCGTGAAATCCGCCACTCAACTCGGGGCACCCGAACGATTCATTTGGCAAATCGGAAATAATATCATCACTCCGGTTGCAAAACTCAAAGCCAATTTGGAGAAAAGGAACCTCATGCTTCTATATCGCATGTGGTATGAAAATGAACCTCGTCTAAATGTTCCGTATCTCATTCTCAAGCACATGGAGTCCACCATGAATCTCACCAATTCATCTCTCCCGTTCGGACACCTCATCGTGCTTGCATGCATGCGGTTAGGGGTCGAAATTCCGGATGACAAATGGGATCTAGGACGGCAAATACCCATCAACCTTGGATCACCGGAACACCTTCGCCGCATTGGGTATACCGATCATTCGTATGCCCGGACACCTCACGATGCACGGATAGCATCCCCTATCGGATATTGGATTCAAGAGCCTAACTCTCTCCTATACCATCTTCCGGCGAATCCGGGTGACCAAGTTCCCGATCAAGACATTCCTCCTCCGCCGTGCAAACGTCGAACAAGAGATCACGGCGAAAGCTCCACGACTCCTCGTACCAATCCCGAACTCACAATTGAGGACATCCGCGGATTGTTTGACTCGTTTCAACTCCAAATGCAAAACGAGTTCGTCCAAGTTCGAGACACCATACTCGAGGACAATGCACGCACTCGCGCACACTCCGATCAACTCTTCACCAATCTCTATGCACACCTCGACCAACGTTTTGGCCCAATCAACCCATCGATGAACCACCCAATGCATGCCGCTCCGGATCTCCCTCATGATGACCAAGTTCCAAACCAACCCGACGAACCAAAATTTTAAAATTATCTACTAAATGTCTAATTTCCTTTAGTTGTTGTTGTTATTGATTAACTAGTCGTGTCTTTCATTATGTAACACCATATGATGTAGGCATGTGAGGTGAGAGTGAGAGTCTCTAAAACTGTGTTTTCATGCATGTTATTTAAATATGTTGATTCATCAAAAATATGGTTGTGCTATTTCTCTATAAAACTAAATCTCAATGTTCATGTGTGAAATCCATTGTTCTAACACAATCCTAAAAATTGCCACGTGCAATCATTTAGGGGGAGCTTGTGTTTAGGGGGAGCTTCCATTCACATTACGCTCCTTTTCCCTTTTGATCCTCTTTCAAAAAGGGGGAGAAGAGAAACTCATGTGGAAAGTTCCTCGATGACCGATGAAACATTCCAAATCGACATTGTTTTGAAATGAATTAAAAGGGGGAGTTTGATGATTCAAAATTCCTACGGTTTGATTATCTCAAAACATTGTCGATACTACTAATCCTTTCGTATAAGTGAAACTTGTAGAGAGATAGGTACACATCACTAAAAGGATCAAAAGAAGGAAGCAAAGCAAAAAGATGAAGGAGAGAATCAAGACGCACAAGAAATCAAGCAAGACATAGAAGACTTCCGCAAGTTGGGAAATCACCAAACACAAAACATAGGTATCCCTAGACATAAAATAAGATTATGAAGATTAAGGAAATTACTCAAATCAAAATATGGCTTAATCACAGAAACATTCATAGTTCGTTTGAACGAACCACATTATACGTTCGAACGAACTGTGATGTATGAACACATCAATATATGTTGTTTGAACGCATCACTATATACGTTCGAACGAATCTATGTCCCAATACGTTCGAACGAACTCACCTAGTCGTTCGAACGAGAAAGTACTGGTTCAAACAAACAAAATCAAAATAAAATAAACAAAAAACATTCCGTTCGAACGTATCACTATATACGTTCGAACGAACAAGTGTTACTAGTTCAAAACGAACCCATACGTTCGTTCCGAACGAACTAACAAGCCATTTTGAATTTAACTGTTCGTTCGAACGAACACATGATGTGTTGAGTAATTTACACATAGCGGCTAGTTGGACTGAACAATTCGTTCGAACGAACTGATGAATCCGTTCGAACGAACTGTACATAATATATGCGTTCTCAAAGAGAAATATATGTTATATAAATATGGTCCCTTTGAATGTTTCTCTCTCCAACTTTTTGAGATAAGACATTCTTTCATCCCCAAATTCTAAAAGAGAGAAAACAAAGCTCCAAGCTAGATCTTTTATAATCTTCATCATCTTAGATCAAAGATCTACTCCAATTCCTTCTAATCAAAGATTCCCAACTTGCGTGACCGATCACGACTAGTTCTTTGTTAGAGATTTGTAATAGGCTAATCCAAATTTGTAAAGCCCGTCATAGATCGATAGAATCGTGTAAATCGATCTAGGCAAATCTTGTACGAGTGATTCAGGAATTCAATCGAAAGCTGAAAAAGCATCTCCGGAGAAGTAGGTACTTGTATTCAATCGAATCGGTCGATTGAGCAAGTAGACGGTGAGTTAAAGCTACAGAGCAACCACCTGCCGAACTCCGTCATCAAACATCTTGTGTTCAATTTGTTCGGTATTTGCATAATTTAAATTCATATCATTTAAGTTTCCGTATTAATTTAGAATTTGTATACCGCATTCGAAAATTGCATACTAAGTTTACCTATTCACCCCCTCTAGGTTAGAGTTAACCAACAGACTTGTCAATATTTTCGGGTCGGGTCGGGGTCGGGTCATTTTTTCGGGTCGGGTCAGATTTTGCCAGCTCTAGCAGCAAGCATGTTAGTACTCGAAATCGGTAACATCAATAACTCTTTGATAAGTTTGGTTAAATATGTGTGTGTATTATTAAAATATGACGTGATATATTTTTTGTTTAAATATTTATTGTGTAAACAACTATTTAATTTCGGTTTAAATTTAAATTATTTTGGTAATCAAGCTATTGTCAAACCGAACTTAGATTTTCAACTCAAATCTTAATGATAAACGAGTCGAGTCGGGTTCGGCCGAGCTTGAGCTAGGCATAGCTCGCTCGAACTCGACTCAGTTGCAGACCAACATGCAGACTATTATAGATGGAAAGGTTCGGTACCCGTAAAGCACCGTCATTCTATTATAGCAGCCAAAAACGCTTGATGTTGCAGCAACGTAGTGTTTTAGTCCTTAAGCCGCTATTTAATTCACTAATATTTACATTTCTACAATAAAAAAATATTGTATTTATTATTCAAAAAATAGTTTAGATTTTCAAACAGCAAATATTATACTTTTATTTTATATGGATAATATGGATAATTTCTACTATATCAATGTGACTGTTATATTTTCAAAAGGTAAAATATATAATATTTCAACTATATTTCGTTACCTACTACCTTACTTACCCCCACGTATACAATGACGTCCTAGGATTCTCGAAGTTGTGCTTGTGAATTCCTTTAACACTATTTTTAGGTATATAGTGTGTGCTCATTGAGTAGTTTATTTCTTCTCCATTGTAGTGTCTCTATATTAACATACATAAGACTTTTTAAGAGAGAGTCAATTAATGGTCACTATCGTATCTTCTCTCATATCGTCGTCTTATTTTGATTTTTTTTCTTGAAAAGACACTCACAAGTCGCACAGGAAAATGATATTTCTGTATTTATGATGTTGCTTAGTTAGAAAGCTAAATATATATACAGGGCGGTTGGCAAAATATCTCGTAATTAAGTTCATGAAGAAAATATCCTAATTAAGTTCATCTTGTCCGTAGAAACATATCCTAATTAAGTTCATGAAGAAAATATCTCGTAATATCAAGTTTACCCTTCTCAAAATTATCACGAAAAGTAAATAAAGCAAGAATTACATAGATCTTTTTGAAAATATCAAAAAGACCCAATTACCAAAGTCGTAATTAACGACTCGCTACCTCGAAAATAAAAATTAGTGACATGTCTCTTTCATCAAAATAAAATACATAGATAATAAATAAAGTTAGTGAAATTTAAGATGGAGAAATAAAAAGTCGAGTTTGTTTATGTACATTTGGTTACGGGGACAAATTTACCGTCTTGTTCGTCTCGTAGCCAAATCGTTGATCTTGTCCTCTTCACATGATCGGAGAAAAGCCTATGCCTTGAGAGACCAAGAGAGAGAAACTCGTCAGTATGAATGTCAAGGACTTCATTTTGACATTTTCGTAAAACTAGTGAAAAGATTGCTTTCCTTTTTGCTATTTTTGGAGGGTTTGTTTTTAATTTTCCAATAAATAGAGATAAAAAAGGAATATTTGAAAATAACCTTTCAAACTCGAGTTTTTGGACGATAATGCCATTCAAGATGAGTTCCGAGCCGAAAATCTCAGCACCTACCAAAATAAATGCAAAAAAGTAACATTAATTTCAGATTTCATGTATTGAATTTCAATTGAATGCGACAAAACAAAAAACGGTACCTCTCATGAGAAGAGGAACACAAGTAGCATAATCTTCTTCGCACGAAATTACCAAAATATCCTCTGAGAATTTCTCATCTTTAGTTAAAGATCTCCCAATCCTTTCCATTGGCTACAAAACATTTCAATTATTCTCAGAAAATTAAAAATAATAAAAAATAAAAACGTAATAAATACCTGTCCTCCACACGCCAAAACCAAACTCGTAACGACTTGCTGACTCGGTTTAACATTTTGAGTTATCACCACTTTTCTCCCCTAAAAACATTACTCCGACCAATTAAAACAAAAATTCACTCGTTTAAAAATTCGAATTTTCAAAAACCAACCTTCAAAAGAGGAGAATTGGAAGCGAAAGCAAGAGACCTCGTCAAATTAAACCCAAATTCCTGCTCTTTTTTCGAATCCCTCAAAATGAAATTCTTCTCGTCAACGTATCGATTCGACAAATTGCACCGTTCGAGCCAAAGAGGAGTCACTACGAATTTGCCCATCGCAATTGCTTCCAACATATTTCTCGTCCTCACGAATTGATTCGCTATGAAATGCGTCGCTTCTGAGATACTAGAAGCTTCTAGAACCTTCAATTTCCCCAATATCTACACAAAAAATAATAAAAACAAATTAAAGATATAAAATTAAACTAAGAGGTAATAAAATGCGTACCTTTTTTTGGTGCTTGATGATATTATCGTCTAAATGATTGCTCAATAAAACCCTAACGGTAGTAAAATCTTTTCTTACGCGTAGGTCCTTCCATTTTTGGACAACTTGCCTTTCAGTCCTTTCTAGACCGAGTAATTGTCTACACGCAGAGGGCTTCGAAGATGAACTCCTTTTCAGAGTTTTTTGAGGCGAAAAAACCGGCGATTTTTCATTCATAACCCTAGATGGCGTATCGATTTTATTTGTAATTATTCTATTGTGCTCTATATTTAATAAAATTAATTCTTCGTCGGTATTGGTGGAATAAACACGTTTTTGTCTCTTTGCTTTGTCTAATAACTCTGTCGCGCTGCGAATAAAAATTCTCCTCTTTTTATTTTCTGAATTACTCGGAGAAATTGTGTAACTCGTTCTTTTCTTCTTGTAATTTGCAGTTTGGGTCGGATTTTCTGGAGTAATTACAGTTTTGTCCTTTTCCTTTGTTACTTCTTTTCTTTTTTTTGGAGTTTTTACGGTTATTCCCTCGTTTAATACAGATTTTTCACTTCTAGTCCTCGTTCTTTCCATTTTTTCTTGCACGATAATCTTAGATGAAGAACTCCTTGTTATTCTTCTATTTTCAAAAAATTTCTCTCCTGTGATTTCTTCCATTCTCTCTCCTCCTTTGAAGGGACTTGATCCACCAGACAAACCATGAACCAATTCCTGAATTGCTTCGACAGCCATTTGTGTATCAGGCCCAACACCTCCACTTTCTCTCTCTAAAACCTCCTTTTCATTTTCTCTCACATCAAATAACTTCTTCCTATTCAGTCTCTCACATCCCCTCTCACCTCTCTGCAAAACAACCCGCGAATCAGACCGACACGACTTCAAATCCTTAGCCTTCTTTCTCTCTCTACACTTAACAGGTATACTTTTCGCTTTACCCCCTCTACTTTTCTCACATAACAAATCCTTCTTTTTACTAAAGAACTCGCCTCCCCCTTCGTCCTCGTTCATATCGTCCCAATCGAAAATTTTCGCTTTTTGTGCCGGCCTGCCGGGCCACACATTTTTTGCCATCTGTGCAATCTTCGCCCCGATATTAATATTATTACCATTTATATTTCTATTATTAATATTATTGTTATCGTGGTCTTGTGTGGGGCCCGCATCATTTGATGAGATGAGTTTATCTACTAATTCTAAAGCATTAGCTTGAGAGAGAATGCTCGGTTGAGACTCAATCAAATTCGAGACCGGTTCTTGAGGTGCCACATCAGCAAATAGGCAACGTACCGCTCGGTTGCGGAGCGATTCTGATTTGTCGTTTCGTGGCTCGATGTTAAGTTGTTCGTGCCGTGAAGTGGATTCTCGTTTCTTGGATTTATCGAGATTGAAAGTGTTTGATTTGGATTTGAAATTTGAATTTGCTGCTCGGGTTGATGTGCGTACTGAAGCGACACGAAGCAATGTTAATCTCTTATGAATCGAACCTTATTATAGAAAATAAAAAATAAATTAGGGTAAATTCGAACAAATGAAACGTTATGATATAAATAGACATACCGCAATCCTCATCGTCAGTGGAAGCATCCGAATCTACCAAACTTTTTCTCTCCTCAAAATCCTTTCTTTCTCTCTCCTCTTGTTCTTCTTCATCTTCGGTATCTTCAACCACTTGTGTTTCGATCAAATTCTCCATATCTTCTGTCCATTGGGTGTCAACTGGATCCTCCAGTACTTGTGTTTGGTCATACAATTGGGTGTCAACTGGATCCTCCAGTACTTGTGTTTGGTCATACAATTGGGTCCCGACTGGATCCTCCAGTACTTGTGTTTGGTCATACAATTGGGTCTCGACTGGATCCTCCAGTACTTGTGTTTGGTCATACAATTGGGTCTCGACTGGATCCTCCAGTGCTTGTGTGTCGCCATATAACTCGGTCTCATCGTCCCAGTTGGGAGGATCGTCTAGTGCTTGAGTCTCACCGAACGAAATGTTATTTGTATCCTCATTAATTAATTCTTCAAATATTTTATCTTTATTCATTGGAGAGTTTGTGTGGGTATCGAACGGAGGTTCTGGATCTACATTGAAACCCAAAAAAGTAATTTTTTGTTTAATCATACAAAAATCAAAGATAATTTGAAAATATCAATAACATTTGGTATTTTGCGATTAATTGAAGAAATAGAGTAAATGGGGCCAGATTTAATCATAAACTAACTATAAATAAATGCCCAATTTTGGCTGAATTGCACAATTGAGCTCAATGAGGACTTAACTGCACAGTAGAGGTTTAATCAACGCGTAATACAAATTACAAAAAAAGGGAAATACCTCGTATAGGGGAATCATCGTCCAACACTTGAGTTTCTTGACTGTCGTGTATAAATACCATACTGAAATTAACAAACAAAAGTTACAAAATAACTAAAAGCAATATACAGTAGCAATTAAGTTAGGGTTTTACGAAAATAAAAATAAAAAACTGAACAAGCCGGGCGAATTTAAGTGGCTAAACCTGAAACAAACTTCGCATTTCAGTCTCAAGGCACCAATTTGATGAATTTTTTGGGGTTTTTTTTAATTAAGGGGATCTTTTGGGGGGTTTATGCAAGAACTAAAGAATAATTAGAAGGAAAACAAGCCGATGATACAAATTATCCTGAAATCGAAGGAAAAACAATCCAAATATAAATCAAAAAAAAAGAAAATCAATCTAGATGATCAGAAGAAAGCAAAAATGGTACTACAATATGCAAAAGTAAACTCAAAAACCGAAGATTCGTACTTCAGAAACCCTGAAATACACACACACACACACACGGAGAGACGGAGAGAGAGGGGGAATTTACTTGCGGTGGTATCGCTCTGTCTTCTACTGAGAGAGTCGAGATTTCCTTGTAGCGCCGCTTTGTGTGGGGAAATGGGAAAAAGAATAGCGAGGGAAAAGAAGGATGAGATTTTGGGTTCCGCGGGAACACGAAAAGGTATTCGGCTTTCACGTTGGGAGTAAAAATTGGGATCTATTTTCCCGGTTATGGTCTTCTGAAGATTATTCATGCAGGAAAACAAATCCGAATTCTATAAAAACAGGATTAGTAATTCTTTGGGAATATATGTAATGGTTTTATGAAAATTGTATTTAGTCCGCAATGATGCTTTAAGTATGATCATAGTCTGTTATGATATTAAGACTTATTTTTCAATTATTTATGTAAGAGAAACATTGGATTAAGGGTTAGCTACTAGGGTTAGTATAACCCTAATAGAGGATGTAAAATATTTTTTATTGGGTGATTATATGGTACTATGGTAGAAACTTTTTGAAAGAGTAATTTTGGTATTTTCAATTAATTATATTTTTTTTGTTTATATGTATGATAAATTTTTCTTATTTTGTCCAGCATTAATTGATAAAAACATATTTAATATTACTATAAAATAGACAAATTATCGAAATATCATTTTAAAAAAAATCTATCATTAGAAAATGAATCTGTGATAAAATTATTATTTTTATTAATCAAATAATAAATGTGGAACATATAAGTCCACTCTACTCCATTAAAAAAAAATGGAGAATAGTACGTTTATTGTTTGCATTACTACTTCTACATGGGGATCTATTTTGCCTATTTACTTTTTCTAGTCTTGTATTTGCTCAATTCAGCATATTTAGAGAATTGTACGTTTATTGTTTGCATTTGACATTTTGCCAAAAAGAAAAATATCTAAAAGTCGAAAACAATACGAGAAAAATGGCCGCAACGTCCCCTTTTTTGTATGTTCATTTGTTACGACTAATGACGTCTTGCAAATATTTTCTTGTTAAATTTGAATTTTCTCTGATTTCTCATGGTATAATAATCGAGTTAATAAAATCAAAAATATTGTTAGTTTTCATTGTTTTTTTTCGTGCGCGAAACAACCTTTGTATTTGTAGTTAAAAAGTAGTTCATACATTATGTGTACGGAAGAAGACATTAATGGCGTGTATCAACCATTTAGTCATTTACAATGATAAAAATGCACGAGAACATCATGATTGTATTTTCTTGAAAAAACATTGCTTCTTTCCTTTAACTAAAATCGCATACAAGTATAGGTTGTTAGGAGTCTAATGGTGACGTCCCTTATTGTAACTAATGGAGGTGTTAATTTAGTATTAATAATTGAAGTTGGTAAATTCAAGGGTCAGTAATGATACTAATCATGAATTTTTCCATGAATTTTTCCGTGAATGGTGACGTGGCACCTCATGATTGGTTGCATTTAAATGCAACCAATCATGAGGTGCCACGTCACCATTCATGGAAAAATTCATGGAAAAATTCATGGTTAGTATCATTACTCCATAATTAATGAATCGTTGGATATCAACTGTTATGAAGAATTAGTTAACCTTATAAATAAGAATCATTGTAAATCATTTTTAATCAATAATACAATATCATTTCATTAATATTTGTATATAATTTTTCATTGTATATATTTCTACGTAGGACTTCAAGAAATGAACTTAAAAGAAACTATTATAATATGGAGTTTACGATAAAATAAAGATTACCTGGATTCATGTATAAATATTTGACATGATAAATACAATGTATAATTTTAGGATAATTATTTTATTTTTTATAAGAAAATAAGAAGAAGAAAAAAAACAGAATATGAAATATAGAGGAATTAAGTTAAAATAGTTAACTATAATTTTGATCCACGTAGACAATTTAAATATGTGATCTATCGTTAGGGTTTAGGGTTTAAGCAAATTGTTAAATGTTTTTACATATCATAATCAAACAGCTAAAACAGTTAGGGATAACGTAACTTCGTCATAATGGAAAAATAAAATAATGAGTGTATAAATAAGTGCCAGTATTGTATAGAAGTATTCATCGTTGTCTCTTTCTCATTTAATTTTTAATTTAATTTTGTTTCATTCGGACTTATGAGAAATTCAAACGAATAATTATACACGTCCTGCAAATTTTCATGAGAATCTCGCGCAAAGCACAAGCTTATATAGATCAAAGCACAAACGAGTCTCGATTTTGTAATATACAAGATGAATATTATAGTACAACAATGTCAATCCTCAAATAACCCTTTTACCTCCTCAAAACAAAAAGGGCAGTTTGGTCATTCCTCCGATATAGTTCCTCATCTACTAGTGTATTCAACACATATCCTTAATTTCGTAGAAGGATCAAGTTCATCGTCATGCTTCATGATCTCAAGATATCATATATACCCCTATAAAAATAAAATAGCAACACCCTTTGTTGATCAACTATTTACCTACACACAAATGATCGAGAAAGAAAGAAAAAAAAACTAATATAGAGGGGTATTAATGATATTTCCCATGTTCGTAAAAGAAACCCTAAATTCTTTTTCTCGGCCAAACAAATCGTCTCGCAACCCCGAAAATAACCGCCTTGGTCAACAAACCCTGATCAAACGAGCAAGCGAAAGCAACGGCTCCGCCAATCAAAATCAATCTCGGCACTCTCCTCACCAACCCTCCTTCAAACTTCTTTATTTCTCCCTCTCTCTCCTCTCTCTCCTCCGACACGCCCTCTCTTTCCAAAGATAAAACGTACTCTCGACTTATCCGCGTGTGGGATAACGGGTTTGGATTGATACGGGGTTTTTGGTAGGCCCGTAGACCCGGTTCGATGCGTTTTACGCAACCCCACATGCCTTGACGAATGCCGAGTTTTGCGATTTCGCGAGGGATTCCCATGTCTTCGTGGTGGAATAGGAGCACTTCACATGCTGTCTTTACTCCGTTCGATCCGGGCCGCTGAGATTCGACTGTAGAGAGAGAGAGAGAGAGAGTTAGGGTTTAACGAGGATCGTTACTAGAGAGAGAATTAGGGTTTACCGGCACGAATACACCAACTCGAGTAATACAAATCAACACGTCTTGGCTTGTTTTGCCTCGGTATTATCGTGCATGGCACGCCCTTTTAAGATTTAAGATTAATAAAAATTGTTTATATAATTTCGAAAATAAATAAATAATTATATAATCGTATATATTTTTGTAGTACCTTCGTGACACAAAAATAAGTTCTTTCCAAGTCCCAGATTCGGCGACCAATTATATAATCTCTATCGCTACAGAAAAATGGAAACTGCAACAACATAAACTTTTATTAATTTAATTAATTTAATACCAAAACAAATATAGAAAAAAAAATACATTAATTATGTTTCTTTAGATAATTAATGCACGAACCTTGCGGATCCAATGTACGAGCATCGTACCGGTGGTACGACAAGTCTCCAATATTTTATAATCAATAAGCATATCGTCCCATTTATTCTTGATTCGAAATTCGTCGTCCCAGAAAAAATCCCTCACTTGTTCTGGCGTCGCGTCCTCGAATACCGTTCTGCTCCTATATTCTGTGGGCCCATTCTTTCAAAAAAACAAAATAAATTTTTAACAACTTAGCAAAAAAGCCCCTGCATTATCCATAAATAGCAAAAAGAAACTTTAAAAGCAAGGATTCGGAGATTAAGGTTTTGAAATTAATCTTGTTTTCTTGATAAGTACCTCTGGTTCTCTTCTCCAAGCTTGGTACCTAAAATTCTTCAGTGATCTATCCATCATATGCTGCCAAGTGGGTCCCCCATCAGTCTCGTGTACCAATCGGTACAAATATAACAGGTCCTCTCCAGTTACTCTCAATTTCTGATTACTTTCTTTCTCTGCCAAGCTACAACATAGAGAAAAAAAGGGATAAGAATGTCAATAAAACCTACATTCTTATCCATTGCATACGTTTTACATTCAGGTCCCTGGAAAAAGCTGCAATTACAAATAAAAACAAAATCTTGATACCTTGGCTCAACCTTCTCCTCCTCTTCCCTTCCCTTCCAGAAGTCAAAGCTGGGTAACTGAACCCGCCAACCCATAACTGAATCTCGACCGAAACCTCTTATCTGTCTACTCCTGTTTCTCAATCCTTCCGCCCAATCGGGTTTCCAAGCCCACCCAACGAATAATCCGATAAGAACAGCTACCCATAGCGGGCTAATGAAGAGCAACAAGTCAGAGATGATGCGCCATAGACTAGGTTTGTTCAGTATTGCCATTATTGACTTCAGAACCCACCCCATTGTCGTGGCCTTGTGGGCAAAACCCTAGAGAGAGACACGGAGAGGGAGAAAGGAGGTTGGTAGTAGAGTCCCTTCAAGAGGTTTGGGTAAGAAGAGAGAGAGAGGTGGGGGCGGGAAGGACTTACGCGTAGACTCGGTATCGTAAACCGTAGAAGAGGTAATAGGAATGGTGTAGGAAGACCGGGTGTAGGGATGTTGTGAAGGGGAGGGTGAAGGGATAAGATTTGTGATTTGGTTCCTAGGCGGACGGCTTCGGTTTCGGATTCTCGGGGATGCGTGGATCCCACTTACTTCGGTACCCGTAAAATGAGATTCTAACCAATTTCTGGTTAATTAATTGCAGAGCAAGTCTGATTATGGTTGAAACATGATCCTCAGTATTGTTGGGTAGTAAAGTTTGGTAAAAAAGATTACCTATTTGAATTGACTTGGATTAAAAAAAAAATTAACTAACACAACCAACCAAAAAATATATAAATAAGAAAAAAAAATAAACTTCAATTAACTAATTAAATTCTTTTTTTATTTACTCGTGGCATGAAAATTTTACTTCCATTTTTTTCTTTTTTTTTATTGAACTTGTAATTTCTATTTATCGCGTTCGATGAAACTTGTAGTACTATTCTTCAGAAAAGAAAAAAAAGAAAAATTTCGAGTTTCGAACCTTTCTTTTTTTACTCGGAATATTTAAGTTGAGTAATTTGGTTTCAAATTAAATTATGTTAGTTAGATTTGTAATGTTATTTGTTTTGTTAATTAGTAGTATATTCGATTCGATTCGATTATTGATTGGTAGACATATGAATCATAGTTAAAATATTCGGTGAGTCGAGGCAAAACTTCGTAGCATTAACTCCATTTGTTATCATTTCGAGTTGATTTCATATCTAACTTGAAATGTATAAAACTCGAGAATGGACTCGTCGAGCCATATTATAATTCAGGATGACGTGGCTCGACTCGAGCACGAATTACAATTTACTAATTACAAAATCGTTACTAATTATCACTACACTCGAATCTAAAATTGAGCGCATATAATATCCGATCTAAAAATGTTTTAAATATTTATGCATATATTACACTTTGCATTAAATAAATATTGAGATGTTAGTACATCACTTAAATAAAATTTTAAATTTTAAATTTTAAATATGTTATACTTGACTTTAACCTAATTTGTCTACATATAAATTAAATAATACAAAGTATATGTGATACTCGTAACAAAAAAATTCATAAATATGACTTGTTTATAAATAATTTTTTTTGTATATGTATATATTATTCATGATATAATTTCCTATAATTAAATAAATAAAAACATACAACTAATTTATCAAGACCATTATATGTTCAAGATCCCAAAATTTGGTTCAGACATACACTGATGCTATAATTAACGAGTCGCTTTCGTATTGATTGTAGAGAAGAATTGTCTAGGAAAAATATGAATTACTCATATTCTTCTTATATATAAAGTTAGGAAAATTTGAGCTCATACATGAGGCCACATCATCACTTTACATTTTGGTCCTTTTTTATTTATATTTTGATCCTTTTTTACATTTTGGTCTTTTTTTTCTTATTTTATATTTTGGTCCTTTTTTTTTGGTTTATTTACATTTTGGTCCTTTTTTACATTTTCATCTTTTTTTTCCTAATTTATATTTTGGTCTTTTTTACATTTTGATATTTTTTTATATTTTGGTCCTTTATTTATATTTTGGTCCTTTTTTATTTACATTTTGTTCCTTTTTTCTTATTTTATAGTTTGGTCTTTTTTTTTGGTTTATTTATATTTTGGTCCTTTTTTATATTTGATCCTTTTTTCCTATTTTATATTTTGGTCCTTTTTTACATTTTTTACATCTTTTTATTTTGGTCCTCTTTTACATTTTGATCATTTTTTCTTATTTTCCAAAAAAAAATTTAATTTTCTCATTGAGCAGGGTTATGTATGCAATTTCAAAAAAAAAATTTGTAATTTTCCTTTACCCAATTTTTTTCCTTTTTACATTTTGGTCTTTTTTTTGCTTTTCAAATTTTTTTTGTATTTGCTCATTTTGAACGGGTATATATAAAATTACGTAACCTCAAATTTATGCGAGTTTTTTTGTCATTTGTCCGTTGTATCCATATGACACATTGTGATCCTTTAATGAACCGTAACTATAATGCATCTATTGACATCAAATATATTTGCGAATGTGTCCTGATTATATTAATCGATTTTAAAAACATCTGAACAAATGCTATTTATACAAATAATATCATAAAATAATATCCATGATAGATTAATTTCATGAATGTTATGCATCTGTTGAAATCACGATATTTGCAAATATGTCATGATTAGATTAATTTAGTTCAAACGCACGCACGTTAATTCGCACACGAGTTAATTCTATTTAAATAATTATATAAAAAACATGTAAAAAAATAGATATGTTGTCCCGCGCAATTGCGCGGGG
Source organism: Luzula sylvatica (assembly GCA_946800325.1). Classification (NCBI taxonomy): domain Eukaryota; kingdom Viridiplantae; phylum Streptophyta; class Magnoliopsida; order Poales; family Juncaceae; genus Luzula; species Luzula sylvatica. Next base: position 54,421,582 of record OX326961.1, on the reverse strand, counting down.
ATAAAGCTAGTTATAGATAAAACATACTATCATGACACAAACTCAACGAATTTTTAAACTAGTTCCGAAATAATTTTATATTATTGAATGCTTTCGGAACTATGCAAATTAATCTTAGAATAATTTCTTACTCACTAGTCATAATCCTCACGACACGTCCCCAGTCTCGGTTTTTAATAATTATTGGGTCGAACTAAATTTGAATCGATGTCGTCAAATTTATATAAACTAGAAAAATTACTCACGCTTCGCTGCGAATTTAATCATATAATAAATCAATATGCTTGATATATATATATATATATATATATATATATATATATATATATATATATATATATATATATATATATATATATATATATATATATATATATATTTCATTGAAAAATGACATTGTTATGCAAATCAAGAATATTAAATATTCAGCGACGACCCGATCGATGAACAAATATAGACCTCTTGCAAAAGAGCATATGATCTAGATACAAAAAAGGACCGCAAGAATGAACAAATAACGTGAGAGGAGAGGTAGAGATGTTGTGGCGATCCACCTGCGTCCCCTATATATAAATTATTTATGTGTCAATTAAACGTGTCAATTAATATTTAATCGAATCAATTAGAGAAGCTAATTAAGTCACCGAACCCACTTTTCCCACCTCATCATGGTTATTTTTTAATGGGAGTGGTTGAACCAAATTATATATTTAGAGAGGTTAATTGTTTTGGGGGTGCCAAGTATATTTTAATTAGGGGCAATTTCATATGTGTCCCTTCAAAAACTTTTAATATCAAATTTGTCCCTCTAAAATGTTTAATATCAAATTTATCCTTCCAAATCTTAGTTTCTATCAAAATAATTCAAACTTACTTTTTCTGTTAAGTTTAACTTAAAACTCGTAAAATGACGAGTTTGCCCTCTCAGTCCTCTCTCTCCCACACACACACTCTCTTCTCTAATGGTTAAGTCTCGATTCCAACCCTGAGCTCTCTCTGAGCTCTAGCTCCCTACATTCATTTTTTTACGGATCTCTCTAGCTCCGCATCTCCAAGGGCGACCCTCCGATGACACTTACACGTCGTTGCACACGCTCCACTGCATCACGTACCTTGAATACCCTCTGTCCACACTAGCGACGGACTGGGAGCATGTGATGTTGTGACGACATCTCTCTTCATTAGACATTTCAAGTTTCTTCATCAGACATTTCAAGAAAGAAACTTGAAAGGTAATCACTTTCTTCCTGCATTTGATCTTTTTGTGGTTAATTGATGGTGAATTAAGATCAATTATGCTTAATTGTGGTCAATTTGTTGTAATTATGGTTAATTATCACTGCATTGGGATTGAATTAAGAATTCATTGTGTCAAAGTATGGTTAATTAAGGTCAATTGGATTAATTAGGATTGACTGGGGATACATTAATTGTGGCAAACTATTATTAATTATGATCGGATTAGGATCAACAAATATGAGCCTATGACGTTTAATTCGGGTTAAATGAGAATGTTGTAAGGATCAATTGGATTGTCCAGGATTAAATGGGGATAAATTGTGAGTAACAATTGGTTAATTTAGGGACAATTGACAAAGTAGGGATGATTTCAGATAATTTTTCATAACAAAATACAGTCCTATTTGAGTTGGAATGAATTTAAATGAGGAAATGTGCAATAACAGAACTTGAGGGGATTAATTGTAAACATACAAAACTGGATACAATATTGCATGAGAGCTCGTAAGAAGACTCATAAGTCATAATCAATTATGATAATGAAAGATCGTTAGCATAAGCAGATCCAAACGGACGCTTCCTTGGCAATCCGAACCCATATTCTGATTGTTTCGCTCCTTCCACGTGTTCTACAGTGTAGATGCGAAGAATGCCGGCCATATTCTGTCGCCAGTTTTTTTTTTGGGTGACCCAAGAATGAAGACTATATATTAAACTAAACAATATACATTGAATAATTTCAAAATTACTAAGCTATAAAAAAAACTAAAATATACTGAATAGTTTCAAAATTAATCAGTATGTTTTTTTACCTTTTTCATTTGATGTTTGGCATGAACCGAAGCCCCTTGTGCAGAATTTCCCACAATATATTAGACAAAAAATTCTGCATTACTCAATATTAGATGACCAATCAAATTTTCCCATCTAGATTGGTAGAATTCACATAAAATTCATTGAATTCTTCTCAATTTCTTCCATCTCATATTCTGGTCGAGAATCTAAAGTAATTTGGTCAAATCTAGAGTTTCTTATCTTGGAGGAAAGAAACTTTGATAAAAGAGAAAAAATGGTTAGAAGAGAAAGAGGAGGAACAGGGAGAGATCGCTTTGCTATTTGCACGAGGTAGACAAGAAACAAGTATATTTTAAGCCGATTGGAAACATTTTAAACAGGGGGAAGGCCACGATAATGAACAAAAACAAGTGAGTGTGCTGATTGAGGGAGATGAAGGGGTAGTTTGGTCAAATAACTTTTAAATTTAATGATTTAATTCAATTTCATGTTAAAAGTCAAGTTAAATTTAACGGTAAGTTAATGATTTGGACATATTTGATATTACATAAGTTTTAAATGGATAAAAATGATATGTTTTTAAATTTTAAAGGATAAATTTGATATAAAGTAAAATTTTAAAGGATAAATTTGATTTTTGTGCTTTTAGAGGGACAAATATGATATTTAGAGTTTTTGGAAGGACATATTTGAAATTATCTCTTTTAATTATATATGCTTTCATGAACAGTAATGATTGATGTACAGCAACTGATGGCGATGAACATAATCAATTCTTGTTGATGAACAGTAATTGATATTGATGAACAGTATTTTAATCAACATTATCGATGAATAGTAATTGATGATGAACAATATTTAATGAACAGTATCGATGAACAGTGATTGATGACGTGACCAAGTAGGCTTGAGCCAAATTCTTGTAAAATGAACATTATCAATGAACAGTAATTATTGATGGACAGTAACTGATGGCGATGAACATAATCAATTCTTGTTGATGAACAGTAATTGACATTGATGAACAGTATTTTAATCAACATTATCGATGAATAGTAATTGATGATGAACAATATTTAATGAACAGTATCGATGAACAGTGATTGATGACGTGACCAACTAGGCTTGAGCCAAATTCTTGTAAAATGAACATTATCAATGAACAGTAATTATCGATGGACAGTAACTGATGGCGATGAACATAATCAATTCTTGTTGATGAACAGTAATGGATATTGATGAACAGTATTTTAATCAACATTATCGATGAATAGTAATTGATGATGAACAATATTTAATGAACAGTATCGATGAACAGTGATTGATGACGTGACCAACTAGGCTTGAGCCAAATTCTTGTAAAATGAACATTATCAATGAACAGTGATTGCTGACGTGGTCGGTTAGGGTTGAGCCAAATTCTTGTAAATTCAATGGGAGGGGTCAATTATAAAAATGATTTTATGATAGGATATTTTTCTTATGATCATTTTATTTTAAAAGAATAATTTGATAGTTTTATTTTAAAACTAGCAAAATAAGAAATATTTATCATACATAAAAAAAAAATCTAATTAATTAAAAATATCCAAATTATCTTTTTAAAAAAATCCTACTATATAATCACCCAAATTATAAATTCCCTTGTGCTGTTTTGTTGTAGATAGTTAAATCTTCAAACTATCTAAAAAGTGGAACTTGATATGTTGTTCATTTATGCTATTTAGCTATTAAATGATATTAATTTTATTTGTTATGATAATGAATCAATGATAGAAACTAATTATTGTATTTTTCTTATAACATTAATATTAATTTCTTATTCTTATTTTCGAAGAGATTCGTCTCGTGTTTAATGGCATTTATCTTCTCCTCTTCGCTCGGCTCCTCACACTTCCATCTCCATTTTCTCTCCTCGACCCTTCACCCCCCACTCAAACCCTACCTATCCTCTCACCGGGCGACGCCACCCAACTCCGGCAACTCTCCGTCGCCGGATAGTAAGGAGAATGACAGCTTGCCGTCCTTAACTGGCGATTTAAAAACCAAGAATAGGAAGAAGAACAGAAAGAAAAATGTGATTCGGCGAGACCCAGTAGACATTGGTGTCAGAAGAACTCAAGAGGAGACGAAGAAGGAGAAGAAGGAAGAGACTATGAGTGATAACGAGGGTGCCTTCGTCGTGGCCTGGCTAGGGTTAGGGGCACTTATTTTGGTCGAAGGTCTCACCTTGGCTGCCTCCGGTGAGTACTCAGCATTCAATTTTGATTAAATTGTTCTCAATTGAACACATTTGTGTGATTATCATTCAATTTTTGATATTTTTGCAGGGTTTTTGCCGGAAGAATGGGACAAACTTTTCGTTAAATACCTCTACCCTTTGTTCACTCCAACGGTATTTTTATTTGTCGGTGGATCGGTTGCGTATGGCGTTATCAAATACCTCGAGGCGGAGAAGATGAACAAGAGTTAAGAGAAGAACTCTGATCATATTGTATCTCTTTATTGTAATTGGATTAATTACGCTACTATGTAAGAACTCTCATTTTACTTTTTTAATCATAGTATCGTAGTAGTGGCAACCACATTATCGAATAATTGATAGAAGAGTCGAAATATGCAAAATTTAGAAGTTGTAGGGGCGGACTGGCCAAAATAATTTATTTTTTTCGAAAGGAAAAATCCAATACCAATAGCCATGGTCAAATTGGTTGAAGACGTTTAGCACAAGGTTGTGAGTTCAATTTCCATTAATATCAAATAATGCGAGTTTCACGGAGAGACCTTTTTATTCAATAAAAAAAATACGTAAATGATTTCCACTATTTATACACTTTTATAATTATATATGTAGATGTGTTTGTTATATCTTTTCAAGTGTACATTATATCTTCATTATTATATATGCATGCTATCTTTTTTATATGTTTATTATACTTTTTGTATGTTCATTATATCTTTTGGTATATTTGTTTTATCTTTTTGTACATTATGATTTTTATGATGCCAACGATGTAAAGAATTATATGATGTAATCGTACTCTCAATAATATACGGTAAGTACGAATAGGTTCAAGCATGAAAAGGTCCTCCAAAAGAAATTTACTCTTGATTTAAATATAGTTTGTATTTGTTTATCTAATGTTATTGCTTGCAAACCTCTGACTTTTAGATGCTCGAGCGAAAATATACAAAGAAATAATGCATAATTCTTTTTCTATTGGTTCGATGTGTACATGGAAACCTATACTATGTCAATCTGCTAATTTTTTTTATAGCAACTTGTTGCTAAGTATATTTCTTGTTTTTAGTATAAATTGTTGCAAAACCCCTCCTGAAAAACTAAAGCGGTATCTAATCAAGAGTCAACAGAGAATTACAAGAAGAGATGGCTTCATTAATGAAGTGCTGCTTATCCCTCCTTCTCGGAATGACTGCCATAATTCAACTTTATGGCCAAGAAAGTATGTATCTATAAATTTAAAATTTGAAGAAAAATCATCTTATCTACTCCTTTATGTCTAATTTCAGCTGATTTCATAAGCATCGATTGCGGTTATTCCGGGAATCGCTATAAAGACTCAAAAACGACGTTACAGTTCACCTCGGACGACGCTTACGTGGACACCGGAATCAAGAAGGAGATTGCGACGCGCTACCAAAGCCCTTTTCTTTCCAAACAAAGTTTGACACTTCGGAGTTTCCCGAGTTCGACAAAACGTAATTGCTACACCTTGCCGGCGAATCAAAATAAAAGGTATCTCTTGCGAGCAATCTTCATGTACGGAGACTACGACGACGGGTTGACCATGTCGATGAACAAAAATAGTTTCATATTTGGTCTTCATATAGGAGTCGATAGTTGGGCAAACGTGACCATCGACGATTCATCTATAGATTACACGTTCGAGGCAATAACGGTTTCGCCAGCCGATTTTATATCGGTATGTCTTGTAAATATGAATCAAGGAACTCCTTTCATATCTTCACTCGAGATGAGGCCGTTGGGTTCCTCTCTTTATCCCGCCGCTTCGTTGGATCAAACATATGCTCTTAGCTTCCGGTACAACATGGGACCAAAAGACGACAATATCATCAGGTATCCAATTAAGATGTCATTAGCATATAATATTAAATATTCCAACAATTAATACATAATTTTTGACATGATGTAGATATCCAATTGATTATTATGATCGAATATGGAGATCGTATAATAACTATTCCTCAACGAAATGGTCCGAAAGGACCAACTCTGGGACAGTCAAGTACCTCAGCGGTGACCCGTTCCAGGTCCCATCAGACGTGCTTCTGACTGCAGTCGAACCGACTGGCCTAGAGAAAACTTGGAGCATATCATTTTCTTGGTATCCGGACAAGTTCGTTAATGACCCTAACTACTACCTAATATTACACTTTTGCGAGCTATGGTACAATTCGTCGGCAATAAGAAAGATCAATATCTATCTCAACGGGGGACAGGTATACATGTCGAGCAAAACTACCGTTGCCAATTATTTGGTTGCTGGATCGGTGTACAGCATTTTGCCCATATCGGGTCGGTCATCATACTACTTTGATCTTTATGCAAGTTCGGACTCGAGCTTTGTGCCCCTACTCAATGCTATGGAGGTCTACTATACCGTAACCATGTCCAAAGCAGTTACTCTTCCTAGTGATGGTACGATATTTATCTAACCATAAATCATGTCACACTATTTTGTTTACGTGATGGTACTAAAATATGTTTGTTTGTGTTGTGATTGTACCAGTTAGGGCGATGAACGGTATCAAGAAAGCTTACAACATTAATAGTGCTAGTTGGCAAGGTGACCCGTGTAGTCCAATCGGTTATACTTGGGATCATGTCGGTTGTACTTCAGTTAATAACACACTAAGAATTACGTCCATGTAAGCATGATTTTTTCCCTATATATATATATATAGGCCGCCCATATATATATACACACACACACACACACACACACACACACACGCGCGCGCCCGCGCACTTCCAAAAATAAAAGTATGATTTTACATTTAGCGTGTTAGTAACAATTTTTGTTTCGTAGAGACCTATCCTCCCGCAAATTAGCCGATACGATATCGAATAACATTTCGATCCTCACCGAGTTGGTCTTCTTGTAAGTATGATAATTTGGAGACAAATTTCATTTCTTTCTTAAGAAACTTCTCTTTTTTGTTTTATGATATCTTTTTATGCGATAACTTCTGCTGATTCTTTTTCAGGGATCTATCTAATAACAAATTAAGTGGACAAATACCTGACTTTTTGGGAAGTCTTGCAAGCTTGAAAGTCTTGTAAGTTGTATCGATAAATTATCTGTAAAAAGTAATGTTTATAGGAACATATCAGGATAAGTCCGTGAAAAATTGATCTCTGTTTGATAAACAAGTTCGTTTATTTTTTTTTAAACCATGATTGCTATTTTCTGATAAATCGATGGTTTTTTTTTTCAGAAATTTATCAGGAAATTGTTTCAGTGGCCCAATCCCCAATAATCTCCTTAACAAAACTGGACTTACTTTAAGGTATATTTAATGCATTTTTTTTGTGTGCAAATTTTCCAATATAAAATGCTGCATTTTGTTTTGTTTTCCTAGATACGAGGGTTACAACACTGCTTGTAAAAAAGGATCATTCAATCGTATATTAATTATAATTATACCGTGCGTAGCCGTCGTAGCACTTCTCGTCGCAGTACTCGTCTTCTTCGTTTGCAGAAAAATAAGAAAGTCTCGAGGTTTTTTAATTTGCCCTTTTCTAATAAAATTGTCGTCGTACTTTTTAATTCAAAATATAACACAAGTCAAAAATACAAAATAATTGATTATTTTGTGTTTTCAATCTCTATTATTAGATGCTGCGATCCAAAATGATGGAACTCCCCCAGTTCAAGCAGTTCCAATGGAGCCACTATTTCGAGAATCTCCCGCAAAAGTCGTGAAATACAAAAACGAACCACAAATACCTGAGATTCGCAAATTCTCATATAGTGAGTTGCAGAAAATAACGAATAATTTTGTTCGATGCATTGGAGAAGGGGGATTTGGGCCTGTATACCATGGTTATTTGCATGATAAAAAAGAAGTCGCGGTTAAAATGCACGCCGAATCATCCAATCACGGAATAAACGAATTTATATCCGAGGTAAAATACGATTCTTTATTTCTCAGTTTATTTTCTTGCCACTAATTTTGAAATTGGGTTCTCTGTATTTTGTATAAAACTTTTTTTTTTTTGTTGATAAATTTGTTTTAGGTTGGTTTCTTGGCAAAAGTTCATCACAGGAATCTGGTTCGATTGGTGGGTTACTGTATGGAGGAGACCCATTTGGGGCTGGTTTGTGAATTCATGTCTCAAGGTTCTCTCGCGGATCATCTAAGAGGTAATGCTGGTACGACTTTAGCAAATTATAAGGGCTATTTGATTTTCAGAGATGGTTTTGTTTTCTGAATTTTTTAAATCCTTATTTGTAGGTCGTAATGCCGGTACAAAAGTCTTGAACTGGAGAGAGCGTCTTCAAATCGCACTCGATGCCGCTCAAGGTTTTCCTCGTTTCTATGTTCTGTATATAGGAAATTATGTGATATACCTTTTTTGTTAAAATTATGTAATATACCGTGTAATTTTTTCAATGTATATAGGTTTGGCCTACTTACACACGGGTTGTGACGCGCCGATAATTCACAGAGATGTAAAGAGTAGTAACATCCTCTTGGACCAAGATCTGCGTGCCAAAATCGCAGATTTTGGCATTTCGAGAGCTTTCGAGGACTACCAACAAACGCACATGTCCATAAATCCAGCTGGCACGCCGGGCTACATAGATGTCGAGTACATCTCTCTCTCTTTCTCTCTCTCTCTAATGTTTGATAAAATTGGTAACTCATTTTTTATGATTAGGTACCAACTTACCGGTAGACTCACGCAGAGGAGTGACGTTTACAGTTTCGGAGTGGTTCTTTTGGAGCTGATCACAGGAGAGCCGCCAATCGTGCCGGGCAAGCCGCACCTAACAAGATGGGTGAATGAAATGCTTCAGCAAGGAAATATAGACGATATAACTTATAAAATGTTAGGTGGAAATTACGATGTTAACTCGGTCTGGAAGATAGTCGATCTGGCAATAGAATGCACAAAGGATTCGTCAAGACAAAGGCCGACGATGAATCGAGTCGTGACCCAGCTCAAAGAGATTTTAGCACTGGAGATCACACGCGACGATCGCAGCGGTACTGGTACCGCTACCAGTACCGACTCTTATTGGAATAAAGCAGCGGGGTCCATGTCAGACACATTTGGTCCGATGCCTCGATAACTCGTGGTCTTATTGTTCACGCGACTTGGTTTGTGTTTCTTGTGGTATTATTGTGGAGAACTATCTCAATATTTTTTTTTACTTTTATTTGTTTAATTAAAGATTGATCTAGAATCATATTGCTTTTCTTATTTGTGTTCGAATGCTTCTGCCTCCGAAAAATTTATGTGTTCGGATACTCGTATATTTCAATTTTATCAAAGGTGCTCCCTCCACTATAAATAAGGAAGTCCCCCAAACTATTTTCCCATGAATTCAATAAGCAATATTTCCAATCTCAAAGTTCTTTTGTCTAAACCACAATTTTGTTTGTCACATTGTCAAGTTTAACATATGATTTGAGTTAGTTCCGAGTTGTGTGGCCAATTGAGTAATTTAACGAAATTTGTATGGGCCAACCTCATTTTGTAAGAGAGAGAGAGAGAACTAGTAGTATATTAGGCTAGTTAAAGGTTTGTAAAAGATTGACTATTGGTAATGGTATCTTTGTAAGTTGTAAAACAATACCGAATACCGGCATCTATTCCGTGAGTGAGACATCATCGTGCATCTATGTTGTGCGCATACGGATATCTGTATCCGACAAGATATGAATACGACGATACAAAAAATTTCAAAAAAACATACGATGCGATACGTCTATTATATATAATATTTTATTTTTATATTTTATTTTTGACATAAAATATACTAAAATTTTGTTAGTACAAAAATAACTTCGTATTAAGGTATATTTAATTATTTACTTATATGTATTGCTTATTTATTTCGAATTAAAATTTATATTTATATTTTTCAAGTATTTTTATTGATGCGTCATAACTTTAAGTATTTTTCAAGTATTTTCAAGTATTTTTATTAATATATTTGGATACATCACGTGGAGTATCCGATACGTATTCGACGAATATCGGTATCCGATACGATATCATATTTGTGATTTGTGATTTGTAAATCTTCCGTAGATAATTTTTAATTTGTCTAGTACATAAACTATTAGAGTTTTTATTTGATCTTATTTGACTTTATTAATTAGTACGTTTTCGTTATCAAAATCCTAAAACATGATTGTAATTAAATAAATCTTTTAATTAAACGGGGTTACTTAGTCGTATTTTTTATATACTATTTTTATTTCTAATATTTTATTTTTAAAATTGTATTATGATTTTTTTTTTTTTTTTTGAGAAAAGACAACACATATTACTACATAGAAAGCGATACAAATTTATTCTCTGCTAAATTTCTGGCAATCCAATCAGTAATTAAATAAAAAAAACAAGTTTATTTTTATTTCCAACCCTTGTTAAACTTTTGAACTTTTAAATGTCAAAAAACGACAAAAGAGTAGTTCTATAGTGCGCCAAGGGCTCGCTTGACCAGCAAGCCAATATTAATTTCGAAATATAATTTTATTTATAAAATATTATTTATAAATTCAAAAGTCATGCTTTTGAGTTTTGGGTTCCTAATATACCCTCTTTCTCGAATTTTATATCATTTCTACCACAAATGGGCGGTATTGAATATGATTTCCATCACATTGCATGTCTCCATTTTTTTTGTTTTTTATTTAGATAAAATATTGCAAAGAAATCTCAATGCTTATCTAGATAACATTTTATTATTGCTATTGCTATTTTTTAACGTTATTTACTTTTATTTTCCTAACTAAAGTTTGAAAGGAATCTTGGCTTTTTCTAATATTTCTCATCTATATATTTGAGTAAAATAATATAAAAACTTGATTGTTTGGAGAAAGTTGTACAAAGGCCCCTTCTTTAATTATATATTGAAAATCTTCTTAGCTAATAATTTAAAAACTGTTTCAGATTTTATGATATTAGTTGAACTTTTTTATTCTTATAATTGATGTCCTTACAATAACCGTTCTTATTTTTTGGAACAATTTATACAATTTTACATTACAGATGTACAGATAAAACAAGAATTCATGATTTTATGACATATTAAATAATTCATGGATTGATTATCTTAGAATAGCTCAGGGACTCATAGTCCAATTGGTTGAGCATGAGACACAAAAATTCATATATTATAAAATATTGTGGATTCAATCATCATTAACATAAATAAATGGATGACACATGAGTATTTTTCATTTATTATAAAAACAAAAAATTATTTTAGAATATTTTTCAATTTTCTTTTAGTTTTATGAGAAATTGTTTCAACCACCAATTTTCTTTTAATTTGATGAGAAATTTTCTACTGCTATGGAAATTCTTTGGAGCCGCCGTCCATCATTTTGTTTTCTTCTTTCAGTTTTTTAACTTACATTTTTTTTAACTGCAATATATATATTTACTTGTGTGTTGTATCGTTTTATATGTATTATATATTTTAAAATTTTTTTAGATGCACACTATAATTTTTAAATGTATAATATATATTTTATTAAGTACGTTACATGTTGTGTGTTATATATATATTTAAACGTATGATATAATTTTTTAGTTGTATGTCATAATATTTTATATGTTTGATATATATTTTTTATAAAACAATGCATGTTTGGTATATATATATATATATATATATATATATATATATATATATATATATATATATATATATATATATATCATTTTGTTACAAACAATAATTTTTATGTTAATCATGACGATATTATATTAAAATAAAATTACTTCATTTTATATTAATATCATCATATTATAGAACTAATTTTTATGTTGATCATGACAATTATATTATCTTCTGGTAGAAAATCGCTCATTTTTATCAAATTTTAATACATATTTGAGCAAATAATAATATCTGAAGAATAACACAATTTTATGAAAAAGTTAAGCACAAAAGTGATATCATTGTTGCGCGCAATAGTTTATGCAATATAAATATAGAAACATTGAATTATACAACCAATATTCTCAATATGCATAATTGATTATATAATGATATATTATTATTGATGAACAATGAAAATTATACACAATACTACATTAAACAATGAAAATATTATCAAAAAAATTGTTAAAAAAAAAAATTAAAAAATATTTGACATCATATGATATTTTTAAATTTACAACTTAAAAATAACAATAGTATTCGAAATATGTTTATAAGTTTAAGAAATCATTTATATTTTAATAGGTAAAATATTTATTCTCATTTATGTTAAATTTTGAAAATTTCAATATTAAAGTTGTGAAAACAAAAACATAAATATAACTTAATTAGTAATATATGATTCTCACTATTATTTTTTTTATAAAAATAATATGTATTTAAATATTTGTATGCGTTTCGTTGGATTGTATTTTCCTACATAAATTCTAATAAAAAATGTTATGTATAAACTATATTAATATGAATGTTAAATAAAAAGAAAAATTGAAGTGAATATGGTTGAAGTATTTTTGAAATTAAAGTTCTTAATATACTTATTAATATAACTTATACTAAAAATGTTATAATTAATGTTTCATATTAAAAAACATTAATTGGATGAAAAAGAAATATATCATATGTAAATATTAAATAATGCCCAAAATGAAATAACAAAGTTGTATAATTTGTGGGTGTCAAAAGAAAATTTTAAAAGAACTTTTCGTATTTTTTGTCACATTGGCATATCATTTATTATCGTCTGATTTTCTGTCGTTTCGTGAAAAACTTAAAAGATATGTAGGAAATAAGAAGTGGATAAATTGAATCATATCAAATTTATCTATGACACATCAAAAAGATTTTTCGATATAAGATTTGTGTATTTTTTCTTTTGATCAAGTATTTTTCTATTTTTTATTGAATACTAATTCTAAATAATTATTTTGTATCATTGTGTCTTAGTTGTCTATATTACATTTTTCAAACAATTAACTGTATCTTACATGTTCTTATTATTTATTGTTTTGTTATTTTCAGTTGAAAATGCACTTTGAATAGTTTATATTTTTCATGACTTATTTATATATTTATGTATAAATTGTTAGTAATGCACAGCACTTCAAAAACATACAACTTTTTTTTTTATTATTATTTAAACAAATTCAAATAAATATTATTACGTTATAATATGCACTTTTAATTAATTATTTAAAAGGAATATATTTTTGTTTTTTCCCTCTCTCTTTTTGATAATATTTATTCTCATAATTTCAACAATTGAACCTAAAATTGTCTGTATATCCATTATAATCTGAGTTTAGGAATGCTTAATATTTTGTTTTCATTTGACACATCCTTAATTAAAAGTCTATTTTTTCGCTACTTAACTATCCACATAATTTTCAGAATTTGTTTTATAACTCTTTAAGAAAATATTTTTCAAATAATATTTCTATAGATGTCATTTCAAGAAATAGTTTTTTAAAAAAAGGTTCCATAAGAATGATTCTTTTAATATTATATACATACCGAATTTCCTTTTGAAATTTATTTTATAATATTTTATTGAAAGTTTTTTGAAAATATTTTTATTACTTCTTTTCTTTCCAGGTTTTCACAAAGACATTTTAGTACTTTTTCAAAGGTTTTTAGGAATTTTTTTTTTATTACTTTTTCGAAAGGTTATAACAAAATATATTTTTATTACTTATTAGTTTTTAAATATTTTTAATAGTTCTTGGCCTTTAATCATATTGCTAGTTAGTCCATGTATTATGTATTTAACTTTTTCCACCGTTGTACTTCATAAAAATAGTCACAGTAAATCCTTGAGTTAACGGAATATTCCAACTCCGATATTATTTTGTATAGACTAATTTGTCTATTGCAATTTTTAAAAATATATTCTTTTTTGTTCATTATTTTAAATTGTTTATTTCACTTTAGGATTTTGTACATTTTAATTCCCCTTTATAGCAAAGAAATAAATCTATAAAAATGAAGAGTTTTAATAGCAATTAAATTATTTTTTTATTGTTTATTGTTTATCACTTAAAATTATTCTCGTAAAATAATTCTTATATAATTTCATATTAATTTTAGGATCTTGTTGGTAAGTTATTTTTTATTTAATTTATGAAAGCATATGTATAACATATTAATTATTTTATTAAGATCAGCATGTACAAAATAAAATAGCTAGCCGTGTTCATTTTCTCCGTTAAAATTATATATACATATAAAGTACAAGGACTAATATTGAATTTATATTTTTAAAAATTATATATACATATATTTTATTGGATGTTATTAAGGAAAATATTATTGAAATAAAATTCAAATTTTATAGAGTTTTGACTTCGATATTGTGATGTCTAGGAGAGATGAATAAATAAATAACATATGAAAAAGAATAATGCAGCCAATCATCTATTAGTTTCTTATTTGAGAGGAGATATTGGAAACAAATATTTTTAATTTATTACATCATATCTGAATTATTGATATTTAAAAATTAAAAAAATGACGGAATTGTTCATAATTATGTATACGCATATAATTATGGAGAATGATTTTCTCTGCCAGGACTTTTTTAAATATAGATTATTTTTTTTGGAACTATAATATACTTTTTTGAAATAAGTACATATTTTGTTATATTTTATAGTTGCATGTTGTACCTCTTTAAATGTGTAATCCATCCTATTTAGTACAATACAATTTATATCTTATGATTTTTTTTTTAAATGCACGATATATTTTTTTGTTAGACGAATCACATATTTTTTCTTATGATTAGGCACATTTTAAATATTAGATATTTTTTTTTAACTACAATAGACATTTTTTTAAATATATAGTTTTTAATGTATGATATACCAATTTGAATAAATCATGTTTTTTACTTGATATATTTTCGAATAAAAGTATATATTTTTTAAAAGCAATTTGTACATTTTTTTAGTTTTACTATATCTATATTGATTTTTCAGTACCATATGTATTTTTAAATAATCATATATTTTACTTAAATAATTATACATTTTTGATGTGAGAATGCACACAACACCCTAAAATCCGTATAAAAAATCTCATAGTTATCAGTTATCACCATCAATTAAATAGGTAAATTAAAAAATAGACCAACCCTATTAATTGCCCCTTCACATCAACTTCATTTCATATCTTAAGTAGTAAGAAAATAAAATCTTAATTTATTTTCTTGGACAAATATCACTTTTTATGTTCAACCATAAATGTACCAATTTTATTTTAGAAACACAAAAAAAAATCACATACTATGAAAAGTGGAAACCCTAAAAAAATATCATCTCCATTTATTTTCTTTCCTTCCAAATTGAAAATTTTAGATAAAAGGAGGTATTTGCACTTCCAAATAATATTTGGTTTTTTTTTATAAACATGGAATCTAATTAATTTTACATTTTTCTATAAAATATTAGCACCAAAATAAATAAATTAGAAAAAAGACAAGCCCATCAATTACCCTCTCCCTTTTATATTCTCTTTGTCCCCCCTTTCTCTCCCCTAATTGAATTAATTACTATTAATCAACCATTTTTTTAATTACTACAATTTAATAGTGTCCATCCAATTCATATTTCCAACTAAAATATTAAAAAAACTCACAATGGTTGTCCAATACCTCTTTCTTTACTCCATTATTCTACCAAAATTCAAGAAATTAATAATTATTGTTAATTTAATAATCCCCCCATCAAATTGATATTTCCAACTAAAATTATTAAAAAATGCCCATCATTAATTCATATTTACATATTCACCCTCTTGAAAAATAAAAATTATTTCTAATAACAATACACCCTTCTTTTTCCATCTCTCTCTCTCTCTCTCTCTCTGTCTCATGTAAGAAACAATCTCATAATTTCTCTCCTCTAGTTTCTCTTCACTGCACAACACTGCCTTGTCTAGTTCCCTCTTTTGTCTCTCTCTCTCTCTCTCTCTCTCTCCTTTTGAATTGCCTCTCTAGTTTGTGTTTGGGTCTCTCTCTCTCCTCTCTCTCTCTCTCTCTCTCTCTCTCTAATGGCGGATACTAGCAACACACCTTCAGAACCCAACTCAGGCCCAAACAACCACGCCGAGATGTCATCGCCTGGCACTGACAGTACCGACGTGTCGCCCGTGGAACCCATCACCACCATGTCCATCACAACGCATACTGACGTGTCATCCAAACCCCCACCTGTAGTACCCATAAGCATTGCAGCCCCAATACCATTGAATAGTAGCAAGAAGAAAAGGGGAAGGCCAAGAAAGTACGGTGCTGATGGGAGGCCACGACAGCCACCGCCGTTGAGGGCGACACCGATCTCGGCTGCGGCTGCTGCCGAGACGGAACCATACACGCCAGCGGCGGCCGTCGGAGCGGCGATGCGACGTGCGCGACCCGTTGGGTTTGTAAGCAAACCCGCCTCTCAGACACAATTCGGGTTCGGATCCGCACCCGTATCCGCTCCTTCACCCATTAACAGTTCGCCAGGTATATTGTAAAAAGTTTACGAAATTTTTGATAAGTTTAAGGTTCATTTGCAAACTACACCCCATGTTTCGAATTATTTGCGAAAAGCTATAACCTTTTATAGCCCTGACCTTCTGTTCAGTATTTCGAGTAGATCGGTAAACTAATTAGGTAAATAACCAAGGGTAATTTGGTAAATTATGCTAATGTGTTTTATGGATTGAGTTGAATCATTCAAGATGCATGGGTCTAGTTGAGAATATTATAAATTGTTTGAGTGTGATTTGGAGAAAGTACCATGTCCATCTCGACTTCTTTTCTGAATAAACCCTTGAATTATTCCAATTTCTGCATGCGTTAAAAAAATCTGCGTTAACTCGTACTAACGACCGAGATATCATACATGCATACAGTAGTTTAATATCAGCCATCTATTTGAAGTTTTTTAAAAGCACCCTTTTTGCCATTTATATTTACAAATTGGTCCTTATTATCTATATTTATTACGTAGCCGAAATGGTGTCGTGTGCTGCAGCTGGTGCTGGTCCAAATTTTACACCGCATATCATTAGCGTCGCTCCTGGCGAGGTAATTTGTTATTACCATACCGGCTCCACTTTCATGGAAAAAAATATTCACTTTTTATTTTTTGCCGTTTTTGCACTTTTTTGCGTAATTGAGAGTAAACTAATAGAGATTTTTTAATAGGACGTGACGATGAAGATAATGTCATTTGCACAACAAGGTCCCAAGGCTATTTGCGTCCTTTCGGCAAATGGTGTAATTTCTAATGTTACCCTTCGACAACCCGATTCTTTAGGCGGTACCTTGACTTATGAGGTTCGTATTCGATCCCTATTCTTGTTTATTATTTTTTAAGCTCTTTCGTCGCGTAAATGTTTTGAAAAAAAAAACAATAGACTAAATTTGCACGTTTTTTTGGCGTGTATAGGGGCGATTCGAGCTTCTATCATTGTCCGGTTCGTTCATGCCGAGTGAGAATGGTGGAACGAGAAGTAGATCGGGAGGAATGAGCGTGTCTCTTGCCAGTCCTGATGGTCGAGTCGTTGGTGGTGGCGTTGCGGGCCTTCTTGTCGCCGCTAGCCCTGTTCAGGTGATTATAAAACTCGTTACCAAATTTATCGGTCCAAAATTATATATGAAATTTCATAATTTTGATGGTATTTGCGTAATTTTTATGACAGGTGGTAGTCGGGACTTGGATGCTCGGATATCAAATCGACCAAAAGCCGACGAAACCGAGAATGGTTGTAATGGAGACCGCTCCAGTTCCTTCTTCGACAACAATTCCGTTCACGATTACTTCGGGAGATACGGAAGTAAAAGTAAATGCACCGAAAATTAGTGTCACTACTACACCATTTAGAATCGATAACTTGTAGAAGTAATAATTATTTTCTCTTTCTTTCTTTTTGCCCTAACTATGATGTATAAGTAATAATATGTAATTTAGTTAATATTTTGTTTATTTTAGTATTATTATTTTTTGTTAAATCTAAACAATACCATTTTGTTGTTATGTAGTTAACCATCTTTTTGCTAGTGCGATAGCTTAATCATCAAAAGTTGCCAATTTATGGTTTGGTTTTTTTTCCTCTTAAAAAGGGCTATAGTGCATAATATTAATAATTTTGCAGTCCAAAGTGCAATTATTATGGATCGATGGTATTTTTGCAATTGTGTGCCATATGGTTTTATTTTAATTA
The DNA here is from genome assembly GCA_946800325.1 of Luzula sylvatica. NCBI lineage: Eukaryota > Viridiplantae > Streptophyta > Magnoliopsida > Poales > Juncaceae > Luzula > Luzula sylvatica. Next base: position 54,403,106 of record OX326961.1, on the reverse strand, counting down.
TAAGTTATAGAATATCTAGTTATCTAGTGTAGGATTTTTTTATTTTGAAACTCCTTTTTGTATATTGAAATTCATTAAAAAAAAAAATCATTTCATTGACTTAAGAAGAAGTTGAGAAATTTCCTTCCATGTTCAAGAGTGGAAAAAATATAAAAATTGACGGAGAATTATACAAGAAAATTCTAACCTTTTCCTGAATTTTTGGATATTAAAATAATCTCCTCTAAATAAAGTTTTATTTTCATGTACAAGAAGAGTTAAATCAAACTTTGGACAATGCTATCGAAAATCATTGGACCAAACTTCTCATCTATGATTAATATTTAATTTTACTAAATTCATTTTTGTATTTTTATTAACTAATAAAAATTTCATAATTTTTTTTTAACATGTATTTATTTAAAAAATGTCATATTTATATAATTTTAATATTTTATTTAAAATTATAATTAATTAAATAAAAACAAACAACTATATAAAAAGTATATGCATTTTGAAAACATTTTGCTGAAAAATAATGTTTAAGTAGCCAGTTTTATTATTCATTCATTGTGAACAAAAAATAAACAAACATTAAAATTTAAAACTAACTGCGAAAACAATATTTTTTCCCAGATATTTTTCTGCTAAAATTACAAAACTAGCTGCTAGTTTTGAGAGAATTTTCTTGTTAGAAAAGTACTACTTTAGCAATTAGTTTTAATGTACATTAATTGATAACAAAACTAGCTGCTAAAATAATATTTTTTCGCCTTTCTGTTGCTAGTTTTTTCTATAGCTAATTTTATTAATGAAATGAAATTAAACTACTTATAAGAATAACTAGTTTTGGTTCATTAGTTTGATAGTGGATGAAAATGGGGTTTTGTTTAACATCAAAAAAGTTCAGCACTTCTTTAGAAAAAGTCAAGAAAGTTAGTTTATTTTTAAATCTTTTTGATATATAGCATTCAAAATAATTTCATGTTGTTACTCCGCACAACTTGACGAAATAGCTCAAATTCATAATTTTTATCGTATACTAATTATATTTTGATACTGATTATCAAGCCAAAACTCATTTAAGCTCTTTCGTCAAGTTTTCTGGCGAAATTATATTTGTTTGTCCAACTACATGGCGAAAGAAATAGGGTGACGTTATTGGAAAATCTAACACGGCTAAATTGAAAGCGATTTCAATTTTTTTTAAAATCAAATGACCACTATACCTCTATTTATGATGATTGATATTTATTATACTTATATACTATTATTTATATCTTTCATGAATAATGCAAAAATATTTTTTCTAATATTATGAAAAAATCAAATCTAACAAATATATATTAATTTTCATATTTAAATATATATGACACGTTACAATTTTTTTTTTTTATGATGAAAAAAAATTAAGAATAAAAATATTTTTTATATATGAAAGATTTTATTTGAATGATTTATGGAAAGTGATAAAATAATAGATAAATGTAAGAAATATCAATCATCAATTCATCATTAACATGAGTATAACGGTTATTTGATAAAACAAAATTGAAGTCGCTCTCAATTTAGCCATGTTGACTCTTGCAATAACGCCACCCAAGAAATAGATCTGCAAATTGAACAACTCTGATGCTAGTTTCGCAAATGGGGCTTTTTTTGGAAGCTATATATCAGAATTTATTATTATTATTTTTTTAATTCTCTACATAATAAATTAAAGAAATCTGGGGAAACTTCTCAGAAACTTCCGAGGGCACGAGTCCTTTGTTTCTATATCTGAATATTAATTTGTGTAACGAGTCGATAGATTATTAATCTAGTGTGGTTTTGATCCACTACACGAATGACCAAGCAGGATTGATCTGGCGTTCTTGGGAAAGAAGCAATGGACCTCTCCATTATTCTAGAAACGACGAGAAGAAAATAAAGAATGAACTGAATGCCACGTGTTATCTTTTGATTGGTCGAGATCGATAAATTGACGTCGAAAATATTTTTCTTGATTTTTTATAAAGTCAAAAAATTCAAACCATGTCATCAACTAATATTTATTAGAAAATCATTGGGCTCATTATTTTATTATTCAATAAATTATTTTATTATTTTCATTTAAATTTAATATTACAGTTAATATTAATAACTAAAAATGCAGCGCATTAAAAACTGAAGTTTCTTACAGGCTTCTCCGTAGCTATCTAGAATTTTCTTTCCATGCTTTAAAATATCTATAAAAAATTCGTATCAAGAAAAGGATAACAAAAGAAGAAGTCTCACCCAAACATCAGAAAAAAAATCAAGAGAACAATGGATTATTTCTCAACTGGTTCTTCGTTCGGTTCCCGATTCAGCTTTGAATCGCTTAAGAACTTCCACCAGATCTCTCCTTCCGTGCAGACCCATCTCAAATTGGTAATTTTCTCGTTGATTTTACCCGGTTAATTGTGTTTTTGAATTGAAAATTTGTCTAAGTTCGGATCGATTTTGTAAATTGATCCAATCCAGCTGCTTCGATTGATTTTAAAGCTTTAAAAGTTGCTGTGGATTTCTGATTTTGCTTCGTTTTTAGTCGATTTCAGTTTTTTTTTTTCCTTTGATTTCGCCAATTTTTTTTTCAAATTTGAGTAATATTTGATCATGCTCTCCTATTTTTTGTATCAATTTTGAGGTTTCCTAATAATTTATGTTTTTCCCTTGAAATATGCCTAAAAACAATAAATTAGGTCGTAATTTTTTACTTTTGTAAACGCGAAGCCCTTGATTACTGATAATTACTCAATTGTCTTACATGAATCAAATAACAATTCATCTCTAATTGTTGCAGGTTTACTTGACCCTATGTTGCGCTCTGGCATCATCAGCTTTAGGGGCTTATTTGCACATACTCTTCAATATCGGGGGTATTTTGACAACTATTGCATGCTTCGTCTGCATGGGATTTCTCTTCGCCACCCCTGTTTGTCAAGAGGTATTATAATACTTCCTCCCATTGAGATAATTACTGGCAAATTCGAGTCTTTGTGAAATACTTACGCGAAATTTTTCTTATTTTCATTAACAGAAGAAAAGATTCAGCCTATTATTGGGCCTAGCTTTCTTCCAAGGTGCCGCAATTGGCCCTCTCGTCCAACTCGCCATCGATTTCGATCCTAGGTAATCAATTCAATTCGAGTCTCAATTCACTTCAAATCGAAGCTAAATAATAAAAATATAACCCAAATTCAATTTTTTCACAGGATTTTACTGAGCGCGTTCGTGGGGACGACAATCGCGTTCGCGTGTTTCTCCGTAGCCGCAATGATTGCGAGAAGAAGAGAGTTTTTGTACTTGGGTGGATTCCTATCTTCTTCTCTCACCATCCTTCTCTGGCTCCAATTCGCTTCGTCTCTCTTCCGCTTCTCATCCTACACCTTCACCTTCGAGCTCTACTTCGGTTTGTTGGTTTTCATGGGGTACATGATTGTAGACACTCAAGAAATCATCGAGAAGGCTCACCTTGGCGATAGAGATTACGTTAAGCATGCCTTGACTCTCTTCACCGATTTCGTCGCTGTACTCGTTCGCATCCTCATCATCATGGTATGGAATTTAATTTTTTTGGCATACTTTTTATTTATATTTTTTTTAATATTTTTTTTTGGGTGCAGTTGAAAAATGCGTCTGAGAAGGAGGACAAGAAGAGAAAGAAGAGGTCTTGAATATTAAGATCGAAAGTATCGTGATGCGGCATAATAGTATCTTTTATCTTTTGGTTTTAATCATGACAATATTTTCTCTATGATTGTAAATAAGGTTGTATACCGTTTGACTTGGATTTGACTTGGATTTAATCGTTTGTTTTTCAAGATATATGCGAAGTTTGATTTATAATTTATAAAAAGAATTTCGGAATGAGATTTGTTAATTTGATGGTGTTGGTTTATATGTTACATTTTGGTTATCAGTTCTGCGCAAAATTAATATATTGATTGATATTTCAAATTTTAAAGAAAAAAATTGTCATTAATATTTTTATTTTCCTTCACTACTATATTTTCTTCATTGCGATTTTGAGAATGTGTATTATGTTAATTCTGCTTCATTATTTTAGGAAGAAAACAAAGATACAAAATATAATAAAGACAAGTAAGATAAATATGGATTGTATTCCAATTTTATTTTAATAATGTATGTATGAAAATAAAGTATTCCAATTTTTTTTAATGAAAATACGAGTATGATTAAATAATCAGCTAATCAGCTTCAACTCGAGTAATGATACAGACCATACTTTTTTTTCTCGAATTGTTCCACGAATATGATGTGGCACCAGTTGGTGTGCCACGTCACACAAACCAATCTCATTCAATTAATTTAATTGATCTCCTAAAAACAAAACCCATGTGCGAACTCGAGAGAGAGAAAATGAGCAAGAGCTAGAAACAGATCCGGCCATGGATCGTGAAAGAGGAGGAGAAAGAGCGAGAGAGAGAGAGAGAGAGAGGTATCGCTATGGATCGAGAAAGATAAGGAGAAAAAGAGAGAAAGATCTGGCCATGAATCGTGAAAGAGAGCTAGTGACGGAGTTCGCTGGAGAAGCATCTCGAGTGACGGAGTTCTGTTGACTGGTACAGTGGTACGATCGCCAGTAATTTGTGTTTAGGGGTTAGGTTTAAAGTTTGAAAATTAGTGTTTCACAAAGTTGTGTTTGAACTCACCATTTTTTTGTCATAGACATGAATGGAAGCAAAAAGTGTTTGCATTCGGAGATGCAAATGATACATCGAAGGTATAATTGTATCTGATTGCTTTTAATTGCGTTTTACATATCTGATTGGATTGATATTTTTCTTTTTTTTTTAACATAATTTTCCATGTGAGGCTGCTGCCCTGTTTTGATGTTTTTTTTACTGAAATTTGGTTTTGATTCAGTTTTTTGGATCCAAAAGTGATCAATTATCAATCTAGGGCATGGTGCTCAGAAAGAAGTAACATTAGTTACTCAAATAGTGGATGTAAATTTATCATGTATTAACAATAAGTGCAACTTTACCGACTAGCATGAGTCTCTTTGATAGAAATTCAAATGTACAAACAAAACGTTCTAAAATAGTATTAGTCACAAAATATTCAGAAATTGAATAGAAATTCACAAAATTACAATAAAAATTCTAAACCAAATCATAGAATTTCCAAAACATGATCAAAATGTTCTACAATTACCTAAAATATCGTAAAATTGACTATATTTGATGTGTTCGAACCACTGAGTCATATGATTCGCTCATCACAGACACACGGAAACAAACATTTACTTCAATCCGGATGCCAAACCAGAATATCTCCACTGATTAGAGCCTCGATGTGTCCATTCAAGTCGGAAAAGTAGTACATTTAGATGATAACAAATATGAACAAAAATATATGACTCCTGTTATGAGTCCTGACTTTATACATATCACAAAATTGAAGCCTTTGTAGAAAAATTAGAGAGGGCTCGAGAAGTCCCCCATCTAATGTGTTTGTATATATATTAAGCGAGTTTTACATTGTTACAAAAAAGTCTTCTAATTAATATATACATCAATTTAACTGCCTTATCACGCAAAAAATATAGGAATTGAATAAATATGGGCCTGGCATGCAGGATGCAGCCCAACACAAATCTTAATAGTACCGACCAAACTTTCTCTTTGGTTTGTACTTTCGAGAAGAGTATTTAGTTCAATCCTGTCTCTTTTCCTGTACTCTCGATCTCGTCGCTCGCCTCTTCTCTATTAGGGTTCCCTTCTCTAACCCTAGGCGGCGATTTTGTAATGGGATTACTCTCCTCGTGGGAGCTCTTGCTCAACAGAGTCCCTCTCCTTCAACTTTCTCTTGATACTCTTGATCAAGTTTACTTCTTCTTTGATCTCTTCAACTGCCTCTACCGCCCCTCCTCTATCCTCCGAGAAGATTTTTCGGCAGCGAGAACGCCACAGTACATGCAGGCCTAGACTTGCATGCAGTCTGGTCGCCTTACTGGCCCCCGCTGTGAAAATGGTCTCGATTGCTTCTGAAAATTCCACAGACAAGGATGAGTCCAAATTCGTGTTGATCCGGTACGAATACCATACCTCTCGTACAAAGTTACATTCACTGGCCAAGTGTGTAACCGATTCGCAGGCGATTTTACACAAGGGACATCGGTTAGGTATGTACATACCTCTTTTCATGAGGTTATCGATTGTGGATATGCGGTTTTGTCGGAAAAGCCATAGGAAGATTTTGGTTTTTAGTGGGATTCGATAAATTGAAGCCTTTGTAAATGTAAATTTCAGACTCATTCGCTCACAAATCTCCATTGATTACACTCTACGCTCAATAAACCACTGAACAATTACTACAATCTAATAAATCCAAATTCAAGTTAATTAAAATGCTAATCATACCCAATTTTAGTCGCAATAAGTCAAAATTCAGCATAAATGGAAAATGTTATATGACACAAAATTTGGTGATTAACTGTTAACCGTAACCTAAAATCAACCTCTCATCAGACCCAACTCTAATGAGGTCTGAACTCTAATCCAAGCAGAGAGAGAGAGAGAGAAGAGAGAGAGAGAGAGATATTCTTGGAAAATGTTGTACATACCCCTGTTTTCCCCCACTACTCTTGATGTGCTGGCACCAGCGTTCAACCATGGAACAGGTGCTAATCCATGTTCAAGAAAAATGTAATGATGATGGTGTTAAACGCTAAGTGTAAGTGTCAGACAGTGTACAATGTCAGAACATGCTTTAGTCTCATTTTTTGTGCACCTCAAACCTCTCGTGTTTATTTTTTGAATTAATATCCCTCTCTCACATCTCTCTCCTCTCTTCTCTCCCGCCATTCTATTTTTGTTCTTAGCTCTAGGGGTGGGCATTCGGTTGAACCGAACCGAACCGAACCGAATAAGAGCAAACCGAATTAAATCGAACCGGACTAGATTCAAACCGAACCGAACCGAATAAAATTTGAACCGATTTAAAACCGAACCGAATAAACCGAATTTCTTATTCGGTTTATTCGGTTGAACCGAATTAGAAGTTTTATAATGTTAAGATTCAAGCGGTATTTAGTATACAAATATAAAAACAGATCATATAAAATATATTTATCATTATTTTTAATTTTACAATATTAAATTTTAATTTTTTAAAAATGAACATAATAAAAAAGTAAAAAATAGTGTTAATCGGTCGGTTCGGTTTAATCGGTTCTGGAAATACCAAAACCGAACCGAACCGAATAAACCGAACGATATCAATTTTTGAACCGAACCGAACCAAATAAACCGAAAAACCGAATCGATTAAACCGAATTCGATCGGTTCGGTTCGGTTCCCAAATAAACCAAACCATTTGTCCACCCCTACTTAGCTCCCATTTTTTACATCCGACGAGTGGATTTGAGCAAAATCCTTTCTTTGCCGATCTCGAGAAAAAGGAAGAAGAGCAAAACCCTTTCTTCAGCGAGTGGAAAACTATTGGATTTGATCTTTTCACGACAGGAGAAGGAGGCAGTTGGCAGAAGAGGCCGGCAAATGGAGGACGATGAGTGCAACTGGATTTTTGCGATTTCTTCCTGATTTCGACTCGATTGCATCAGGTATTTTTTGTTTTTTCGTTTTTCAGTTTTTTTGGGGTAAATTGTTGAATTTAGAGTTCTAATTGTGGCGCATTATTGAATTTAGGGTTCTAATTGTGGCACATTGTTGAATTAGGGTTCCGATTTAGTGATTATTGCTAATTTGTACATTTTTTCAGATTATTGGTTATTCATCACTTTTTTTCGTTTTTCTTGCATGCGCATTTCTGTACTGTACTTAGTTTCATCCGTCATCTTTGATCTGTGATCGTGTCTGAGAGGACTGCATGCTTGTTTTTGGAATTAACTAATTAATTTGTATTATGTTCAATCATGAATATTAGCGGTCTAATTGATTTATGTTTTAACTAATTCTTATTTACTTGAGAATTTGTTGAATTTTAGGCAGATGCAGATGCAATTGTTGAAGGATTATGATTTTCAAATTATTGACTTTTAACAGAGGATTCCCTGTGGTATGGTACCGCATTTCATTAATTTACTTTTATCATTTTATTGTTGCTTCAATTAATATTGCCTTAATGGCTTAATGGTTCAATGTTCATACTAGTTTTTTCAGGGGTTTATATATAAAAATTATGGAAGTTGTCAAATTTATATTGGTAATGTAATAAGAACTCTTTGTTAATTTGATAAGCAACATTGGTTATTTAATGCAAAATAATTGTGACTTATTAATTTGGAAATTAATATTGATGATTGTTAATTATTAATTTAGATTGTATGTTAGGTCTTGTATTTTTTTTATGACTGTATTTTTATGTCAAATGTTTTTCTTCGAATTTATCTTGTTGTTTTATTACATCATCATGGAACTAAAAAAATAGTGTTTACCATAATATCACTCAACACTCACAAAGCACCATAATTTCACTTAACACTCACAAAGCACCATAATTTCACTCAACACTTGACCCTCCAATTACACCAATTTTAGATGTCAAATATAGTTTACTATTGTTTATCATTAAATATAGTGAATATTAGAGATCAAATTATGTGATAGGAAATATTTGCTATAATATTGTGGGGAATATTTTGTGTTAAATTGTGCAATAGTGAAGTTGTATTTTTGTATCTTATGTTGTTAGATGATACTACGTGGTATTAAATATTGGGAACGTTTTTGTTAAATTTTTTGGGGATATTTGATGTTAAATAATGAGAATATTTGGTGTCTGAATATTGAGAATATTTCCTGTTAAATGATTTAATTAAATTCATTGAAAAATATATATTGTTGAAAAAATAATTTAATGATAAACAAAATTAACATTGCAAAAAAATTATGGTTGAAAATATATTTTATGGTTGAAAAAAAGAATTTAGCTATAAACAAAATTAAATTTTGAAATTAACACTGATAATTTTTTTTCAGGATTGAACGATAAAAAAAATAAAACCATAAAAGAGTTTTAATGAAATTCTTTATTTGTAAGAATTTTTTATTTCAGAATTAAACCATAAAAAATAAAACCATAAACATTTTTTAACGAAACTCATTTTTCTTTAAGCAACATATTTTCAGGATTAAACCATAAAAAATAAAACCATAAAAATGTTGTAATGGAATTCTTTATTTGTAAGAAAGTTTTTTTTCAGGATTAAACCATGAAAAAATAAAACCATAAACCTTTTTTAATGATATTCATTTTTCTTTATTGAACTATAAGTAATCACTCATAAATTGAACTATAAGTAATCAAGAAAGAAAAATAAGTAAATATGACCGAAATTATTATTTACCATTCAAATGATACTGTATATTTATAAATTGAAAGGATCATCCTTACTTTCTAGGTTGAAAATATATTTTATGGTTGAACTAAAATACTTTAATGAAAAAAAAAATTGAAATTAAATTTAGGAATCGAAAAAAAATTTAGGATTGAAAAAAAAAATCATTGAAAATTATATATTGTTGAAAAAATAATTTATGGTTGAAAAAAATTAATTTAATGATAAAACAAAATTAACATTGAAAAAAAAATTAATGGTTGAAAAATAATAATTTATGGCTGAAAAAAAAGAATTTAATGATAATCAAAATTATAATTTTGAAATTAACACTGACAATTTTTTTTATGGTTGAACATATATTATATTGTTAAAATAAAGTATTTGAGTGAAATACAAAATTAAAATTCATGACAAAATAATTTCATGGTTGAAAAATAATGTATGGTTGGAAAAGTCCAAAACAAAAAATCAGTTAATGAGGGTTAAACCAGAAAATTAAAACAAAAGCTCAGGTGGTCGCAATTTTTGAAAAATTATTTATATTGATAAAACAAAATTAACATTGAAATTTTTTTTAGTGTTTAGCATAATTTCTAATTTGAAGTTGTTAAGCTCAATTGATGATAAAATTCATTATTCCCAAAAGAAAAAATTGCTGATAAGATTGATAGTTGAAAATACATATATATAATATATTGTTGTAAAGAGGTGAAACAAATGTTCCAAATTTATGGTCGAAAAAAGAAAAAATGATTGGAAATTGTTTGGTAATTATTTTACCAGCTTCTTTCATTCAACAAAAAAATTCAAGACAAAAGAGTACATCAAAAAATTCATGGCTGAAAACGAGAATTATTGCTCAAAAGATTGAACACACTATTACCTTCTTCACAAAGGACCAAAGGTTCATGATTTCAGCCATGAATATGATAATTTTCCAGAATTTTAAATTGGATTGAAATTGTGTGAATTGAGCATAAAGTGAATGAGTATATTTATAGGAGTTGAAGCAAATTCAAAATTCAAAAAAAATGTTGAATTCCCTCTCAATGGTGTTAATCCTTAATCACCAGAAAATGCAATAAATGCAGTCACTCGCCATTAATGACCCTTCTGCACAATTAACAGTGAACAACACATCAATGATCACAACCATTTAATGACAAGAAGACAAAATTGTTAAACGATAAGGCCCACATGATTGAACACCAAAGGCCTGTTAAACGTTGGGCCGTTAAATATCTGGCATCATAGTAGGAAATCAAATTTACACACACATGGCTTAACACCCCATACTTTACAGCACATCAAAACATCAGGGGTAGGATAAAGGGGTATGTACATCACGACTCGACATTCTTTATTCAAACCCAACATCCCGAGAAGAGAGAGAGAGAGAGAGAGAGAGAGAGAGAGAGAGAGAGAGAGAGAGAGAGAGAGAACTGTACTAGCGTTATCTTTTTTTAAAACAAAAGAGGGTAAGCATGAAAACATAAGTCGTGGAAGACCCTTGCCATGTCAGCCGTTCGGGGAGAAATCGGGAAAAATAAGTATGGTCCGTATCATTACTCCTTCAACTCTGCTCTTCACTCTATATTATGAGTTATCTGGAACTCAACGAAGCACTCAACTTGTATTCAACTACATCAAAATCTACTAAGAACCAGTTTTCACGGAGAATTGTCTTTGTTATGCAAATAATGCTTAAGATGAATCAAGTCTTTTATCCTCCTTGCCAAATAGAATCGAATGTTAGAGCGTTAGCATCAAATATTATTGTGATGAACATATAAAAATAATTTATCTTGACACGTTACGTGACCGTTTTTCTTTTTTAAAAAGTAACTTTTTGCTACGTAAAAAAATATATACATTGTTATACAAATTATATAAATCTAAAAACAGAAAATATAGAAATTTAATATAAAAATATATATGGTACATTTAAAAGAATATATCATACATGCGAATACATGCGAATAGATATAACATGTATTGTATATAAAGATATATATCATATATCTAAAAATATATAAAACTTAAAATATATATCATACATAAAAAAAAATCATGCATCTTAAAAATAAAAATATATATATCATGCATATAAATGTACATGTAAAAATGTATAGCACAAATCTAAAATGTATGATACATTTATAAAATACATACAAAACACGAACGAAGGACGACCTATGTTGCACGGATACGGATACGGGTATCGTATCCGATATGATACAGATACCCCGATACGACATTTAAAAAAAAACATAGAATACGATACGTCTATTATATATAATTTTTATTATTTTATTAATTATAATTTATATATTTAGTAATTTTATATATTATATATTTGACATAAAATATATTAAATGTTTGTTTTTACAAAAATAACTTCCTATTAAGTAAACGTTTATAATATTTAGTTATTTACGTATACGATTTACTCATATATTTTGATCTCAATTTTTTATTTTTTATTTTTTAAGTATATTTATTTACATGTTAGAAGTATCTGACAAATATCCGTAAGTATCTGAAAAGTATCCGCTATTAATTTGAAATAAAATATTCGGATACGTCACGGGGAGTATCCGATACGTATTCGACGAGTATCGGTATCCGATACGATACGGCTTGATTTTTGAAGTATTCGCGCAACATAGTGGACGACATGTCTGGCAGAAAATAACAAAAAAAAGTTACTTTTTGTATGCAAAAAGAAATTGCCACGTGTCGTGACTAGGTGAATCTTGGCGGACCGAGGACCGACGTGTACTAAGTTTTAGTTTTTTTTTTTCCTGTCGACCTACATAATCATTTCTCTAATTTTTATTTTGTTTAAAATTAAAAATAGTCAAAATTATTGCAAAATAAAATAGTTAACGATGTTAATTTCTTTTGATAACCTAGGGACCACAAAATTTAAATCATCAACGTCAAGGATTAAATTGCAAATTAGCAATTAGCAATCTAATTTAACAAGATTAACAATGCCATGCTTCCCTTGTTTAATTGTTTCTATTGCCCATCATCTCTCCATCTTGGATTCTTGCTAGTTTTGGCATTTTGCTTAATCAAAGTTTAACAAAACTGCCCTACTCACTCATCACTGAACAAGCACATTTCGCTCTAATAATGGCAACCTTCACACAAATACCCTTCTCTCTCTCCTTCTCCGCTAAACCCACCACAAAGTCCACGATCTTCCTCATTCCCAAAAGAGCAAACCTCTCTCTCCACTCAACCAAATCGGAAAATTACTCGTCTAGTTCCCTTGTTTCACCCCCGTTGGATCCGTTGGAGGAGAAATCTGAGGTGAAAGAAAAGATAGAAAACAAATCTGAAAGTTTGGGCTCTAATGGTGTTACTGCTACTAATGCGGTGAAGTTAGAGGAACCCAAACGGTTCAAGGATGAGAGATGGGTCAAGGGAACTTGGGAGTTGAACCAATTTATGAAGAATGGAAGAACTAATTGGGATGATGTTATAGATGCTGGTAAGTTAGTATAAAACTTAATTTGATTTCAATTTTTCTTCAGTTTGTAGACTTGAGTTCTATAGTTTTGTTTCAAATTTATTAGATATAAATCAACTTATGTTTCACTATTTCTTTCCTTATAATTAGTGTACCTTGTTTAAGCCCCAAATCTTTAAACCCCAATTAGGCACAAATGAATCCTAAAGTACCAATTTTCCCTGAACATTATTGCAAACTTGCAATCCCAATCGATTGACCTAATAATCCAATTTGCCTTATTTAAACCCATTTTCCCTCAATTTATTCCAATCATGCCTCAATTAATCCAATTCAAGTTTGGCAGTACAGATCAATTATTTACGTGACTTAATTTCCTAATATTTTAAACCATATAATAATAATAATTATACAGAGGCGAGGAGAAGAAAATGGCTAGAAGAATATCCCGAAGCAACCAATAATGAGGATGCGGTATATTTCGACACATCAGTTATACCTTGGTACGCTTGGATCAAGCGGTACCATTTACCAGAAGCCGAGAAACTTAACGGTACTTTTTCACATTTACCCTTCCAAATCAAAATATCAAATTCATCCCTCCAAAATCACATGCATCGAATCATTACATCAATTTTGTCGTTTCAAAACTCAAAATAATGCAAAAAATACAAAATTTTGTTTTTTAAAAAACAGGACGCGCTGCTATGATTGGTTTCTTCATGGCGTATTTTGTCGACGGTTTGACCGGCGTAGGAATCGTTGACCAAACTTCGAATTTCTTTTGTAAAACCCTTCTCTTTGTATCTGTAGTTGGCGTATTGCTTGTTCGAAATAATGAGGATTTAGAAACCCTAAAGAAGGTTCTAGAAGAAACCACCTTTTATGATAAGCAATGGCAATCTACTTGGAAAGACGAGTCCTCTACTGGGTCTAAGAAGTAGATGACTGGTTTTTGTGTTTGCGCGGACTTTTGTTTCGAATTTAAGGTTTTTAATGCGGCTATTAGGCTTGGTTCTATGATCAAGTTTTGATTTTGCTTATGAAGAACTGTACTTTGTTTTGCACAATTATGATTTTCCAATAAAATAGTCGCTCATGCACCAGAATTTTGCCATTATTCTTATCTTTGCCACATTGTTATTTTTATTTATTTTTCTATTTATTTTGGTCTTGTAGTGCGATTCACAACTCGTTTGCACCTCGCTCGACAAAATCTCGTCCGCAGCTTGCTCGAAAACAACTCGAATTTTTTCGAGCTTAGTCGAGCCAGCTTGAATCGAGTTTGAGGTGAACTTAGGTTGCTCAAATTATACTCGTAATTATATTGGATTTTGTGGGGTTATGTTTGTGTTATTACTTATTCTCTCTGTTGAATTTTTAGTAGGTTAATGTATTTTTTACATTCTTGAAATTATCTAATTTGTTGGTAGATATTCACAACTTTCGAAGCTTGAAATAGTTTTATTTTGAAAAATATTCGTAATTTCGAGCCAACCAGAGCTATATGGATTAGAACAGAGTCGAGTTTGAGTTATTTTAGAAATTGAAAACTATTTCGAGTAATAGACTCATAATTGAGCTGTGCTTGCTCGAGCCAAGTTGAGTTGAGTTCGAACTCAAACTTTTATCTCAAGTTTTATGCAAGTTTCGAGGCGAATTAGCTCGAGTTCCATTTTGAGTCAAGCTCAAGCTAGATTGAGCTCGTTCAAAATCGACTTGTTTGCGGCACTAGTTGTTGTAGTTATTTCATAAGGGCCTGTTTGGGGCACTGGAATTTTGACAGAATTGTCATTTTGAAATCCGGCAAAACACTAATTCTTTGTTTGGCCATCATAACCAAGTGGAATTAAACTTTGCCGGCTTCTCTCGTTTCCTTCTTTACCTGCAAAATTTCGCTCGCCAAAAACCCAGAGCGCCAAGAGCCGGCAAAATTATGGCGCCCAATCCCTCTCCTTCTAAGTCTTATTATTACGCTAATTAGCTAATATGATTTCTCTTTCGGTCTCCCTCATGTGACTAGTAGCTTCTCCTTGTCTCTCGCTGAAAAGATTTGGCATCTCTCTTCTCTGTCTCCAAGAAGGTAGGATATGCTCTTTGTTGCTAGGTTTATCCCACAATGCAGGAAAAACATTAATGAACAGTCATTACCTGGGCCAATGACCCAATTTCTATTTTTTTTGATATGTTAATTATTTAAAGCTGATTAAATTTGATTTGAATTGGAATTTTGATTTTTTTTCATACATTTCATACATATTTTTTTTATTGGGATTTTAGGATTGTTGTTGATTTGGAATTTGGATGGAGAAAATAAGGAGATTCAATCTTAGGGATTCATAACAAAGATTAATAAAGAAATATAAAAAACACTGACAAAAGTGAAAGTATGTAGTGTTGCATGGATACGAATATGAATATCGTATCCGACATAATACGAATATGGCGATACAATAATTTAAAAAAAAACATAGGATACGATACGTCTATTATATATAATATTTTATTATTTTATCAATTATAATTTATCTATTTAATATTTTTATATATTACATATTTGACAAAAAATATACTAAACATTTGTGTTTACATAAATAATTTTCTATTAAATAAATATTTATTATATTTAATTATTTACTTATATGTATTACTCATTCATTTCGGTTTCAAATTTATATTTTTATTTTTCAAGTACATTTGTTTATCCATTAGAAGTATCCGACAAATATCTGGAAGTATCCGAGAAATATCCGCTATTATTTTGAAATATTCGGATACGCCACGTGGAGCATCCGATATGTATCCGACGAATATTGATATTCGATACGACACCGCTTGATTTTCGAAGTATTCGCGCAACATAGGAAAGTATACGATTAGAATTCTTTTTGATAATGATACACAATTACCAGCGAACGACACAAGAAAATGAATAGACACAATAGACAAGGACCACGATAACATATGGTCAACACACCTGAGGTTCATCTATAATGTCCATGATTTCGTTGATATCGCACGAATTCAGAATGCATTGATATCTCTAAAAATAACGAGTAAAGGGAGAAGGTTCAGTGGTTCTCCATTTGGAAATGAAACACATCCAAACAATATACATCCAAATCAGCCTATAGCTTCACAAGAAATCTGGGAATAAAAAACCGATAGCAGAAGCGTATTTGGAAAACTAGAGCACCGCTCAAAGTAAGATTCTTTTGTTGGGTAGGTTCTCATAACAAGATCGACACGGACGATATCCTCATTAAAAAAAGATGGCCTAACACAACCATCTGTGTGCTTTGCAAAAGACACAATGAAACAAGAAATCACTTGCTTCTACATTGTGTATATTCTAAGAATGTGTGTGTGGCGTATCGTCGGACGGCGTTATCTCCAAATTAACTCGTACCGTACGAATGATACTCTTTTTGAGGCATGGAAAAACAATCCAATACCAAAGATGATCGCCCCAATTGCAGTTCATTATGGATGGCCGTAAACTGGGGGATATGGAAGGAGGGAAACCCTCGCATCTTCATCTCCAAAAATAAGTCTCGAGAATTGATAGCAGCTAAAAGACATTGGAAGAGACAAGCATATGGAGCAAATTGAGGAACTAAAAGAGTTGCCGAGCCCTCGTGCAAGCGTAGGATATTAAGGATTTCACCTCTCTCTTTTTTCGTTTTATTTTTTTCAGCTTTCTTGTAACTCTCTGTAAATAGTAAATACCTCCATTTGATAAAAATGCATCCTGAAAACTGGTTTTCTCCAATTTTAACAATTTATTTATTTATTTATTACATAATTAAAATAATAACTTAAAAATATTAATCGTAATACTCTCCCTTAAAATTCAATGCAAAAATCAGAAATAAGAGTATACATATGTACTAATAAAATTTCAATTCATTCACACAATTGGGTTCAATTACCCCTAATTAGTTCACATTTTGTTTGTGGAGTTGCTACCTCGATCGATCACGCGGTAGGATAGGATGGCCAGAGGGCTAGACCGCACAATCCAGAAGGGTCATCAATGTCCTTCCGCATCCGTATGTAACCTTTTTCGCCCCACGACGTTCCCCAAGAGTTCTTCATGATCCAATACTTATTCCACGGAAAAACTTCAGTACCATATCCTATCGCCGTGACCGCATGGTCAAGATCCATCCCGCATTTTCCCGAAAATATTCCGGCCTTGTAGAACTGAAAGTGGCACCCACTTGCTTCAATGGCTACTACAACAGGCTGGCTCGCCACGGCTTGCATCAGTGCCGTCTCGTTACAACTCGGCACGTCTACGTAACCCGTTATAGTGGCGTCGTGTTTCTTAATTTTTGCCTCGTCACAAGTGCCGTCTAACGCTGTATACGGATAATCGGCTTCGGTCGTGATGCCTCCGTTTAGTGCCACCCATGCGAAGACGTCGTCCATGTACCCACCGTTGCATCCGAGTGATTCGAATGGAGATCTGACGCAATCAACCATCTCTTGCTCAGATAGGCTCAGTAGCGTTCCTTTCTTGATTTTGGTTATCCCTTCGATTGCAGCAACTGCGGCGAAGGCCCAACAACTACCTGCATTCAAAGAAAATTTAAGCAAAATGCGAAAAATAGTTTAAGCTCATTTCATGTACTCACCACATTGGCCCTGGTCCTTTATTGGGGTCACCGCGCCTTCGTCTCGCCAGTCAACAGAGTTCGATGCGATCACATTTGTACAAGTGAAAGGTGTCTGCGATCTCTGACGCTTTTGGGATCCATAATTGGCATGTTTCTCAAGAAACTCCGCGTTAGTGAGGTCTGCAAACTTGTTAAGGCCTAGAATATACGTGAGCGATAGCGAGTTAGCTTCAATTATACATTTAAGGTTGTCCTTAAATACTGTTGGACTTTAATTGAAGTAGGAAGAAAGGGATCACAAGGAGAGAGAAAAATGGACAAAAGTTTATGCCCTTTTTTTAATCACGCACAGGAGAGAGAGAGAGTTGGAAAAAAAATTATAATTATTTTCTCTGTTACTATTCACGCTACAGTACACGGATATTTATAGTATTCAATATACATCCCCTAAATGCACCCTTTCATAAATACATCATAATCTATCCAAACTCTAGACACTTCTATTTGAATAGACACCTATTTATTACAAGATACATCCCCCTTAATTAATCTAGACACTTCTAATAATTATCCTAATTATCCTGTCCATTAATTAAATATATTATTATTAATTAATTTATAAAGCATTAAATTTAATACTCCCCCTTAATGCTTTTACTCGTCATTCCCATCGATGCTCGAAAGCGAACAAACTTCTCGATCGGAAGTGCCTTGGTGAAAATATCCGCCAATTGATTTTCGGATTTTACATGCTTGACCACGAGTTCGTCATCTCCAACCACCTCTCGAATAAAGTGATGTCGTAATTTGATATGCTTGGTTCGACTATGGAAAACGGAATCTTTTGACATGGCTATCGCGGATTGATTATCGCAAAATAGAATCGTTGCGGTTTCTTGCTTCTCCCCCATGTCTTCTAACACCTTTCTCAACCATTCAATTTGTTTCGCGGCTTCATTTGCCGACACGTATTCCGCCTCCGCCGTTGAAAGCGCCACTCGTTCTTGCTTCTTCGAGGCCCATGAAAATATACCCGATCCGAGGGTAAATGCGTAACCGGATGTGCTTCTCATATCATCCACACTACCGGCCCAATCGCTATCGCAAAATCCAACCAACTCTATCTTCGCTTCCGCTTTCTTCTCAAACATAAGACCGAAATCTTTGGTACCTTGTATGTATCGCAACAACCTCTTTGCAACTCCAAAGTGTAATTTACTCGGCTTACTCATGAACCGAGATAACAAACCCACACCGTACATAATGTCGGGTCTTGTAACGGCAAGGTATAATAAGCTACCAACTAAGCTTCTATAGATCGATTCATCGGCATCACCACTTCCATCTTCTTTCGTCATCTTTTCATTCACCAAAATCGGTATCGTCACCGGATTACAATTCTCCATTTTAAATTTGGCGAGAATATTTTGAGCATACTTCGTTTGCGAAATGAAAACTCCATCTTCTCTTTGATTAATCTCGATACCCAAAAAATAATGAAGTATCCCCAAATCATTCATCTCGTATTTCTTCAACATATCCTCCTTGAATTCTCGCACCATCTTTTCGTCACTACCGGTCACAATTAAATCATCGACATAAAGAGAAACGATAATCATACCGGTTTTGCCTTGCTTGATATAAAGGGTTGGTTCACTCGGACTCCTTTTAAACCCTCTTTCGGTGAAGTACGCATCGATATTGCTATACCATGCGCGAGGTGCTTGTTTCAGCCCATACAAAGCCTTCTTCAATTTGTAGACCTTATTATCGTCATCGTCAACCACAAACCCTTGCGGCTGCTCCACGTAGACTTCTTCTTTTAATACGCCATTTAGAAAAGCAGATTTTACATCAAGTTGGTATAACTTCCAACCTTTATGCGCCGCCAATGCAATCAACAACCGAATCGTCTCGTGTCTTGCCACCGGCGCAAACGTCACTTGGTAGTCGGTACCGGGTTTCTGCGAGTATCCTTTAGCAACTAATCTCGCCTTGTATTTTTGAACCGATCCATCCGGATTCGTTTTCGTCTTATAGATCCACTTTAAACCGATTACACCTTTCTCGTTCGGTTTCTCGACTAACTCCCAAGTCTCGTTTTTCTCAATCATCTTTATTTCTTCTTCCATCGCTTTTCTCCATACTTCTTCTTGAACCGCTTGCTCGAAACATGTCGGCTCTACTACACAAAAATTACAATTCATATAGATTTCACTCAATCTTCTCATTTTTACCGGCGTTGGTTTTCGTGTGG
Organism: Luzula sylvatica; assembly: GCA_946800325.1. NCBI lineage: Eukaryota > Viridiplantae > Streptophyta > Magnoliopsida > Poales > Juncaceae > Luzula > Luzula sylvatica. The sequence goes on along the minus strand of OX326961.1, from coordinate 54,383,415 downwards.
AGGGACTCGACGCGATATTTGTTGGAGGAGACCGCGGTATTTCTTCTTCTTCTTCGCTTTCGTCTTCATCATTATTTTTCTCAACTCGCGGCTCGGTTTGTTTTTCTTCTACTACAACCGGGACATCGTCAACTCCTTTTCCCTTCCAATTCCACTTATCATTTTCATTGAAAATCACATCGCGACTCGTTATTATTTTATTTCTTTTTAAACTAAAGAGTCTATAACCCTTTGATTGTGAGCTATAACCCACGAAGACACACTTTTCTCCTTTTTCTTCAAGCTTGTGTCTCATCTCTTTCGGAACATGCGCGTAGCAAATAGATCCGAAAATTCGCAAGTGATTGACCGATGGTTTTCTTCCACCGGACCATACTTCAAACGGCGTTTTATCTTTCACCGCTTTTGTCGGACATCGATTTAACAAATAAACCGAGGTACTCGCTGCCTCGGCCCAAAAATTAGTCGGAAGGCCCTTCTCATTCAACATCGCTCGTGACATCTCAACGATTGTCCGATTCTTCCTTTCGGCAACACCATTTTGCTCGGGTGTATACCCAACCGTCAATTGTCTCTCCAAGCCGATATCTTCACAAAATTTGTCGAACTCTTTAGAGTTATATTCACCGCCTCGATCACTTCGTAACTTCTTGATGAAGCATCCGCTTTGCCTCTCAACCATTCTTTGAAACTTCTTGAAGATAGAAAATGCATCGGATTTTTGTTTAATGAAATAAATCCAACACATCCTCGAATAATCGTCTATGAAGATAATAAAATATCGGTTACCGCCTTGTGAAGGTGTCTTCATCGGACCACAAACATCGGTATGCACTAGCTCCAACGGTTTTGTTGCCCTCCATGCGTTTTCTTTCGGAAATGATTCTCGGTGTATTTTACCGAGAGCACACGCCTCACACACATCATCCTTGTCTTCAATATTCGGTAAACCGTAGACCATATTTTTCTTACTCAAGAATTTCAAACTCCCAAAATTCACATGGCCGAGCCTTTTATGCCACAACCACGACACATCTTCCGCACCGGCTGCCAACGCGACAAATTTCGATGCTTTTAGAGTGAGAGGAAAATTTCGATTTTTCTCCATTTTAATATTCGCTATTACTTGACTTCCGTTTTTCGCCTTCTCAAAAATTCTGCAAGAATCGCCTTCGAAATGAACCGTGTGTCCATTCTCAACCAATTGCCCAACACTTAATAAATTTTGCGCCAACTCCGGAACAAACAACACATCTCGAATGAACATTCGACCTTTCTTCGACTCAATTGCAATCGTTCCTTTTCCTTTAGATCGAACAATCGCACCATTTCCCATGGTAATTTGAGTAGTCGCCGTATTGTCGATTTCGCTAAAGACCGATTCGATTCCGGTCATATGGTTGCTACACCCGCTATCGACGTACCATACATCATTCTTCTTCTCAAAGGCCGCTTGACACGCGTAAAAAATATTTTCGTTGTCGATTTTCTCTTCGGTATAGTTGGCTTGTTCATTTTCTTTAACTCGGCAATCCTTTTTCATATGGCCGAACTTCTTGCATTTGTAACATTGAATCTTCCCTTTGTTATAACAATCTTTCTCGGCATGAGTCGAACTTTTGCACACACCACACCATCGCTCTTGGTTATTTTGGTAATTGCTTCTACCTCCTCCTCTTCCAAATCCTCCTCGACCACGACCTCTACCGTTTCGACCACCACGAAATGATTCTCCCTTGGACGAATTTTGGTTTGATGATTCGGTTACGGCAGTTTTTGATTGGAACGCACTCTCCAAAGATTGCTCGGTATCTCGATTTAATCGTTGTTCGTGCCTCTCTAAAGAACCCATCAAGTCGTGCACACTAAGAGTCGCTAGGTCTTTGGTTTCTTCGATAATAGACGCCATGTTGTTGTATTTGGAAGAAAGGCTAATAAGTATTTTTTCGCAAACCGATTTATCGGTCAATTCGTCGCCAAAACCTTTTATTTGGTTTACCACTTCCAAAATATTGGAGAAGAAATCTTTGAGCGTATCGTTTTCCTTCATCTTCAAGTTTTGAAATTCCCTCTTAAGCGTCAAGAGTTTAACCGTCCTCACTTTTTCGTTTCCTTGAAATTCTCGTTGCAAAATCTCCCATGCTTCCTTCGAAGTTTTAGCGCCAATTATTCTCGGAAATAATTTATCCGAAATTACTTGTTGTATCAAGTATAAGGCTTTTGCGTCTTTCTTCTTATTTGTTTTCAACGCATCGGCGGTTTCTCCTTCTTTTGCCGTGTCCACTCCTTCTTCTACTATTTCCCATAGATCTTGCGCGATCAAAAGAGTCTTCATTTTAATACTCCAATAATCGTAATTTTCGCCATCGAAAATAAGTTGCGAAACTTGTGGGAGCCCGAAAACACCGCCTTGGTTTGTCATGGTTTTCTCCTTCTCCAAACTTCGTCGAAATCTTATCGCGCACACCCGCGAATAATCGAAACTCTACTCGCGCACACTCGCGAATAACCGGAACTCTTTTCGCGCACACTCGCGAATAACCGTAGCTCTGATGCCAATTTGTTGGACTTTAATTGAAGTAGGAAGAAAGGGATCACAAGGAGAGAGAAAAATGGACAAAAGTTTATGCCCTTTTTTTAATCACGCACAGGAGAGAGAGAGAGTTGGAAAAAAAATTATAATTATTTTCTCTGTTACTATTCACGCTACAGTACACGGATATTTATAGTATTCAATATACATCCCCTAAATGCACCCTTTCATAAATACATCATAATCTATCCAAACTCTAGACACTTCTATTTGAATAGACACCTATTTATTACAAGATACATCCCCCTTAATTAATCTAGACACTTCTAATAATTATCCTAATTATCCTGTCCATTAATTAAATATATTATTATTAATTAATTTATAAAGCATTAAATTTAATAAATACTTCGAATCGTTGTTGTTTTTCGGCGATAGTGTTGTATATCACCCCATATTGACTGATCCAGTCCTCGAACAGGCCGGACGATGGGTCGGTGCTGATCGGAACTAAATCAGCGGAAAGAGGCCAAACACTAAGCAAGAAGAGAAGAGGTGTAGCTAAGTGCAGAAAATTTGCCATAGAAAATTGTATAATTTGAAAAAGGGTATTGATGATTTATATAGAGATTGTTGCTGAGCAGAGTGGATGATTTTGCATTTTGGACCTTCAGAAATATATGCATTGGCGACCCTGGCAAAATAAAACAAACAAAACACAAACTCTTCTAAAAGCCAAAAATATAATATTTACCCTCGCGGAAATACAATGTCATATTCTCAGAAAACAAATCCAAATATCATATTTAGTCAAAAGCCAAAAATATAATATATGGCACCTCATGGTTTCTCCTTTTGTTGCCTTGTTGTTGTCTTGATGCGTCAATCGAGAGAGATTAATAGAGGTTAATTGAATTGATCAGCCATTAAATCAAATTTAGTTGGATTAATATTAGTTAAATGTTAAGTGAGCGTCTCTTGTTACTTGCCAGTTAATTAAGTATATTAATTAAGAATATAGAGATGTGATGATGGGTTGTGGAAGGAAGCGTAAATTTCCCTTTTATAATATCCTATCCTATTATCATTAAATCGTTCAAAAAAGATGTCTTGATATACACAGTTTTTGTGTAGTTTTCTATATCCACAGATAATTAGATATTTATTCACTGGAAAATGTTGGACATACCGATATCCCCAAACTCTTTCTTACAAGACTTGATGACGTGAATACGATTTAACACTTTACAAATTAACACATTAATTTACAGTTTTGATACTTTCATAAGATATCAAATCATAAATTAAAATAGTTAAATCATAAATTAAAATATTAAATAATAAATTATAATGTATAATTAAGATTTAAAATTCATGTCACGTCATCAAAAAAATGTGTGGGAGAGACCTAGAAAGTATACATCACTACTCTTATTCATTAGGTTTTTTTGCAACGATAACTTCATAAAACTTGCTCATTATAGAGATTTAAAAAGTATCAAGTTATGATATGCGTGCTCATTATATCTTTTGGACAGATATCCTTCACGTGCAAAAAAATGTTGAGGTTGCATGCACATGTTGAGAATTATAGAGATTGTAGTCTAGTCAATGGAGCCTCAGGCCTTCATTGTAACTACCGTAGATATAAGGATAATTATAACATATCTCCTAATTTTCCCATCGCATCTTCTATATCATCAATTAATCATTAATCATTGATTAATTAACATAATTATTAATAAAAATACATCCGATTAATACTTAATTAATATTAATTAAGAATTATTAATGTATATATATTTATATTATATATTAATTAATTATTAATGGAGTGTCATTTTATTAATTACTCAAACAATTAATCATTAATTAAGAATACAAAGAATGTTATGGAAAAATGAGGGCACCGTATACGACCTCTAGATATAAATGCATGCATTATTATTGGTCATGATACTCAACGTATCATTTATATATCTCGTGATACCGCAAAGCTCGGATCCAGCTTTATTTGGTCAACATTAATCTCACTGTTATTGCTTTGTTTTATAGAATGATTCCAATACAAGCTCTTTTTTTCTTTTTTCATTTTTTCTTTTCCTACAGACGTATTATGGTTTGCAAAAGAAAATATTTCGTAATATTTTATCTGGTGATACCAAAAAATGAAATGATAATGAACTAGGATGATACTTGTACTGCGGGTGGAATATGATAATTATAATTATAATATTCAGTTTAACAGAGAGCACTTTGTTTTATGATGACAGTGCCAATAATATTTTAAAATAAAATTCTATTAAAATATAATGCTCTCGTCATATTTTTTGAACTTACTTATGTATCATGACTATATATTACATATATTTTACGTTACAATATGAAATGATTATTTTTTATCAAATAATAATATATATATATATATAATTATCACTGTATAATAAAATATAATATATATTAGAGGCATAACAATTTTTTTTTGATATACTTGTTGTTCACAATAATTCAATGGAGTATCAAACATATGGACAATGAAACACATGATTTATGAATTTACACCATTAATTATGTAATAATAATAAAAAAAAACAAAAGACAAAGAAGAATATACATAATATCATATTTATTGTAAAAATAAAAATATCCAAATTTAATTAAGTCAAAACATAATAAAATATTTTTAACATTGTATGGTATTTTTGAAATTATTACTAAAATTAATAATGATAATGATATTCGATGTATGTCTACAATTTTAAGAAATTATGCATGTTCTTTTTATAGGTAAACTATTTTTTTTATTTCTATTTTTTTTTTTGTAATATTAAACTTGTTTGAACAAAAAATATAAATATAACTTTCTTAGTATTATGTATAATTCTCAAAATTATAGTTGTAGAAATATTAATGATAATACTTAAAAGTAAATTATGACAATTTAGATTTCTTTTGATTGTATTTTTTACATGATATCCTCAACATTCATATGCAACTCTTTTTTTTTCACATTATATTATGTAACTTAAATTGCAATGATTAATAAAAAAATAGACTTGATCTAGTTTAAAAATAAGGAATGATAATAATCCACATCAATAATATAAAATAATATGACAATTTGTAAAATAATGAATACATATCATAATCTTTCAAAAGTTAACCTTTTGCTCGTTGTGGATGGTTTAGAAATCATCAAATTCCCACAAATGGAATGAAAAGTGGGTCCATGTAAATGATCGAGATCCCGCAAACAACAACGTTCCTTCCCATATGGAGTTCGGAACCAAAGGATAATCTAATATTGAAATGATCATAGCATAATTGGATTGCACAAAATTAGATGAAAAATATCAAACAAATTTACTTAAAAACCAGATGCTTACATAAGTAAAATAAAACGTTCAATATTTTGAGACCGACTATTTTCCACCCGTATTTGTCCCCCCACCTGTTTACTAAAAACCAGATGCTTACATAAGAAATTGCCACATTGATTTTTCTCACAAATGTATAATGATGTCTACATATGTTTTTAAGTAAGATATATGATATTGAATTTCAAAATAAATATATCAATGTTCAGAAAAGTATATGCTATTATTAAAAAATCTACTATTGAAAAAAATATCGAACATTTAAAAAGATATTATAATTATAATTAAAGAATTATATTGTATTTGAATATATATATATTACAGAGTTAAAGTAGTGTACGACACATCTATAAAATAAATATCACTCGTCTAAAATTGTATATTACATATTGAAAATAATATTTCAGAAAATATATTTCGGGATAGAAAGGAGTCTGTTTTCTCTGTTACGGTCAAATGGAAACGTTGTGTGGCTATCATCATCATAACATCTGGCCGTTCAATTTGGTGGGCTCCGCAATCGGAAAACATATGAGGAAGAATTAAAGAGAGCGTCCATTTTTAGGGAAAACAAACTTTTTCTTTTACTCTTCAAATATTCTGGTTGATACAAGAGCTACGATTTTTCATATATGTCCCTACAATTTATTATTTCTAAAAACTATAGAACAACAAATGTAAACAAAAGTATATCACATTTTAATATTTCCAACATCAATTGTATCGTGTCAAATATTTTATTCAATATCTATATCACTTGTACCGAAAATATATCATATATAATAACAAATTTTTGTCAGGACTTTACCAATACATTTCGAAAACAGTCGACGTATGAAAAAATACACCTTATAAAAAACAAATTCAGAATCAAATTAAGAATATATAATTTATCATTTGAATATGAACATTTTACACATCAATTATATTATTTGAATTTTTTTTAAAGCAATTTTATAAAATAATTTTATCTACATATTGATATAATTTTGATTTTAAAAATATAAGAAACATTTTACAGTACTTAGTATGACAAACAAAATAATTGAATATGTTTTTCTAAAAAAAATGAACAAAAAGGTACTGTGTTATTTATTTGATTCATAAAAGTAATAAATATTGAATAATATATTTAATATAATATTAGTTTTTTCGAAATTCTATGGTACACCATTTTAAAAAGAATATTGGGTATTTTTTTAATTAATTATATCCCATTTATCATATGAATAATGATTTGTTTTGTCTTTAAACATAACATTAGTCAGCAATTGAAACATACATTTAACTATTTTCTAATATTATAGATATTCAATATTTTGATGAAATATATTTAGAATTTATTATTACAACTTATTTATACATCTTTTTTATTCAAGTTTTGAATTTGTTTAATAAATATTTTTAATATTTAACATTATCTAGTTTGTATGACAAAATAAAAATAAAAATGATGTCATACTATTATATTTAACAATATTTTTAATATTTTTAAAAGAATATAGTTGAGATCATACTATTATATGACTAATTTTATTTGAGAAAAATGTGCTATTCTATTTTATTTAAGAAAAATATGTTATTCTATTTGAATTATAGAAATGTCAAGATAAATTATATACTTTTTATTTGATTTCGAATTTTTTATTTTTATTTTATAAAACATATTTATTCATACGCCGACAGTTTTCGAAATGTATCGATGAAGGACTTACAAAAATTTGTTATTCTATATGACATATTTCCGATACGAGTTATATAGATATTGAATAGAATATTAGACACATATGATGTTGAAAATATTTAAATGTGATATACTTTTGTTTACATTTGTTGTTATATAGTTTTTAGAAATAATAAATTGTAGGGACATATATGAACAATTCTAGCTCTCGTATCAACTAAAATATTTGAAGAGTAAGAGAAAAAGTTTGCTTCCCCTCAAAATGGACACTCTCTTTAATTCTTGCTCATCTCATTTTCGGTTGTGGAGCCCACCAAATTGAACGGCCAGATGTTATGGTGATGATATGGTGATGATAGCCACACATAACGTTTTCATTTGACCGCAACAGAAAAAACGGACTCCATAGAAAGTGTTAAAACCATAGAATAAAATAAAGATAACAAATGAAACAAAACTAAGCAGCCCGGTCGGCCCATTTCTTTTGTTCACACAAAAAAAGAGCCTATTAAATAGCCACATGAGTATTATTACGGGGTTAAAACCTATGATGCACGGATGCGAATACGGCGATACATAAATTTTGAAAAAAACCCATATACGATACATGTGTGTGTGTATAATTAATTTTGTTAAAAATAAATTTGTTTAAATAATTTGAATTATGTATATATGCTAACAAAAATTCATAAAAAGAATCCAAAAAAGAATCCAAAGACCAAAATATACTATTGAAATTAACAAAGTATATTCTTGTATTTATCAAAATATACTATTGAAAATGTATTATTTTATTTTCAATTTTAACTATGTTAACATATTTGATTAATCAGTATATTTTGCTAATTTATTTCTCTTACATTTATTATTGTATCTTTCATTTATTCTAGAAAAATAACCGACCATAAGATAATTCTCTGCTCATCTAAAAATATTCCATAACAAAATATTTCTTCATACATCTACAAATTTTTTTCCAAGAATTATACTTAAATCCAAAAATATGTCATAAATTTTTTATATGAATACAAATTTCATAACTCATGATTCTCACTTATTTTGCAAGATGATGGAGAAAGACTAATTCGAGAAATAAGAAAAAAAAAACAATATACTTTAGGATGCAACTAACCCAAACAATACAACCAACTTAAGGTAAAAAAAATCATACAAAATATGATTTCAAATTTACATTCATGATTTTCAAATGCATATTAATAATTAAAAAAAATCAATTCCAACGAAGATTCAAATATTTGATGTCGTCAACCTCCATAATGAAACTCGCGCATTAATAAAATACAATTATATTGAGATGTTATTTCATGATCTTATAGTAATATTTTATTTTCTATGTATATCGATGTATGTTTTTTTTATTACTTTATACTATCATTTAATTTTTTGTATGTATTATTAAAATACTAAATTGTGGGGCTTTGTGAGGGAACACGTGATATTGTGAATTTTTTTTATTACTTTATACTATCATTTAATTTTTCATGATATTTCACGTTTTGCAGGGGTATACGTGAAATTGTGGGGCTTTGTAAGGGTACATAAGAAATTTGGCCTTATATATTTGACATAATATGTGTTAAATTTTTTATTTTTGCAATAATAACTTCATATTGAGTAGATGTTTATTTCGATCTCAAATTTTTATTTTTATTTTTCAAGTATATTTATGTATACGTTAGAAGTATCCGACAAGTATCCGGAAGTATCCGAGAAATATTCGTTATTATTTTGAAATAAAATATTCGTATACGCTACGTGAAGTATCCGATACGTATCCGACGAGTATCCGATGAGTATCAGTATCCGATACGGCATCCGATGCGATACAGCTTGCTTTTTGAAGTATTCGCGTAACATAGGTGAGATGGTGTTGGACCCATTTATCCAAAGAGGCCATTTACTGTGCTCCCTCATTTTTCCCCAACATCTTCTATATCATTAATTAATGGTTAATGATCAAAATAATTAACAAAAGTACATCCTATTAACAATTAATTGATATTGACTTAGAATTGTTAATACATCTATATCTTAATTATATATCAATTAATTGTTAATAGGATCTATTTTTGTTAATTATTTGGGACACTAACCGTTAATTATTTGGGGAGAAATGAGGGGACATGGTAAAATTTCCCTTATCTAAACCCCACGTTAAGAACCTAGTCTATTTGGAAAAGAAAATAAACACCTGAGTCTTCAAGTTCTCCTTCTCCAGATTTCATTGGCCATTGCCCACAACTCCACCTCCCCACTTCACCTCCACTCTACCTCGCACTCTGCCTCGGAATTTCACCTCCTCACCTTCCATATCTCCCATCCTTCTACACGACTCCAGCTCCATCTTTCATGTGTTTCGTTTCTCCATATCTCGTCGTCCTCCAGATCTTGTCCTGACACCCAATTTCACAGCCTCGCGAGACTTCACAGCTCACTTCACAGTCAGATCTTTCCCCGACGCCTCACTTCACAACTCACCGTGGCTTCATGGCGAAAGAGTTGGCAACAATCTCTCTAGTCGAGACTTCAACGGTGACCGGTATGTATTCTCAACAGTGTTCCATCGACTTGATATTATTGAGGTCTGTATTAGGTCCAATTACCAATACCATACTAATTTAAGCGATTATTTAGTAGTTAATTTGCATCTAATAAGTAATGTTAAAATTGAATTAGGGGTTAAACTGGATACTAAATTAGGGCTTAACACGGTACGATACAGGCACTAAATAACGCGAGTTGTTAATCGACTTGACTTAGTACCGAAATGATTGTTTAGCAAAAGCCGTTCTTGAAGTATGAGGTAAGCTAATTTCCTCGACTAGTAATCTGGTCATTTAATTAAATTAAATCCATTTATGTTCTGCAAATTAATTTAATTTAATTTAAATTTTGGTTTTTTTGTTTTGTTTCCGAGGCAATTCGAGTAGAAAGAAGTTCTCACAAGAGTTGGGTTATCGATTCTGGACGAATTGGCGATTGATTTGTGAGATTATAGGTTTGTAGTGATTAACATAGAACATTGTTTTATCAATTTAATTCGTTTACATGTAATTGAGATTATAAGCTTAGTTTGTTTGTTAGTTTGTATACTTTATGGCTCATTGTAAATAATAAAAGAAACATGTAATTCTAAACATGAACCTTAATCATCGTACCAAGAAAAAGAAAGAAATTCTCGCCATTAATGAAAACATATTAAGAAGAAATATTAGAACTCTGTAGATGGAAAGATGAAAAGAAGAGACCATTAGTTATTACTCAATTGTTCGTACTGAGGTGGCACACCAAGCAATATTTGTCTCCACCTTGTACTTGGGTAAAGCTTGGAGTTCACTGTTCTTTGGTGGATTTTAGAGTTTGAGAGCAAGAAATAACATCAAGAAGAGGATTAAAGAGAGAATTAGATTTTTGATTAATGATTTTGTTAATCTTTACAAGTCTCTCTAACTATCTTAATATACTCGATCTCAATAATAAGTGATAAATATAAAAGCCCAATATAAAGACAGTCCAATATACACAAAGTAAATTCATTAGTCCCATCCCATAAAGATAACTCAGCCTGTTTCAGTTGGTTATGGTTGTTATTTAACCGCTAACCAACTGAACCGTTGCCATGTTGTGTCTTCAGCAGAGATACTCGCTAACAGTCTTTAAAGATAATTTGTATGTTTTTTGAAGCTCTGAGAGACAATACTTCATTCTTCAAACATATTTCAGGGTTTGCATGACAACAATGACCCAGAAATATGATTATTTTTTTGCGAAGCTTGGAGTTTGGATCTGACAGAAACTCCAAGAATGCAAGCACACCGTGATCCTGACACTTAATAATATGCATAATGCGTATATTCATGCATTGAAAATTTCGAAAATCGAGATATCGTTCCCACATCGAAGTCCAAAAATCGTCGTTGAGATCCATCAAAAATATCTATAATAAAATCATTATTATTATTATTAAAAATAATGCTTTATTATTTTATATAATAATATTAATTTTTCGTAACCATGTATTACTTGAATCCCCAAATTCTCTTTCCCAAATAAAAATAAAATATCAATTCACAAGAGTTATTACCCTTTGAAATAACAAGAACATTAACTTAGTTTTTCGTATATAATTTTAGGAAAACTTGTTCCTAAACCCTAGAAATAATTAATCCATTGCTAAAAAAAACCTGTAGGTGAAGAAAGCGTAGGTTAGGAGAACTTTGGAGTAAAGGCCGTATAGAATTTAAAGTTTCCATCGTGAGATACTGCACGTCCAATAGAAGAGTTTTTAAATTCGAGAGACGGAACTTCTCGGCAGTAAGCTCAGCACCCATCAACTGAAAAACAACAAATATTAATTTAATCTAGTTTGGCACCAAAAATATTTGAAATTATATTTTGAAATAATAATTAGATTACATGATCTAAAAAGTCGCCTCTCAACTCTAATTCCTCAATGTTGGAGAGCCCACAAAAGAACTTGTTAAGGTCAATGTTGGGATTGATCACTTCGAAGTCACAATTGAAGTCGATAGAAAGATGAAGCAAATTCGGGGCCCTAATGTCGACAAAATCTAGCCAACCGCTAATATTCATATTTGTAAGATTTGGCGCTGTGATTTTTGGTATTTTATTGGTTGCATTGAAATAATGATTTATCGACAAATTCTCTATCATGGGACAGCATAAAACTAATACTTCCAAGTCTTCCGGAGAAATACTTATGCAATCTAGTTTTAGGGTTTCAAGAAATTCAAAGCTTTCTGGTTTGGAACGGAATATAATTTCGCAATCTTTTAAACAAAGAACACGCAAAGATCGACACGAGCTCAACTTCGGGTTATAGTATAGCGAACACATGTTAATCTCCCTTGTTCCCTTTCTCGACCAGTGGCGAATCCACCGATTAGGGCAATAATCAACCCACGACATGAGGTGGAATTTGAGAATTGGTCCTTCGTGGCCATTGAGAATTGTATCAATAAATAATACGGTCTCATCCCGTTTCTCATTATCATAAGTGACGATAAGATTTGGTACTGATCGCCATGCATGTCTCCATACGCTTGACAAAATACTAGTTCTTCCTGCTTCTTTGGTTGGTAAATACGCAATGATCTTTTCACGCACATCTCTTGGAAGGTTACTAATAAGATCTAATTCGTCCGAAGAGGACATTATTATAAATTTGGTTTCAAAACGTGTACTCCGTGTGATCCAATTCGTCAAGAGGGAGAAGAGGCGGCTTCAGACGAGTTTATGGGGAAATTGTATCGTGTAGATATTTAAGGATATTAAGGAGAGAACGAAGGCCGACACCGCGTTGAAGTTAGACCGCTGGTTGGTTAAAGTGCTGTGCGCCAACATATTTAATCTTGGGAAAATGTTGGACATACCCCCATTTCTCCCCCAACATTCTTGATGAGGTGGATATAATTTAACACCTTAAAAATCAACACTTTAATCCATGATTTAATATTTTAGTAATATGTTCAATCATAAATTGAGATAATTAAACCATAAATTAAGATGTTAAATCATATTTTTGTGTATTAATTTTGAAGGTGTTAAATCATATCCTAGTCATTCAGGATGTGTGGGGAGAATACTAGGGGGATGTACATCACTACTCTTAATCTTGTCTATATTTTTAGCTACCCGCGTTGCCACGTGTATTTTCTCTTTGAAAGTTTTTAAAGATTGTGTGGCTGTTCTTTTGTGTTGTCTCAGTTGTTGTTTGTGTTTCTGTGTTATTTTTTTTTGGAGTTTATCTTGAATGCACCAAAGTTTTCTGCATCGTTTATTATCTCAAATTTAACGGTTCAGATTGATTGTTGAAACTTGATAAACTTAATCAGCCTGTTAAAATATCTTGAAAATAGTGTTCAGCCGGTCACCAAACTATAAATGAAAGGGTAAATTTGTAATTAAGTTTTTTTTTTCCTGATATACTTTTCGTTATTTTATTGCAATAAAATACATACACGTGTCTTGTTTGTATTTTTTTTTTTGGCGAAACAGGAGAAGACAGTTTATTGTCATGTGCTCATGGCACTTTACACAAGAGTTGATTGTATATCTCAGACGATCATGACGTAGTTTTGTGTGATATTATATACAACTAGCGTTGTGCCCGTGCGATTGCACGGGATTTGCTCTATATTCTAAATTAATATATTTAATTAACATGATAACTAACACACGTTAGTTATTAATTTAATAAGTATTTGACATTAGTTCGAATTCATAAATTTTGATCAATATTAATAAATATTTAATGATATGTTCTAGTTATCACGTTAATTAAATGTAATAATACAAATATGGCGAACGCGTACATTTTGGAGTTTCATAAAATTTTATATCTTTTTCGCGTGATGAACGGTACAACTGATATTAAAAAAAAATACTTTATTCCAAAATGTACCCGTCGTATTCTCCATATTTGTGTTATTGCATTTAATTAATGTGATAATTAGAACTATCATTAAGAATTCATTAATATCGATTTAAATTTATGAATTCGAACTAATATTAATGACGTATTAAATTAATAGCTAACATTTGCCAGTTATCATATTACTTAAATATATTAACTTAGAACATAGAGTATGTTATGGTAAAATTTGGGAAAAAAAATAAAATTTTAATTGAAAATTCAAACAAAAAATAAAGGACACGTGTCACAATTTCTACCATGATAACTAACAAATGTTAGCTATTAATTTAATACATAATTAACATTAGTCCGAGTTAGGGATGTCAACGGGGCGGGTCGGGTTCGGGTAAGCCTCCCCCAGACCCGAACCCGAATTTTCGGATATTACCCGAACCCGAACCCAAAATACCCGCGGATAAAAAACCATACGCGAACCCCAACCCGTTACCCGAAAATCACCAATACAAAATCTAAAAAATAAATTAATTTAAAAATTATTATACAAATACGTAAAATCACCAACAAATTATTATAGATAAAACAAACAACTTGTACAAAATACGTATAAAATGCAAAAATTACAAATAATTAATTCATAAAACACCACAAAATTTCATATCATTGAGTATTTTCGGGTATTTTCGGGTATTTTTCGGGTATTTCGGGTTCGGGTAAAATTTTACCCCCGTATCTGAACCCGAACCTGGAGCGGGTATTTTTTTAGGGTAATACCCGACCCGCGGGTATTTTTTCGGGTATTACCCGCCCTGTTCGGATCGGGTACCCGCGGGTTCGGGTTTTAACCGGCCCATTGACATCCCTAGTCCGAGTTCATAAATTTGAATCATTATTAATGAACTTTTAATGATATGTTCTAATTGTCAAGTTAATTAAATATACAATAATACAAATATGAAGAATACGACAGGTACATTTTGGAGTAAAGTAAAATTTTATATCTTTTTCACCCGTGAAATATTAAAAAAAAAATTACTTTATTCCAAAATATACCCGCCGTATTCTCCATATTTTAAATACTGCATTTAATTAACGTTATAATTAGAACATATCATTAAAAATTCACTAATATTGATTTAAATTTATGAATTCGAACTAACGTTAATTACGTATTAAATTAATAACTAATATGTGTTCGTTATTATGTTAATTAAATAAATTAACTTAGAACATAGAGCATGGTATGATAAATTTTGGGGAAAAATATAAATTTCTCAATTAAAAATTTAAAAAGAAAGAGACACGTGTAAAATTTTCCTCATCTATTATCGATTAGAACTATGTATAATTTTGTGAGTACTTGAGATAAAATATTTGGAATTTTTAGACAATCAAATAGAAACTTAATTATTATGATAATGATCATAATATGGGATATAACATATAATATGCGAAACCCATTAATTATATTATAACATATACTGAAATTAGTTATTAAGTATATTTAGTTTAATAAATGAAAAATAAATACAATTGAAATAACCAAGTCAAAAGTACATTTAATATCATAAATAAATAAAAAATAAAATTAAGATAAGTTATAATAGATTTATAAGAAAAAATGTAATAAAAATAAAATTAAGAAAAAGAAATGCTTGATTAAAAAAATAAAAATAAAACGCAAAACTTCTTAATTTATACAATCACAAAAATGTTGATAATGCAATATTACAACAAAAAAGTACAAAAATATCAACAAAATATAATAAACAAAACAATGTTGATTTTACATGTCATTTTTGGGCACTTGCTCATTTAATTTGAATCGTATTGGTAATTTCCTCATAGAAATTTGAAAATGTCAAATCTATTTATGTATTCTAAATAATAAATTGTTATTCCATTTGCAACTTGAAATCATATATACATATAAACATTAAATTTATATTTTAACACTAAAATTGGTATATTGACACGAAAAGATATACCGGTATCACAAATGATGTATAAATCTTAAAATAGTATATTAATATTGAAAAATGATGCATTGATATCCAAAATTTACACTCCTTATTTTGGACCCATCTTTATGGAATCTCCTCACGCTACCTCATGACAATTCATGCCACATCATCACAATTATTTCAACCATTAGATTAGATATGTGACAACATATGAACCATATATTAAATTTTGATTTTGCTTGATTATGTTTTATTTGTAGATATTTATGTGTCTCTTATTTTACACATAGTTTTAAGTGCGCCAACATATGAACCATAGATTAAACTTTGATTTTGTGTGATTATGTTTTATTAGTAGATATTTATGTGTCCCTTATTTTACACATAGTTTTAAGCAATTTTACAAGGCCACACCACCTTACACTGATGACGTGTCAAAATATTATTTGTTAGGTTCATGTTGGACCGGTTATATTTGATTTTGAATTTTTTTACACAATATGTTACATGATCTGAAGGAAATACAGTTTTTGGATCAATTAGTAGAAAGTACAAATAAGGATGATCAAAGAATTGAACTCACAATGCGATTGTGAGAATTTTGGGAACAGGATATGGTTCGTTCGAACGAACTATTATAGTGCGTTCGAACGCACTATAGTTAGTTCTGCTGAATAGTGATTCAGTTCGAAGGAACAAGTATAACATATTAACCGTGGCTGGTTCGTTCGAACGAACCCAAAAGTGAGTTCAAACGAACTATGTTCCGAATTGTATGTTTCAGTTTTTCCTGAATTGATTGTCTGTAATTAATGGCTTGATCTGAGATTAATTGTATATAATCTCAGATCTGGAAGAAGGCAAAGAGTTGTTCATTCATCTTCTTCATCAAGAAATCATTAGAGAGAGAAAGAGAGAAATGGAGAAAGAGTTTCTTCAATTCTAGATTCAAGCAAGTTTACGCGTAAGTATTCTAGGAGGATTTACGCGTAACCAGAAGACAATAACTCGAGGTGGATACGAGTAGAGAGATCTCAACTGAGATCTTGGATTGTGATCCAAGGAGAGCAAGAACGAGCAATGTCGGATTCGAACCGGAAGAATTCCGGTTGTATACGACAAATCAGAGCTTTGAGCAAGGTGTCGAATCGCACGGGCGTGGGACGTGCTGAAGGAAATACAGTTTTGGATAAACTAGAAGAAAGTACAAATAAGGATGACCAAAGAATTGAGCTCACAATGAGATTGTGAGAATTCTGAAACCAGGATATGGTTCGTTCGAACGAACTATTATAGTGCGTTCGAACGCACTATAGTTAGTTCTGCTGAATAGTGATTCAGTTCGAATGAACAAGTATGACATATTAACCGTGGCTGGTTCGTTCGAACAGAACCCAAAAGTGAGTTCGAACGAACTATGTTCCGAATTGTATGTTTCAGTTTTTCCTGAATTGATTGTCGGTAATTAATGGCTTGATCTGAGATTAATGGTATATAATCTCAGATCTGGAAGAAGGCAAAGAGTTGTTCATTCATCTTCTTCATCAAGAAATCATTAGAGAGAGAAAGAGAGAAATGGAGAAAGAGTTTCTTCAATTCTAGATTCAAGCAAGTTTACGCGTAAGTATTCTAGGAGGATTTACGCGTAACCGGAAGACAATAACTCGAGGTGGATACGAGTAGAGAGATCTCAACTGAGATCTTGGATTGTGATCCAAGGAGAGCAAGAACGAGCAAGGTCGGATCCGAACCGGAAGAATTCCGGTTGTATACGACAAATCGGAGCTTCTTTGAGCAAGGTGTCGAATCGCGCGGGCGTGGGACGTGCTGAAGGAAATACAGTTTTGGATAAACTAGAAGAAAGTACAAATAAGGATGACCAAAGAATTGAGCTCACAATGAGATTGTGAGAATTCTGAAACCAGGATATGGTTCGTTCGAACGAACTATTATAGTGCGTTCGAACGCACTATAGTTAGTTCTGCTGAATAGTGATTCAGTTCGAACAAACAAGTATAACATATTAACCGTGGCTGGTTCGTTCGAACGAACCCAAAAGTGAGTTCGAACGAACTATGTTCCGAATTGTATGTTTCAGTTTTTCCTGAATTGATTGTCCGTAATTAATGGCTTGATCTGAGATTAATGATATATAATCTCAGATATGGAAGAAGGCAAAGAGTTGTTCATTCATCTTCTTCATCAAGAAACCATTAGAGAGAGAAAGAGAGAATTGGAGAAAGAGTTTCTTCAATTCTAGATTCAAGCAAGTTTACGCGTAAGTATTTTAGGAGGATTTACGCATAACCGGAAGACAATAACTCGAGGTGGATACGAGTAGAGAGATCTCAACTGAGATCTTGGATTGTGATCCAAGGAGAGCAAGAACGAGCAAGGTCGGATCCGAACCGGAAGAATTCCGGTTGTATACGACAAATCGGAGCTTCGAGCAAGGTGTCGAATCGCGCGGGCGTGGGACGTGCGTGTCGCCAGAGTCGAAGCAAGGACAAGAGCTACTACGCAAGAATCAACCCTTCTCCGTGATCAATTTTACGTGGTATGATTGTCTATTAATTAAGAGTTAATTTCATAGGATTAGTTGCATTAGTAGATTCGTATCATTGAAACGACGACGTGGTCCTCGGGATCGGATCGGACCGGGCCCTTCAATCCGCTGCGCGGGGCTCGGTAGTGATGGCGATACCCAACATGATCAATTGTGAATACATATAGAATGTGAAAAGTTTAAATATCTAACATTAATAAATTAATATATAATATCATAAAACATACATCAAATATTGTTAATATTTTCATAATATACTTTTAAAAAATTAAGAAATATTTTCGCTTGAATTTTATCTTTATTTTGAGATCCATATTATCATATTTTTAATATTTTTCTTGTTAGGTTTTCGGGCAACCTTATTGCACAGCGGAACTTACCCGAATCCCTTAAGCCATGGATCTGTGTATCGCTAATTAGATACGAAGGAAGAGTTTCAAAATTTTCACCTCAGATTTAGTTCAAATCTGGTTGAAGGAAGTTTGCAGAGATCACGTTGGTATGCTCGAACCGGCACCACCCTCTATCGGTATCCACACGCGACTCGTCTAGACTGGATGTGAAGACCTCCGATTCTAGTCGGATCCTTCCTCCCTTCAGAAAATCTACTTGGCTTCTCCTTTCTTTCACAAAGAAATTATGCCTCAAAGATTTAATCAATATCCATCATCTAGATATGAAGAGGTGTGGTGTGTATTTATAATCTATTGGAAAACTCTTAGAATTCCAACCCCCCAAAAATATCTTCATCAAATGAATGATATCCTGAGTATTAATACCATGCATCCATACATGCATGTATCATTCAATTAATGCTTTACACCTTCTGTTCGAACAGAATCATATCCTCGTTCGAACAGAATAATATCCTTGTTCAAACTGAATAATATCTATGTATTTGATTTTCTGTGTCCAGTCCCAACTTGTCTTTATGTGTGACCCTATAGGTTTATTTAATGTTGGCAGCATATTAAATCTCTATTTAAATATGCAAATCATAATTGACCTCTAGCAAGGCATTATGACTATCCAAATTAAATAAATGATTTGTGATCATAACCTATTTATCAAATAGACAAATTACTAGCTCTCTTCTTCATACGATATCTGTTGATCAAAGGCATGGTGAAATGTCATCCTTTCTAAATCAACTTAACTCTTTCCCGACATATAATTAGATTGAATATTCAATTAATATTAACAACACATGTTAATCTTATTGAGCGTGGCCATGCATTTCCTTCAATCCTAATTCATCAGGGGGCCCTGAGAGATATCTCTTTCAATCATGAAAGGAACAACTTCCATCTTGGTTATTCACATCCTCCAACATGCTTCATGTAATACCCAATGATGATCTTGATTACCCGATTAAAGATAACAAAGAAACATATCTAAGTATCACAATTCACAGGTGAGAAATCTAATGATAACCTCAGGTCAAAGAACTAAAATTCTATTTGTTTATGAGAATATATATAATGACCATAACCATGTATATTCTCATAAGTTGGTCAGTCCAATATGTAGTCTCTAATACATATCCATATTCCATATTTGACATCACTACATCTCTATGTATTCCATGTCCATGATCAGTAAAACATAATCATCTCATATGCGAATATACTGGTGTACATATATATTCTATTTCCTTAGACATGTATATCTCTATATACATCATATATATGACCAGGGACATTTAGAATCGTATTACGTTCATTGATACAGTTTTACTATCATAATCACATATTATGATGATGTATAAACTAGTGATACAATTCAAGGCTTATTCACATATTCCTAAATATGTTAAATAACCAGTACACGTATTAAATGAAACTTTAATTCAATATTAAAATATTAGATCAACAAACATAAATAATAATGATCATTCGTTTACATACAAGCTAAACAATTCAGCCTAGGGTATTATTTAGTTCAGCCCAGGGCATTATTTCATTCAGCCTAGGGCATTATTTCCTTCATTTCTCTAACTTAAAATTATGAAAACAATTATGTAAAAAATATATAAAAATAAATTTAATTACATTAATGACTTGTAAGACTAATTATTATTATTTTCAAAACTATAAATGGAAACAATTTCACATACTATTAAGTATCTTATTATCATATATTCAGTCTCTAACTTAAAATTATGAAAACAATTATGTAAAAAAGATATAAAAATAAATATAATTACATTAATGATTTGTAATCCTAATTATTATTATTTCTAAAAATATAATTGAAAAAATTTGCATATCCTAATTATTATTATTATTTTCACAAAATTATGTTATATTTGTATTTTTACTTAAAACAGTTTCATATTAATCTTTAAAAAATAATAATAATGAAAGATATTTATTTACTAAGCACAAATAATTTATTTAAATTATATAATATTTTTTAATAATAAACATGAAACATCAAATTTATCAGACATAAATAAATTTTTTAAACTTTTACAATTTTATTATTGTTAATTTCTGATATCAAAATTTAGAATATCATATGATTTTGATTTTTGTTTATGTCACACATGTTGTTTTATTATTTTATATTGAAATTTATTCTTTTTTTTATGTGTTTCATTAAAGTATTAAATAAATATTTCGCAATGTGTCATATTAAAAAATAATATAATAATTTTGTCATCACGAAACTTTCTTGATTAATATGATATTTATTTTCATAAAGTCTTATATTTGATCCTGAAAAATCATAACTATATATTATGTATATGGTAAACAAATGAAACAAAACCGCCGCGAAGCGCGGGTAATCTACTAGTAGTATATTAACATCGGAAGCGGTATAGTAATATTAAAACATAGTAAATGCAAACGTATATCAAAACTAAGACTCGTTTGAGTATCGAAAAATAGTAGTTTGTCTTTAAAATAGTTAATTGACCACGAAAATGATAAAAAAAAAAGTTATTTATTAATATCCAAAGTAGTTCATTAGTATTGCAATCAGTGAATTATCATTGAAAATAATAATATTAAAACTCAAAAAGGTATATTGTCAACAAAAATGTATATTCGTACGAGTATTGAAAATATATACCGGAAATAATATCATAATATTCAAACGTTTATTTACATCTACTTGAGTTTTGAAGACTGCATTTCGACATTATAATTATTTATTAACGTAGAACAACACAAAAAATGTACAAGTGCTGAGAATTGTATAGTATCTCTGAAATGATATATTAAAGTAGAAAATAGTATATTGCCACTATAAATGTGTACGAGAAATATTCTAATAATATAGAAAATAAAATAAAATAATATAACAATATTATTGCCATTATAATAATATATGTTAGCATTAAAAATGATATATTAACACATACAATTTGGTATAATAATAATATGAAAAATGAAATAATATAATGTACAATATAATATATTATAAGTAATATACCAACAATAATAATAATATAAAAAATACATAATGTCAAACAAGTCAACATATGTATAGCTATTATAATATTATAATTTATTGATATATCGGATTTTTAATCATAATTTGTATTAAATACATCGAAATAGACTAATCTTTGTCAGCCTTAATGTGTGTTCAAAAAATTAAATATAAATATTATATAAAATGACTTTTTGGAAAATAACAAGAATGTAATATGAAAATTAAATATATATAATATGTATCAGAATTATTGTATACATGATTGCCATAATATACCATAGTCCTATTCAATGCACCATCGTTACCCGAAAAATAATAAACCGGAATTCAAAGCTTGTAAACCCCCCAGTTTGAGTCTTCCAATTGACTATGGGTTATGTTGGACTCGGATGATGAGGATCTGGTTCTTTCGCGCATGTTCCAATCTGGTCCATGGGTCCGGATGGCTCGACCGCCTCGTCTGTCGTATTAGGTTGAATGGACGCGGTCTGCACGATCTTAGTCATTGGTGTACGATGTTGTGTGTTAGACCGCGTGCATGTATATATAAGTGTTTAGGCACGTCGTCTTCTTCATTTTGGATATCTTTATCTCCGCCGATTTCTCTCAATGTTCCTCTCTTTCCAGTTACGTCCTTTGTAGGTATTTCCTTGCTTTCTTTAGCTTTAAGCATTATTATTTATGCCCTCAATCAAACCCTGAAAGAATAACCTTACAGACAAATAAAACAAATAACCTATCTCAATCACCCCAGCCAAATAACCTAATTCCAAATAAATTAATAGAGGAAAATGCTGGGAAGATGATGGAGAAAGGGTTTGGTACCAGCAAAGTAATGGAAAAGGGGATCAGTACCAGCAAAGTAATGAAGAATAAAACCTGCAGGGATCAAATTGTAATTTATATGCCAGAATTAGGAAATCATCAAGCCAATGTAATGAAATTAAGTACTATATTTTTGGTTGATATACCTTTGGTTATTTGTAATTATCATGCTGTGAGCAAACTGATATCTTCATTTGGGAGTATTTGTGAAATGGGGGCTTTTTCTGCAGAGAATGAAATAATTTCCAAGTTAAAATTGAAAATTAAGGGGGATGAAAAGGTAAATATACCAGCAGAAGTATGGGCAAAAGGGATTGATGGATCTCTAATTAGAATTGGCATTGAAGTACCTGATAAAAGGAAGATGAAAGTTAAGAAGAACCCTAGAGTGATTAAAAAATTTGTTAAAAGGCCAAAAATGGAATGGAGAATTAAACACAAGGACCAAAATGTAATTATCAAGAGTAATGATGAAATATTTGAGAGAATAGAAGCTGAGACTGAAGGAAGAATGGAAATTAATTTTCTTCCATCTTATGCAGGGGGAAGTATATGCATAAATGGAGGAAAATATTCATATTTACTGGAGATGATTGAATGGAGAGATTTATTTCAGATTTCCAAAATGGAGAAGATTATGTTAACAAAAATGATGGAATTTGGATATAAAATATTAAATGAAGATACTCAGTTTATCAACAGTAAGAATTCTATGAAGAGTTTGAGGTTTTGTTTTTTTAGAAATGAGTGGGTTATTAAATCAACATATAAAAATAATATTTTATCAAACCCTAATTTGCTTATAATGGAACCTATTGAAGAAGATATTTATAAGGAGATGGGAGATGGAGGGGATTGTATGGGGAGTAATAATGAGGAAAGATGGTAATTATAGAGGATAATGATAATAATAATAATAATAATAATGATATTGAGGAGGATAATATTAATTTAGCTAATATAGAGGGTTTTACAGAAAATATCTTGATGAATGATTCCATGGTGAAAAATTTAATTAGTTTAATTGATGAACAAGAAGATATAACGAAGATGGATGAAGAAGAAAATACCAGAAAGTTGGATGTTGAAGAAATTCATGAATCCCATGGAGATGAAGACCTGAGGAAAATTAAAGGAAAGGACTTAGAAAATGAAAACCCTAATATTAATAATAAGAGAAATAATAATAATAATAAAAGGCTTGATAAATGTAAAAATATGGAAGATCAAAGAAGGAGTGTGAGGCTCTTAACTAAACAATCTGGTTTTTACACTTCTCCAATTGAAAAAGCACAAATTGTGCAATATAAGCAAGTAGATAAGGTAGGAATGAGGAAGAACAAAATGAATAATAATAAAAAAAAATTAGATAAAGTGGAGGAATTAAAATTAGAGGGTAAAAGATTTATGGATCAAGTGGATGTTTTTAATATCTTAGAGAGTCAAGGGGTTATTATTACTGACATTACCAAGAAGAAAGTCACTGAATTAATGTGTGATACATTAGTGGCACAAAATGGAGTTCTCGATGTTAATAATGATTTATAAAAAATTAAAGATATTTTCTTGGAATGTTAGGGGTATGAATGATAAGAATAAAAGGGTTTTAATTAAAAATTACATATTTAAAGAAAAGCCAGATATTGTGTGTATTCAGGAGACTAAAATGGAAGATATAAATTTGGATATTGTTAAGGATATTTGTGGAAATAGGTTGAATGGTTTTAAATTTAAGGCTAGTGTAGGGGCATCAGGGGGTATTTTATTTGTTTGGAATGAGGATTTTTTTGATATTAATAATGAGGATATGGGTATGTTCTCCATTTCAATTAAATTAATATGTAAATGGAATCATAAAAAAATATTATTGACTGGTGTTTATGGACCAGTGGATAAATCATTAAAAAAGGATTTTTTAAAGGAGTTGGAAATTATTGGTAATAATATTATTATTCCATGGATTATTTTGGGGGATTTCAATATGGTATTATCACAGGAGGAGAGAGGAGGTATGGATAGAGATTATTTAAATACTAAAATTTTTAGGGGTTTTATGCAAAAGATGGCAATGATTGACCTACCATTATCTGGTGGTAATTATACATGGAGCAATAACCTGGCTAGAGCGAGATTAGACAGGTACATTTTTAATAAAGATTGGTTTTTAGAATTTCCAAATTCAAATCAGTATTCAATTACACAATCTATCTCAGATCATGTGCCAATTATATACAAATCAGATACATCTTTCCCAATTTTTAAGGGTTTTAGGTTTGAGAATAATTGGTTATTAAATAAAGAAGCTGAAAAAATTATTACACAACATTTAAAAGCAACATTTTCACAAAATTTGGAGGAATTTTATGCTAAAATGGAAGCTCTAGGGAAAAGATTGACTGAATGGAATTATAAAAAATCTGGTAATTTTAAGATGTTTTTAAATAATTGTTTAATTACAATTAAATGGCTGGAATCTTTTCAAGAAAATAGAGAATTAAATCCTATAGAAAAATGGGTTTTAAAGATGTCTAAAGAGAGATATAATAATATGATATTGGAAAACGAAATTTATTGGAAGCAAAGGTCAAAACATTTATGGATTAAGGAGGGAGATTCGAATAGTAGATTTTTTTCATTTACATGCAACTATTAAAAAAAATAAATTAATGATACCAATTTTAAAAAGCGATAATATTGAGTATCAAAGACATGTGGATAAATCAAAGATTTTATTTAATTTTTATAAAAATCTTATGGGGAAAGTTCATGAAAGAAAATCTGATATTGAAGTAGGGGGGAAATTAAATCTGGAAAAAATATATGAAAATAATATTTCAAATATGGAGGAATTAGAAATGGAATTTACTATGGAGGAAATAAAGCAAGTTATTGATAAGTGGAAACCTAATAAATCTCCTGGTCCAGATGGGTATAATGGAGAATTTTACAAAATTTTTTGGGAATATATGAAAGATGAATTATATTTCCTGGTTAATAAAGATGCTAATTTTGGTTTATATAATTATGATACATCCTATATAGCACTAATTCCAAAAAAAGAGGGGGCAGGGGAAGTAAAAGATTATAGGCCCATAAGTTTGGTAACCTCAATTCAAAGAATATTCTCTAAGATTTTGGCAAATAGATTAAAAAAATTAATTGGAACTTTAATTGACCCAAAGCAATTAGGGTTTTTAAAGGGGAGAACAATTACTGAAAATTATACTTATGCTAGAGAGGTTTTGTGTAAAGCTAAGAGATTAAATTGTCCTTTATTAATATTAAAGGCAGATATTTATAAAGCTTTTGACTCAATTTCCTGGGATTTTTTAATTAAAGTTCTAAGAGCTAGAGGATTTGGGGAAAAATGGATAAATTGGATTGAAAAATCAATTTTGAAGGGATCAACAAGAGTTTTGTTAAATGGTGTACCAGGAAAGTATATATATTTAAGAAGAGGATTGAGACAAGGTGATCCTATTTCTACATACTTATTTATATTGGTTATGGATGTATTATCCAGAATTATAGGGGATTTGAGTGAAAAGGGATTTTTAGAAAAACCAATGGAAGATATTGTTTCATCTCTATTCTATGCAGATGATTCAATTTTCTTTTTAAAACCAAGTGTGGAAAATATTCAGAGAATTAAATTAATTCTGGATATATTTGGTATGAATCTGGATTGAAAATTAATTTTGAAAAGTCAGAAATTTATGGAATTAATGTGACAGATGATTTAATGGCTAATTTATCAAATCAAATTGGATGCCCCATTGGTACATTACCAATGAATTATTTGGGACTACCACTTAATTATAAAAAGCCAGTTAAAGAAGACTATAAGAAAATAATTGATAAAATACAATTAAGATTGGAAGGATGGAAAGGGAAGTTATTAAATATTAATGGGAGATTAATTTTAATTAATTCAATTTTAACAGCAATACCAGTTTATTATCTTACTGTTTTTAAATTCCCAAAATGGGTGATTAAAGCAATAGATAAATTAAGAAGGAATTTTTTATGGAGAGGGGTTAAAAAACAAGGTTATTGTTTAAATAAATGGTCAATTTGTTGTTTACCAAAGGAGGAGGGTGGTTTAGGAATTTTAAATTTGGAGAAATTTAATAATTCATTATTGATTAAATGGATATGGAATTACTATAATATTTCAGAAGAAAACATAAGATGGAATGATTTGGTTGGCAAATTAGAAAATTATGGAATTCCAGATTATAAATATAATCCTAGTTTCTCATATTTTTGGAATGATATTATTAAATTATTGAGAATTTTTAGAGAAAATACAAAGTTTACTATAGGAGAAGGAAATTTAATTAATTTCTGGATGGATAATTGGATGGGGGAGAGTTTATTTTTAAAATATTCACAGTTATATTCATTTGTTCAAAATTATGAATTAACAGTAAAGGAGGTGTTAAATGAAATAATGGATATAGATTTACATACCATTTTGAGAGTTAGAGATCCATTATCATTGGAGGCTGAGAATCAATTGCAGGAATTAGATGATGCTTGTTTATTGCTCCAATTGGTACCAGTAAGTGAGGATCAAGTTGATTGGATTGGTACCTCAAAAAAATTCAGTGTTAGTACATGTTACAAAATTTTATCAGGAAATTATAGAATGGATTTGAAACAGATCTGGCAAATTAGAATACCTGGTAGAATTCAGATCTTTTTGTGGCTGATTGCACAAAATAAAATCAACACAATCGACAACCTAAAAAAAAAAGGATGGATTTTACCAAATAGGTGTGTTTTATGCAAAACAAATGAAGAATCTGTGATACATATATTAACAGATTGTACCTTCACTATCCAATTATGGAGGCAGCTTAATCAATTGCTTCAATTGAACCTACAATCAAATCCAGACCCGATTCACTTGTTATTATCTAATCAGGTTCCAAATGAAATGAAGCAAATTGTTAGTTTATTCATATTTCATACCTGGAAAGAGAGATGCCGAAGAATTTTTCAAAATCGTGAACTAAATGTCAATGCGGTGTTGGAATTGCTAATTGAAGAGAGACAAGCAATTATTAGGGCGTTTGTGACAAATATTCAAAGGAGAGGAGCGATGTTTAGAAGGAGTTCGGTGGATGGAGAGAATATGGATGAGGCTGTGGATCGAGAGAGTATGGATGAGGTTGTTAATGGTGAAATCTGAAGAAGGGGATTTAGGTTTGTCGGGAGGGATGAGATTTGGTCGGGAAGGGTGTGGATGGTGAGAGAAGGGAGGCCTCAAGAAACTTGGAAATGAACTCTGAAGGTCAAAAAAGGATTTCAAATTCTAATTTTACAAATCTTGGATTTTATTTCCAGGTTTAGTATTGGCATCAGCCTTTACTAGTGGTTAAGAGTTTAAGATATTATTAGTTGTTAAGTTTTATGTTTTATTGTTAGTGTGAATGATGACTTGTAAGGGATGTTTTATCCCTAATAGAGGCTGTAAAAACTCATTAATTAATTAAGTAATAGATGTGGGACTTTAGATCTATTTAGTTTTGCCCGACTCCTTTATGCCAGTTGATTATTGCTTGAGTACGTTATGAGTGTTCGTTTTGCCCGACTCCTTTTGTCGTCGTTCTTAATCTTATTTCGTGTTTTTTTGTTTTTCGTTCATGATCTTTTGGTTTTGGCTCGGGATTTATATATTATTGATAGTGATTTTCGCCGACGAGTGAACACCTTACTTCATCCTGTAGCCTCATCCTCTGTAGATCTATTTAGTTTTTTTTTGGTTATTTTGTAGGTTATTTGCCTTTTCCCCCCTAATTTATAGGTTATTTTGTAGGTTATTTGCCTTTCCCCCCCTAATTTATAGGTTATTTTGTAGGTTATTTGCCTTTCCCCCCCTAATTTATAGGTTATTTTGTAGGTTATTTGCCTTCCCCCCCTAATTTATAGGCTATTTTGTAGGTTATTTGGCTTTCTGGATGATTTGTTCATGTATATCTCTCTCTGAGTTCGTAACATGAACACGGTTATCCTAAGATGACTTCGGTGTACATAGTTTATTTCATCACTGTTTTTTTATTCATAAAGAAATGCTATTTTGTTCTTACAAGTTGTTTACGGAGTTGTATCGGTGAGACGAAAAATACAGAACAGACAGTTCACTCTTCTGTGACGATATAAAAAAAGCATCGAATTACACTATCATGAAAAACAGTTCATACTTGTTGTGTTTCGTTTTGCGATTCAGGCCATTGTAAGATGTGAAATATGTAGATTGTTCAAGAAGGCCGAATCTTGAACAATCTACATACTTCTGTTTTACGATGGATCAGAATGCAACTTGATCAATGCATGTCCAATGAAATGTTCACATGTACACGACATAATTCTATTTGGATGGATAAAGTAGCATGCAATCGAAACAGTTCACACTTATCAAATGTGCGCTACAATTTTTTTTTACTGTAACTCGAATTCTTACTTGCAACTTGCAAGTACTTTAAACAAATGATTATTTGTGCTTATAACTACCGTGGTTCAATCATCTCATTGAAAGAATCTACACAAATGCAAATAAAAACAGAATGCATTCTCCATTATAAATTAATCCATTGTTCAAACTTACTTGACGAACTAAAGCCATGTTTTTATGCGAACAATGAACAATATTATGTATGGTTGTTATTGTTATTGTTATTGGCCGTTTCATAATTTGTTGATATAGTGCACAATAAACATATATGATATATTTATTTAAATTTTAGAAATTATGATAAACTACAACATTAAATAAAAAAGAAAACATCGCCAAAAAAAACAAAAAAACAAAAAAAAATAAAAATCAATATATCAAAAAAATAGTCACAAACACAAAAACAAGCGTGCAACTCCTGCCCAATTGCGCGGGGTAGGAGCTAGTTTATGGTTAAAGGTTAGTAAAGGATTAACTATTGCCTTTGGTAATGGTATTAGATGTCATATATCATGTCCCCCAAATTCTCCCACAAAATTTTCACAATAGTAATTCATGATTAATTTAATAAATGGTGTTTTGAATTACGATTAATTCATAATTATTTATTTTTAAATATTTATAATTAATCGTTAATTAATATGAATCTTAATTTCCTATTAAATTTTTAGTAATCATATATTAATTATTAATCTACTTTGTTAATTATGAGATTAATTAGTGAGAGAAATTACGAGGAAACTGAGGGGGAAACTTATAATTGTTCATGGTATATCGTAAGTTGTGAAAAATATCAAATACCGACATTTGTTCCGTGAATGATATACATCATTCTACAGTTATTTTGTGCGTATTCGAACACGATATTGATATGGCGATATAAATTTTTTCAAAAAAGTATACAATGCGATATGTGTATTATATATAATATTTTATTATTTTATTAATTATAATTTTTATATTTAATATTTAATAATATTTATATTCTATTTTTTGACCTAAAATATATTAAAATTTTGTTAGTACAAAAATAACTTCATATTAAGTTATATTTAATTATTTACTTATAAAAAGTATACAATGCGATTTGTATAAGGGTATATATGATAATTAATATTTTTGTAGGGGGATATATTAGTTTCAGATTTTTTAAAACATAGAGGCTTTTTGTGATAGTTCTCAACTTCTCATATTATATCATTAATTTCCGATTTTTATTAGGATATATATATGATAATTTCAGTATTTTTATACATGTCAATTATATATATTTTTCAATTTTTTTTTAATACTTCTCATATGATATCATTGCTTTCATATTTTGATAGGGTTATATATGGTAATTTCAGATTTTTGTAGGGGTATTCATGCAAATTTTAGGTTTTTTTTAAATATAGACTTTTTATATTTGTCAAATTATATCATTAGTTTCATATATTTATACGGGTATATACGTTTCATATTTACTAGGGATATATGTGATAATTTAATTTTTTTTAAATACAGGGTTTTTTTGAAATATTTGTCGTATTATATCATTATTTCTAGATTTTAATGATAATTATAATTTCATAAGCAAACCAGATTCGGAAAAACATTGGGAATTTGCTGTTATGGTATGGAGATTTTTGGAAACACGAGGATTAGAAAATTGGAAAAAAGAAATCTTGAAGAGATAATAAAATTCTCCATATATTGTTATTGCCATGATTGAATGGTAATTAAGGCAAATATTATTTCCTTGTATTGGGTAGGAGTTTAGCTATAAATAGAGGGTTATGCTAGAGTTTTATTCATTCCAACAAGTACAAACAATTGTATTCTCTCTTTCTCCATTGTAGTAAAATAGTTTGAGTGCCGGCGGCCGTGGTTTTTTCCCTTTGGGGTTTCCACGTAAAAATACTTGTGTTTGTGTGTAGTTCTTGTGTGTTTGTTTGCGGAGACGATCCTAACAAGTGGTCTCAGGGCAATGGTTAAGGTTCGAGCAGACGAGAGATGGACGAGAACAAGGTTACGGTATTTCGATTCGATGGGCGAGACTTCGGTTACTTGAAGATGCAAGTAGAAGCGTTGCTATGCCAGAAGGACCTAGAAGAGGCGCTAGTCGAGACAAGGCCGGAAAGTATCACGGACGAAAGCAAGAGGAAGAAGATGAACATCAAGGCGCTAAGCTATATCCATCTATCTATGGCCAAGAACGTGGCGTTCAACGTAGCGAAGGAGACGACGGCTTTCGGGGTCATGAAGGCGTTGTCCAACATGTACGAGAAACCATCTTCGCTAAACAAGCTGCACCTGGTGCGCCGTCTTTTCAATCTGTGAATGACGGAGGCCGGCGGATCTGTTGCGGAGTATCTAAATTCTTTTCAGGTTATTTCAAACCAATTAGACTATTTCAAATTTAACCTTGGTGATGAGATGAAGGCACTCATGCTACTGTCATCTCTCCCGGAGAGCTGGACGACGACGGTAGACGTTATCGGCGTCAAGGAGGATTTGACCTTTGAGGAAGTGCGGGACCGCATCCTGAATGACGCCATTCGGCGAAAGGAGCGGAGCGAAGCCTCGGGTTCCTCGGGTTCGGCGTTGAATTTGGAGAGCCGGGGCCGTGAAGGTCAGAGGAGCAACAACCGCGGACGAGCCAAGTCGAGAGGGCGTAGCAAGTCAAGACCACGTGGCGAGCTGGAGTGCTGGAATTGTGGCAAGAAAGGTCACATGAAACGGGACTGCAAAGCTAGCCCCGAGAAAAGATAAGGTGGAATCGAGTTCTGCAAATGCTGTCACCGAGCAGGACACGGACGATGCTCTCATCTTGTGCGTCGACAACCACGTTGAATCATAGGTTTTGGACTCTGGCACATCCTTCCACTCAACCTCGCAAAAGGATAAGTTCTTAAATTTCAAATCAGAAGATTTAGGAAAGGTTCACCTAGCAGATGGAAAGCCTCTAAGCATATCGGGCATTGGTGATTTAGGAAAGGTTCACCTAGCAGATGGAAAGCCTCTAAGCAAATCGAGCAACGGATTTATATGGATCTTGCGAGGAGTTCGGTGCATTTCCGGTATGAAGAAGAACTTGATATCCGTCGGGCAGATGGATAGCGAAGGCTACAAGATGGTGTTCGGGAACGGGTCGTGGAATATTGTAAGGGGGGTCATGGTGATAGCGAGAGGTACGAAGATGGGAACCCTCTATCTTACCGATAATAGAGGAGATTGTTTGGCGTTTTCGGAGCAGCGACTGATCCGATGTTATGGCACAATCGGCTCGGTCACACGAGTCACAAATGAATGCAAGTGTTGATTTCCAAGGGTCTGTTACCGAAGGTAAAATCGGTACAAACCGGTTTTTGTGAGAACTGCGTGCTCGGCAAGCAAAGACGGGTTAGTTTTTCGAAGGCCGGACGATAACTCAAGATGGGGAAGTTAGACCTGGTGCATACCGATGTGTGGGGGCCAGCTCCGGTCCAGTCTATCGGGGCATCACGATACTACGTCACCTTTATCGACGATTCAACCTGGAAGGTATGGATCTATTTTATTAAACACAAATATGACGTGTTTAATGTGTTCAAAAGGTGGAAGGCTGAAGTCGAGACCGATACCGGCTTGAAGATGAAATGCTTAAAGTCGGATAATGGAGGGGAGTACGACAGTGCAGAGTTCAGAGGGTTTTGCGCGGAACAAGGAATCAAGCAGATTCGGACGATTCCAAATCGACCTCAGCAGAACGGGGTGGCAGAACGGATGAATCGAACTCTGAATGAACGAGCAAGGGCGATGCGATTGCACGCGGGATTGCCGAAGATGTTCTGGGCAGATGCGGTTAGTACGGCCGCATACCTTATCAACCGTACTCCGATGAAATCCCTCAACCTTCAGCTACCTGAAGAGAAATGGAGAGGAAAGAAGATTTCTCTTGGTCATTTGCGAATTTTTTGGAGCACCTCGTATGTCCATATCGACGCAGAGAAGAGGGACAAACTAGACGCGAAGGCCCAAAGATGTGTGTTCATTGGTTATGGATCGAATTACTCCGGTTATCGATTTTGGATCGAGGAAGATCGAAGAAAAATTCGGTCAAGAGACACAACCTTTAATGAAGAGCAACTCTACAATAGCAGGTTCGGTTCCGGAGGTGAATCGAAACCGGAGGAGAGTGTCCATGAAATCACGATCAATGACGAGTCGAGCGAGCCCGAGGAAGACAAGTTTTCGGTCCAGGATGTGACTGAAAATGGGGATGAAGACGTGCCTGAAATCGCGCAAGACGAAAGCCCAGAAACTCCGATTTTGAGACGATCAATCCGGAGAATTAAGCCTACTAACCGTTATTCACCATCACTCCATCATTTGCTGCTAACCGATGCGGGTGAACCAGAAGGCTACCGAGAGGCGGTACACGGAGGTGATTCGGTCAAGTGGGAGCGCGCGATGAAAGAGGAGATTGCGTCTCTCCGGAAGAACAATACTTGGGAAATGACCCGGTTCCCAGATGGCAAGAAGGCGCTGCAAAACAAATGGGTCTACCGTGAAAGAAATACAGTTTCGGATCAACCGTAAAATGTACACAAGGATAAACGAACGTACGCGTTCGTGGGCATAAATAATGTGTATATTAGATGCACATATGTATAATGGATATACATAGTTAAATTGATAACAAACGATTTTATTAAGAAAATCAGAAAATTCTGTTTAAGCAGTTTTAGTAAAACTGGCATAACTTTCAGTGGGAAACTCCAATTTGAATGGTTCAAATTGGGTTTGATAAATAATGAGATTATCTAGAACTTCCATGTAGAAATATTTTTCATTTGAACGAAGTATGAGTGTAGTTTTAATGGAATATTGAAAGGGTGCGATAATTTGACATACAGTTAGTAAAACGTCCGTAACTTTCGCATCCGAACTCCAATTGGGCCAGGACAAATTGGGTTGGAAAGAAAATGAGATTATCTACAACTTTAGTGAAGTTTTAAAGTAGGTTGGAACGATTTAATATTTTCGTTTCAACATAATACTGAAAGGATGTCTGCAGTTTTCTGTTTGAAAATGTGTATATTAGATATACATACCTTTTGGCCCATTCTTATCCTATGTGATATAAATAGGATATTTCTCTCTCCTCTATTCAGACCAATTCATTCTATCCAGGGAATTAATCCAGAAATAGAGAGTTCAGAGAGTGAAAGGATGCGAAAAGAGAGAAACGAGAAAAACAGTTTTTCTCGGTTTAGAGAATCAATACGATCGAGCAAGTTCGCCGGTGCTTCGTCTAGGCAGTTGCACCCGCGACCGAGGTCTTACAACTCACGGTGGATACGAGTAGAGGAGTGACATATGTGGCTCTCGTTTGTGATCAAACCGGAGAAATAAGAGAGCGAAAGACTGTGGAAGCGTGTGGACGTAGGACGCACGGAGACAACCGGAAGCGTGTCAAGACGGTGGGAGACGT
Organism: Luzula sylvatica; assembly: GCA_946800325.1. NCBI lineage: Eukaryota > Viridiplantae > Streptophyta > Magnoliopsida > Poales > Juncaceae > Luzula > Luzula sylvatica. The sequence continues at coordinate 54,348,689 of OX326961.1, read as the reverse complement.
GTGGTATGGGACGCACGGGCTAGTCACCAACGTGACACCGGAGAAGGAAAGGATGCGAGCGATCAACCCGTCGTGCGTGATCAATTTCACGCTGGTAATCGTCTATCCTCCTTTGCATCGTACCCTCGAAGTCATGGCGTGATCTTGGATTTTGGGAACCGGACCGGGCCTTCATATCCGCTATGCGGGCCCGGGGTCGGGTGAATTCCCTTCATACTGAGTGAAGGATGAGTCAGATGGCAGCAAGAGATACAAGGCGAGGCTGATAGTCAAGGGGTTTCTTCAGAAGAAGGGAATCGACTACACGGAGGTGTTCTCGCCGGTGACGACTATTCCCACGGTATTAAGTGTTGTAGCAGTGGAGGGTTTGCACCTCGAGCAAATGGACGTCAGGACAGCGTTCCTTCATGGCGATTTGGAGGAGGACATCTATATGGTGCAACCTGAAGGTTTCGAGATCCCGGAAAAGGAGAATCTTGTGTGCAGGATTAAGAAGAGCTTGTACGGTTTAAAGCAGGCTCCAAGACAGTGGTACAAGAAGTTCAACAAGTTCATGTGTGATCGTGGTTTCCGCAGGGGTGACACCGACCATTGTTGCTACTACAAGAGCAGTGGAGAAACATACATTATATTGTTTTTGTATGTTGATGATATGCTCATTGCAGGTGCGAACATGAGGGAGATCGACAAGCTCAAGAAGGAGTTGTCGAGAGGATTTGAAATGAAGGATTTAGGAGAGGCGAGCCAACTCCTTGGGATGCGAATTACTCGAGATCGAAGCAAGGGTACCCTCACAGTGTCGCAAGAGAAGTACATTAAGAAGGTGCTGGAGCGATTCCGAGTAGATGACACCAAGCCGAGAAGTACCCCACTCGGCGCACATTTCAAACTCTCCAAGGCGCAATCACCGAAAACCACGGAGAAGAAGAAGAGGATGGAGAACGTGCCGTATTCATCGGCAGTGGGTAGCCTAATGTACGTCATGGTGTGCACGAGACCCGACATTTCTCATGCAGTGGGAGTCGTGAGCCGGTTCATGGCGAACCCCGGCATCGAGCACTGGGAGGCGATTAAATGGCTACGAAGATCACGTCAACCGTCGAAGAAGATCACGTCGTCAACCGTCGAAGAAGATCACGTCGTTTAGGAGCCGGAGTATACGAAGAAGAAGACGTTCGTCAACAAGTTGGTTTACTCTTTCTCGTGTTTAGTTTTATTTTATTTTTTTGAGTAAATTTGGAGAGGGCTCAAAGTCCTCCTTCCAAACACAATCTCCTTTTTTTATTTTTTATTTATTACAAACCCGTAGGCCACACACTCTATTCACTCATTTAACATTTAATTTATAATCCAGTGTCCCCGTCGGGAATCGAACCCCACACCTCTCGCTCCCTAGCCAAGAGGTGTGACCAACTAGGCTAACTCTAGTTGGCCGTGTTTAGTTTTATGATGTATTTGATATTTAGATTTGTTTTGTTGTCGAACATGAGTAGCTAAACATTTATCTAGGGTTTAGGGTTCATTAGTACTTGCGATGTTTTGGTAGTATTATATGGTTTGTTTCTTTCAGATTTGATTTGTGTTTTGTGCCTTGATATTACTCGTCTTAATTAACCGTTTATATGCGTTTAGGCCAGCCTAAGTGACATAGGTTAGGACATCCTTGACTAAGTAGTGAGAGTGGACGTTTAGGATTGTTTAAGCCCTCAAATAAACCAGTCAAGCCAAGTAGTTAAGATCGTTTTAGGTTAACCTTGCGAAGCGAGAGCGGAGTGAGAAACCAGATTGTAAACGCACAAACTTGGACCGTTGTATTCTAAGAACATTGGTACACGTCACCCACGGGATTATAGGATTATCATAGAGCGTAACGGGTCTTTCTTAGGCATAGTCAGCGAGAGCAAGAGTGTTTAGGTTGGATACGTCTAGTCTCGAGCGAGAGCCGGTCTAGGAAGAATAGGATTACACCTCCACCAAAGTAAGATTTCGAGAGAGTGTTTAGCAACCTTTAGAACACACCAAATCATCCAAGTAGAATCCGAACACCCTAGAGTCCTCTCCTATACTAAAAAACCCTTTCTTTTCCGTTAAAATCTGTCCCGAATCCACCAACAAACCTCAGTTTTAGAACGAGTCGAATTGTGAATCAGAAGTCGCCGCTAGTACTCAACCCTCTCAGTGGATCGACCCCTAACGTACTCAACGAATACCATGCGCTTGTGGTCCAATTAGAGTCATTTAGGGTTTTAAATGTTGAAAAGCCCTGCTTAAACGTAAATACGCAACAAGTGGCACGAGTTTGCAAGGCTTTATAGATGCTGACCTAGGAAGAGATGTGGATAGTCGGAAGAGCACTTCCGGTTATGTCTTCACGATGGGAGGCACGGCGGTGAGTTGGATGTCGAGATTGCAAAAGTGTGTGTCGCTATCGACAACGGAGGCTGAGTATGTGGCAATCTCTGAGGCCGGAAAGGAGATGGTATGGCTCTTGACTTTTCTGAAGGAAATTGGGAAAGATCAAGGATGCAAGACATTTTAAACCGACAGCCAAAGTGCCTTATGTCTCACGAAGAATCCGGTGTTCCACTCGAGGACCAAACACATCCAACTGAAGTATCACTACATCCGGGAACTTGTGAGTGACGGGGTCTTATCGTTGGAGAAGATCCAAGGTGCCAAGAACACTGCATATATGTTGACCAAGGAAGTCCCACCGACAAGCTGAGGCTGTGCGTCGCCTCAGTGGGGCTGGTCACGTAAATCATGGAGCTGTCGCCGAACTCAAGGAAGTCCCGCTCGGGACGGGAGAAAAGGAGATTGGTGCAAAAGTATCCAAGTGGGAGATTGTTATGGTATGGAGATTTTTGGAAATCCGAGGATTAGAAAATTGGAAAAAGGAAATATTGAAGAGATAGTAAAATTCTCCATATATTGTTATTGCCATGATTGAATGGTAATTAAGGCAAATATTATTTCTTTGTATTATTTCCTTGTATTGGGTAGGAGTTTAGCTATAAATAGAGGGTTAGGCTAGAGTTTTATTCATTCCAACAGGTACAAACAATTGTATTCTCTCTTTCTCCATTATAGTAAAATAGTTTGAGTGCCGGCAGCCGTGGTTTTTTCCCTTCGGGGTTTCCACGTAAAAATATTTGTGTTTGTGTGTTGTTCTTGTGTGTTTGTTTGCGGCAACGATCCTAACATTTGCTATGTTTTGGGAAATCGAAAAGAGAAAGAAATTCGGGACCTTTGCAGGGCCAGGATAATATGGTAATTTTATCCTGACTCGAGACCATGATTTTGATTATGATTGGTGCAACCGAAACAAGTTCGTTCAGGCAGAATGGAATGACTTTAAGTGCGAGGGAGATGGAGAACAAAATTAAACCCACAAGGCTACATAAAAATGTCCACGATACTCAGTCGCATTCAGCGAGGGGTATTTTCGTCATTTACAATATTTTGATTCTAAATGTTGATAATTTCTTTCGTGTTTTAGGCAGAATGGAATGGCTTTGAGTGCGAGGAGTTGGAGATCAATATTATACCCGGAAGACTACTTCAAAATGGCCACAATACTCAGCCACATTCATTGAGGGGTAATTTCGTCATTTCCAACATTTTGATTATGACTATTGATAATTTCTTTCATGTTTTAGGCATAAGTTTGATTGCGAGGACGTGAAGATCAGTATTATACCCAGAAGACTGTTGTTTAATTTAGACCTAGAGGGTGGTGAATATGAAGTCCTAAGGTCCAATTTTAGCGGTAATGGAATACAATTACAATTTGGGCGGAATCATAAATAAATTAGAGAAAAAAATACATTACCGAAACAAATAACATGCGATATTTGTTTACGGAGTTCGTTAGGTGGTTGCTTTGTAGCTTTAACTCACCGGCCGACCGACTCGATTGATTGCAAGTACCTACGTCTCCGGGGTTACCTTGCACCTTTTCGGCGTTCGATTGAATACCCAACTCAATTATTACAAGGTTTTGCCTAGATCGATTTACACGAATCTATCGATCTATGACGGGCTTTACAAATAGTAACTAGCCTATTACAAATTGCTACAAACGAACTAGTCGTGATCGGTAACGCAAGTTGAGAATAGTTTAGTAGAGGGAAATGAAAGATCAATGATCTAGGATTTTTGTCTAGAGAATTTAGAGCTCAAGATCTAGGCTTAGTTTTCTCTCTTTTAATGGAGTTGTGATTTTGGCAAGAATGGCTGGAGAGAGAAAGATAGGAAGGGTTCTATTTATAGAACACATAGACCCTTCCTATTTTTCATCTTTTATGTACAGTCCGTCATGATGGACATAATTGTCCGCCGTGACTGAATTCAGGTCAAACTAGCCGTTACGACAAGAATATTCGAAAAACTAGTCGGTCCGTCATGACCGACTTATTGTCCGTCATGACTGACGTCCAGAATACATGAGGTTCGTCGTGACTCTTTAATGGTCCGTCACGACGGACTGTCACTGTAAGTTTGATAATTATCGACTTGTATAGTCCGTCATGACAGAGGATTGTGCATCATGACGGATCTCATAGGTCAGCCACAACTTATTGGTTCATCCGTTGTGACTTACAGTGTGTTCACTGTTCAGTCTCAATATGAGTTGAGGTCCATCATGACTGACTTATTGTCCGTCATGACTGACGTCCAACACTGTAAGTTTGACAATTATAAACTTGTACAGTCCGTCATGACTGAGGAGTCCGCGTCATGACGGAACTGCTAGGTCAGTCACAACGGATTGGTACATCCGTTATGACGGACTGTGTTCAGTCTCAGATATGAGTTGAGGTCAGTCATGACGCCTTGTTGTCAGTCTTGACGGACCTGTTCTGTAACTTTGCTTAACAACTATTTGTATTGTCCGTCGTGACGTTTATTTGTTAGTCACAACAGACTTTGGGGCTCAGTCATGCCTCTTTGGTGAACCGTCATGACTGACATATTGAGTGGTTTAGTTCTTAAGTTATTACGTGTATGTCCGTCGGGACGGACGTATGGGACTATACACAATTTCCACACTTACTGTATTTTATGATTTCGAATATTTGTTTTTTTAATCTTGAGTTAAATTCAAAGATAAGTCTAGGGATAAATATAGTTATTTTGATGATTGTGATATCCCAACTTGCGGAATCTTCGATGTCTTGATATCTTCACTTGATCACGCGTTTTCGTGCCATCGTTTCTTCATCGTCTTGACTTCCGACGTCTTGATTCTTCTTTTGATCCTTTTGTGGGTTACGTCTTCTATCTCTATAAATGTCACTCCCGCAAATATATTAGTGGTATTGACATTATTTTGAGATAATCAAATCCTAAGAAATTTGAACCAACAAAGACTACTTCAAAATGGCCACAATACTCAGCCACAAAATATTAATTTCATATCAAACACATATAATACAATGCTTTTGTTATAAATAACGACTAAACCTTTATTTGTATTTTCCGAAACAATTCTTTATTTACAAGCAATGGAAATAATGAACAATGAATAAAAATAAGATTGCAATGGACACATTTATTAGCTGTTCAAATTTTCCGGATTTGTGAATTCACGCACAATTATATGCAATTTCTCTTCTTCGATGATATTCAAAATAACTTTCTCAACACGTGTGCAAAAATACACACTATAAATTAATAAAATTACAACACAAACACAATTCATAACCAAATTAGAAAAACAATCCCGCGCAATTGCGCGGGCGCAACGATAGTACAATAGTTACAAAGACTTTTATCAATTTTTACTATGCCACGTCAGATGTTTTATCCCAATCATTGTTATACTAGATTTCAAATAGTCGGTCAACTGTAATTAAATCTAGAAGTGTCTCATCTCTTTCACCGCGTCTCCTCCTTCACACCTCACCTCCCACATAAAACTGCCATAGAACAGGGCATATCCTATACATCACGAGACTTCACACCTCACTGAGAAGGAAAATTTCATCTATGCACGCCTCTCGCAAGGAAGAATGGTCCGTCTCTTGACGCCTTGCACAGAAGAAAAGCTCCCATCTCTTCACACCTCGCACAGAAGAAGGCTCCGTCTCTTCATGCCTCTTCAGATTCATTTGTAAGGTACTTATCGGGTTTTTTTCTCTTCTAAACGTTATCGCCATTTCTCTTTCTTCCTCTTCACTGCCCCGATTCCCTTTTTTGCTTTTTTCCCGATTCTTGAGAGGAAAGTTCATGCTGGCTGTTTTTCAATTATTTCTTGCCATTTGAAAAGATGATAGAAAACCCTTTATGATGAGATTCGTGTGTGTTCAAACAATTTCATTCAATTGACGATTGTGGATGATTACTCCTCTTTCGAATACTTGATATTGCTTTCTCCTTTGTTTTTAAGGTATAATTTTTTACTAATTTTTTTGTAGTGAATATCAATTTCGAAATTTACTTATAATCAATTACTCCTCATACAATGTTTTTTTGAAATTCAGAAATTCGCTGCCATATTTTTAAAGGCAAGTACTTGCGATTATGAGGTGTCTGATGAAATTTGTCTTAAGGAATTTCTTCGTATTTCAAGATCCAAATACCAAACTAATTTCATAGGTAACCATATCTCATCTATATTTCTTTTCTATTCAAGATTTAGTGTTTAATACATTATTTGCATCGTTGTTAACAAGGTATTAAAACAATACTTGCGATTGCCTTCTCCTTACTTTTCGAAGTACAAATTTAATTTCAAAAATTTAAAATCTCTTATTGGAACAATTTTTAGACTACGCTGATATTTAATTTTAAATTTAATTGATATTATTGATCAAGGAATAATAATTGGTATTCATTGTTATAAAATAAAGCTTAAACAACAAGAAAAGAAGAGAGAGAAATTTTCTATTCAAATGGATTATCATCATAGTACATAGAATGGGCTATATTTATAGGGAATGAAAACCCCCAAACAACACATTAATTACATTTAATCATATATGAAAACCTATATTCATGTACATGGATATTCATACACTTATTAGCATTATTATTCATAACACCCCCCCTTGAATATCCATAAGATTTTACATTATGCTCAATAATAGCCATCTCAATAAAAATCGTGCTAGGAAAAACCCATTAGGATAAAAACCATAGCTAATGAGAAGATTACATCATGCATTACGCATCCCCCTCATTTATGCCAATATTTCTGAAACGACGAAGCTCTGATCTTGCATACTAACTGCCCGGAAGTTATATTCGGTAATGTCTTTGTGAAGAGCGTATTTGGCTGTCAAGACAAAACTCTTTTTCTAGGTCTTTAGCCCGTGTTATCTGATTCTTCAAGAATTTTCAACGATAAATATACATTGACTAATGAGATTAGTTGACATCCTTCTTTTGCAGAATATTTATTTAGACGATAGTACCACATTTTGATAGATAGTTTCAACTCATAGACACATTCTTTCCATTTTATAAAATATATACATTGATATATTTTATTGCATGTATCTTGTAAATTTAATCCTTCAGGGATTTTGATGTAAAATAAAATTATCAAGTGATCCAAGCAAATATGATGTCACAACGTCCATGAGATACATCTAGAATCTTTGAAGAGTTGTTAAGGTAATCAAAAATCTCAATATATTTGCATCTAACAATGTGGACTATGTTTGTACTAATCTTCATTGCACTTTCTTAAACATACCCTTGTATGATATATGATATATATCATAGTTGTTTGAACTACAGATCAAAAATCTTCACGTTTTTCAAACTAATTTAATTATCTTTAGATTTCAATATCATAAAAATATGCCTCGTTAAAACCTTACTGGCTAAAACCCAACGGGATAAAAATCCTAGTGAAGGAAAAAGAGTGCAATATTATTATGTTTCATACGCCTCATAATCTGCCTCATTAAAAACCTTGTCATGAAAACCCAGTGGGACAAAACCATGACCAAGGACAAAAAGAGTGCATTGCGTATTATTTCTCCCCCTCATGGATACAAATATTTTTACGACGAAAAATTCAATCTTTTGCAATCGCTGTTTCGAGATCTGAGTAGCCAGCGACGAACTAATTTCTTTAGGAAATATTTATTATATTTGTAATCCATGAAAAAAAAATTCACATTCCATATCTTTTACGTCAAATTTCTTCTTTTAGTACTTATCTTTTAGAGCTCTTCGGGAGTTCAAATAATTATAATTAAACACTATTAATTTGTAATAAATACGTATTTGCATATTAGATCATTCATACCGATATACATATTCTTACTTATTCTTATGGCTCAAGTTAGTATTCATGCAAAGATCTTTGTAATTTAATATAATATATCTCTCGAGAGTTTGAATTGTATGCATCGGGCATACTAAATCCTACGGGGATTTTCATGAATATTGTAACTAAATGAGTCATATGAATAATCTGCTATAATGAATACAAGGCATGAATTTAGTCTTTCAGAGACCTTAAAACAAAAATAAAAATAAAGTAAAACAAATAAATAAAAAATGAATAAATATAATTTACATCACCATGGTATTTTTCGGACTTCGGGTCCATCAATTTCATTTTCATATGTGATTTCTGTTATGGCCAATTGTTTTAAATGTCGACATTCCACAATTAATTTAATTTTTAGATCCTCGTTTTATTAATTATAAATTGAAAGCGCACCCATGCCAACTTTCTAGTAACTATAGTTTCATTTCGGTTCCATCTTTTTCTAGTAGAGACATTATTTTTAGATCTTATTATTTCAATCATTTCTATATTGTCAGGTACCTGAATCTTATTCAAATATCGTATATATGTGAAATCTACTAATTAATCTTTCATTATCCTGTTAAAAAGGATATATATTATTAGAAGTATTATCAACTTCTTTATTGCCAACCTTTTATCATGCTCGTTCTTATTCCTTTGGATTTCTAATATTGGAACCGATTGGTCGACCAAGCTTCAGGCTTATATCAATTTTAAAATTATCCAAGGATATTATACTACAAATATGAGCATTTTAGACTGGAAAATTTTATCTGTTAATCATTCTTGTAATGATAAATGCATCAAATTCACCGATTTGCAATTCCGTGCAAATAATAAATTTATGAACTCATAGTTCATGTTGACATGTTCGAGGATCTGATGTGATGATGCAATCTATATAATTTCTTATTTTTCCAGTTTTCATTCTCTCCCCCCTGATTTAGGCACGAGTTGTTGATATTTTAATTAATATCTAATCAAGTTCTTCGGGACTTGCATGATATCTTACTTGAAAACATTTCACTCATGTTTGGTTATTTCATAGCATTATCTTAGTTGTTTATATAATTTATCCTTCGGGAATTTCATATTTGCAACGTAAATATTCGACTATGTTGCTTTCTTGAATGTAAATTTCTAATTTACAAATGCAATTTTAAACTTCTAGTTTGTGTATATCATTTGAACTTCTGGTTCAACTAAATAAATATTCATGATATACAATTTTACAGAACAAATCAACCATATATATACCAAACACTTCTTTTAACTTGTCCATGTGTTATCACACATCTACTGCACATTAAGAAAATAAATGAGTGAAATCCTTTTTGCTTCGATCACTCACAATTTATAATAAAGATTGGGGGTACTTGTGATAAATAGTTGGTCTTAATAGAGTCATGAGCTTGACATGCATATTCTATTTCAAAGTAATCAATTCAAATTATAAACTTGCCTTTATTTTATACATTGAACTTCTAGTTCATAATAACTTGATTTCTTTTTATCTAAATACAAGTGCATGTCATAAAAATAAACAAATATGTTTCTATCATAATGACTCTTTTGGAGCAAATATAGATAATGTCTTTTCTAGAGCAATCAAATAATGACTCTTCTAGAGTCATCGATCGTAATCATACGCTCTTGTAATTTAATACACACATCTCTTTGCTGACTAAATAAATAACTCGACATAAAATAAATTTTATCTTGATAGATATGATAATCATCCTTTTTTTTTTCTTCAAGAGGTACGATAACAAAACAAGATCATATGATGTACGACCGGTACAACTATTTCTAGCAAAATCCTGAATAATGTATATTCAGATTCAATATAATCACATTTTCCTGAGTCTTATTATGTGATTTTGTTATTATGATTAACATTTATGTCGGCTATAATTTTTGTTTTGTCTTCGAGACAACATTCACTTCTGGGAATGAAATAATATCAATCGTCAATGCAATTTGTTTTCCAATAAAAGAGACATGATAAAATTAATTCAAATACTTCTTAAATTCTCTTATTTGTATTTGCCTTTTAATGAGCGAATTTCTTACGTCATAACTAGAAAATTATTTATCTAAAATGTCTTCAATACTTCAGGTTATATCACATATATAACTTATGTTGCTCATCAAAAATTTATATTACGTGCAACTTCTGATTGCAATGCATTGGTCTATCATTTCATTTTCATTTTTGATTTGTTTATTCTTGATCCAATATGATGTCTTTAATCAAATATATATTAACTTCTGACCAATAATTTATCTATTTAGAATAACCCACGGCCACATTCTCATTCATTTAGACCTTTAATTTTCAGAAAATAACCACATCCACATTGATGACCCTTAATTAGCTTTAATTTATTACGTTTCTTTCTATTGTCTCGGGTTCATCAAGGACAAGTCATCTTTCATTGGCCAAACTTTTAATGTGGATATTTTGCAAACAAGCTTTCTATCATACATACTTCTGGTATGCAACTTTTAAAAGGATCAAGGACAAAAATATATAGACGTCGTGATTGAAGTTTTGATCTCTTAGTTCGTCAAAACCAACATCGTGTTTATACAACTTTCATGTATGATCAAAACAACTTCTGATTGTTTTACATATTACACTGACGACATATATGATCAAAACAACTTATGGTTGTAATCGTATGCAAATAAATAAAAAAAAAAATAAAAAAAATAAAGATAAATATACTTGCAACTTCTGGTGCATAATTTAAGCGAGCAACTTCGGGTGCGTAATAAAATGAACATGCAACTTCTGGTTGCAAATTAATAAATAAATAAATAAATAATCTAATGCATGGACATACAACTTTTGATGTATCTGAATAATTAAACAAACAAAAAAAATATAGTCCATAATATTTTTTCGTGCAACTTTTTATTGCATTATACACTTCTGGTGCACAATTTGGAATCAAGATTAAGTTAACACTTCCAATATACATAATAGAAATTGGAATCCATATTAGTCAACACATTCAATATACTTGTGGTATGTTCAATGAAACAAAAATTGAAATCCATATAAATTAACAATTTTAATATACTTCTGGTATTAATATTATATATTGAAAATAAGTATTCTGCACTAGAGCCTACATGCCCAACATATGCAATATACTCTTATGGCTCGTGCTTCTGACATGAGACATCTAAATACGAGTAAATTCGAAGACTAACATAATACAAAGGGGTAAAGGTGTACAAAAAGAATGGTCATCATAATAACATATAAACATACAATTAAATTAACAACTAATAGAAACGGTCATATAAATTAACCGGTCATGTAAATTCCTAGAAACGGTCATGTAAATTCCTAGAATCTAAATTAACCGGTCATATAATTTAATGATTCTAGGAGAATAAAGGTTACAAACAACTAATAGAAACGGCTCCAAATTAATTTACATTTCAATGCTATAACAAGCCAATTAATTGGTCTAGTGATAATGATAATTCAATATATATAGACATACAGAATAACTAGCATGTATTGCCTCAATGAATATATGGCTAATAAATTTAACGGTTACCTAAGAATATAAATAATTTAACATGCAATACTCACAACAACTTTATTATGAGAGGCTAATTAAATAAATACAAACTTTCATAACATGAACCAATTTATGACTTTTTTTTTTTTTTTTTTTTATGAACAGTAAGGTGCGGTATGAACAGTACGTGTGAACACGGTATGAACAGTAACAGTTTTAATGAGTCTTTATTTTGATAATTCTCTCTCATTAATATAAAAATTGAATTCAAAGAAAAAAACTTCAGGTTTTCCTTTTTATCATCCTAAAATGATATCTTTAAATATGTATATTTCTGCCAAATTTCATCATACTCTTCTAGAGATTTGTGAATAATTCTAGTTCTCGACTCAATGAAAATAACATGACTTCTAGCATGATTTATTATCGGTCCATTGGTTATTATCGGTAATATAAAAGCATCAAATAAAACGTATCATATAAAATCACCAAATATAAAAAAAACTTCAGGTTTTTGATTCACCATTAAAAATATCATAATTTTATGTGAAATTTCAAATTTCGCACAATAATCACAAGAAAAACTTCAGGTTTACATTTTGCAAATCACAATGAAACTTCAGGTTCCATTATCATAAAATCCAAGTATATCACAAGATAGACAAATTACAGTTTATCATAAAATAAAAAAAAACATCTACAAATTAGCAGAGAAATAAATAATACCTTCGATCGAAATTTCGAGAACGTCGCGTGATAGAAAAGTCTCAATTTCCTAGAGTATCGTGATTGAATTATTCTTTTCTCAGTTGGTTGAATCTCGTGCTAATAACGTGTTATAAAATAAAGCTTAAACAACAAGAAAAGAAGAGAGAGAAATTTTCTATTCAAATGGATTATCATCATAGTACATAGAATGAGCTATATTTATAGGGAATGAAAACCCCCAAACAACACATTAATTACATTTAATCATATATGAAAACCTATATTCATGTACATGGATATTCATACACTTATTAGCATTATTATTCATAACATTCATAAAGTTATTAAATATTTTTTCAAATGTCATAAATAGGCTGTAATTTTCATCTTTAAAATAAGAACTTGTAGGAACTATTTTGATCTTTAAACTAAGAACTATTTTGATCTTTCAAGTGATTGATTTTCTGAGTTTTGACCAAAATTTATCTGGTTATAACAAAATCCCAATCTTGTTCTTTCCGAATTGATTGATTTTCTTATTTATGTAGATTGCCCGGGCCCACAATCCGATTCAGCTGGAAGTCTGACTCTTGCGCCGGATGCCTAAATCATGAAATTTCTTCCACGGCCCCAAAAGGCCCCGATCTTGGTACGAATTATTTACTTTTTAAAATTCAATTACCTATGGTTATGCTTTTGATTGTTCAAATTAAGTCCCAATTTTAATCATATGCTATTAACATAGTTATCTTGATGAATATATGTACCAGATTTGGTTGCGATATCAGAAAGTATTGCGTAAAGTCTCATAAATATTTTTTTAATTTCAGAAATAGTCTATAATTTTCATCTGTCCTACTGCACCGTAGCAATCTTTCCTGCTCAATTTCCGAATTCTCCCAACTCAGAAATCAAGGAAAGTTCAAAGCAGGTAAAAAAAATAGATTTTATCTACTCTGGTTGCTTGATCTGTAGGAAATTATATGTACTCATGCATATATGTTGAAGTTTGTATGTACGATAGTTTTTCAGTATAGGTTTGTTTGGTAAAAAATATAATGAAGGAAATTCCTATCAAATTTTCTATTTTGTAAGTCATTAAATTAGGTATTGCCAATTCATATGGATTGAATGTTCATTCATGTAGATGATGTAAACTAGGTCTATCTCGTGGAGGGCCTTAATGTAAGTATCCTAATATCCGTCTTTAACATTTCACGAATTTGTAAATTCATACAATTTCAAATTTGTGAAAATTATTGACGGATTCGTTAGAAGACTTTATTTTTTTGCATTTTTAATAATAGATGGGTTTTTATGCAAAATTTACAAAATGTACGAGTATATATAATTTTGTGTTTTTTTTGGCTTCCATATATTGAGGAGGGGAGGAAGAGAAGAGTAAGAAGGCACATTTGATAGATTTTGTGTATCCTGTCATATACTGATACAAGGGCAATTTCGATATTTTGTAATTTTGGAAGCATATGTATGAAATTAAAAGTCTAATATAACCTTATTTTGTTACAGCTGACTTTACAATGAACACAATAATTGCAGTATTTTGGAGCTCGAGGTAATTTACTAATTTACATTATTTGTAAAATGAAAGTTATGAAGAAATGAGAATGAAAAGAGATGGAGGACTATCATGTAAATGTACATATGGCATTTCAGAATAGTCGAAATTTTCACATCGCCGGTATTCCTATTGAAAAAGTTGTTCTTCTTAGTAGAAGAGTCAATTAATAATATTTTCAGATTTTAGATGGATATTTTTGCAATTTTCATATTTTGGAAGGGTATATTTGATATATTCAGGTTTTGTGAGGTAAATTTTGATATTTTCTAATTTTAGAGGGGTACAGTTGAAAAAATATAAATATACTTTGCACCTAAAAAAAAAATCATATATTTGAGTATATTTTTAATTTGTTTACCATTTAAAATGTTCCTCGTGTTATATTTCTAATTTAACTTTTTCAATTGCATGGAAATTATTTTATAAGTACTGGAAATAGAAGAATTTTGTAGCTATCATATTTGTAACTATATGTCGTTAATAAGATGTTAAGTAATTAAGGAAAACAAAATATTACAAATTTAAACCATATTTTTATATTGCAAATGTAATTAATCTCGTAGAATAAATTGTCAGCGAAAGTATGACAAAGCGGTGCATGATTTATTTGAATTGTACTTGAACGGTGAATCACACCCCTTGACAAGAAAGAATGCATAATTACCCCTCTAGATTATAGTATTTTAATAAATATATGCTTAGTTTGTGGCTCAAATTTACTATGATCTTTCTTTATTGTATATAAAATATACTCTTACATATCTAAAATGAATATTAAGATTAATAAGTTTAAATAATTAACTTTTGTAACATGGTATATCATGACAATTACAATAAGAATATATATAATTAAAATGTCCGCAGCAAAGTCGCGGGTACTATACTAGTATAAATATCATGACAATTACGAAAGATCTATAAGAGAGTACTTATGTTATTACATAGCCATATGTTTGTTACGTACACATCATCAACTAACAATAACTATGAAAACTATAATTCTAATCATGAATTATGGGCTAAGTCCAAATAATCTAATAGCGTAAAAAAAATGAAGGCCAAGTTCTTTCTACCACGGATTTGGAGAGAGCCAAACTGAAGATAATTTAGATTTAGATTTTCTTATACATGAAAATAGTTCTACGCTTTGACATTTCATGTCATACACGCCAATATCATGAGGATATCTTAATAAACCACGTGCCCTGCAAAAA
This sequence comes from Luzula sylvatica, assembly GCA_946800325.1. Classification (NCBI taxonomy): domain Eukaryota; kingdom Viridiplantae; phylum Streptophyta; class Magnoliopsida; order Poales; family Juncaceae; genus Luzula; species Luzula sylvatica. Next base: position 54,333,371 of record OX326961.1, on the reverse strand, counting down.
TCTTGACCGAGATTCTTATCTGAGAAGTAGATGCAATTCTCCTTGCTTTTCGGGTATAAAGATGGATCCAAGAATTGGTTATTATAACCAATAAACAACATACGTCCATTTAGGCTTTCTATTTCTTCCCAAGTGTTGCAAATAGGTTCCTTTTGGTGGTGGATAACACCATCATTCGTCTCAAATTGTTCAGTGACATTACTGGGTTGAGTACCTACTAACTTGTAAACCTTAAAACGGTCGGTTCTATCACTCCAACCTATGTGAGGTTTGTATATTCTAACAACGAGCAATAGGCTTTCCGACGATTCTACAAGATATTTTTGGATTTTCCGATCGTAATCAAACTTTGCAACTATGGTTACCTTTATAACCGGACTCATTTCGATGGAATAAAGTGTGCCGTCATAGTTGATGGCATACAATACATCTTTATGAACTACTACATCATAAATGCTACGTATTGGAGGCTCGAGGTTTTTCCAACTTTTATCATTAATTTTACAAAATGATAGTGTTGAAGAACGTGAAACCACTGCAGTAATTAAGCAATTCTCTTTGTCGAGGACCGGATCAGAGGATATATGAACTTTCCTCACAAAATAAAATTGTTCCGTGAACCATTGGCATGGGTACAATGGTTTCCTAAAAGCCGATAAAGGCGGTAGAGATATTTGAACCCTAGTTAGAGGATTCAACAAATTCATTTGAAAATCTTCAATCCCGACCGTCACTAACCAGCCGTAGCCCGATCCTACTATCCATTTATCACATAACTCGGGTATATGAAGTCTCGTATAGATCTTTCTTTCGGTGATACTATACAAATAATGCATATTGTCATCTTTACCGTCGGAATGGAGAAGCATCGGAATGGGGTTATTCTTGGGCAACAAATGATATATTGGAAGATTGTACGGCAAATGATAGTTTATACCCTTAGCAATCATACGCCATGATTTACAAGCAGCAGTGAAACTTAAGTAATCTTGACACAGATTTATTTTGTTTATTATCTCATGTATGCTATCGTCAGGAAGGTCTAGCCAATTTGGCGAGGTGAATGTTTCCTGTAAAGGAAAATAAAAGAAATTTGTAACATTTTCTCAAAAAAAAAGTAAAAATTGAAAATAAGATGACCAACTTAAACTTAGTAACATCTAAAACTACAAATAAATGCGTTATGTTCAATTTTTGTACTCTCAACTTCTATCACCTGCATATTGCTAATTTGTTTGATAGGAGTATACTCATATATTCCACAATCACCGTCAATTTGATGACTATTTTTATACTCATATAGTCCTGAAATATCAATACGATGTAAGCATAATTAATGTATATCATTATTTCAAGAAAATTTAAGTATGTAACTACTTATGTTAAGCATATATATATAGGGTAATTATACCCTACCCCCATTTCTCCCACCCATCCTTTATATCATTAATTAATGATTAATAAATAATTAATTAGTATCATCATTAACAAAAATACATTCGATTAACAATTAATTAATCCAGATTAACCATTAATAAATTGTTACACATTATTTAATATTAAAAATACATTCGATTAACAATTAATTCGGTTAATTAATCTAATAATTAATGGTTAATTAGTATATATAGGGCGGGTGGGGGAAATGGTGTGTGTGGGGTTACAGTATATGCCCTCGTATATATATGCAGATGGTTTTGTTTAGATTTTATTTTCAGTCTGTAGAACCGTAATTTTATCAGTACAATGTAATCCCCAACTTTGCTCCCTGCTCGATTTACAGAACACAATCTCCTTCCTTCCTAAATAGCCCCCTCTCTCTCTCTCTCTCTCTCTCTCTCTCTCTCTCTCTCATTGCGAGATCTCTTCATCCTCTCCTTCAAAGAATAAATCTCAAAATGGAACCTACCCGTCTTATCGTCAGAAATCCCCTATTGATACAACCCTATCATATAATTTTTATAATGGATCTTTTTCCAAGAGGAAGTATGCCATGACCTTTTTTATGAAAATGACATAACTGCCAAAATTAAAAGGCCAGGTGAATTGTTTTGGGACAGTTTGGGTACACCTGTATAGTCTCATCACGTAGAATGGACACAAGTTGTGTTATATATACTAGAAAATATGTCCGCGCTTTGCTGCGGATTTTTAATGTAATTGTTTGTATTAGATAAAAAATTATGTATTCACTTACTAATTGTTATTTGTTATGTTTACAGAAAATTAAATTTGTAATTTGATATAATATCAGCAAATAAATTAATGAATATCACAAAAAATATGAAAATTATTAAATACGTAAAGCATGATATAAATTAATGAAATCACAAAATAAATATGAAATCATATCAGAAAATTAATTAATGAATAGCCCAAAACAAATATGAAAAAATTATTCAATGCGTAAAGTATGATAGAAATTAATGAATATCAAATCACAAAATAAATATGAAATCATACAATAAATATGAAAACATGCTATAAATATTAATACAATTAAGGTAGAACATGATATAAAGATCATAAAATAAATTCTTAAAAGGTTAAATGGGAAAAACATGATATAAATTAATGGATACATGATATAAATTAATGGATATAATCAAATCATAAAATAAATATGGAAATTCTATAATGTGTGATAAAAAGTCAAAGAGATGAGGTAGCTCAATGTGGGATTTTTAATGTAGTTGTTTGTATTAGATAAAAAATTGTGGATTCACTTATTAATTGCTATTTGCTCTGTTTACAGAAAAAAATATCATAAAATCAATATGAAAATTATTAAATTTGTAATTAATATCATAAAATAAATTAACGAATATCACAAAAAAATGAAAATTATTAAATGCGTAAAGCATGATATAAATTAATGAAATCACAAAATAAATATGAAATCATATCATAAAATAAATTAATGAATATCACAAAACAAATATGAAAAAAATATTAAATGCGTAAAGCATGATATAAATTAACGAATATCAAATCACAAAATAAATATGGAATCATAAAATAAATATTAAAACATGATATAAATATTAATATATTTAAGGTAGAACAAGATATAAGGACATAAAATAAATTCTTAAATGGTAAAATGGGTAAAACATGATATAAATTAATGGATATATAATCAAATCATAAAATAAATATGGAAATTATATAATGTGTGATAGAAAGCCCAAGAGTTGAGGTGGCTCAATGTGGGATTTTTAATGTAATTATTTGTATTGGATAAAAAAATTGTGGATTCACTTATTAATTGTTATTTGTTATGTTTACAGAAAAAAATATCATAAAACCAATATGAAAATTATTAAATGTGTAATTTGATATAATATCATAAAATAAATTAACGAATATCACAAGAAATATGAAAATTATTAAATGTCTAAAGCATGATATAAATTAATGAAATCACAAAATAAATATGAAATCATATCACAAAATAAATTAATGAATATCACAAAACAAATATGAAAAAATATTAAATGCGTAAAGCATGATGTAAATTAACGAACATCAAATCACAAAATAAATATGAAATCATAAAATAAATATGAAAACATGATAAAAATATTAATATAATTAAGGTAGAACATGATATAAAGATCATAAAATAAATTATTAAATGGTTAAATGGGTAAAACACGATATAAATTAATGGATATAATCAAATCATAAAATGTAAAGCATGATATTATTAATGAATATAATATCACAAAATAAATATGAAATCATACAATAAATATGAAAACATCATATAAATATTAATATATTTAAGGTAGAACATGATATAAAGATCATAAAATAAATTCTTAAATGGTTAAATGGGTAAAACATGGTATAAATTAATGGGTATATAATCAAATCATAAAATAAATATGGAAATTATATAATGTGTGATAGAAAGTCAAAGAGATGAGGTGGCTCAATGTGGGATTTTTAATGTAATTGTTTGTATTAGATAAAAAAATTGTGGACTCACTATTAATTGTTATTTGTTATGTTTACAGAAAAATATCATAAAATCAATATGAAAATTATTAAATGTGTAATTTGATATAATATCATAAAATAAATTAATGAATATCACAAAAAATATGAAAATTATTAAATGCGTAAAACATGATATAAATTAATGAAATCACAAAATAAATATGAAATCATATCATAAAATAAATTAATGAATAGCACAAAACAAATATGAAAAAAATTATTAAATGCGTAAAGTATGATATAAATTAATGAATAGCAAATCTCAAAATAAATATGAAATCATATACTAAATATGAAAACATGATATAAATATTAATATAATTAAGGCAGAACATGATATAAATATCATAAAATAAATTATTAAATGGTTAAATGGGTAAAACATGATATAAAGTAATGGATACATGATATAAATATAAAATCATATAATAAATATGAAAACATGATATAAGTATTAATATTATTAAGGTAGAACATGATATAAAGATCATAAAATAAAATATTAAATGGGTAAATAAATGGGTAAAACATGATATAAATTAATGGGTACATGATATTAATTAACGGATATAATCAATTCATCAAATAAATATGGAAATTATATAAATATTAATATGTGTGATAGAAAGTCAAAGAGATGAGGTGGCTCAACGTGGGATTTTTAATGTAATTGTTTGTATTAGATAATAGATTGTGTATTCACTTATTAATTGTTATTTGTTATATTTACGGAAAAAACATCATCAAACCAATATGAAAATTATCAAATGTGTAATTTGATATAATATCATAAAATAAATTAATGAATATCACAAAAATATGAAAATTGTTAGATGCGTAGCATGATATAAATTAATGAAATCACAAAATAAATATGAAATCATATCATATAATAAATTAATGAATTCACAAAACTAATATGAAAAAAATATTAAATGCGTAAAGCACGATATAAATTAACAAATATCAAACCACAAAATAAATATGAAATCATAAAATTAATATGAAAATATGATATAAATATTAATATAATTAAGGTAGAACATGATATAAAGATCATAAAATAAATTATTAAATGGTTAAATCGGTAAAACAAGAAATAAATTAATGGATACATAATATAAATTAATGGATATAATCAAATCATAAAATGTAAAGCATGATATAAATTAATGAATATCAAATCACAAAATAAATATGAAATCATAAAACAAATATGAAAACATGATATAAATATTAATATAATTAATGTTGAACATGATATAAAGATCATAAAATAAATTATTAAATCGGTAAATCGGTAAAACATGAAATAAATTAATGGATATAATAAAATCATAAAATGTAAAGCATGACATAAATTAATGAATATCAAATCACAAAATAAATATGAAATCATAAAACAAATATGAAAACATGATATAAATATTAATATAATTAAGGTAGAACATGATATAAATATCACAAACTAAATTATTAAATGGTTAAATGGGCAAAACATGATATAAATTAATGGATACATGATATAAATTAATGGATATAATCAAATCATAAAATAAATATGAAAATTATATAAATATTATATGTGTGATAGAAAGTCAAAGATAAGGTGGCTCAATGTGAGAGCTCAAAAACATCAACTATTTAAAGGGAGAACAATACATGACCAATACTCTTGTTTACTAACGTGGTCCACAACGATAATTTTGGTAAATCTAAATATTCAAATCAAATTTCAACCGTATATATTTTATCTATATCATCTAGATATGACTAGAGTTGTCAAAATCTGACACGACCCGAAAAAATGACCCGACCTGTCCGAACCCGATCCGAACCGAAAATGTTGAAAAGTCAACGACACGAACCCGAAACCAAAATCGAAACCGAAACATAATGATCCGAATCCGAAATCGACTCGAAACTGAATGACCCAAACCCGAATGACTAGAATACCGAAACGACCCAAAATTGAACAACCCAAAAAAATTGAACAACCCAAAATCCGAACGATCCGCGATCCGAACGGCATGATGACTCGAATGACTCGCAACCCGAAACGACTCGAACCCGAACCTGATCCGACCCGCCTGATCATCATCTCTAAGTCTGTGTACTTCCTCTTGAAATATTGATGATAAAGAATTATATGATCTACTTCCTCTTGGAAAAATATTCAATAAAAAAAAGTATGATCGGGTTGCATCAATATTATTAGGGGATTTCTGGCGATAACAGGGGTGTGTTCCATTTTGAGATTTATTCTTTTAAGGAGAGGAGAAGAGATCTCGCAATGAGAGAGAGAGAGAGAGAGAGAGAGAGAGAGAGAGAGAGAGAGAGAGAGAGAGAGGGGGAGGGGAGATTGTGTTATCGGGTAGGGAGCAAAGTTTGGGGTAGCTTGTTTTCTTAATAATTTCATCCCTTAATCCAAATAAAATCTACCGTTCATTTACCGACTCAAAATAGATACTCAAAATAAGATCTCAACGGAATCGTCTATATGAGAGGGAGGCTAACCTACTTAATTAAGTATAAATAATTTTGTACTTAATGCTTTTACACCATTTGATTTGAATTGTGATTTGTGTTTTTCTTGATGATCATGAAATTTTGTGGACATCATTAAATGCACATAACTCAATGCAAATCGAATGGTGAAAAATTGTTAAGTACAAAATTTCGTGTATTTATATAAGTAAGTTAGCCTTCATATATATATGATCAATGACCAACACTCTTGTTCGGCCAACATCGGTCAACAACACTTATTTCACTAAATATAAATATTATAATCGAATATTAACCTTACATATATGATTTATATCATTTGAGAATGTTTTAGATTCAATTTCACGAAAACTAAAAATTTCTGTCATACTCATCATAATACTTAAAAAACTTTAACGGTCCAAAATATTTACAAAATAAATCATCATTAAATAAATTTTGAAATTAAAATTTTTTTTCTTCGGATTTAATTTAAATCATATATATAGGCTTAGGATGAATTTTTACTAGGTTTCGAGTTTCCTTCATGGAAATCTAAAAAATTACCGAAATAGACGGCTGTGAAAAGATGTTATTGATTTTGTTAGATAGTAAAATAAAAATTGTATCTACATCATATCTAGATGATATAGATCATATTTATACGGTTGAAATTCGATTCTAATATTTGAATTTTGAATAATAAGTGTCGTTGGCCGACGTTGGCCAAACAAAAGTGTTGGTCATTGATCATATATATATATATATATATATATATATATATATATATATATATATGGGCTAGGCTCAATGGCCAACACACTTGTGTGTCCATCGGAGTTAATTTCTTTAAATCTGAATATCAAAATAAAATTTCAACCATGTGGATATGATCAATATCATATAGATACATTGTAGAATAAATTTCGTCTGATTTTTATAATTTTGACTAATAAAAACGACAACACATTTTTACAACCGTCTATTTTCGTAAATTTTTCGATTTGCATGAAAGAAAACGCAAAACTTCGTAAAATTTCATCTTAATCCAATCTATATAATTTTAATTGAATCCATTGAAAAACAATTTGAATTTTGCAACTTATTTTATGATAAATCATGTCATAAATATTTTCGTCCGTCAATTCTTTTACGTATTATGATGAATATGATAGAAATTTTTATTTTTTATGAAATTAACTCTAGAACATTTGTAAGTGATAATGATAATATCCATACGGTTGAAATTTGATTTTGATATTTAAATTTAGAGAAATTAGCTCCGTTGGCCGTGTAGCCATACAAGAGCGTTGGCCATTGAGCCTAGCCATATATATATATATATATATATATATATATATATATATATATATATATATATGGCTAGGCTCAATGGCCAACACTCTTGTTTGGCCAACGTCGGCCAACACTACTTATTTCACTAAATCTAAATATTATAATCGAATTTTAACCGTATAGATATGTTTCATATCATTTATATATGATGTAGAATAAATTTTGTACAATTTTGATTTTTGTATCAAACAAAATCGATAAAATATTTTCACAACCGTCTATTTCGGTAAATTTATAGATTTTCATGAAGAGAAACTCGAAACCTAGTAAAAATTCAACCTTAGCCTATCTATATGATTTAAAATACATCCAAACCAAAAAAATTGAATATCAAAATTTATTTAATGATGATTCATGTTGTAACTATTTTCGACCGTTAATTTTTTTGAAGTGTTATGATAAGTATGATAGACATTTTTATTTTTCATTAAATTTAATCTACAATGTTCTCAAAAAATAATATAAATCATATCTATACGGTTAAAATTTAATTCTCATGTTTAGATTTAGTGAAATAAGTGGTGTTGGCCAACATTGGCCAAAGAAAAGTGCTGACCATTGATCATATCCCTATATATATATATATATATATATATATATATATATATACTCTAAGGAGAATCCAAAAAGAAATCCACGCGTGTAGAATATACTGATGAAACTAATAAAATATATTATTCAAATTAGCAAAATATACTGAAGAATCGAACATGTTAACATAGTTAAAATTTAGAATAAAATAATTCATTTTTAATAGTATATTTCGATAAATAAAAGAATATATTTTGTTAATTTCAATAGTATATTTTGATTTTTGGATTTTTTTTATGAATTTTTGTTAGCATAATATATATATATATATATATATATATATATATATATATATATATATATATATATATATATATATATATATATATATATATATATATATATTTGATCAACCGTCAATCATTGTTTGAGAGAGAGAGAGAGAGAGAGAGAGAGAGAGAGAGAGAGAGAGAGAGAGAGAGAGAGAGAGAAATACCTTTTGTGAAGCACTTCAAGAAAACCGGCAAAAGTTTTAGGAGTGCCATTTGAGCTAGAAAAAGAGCGAGAAAGAGATTCTTTGTTAACCACTTCAACAAACCCGTCAATAATTTCAGGTGTGCCATAAGAGCTAGAAAATAGAGAGAGCTTTAGAGAGATTTTAAGATCTTGTAATTGTTAAATGAACTCTTTCCTGATATTTATAATTATATTTATGGTTCAATAAACAATGATGAAACGACGTGCTGGATTACCTTGTTTTTATTTTACTTCAATTGGAAATTTTGTAACCTGTTTGTTAATATATATTTTTGTCACTGTTTGTTATCAGGGACAATTTCTTTTATGTCTTTTTAAAAATTCAAAATAACAAATTTATTCTTCTAAAATGAATAATTACGTATTTATCCTTTCTAAACTTAACTTATTTCAATTTTGTCAAAACTTAACAGACAAGTTAAAATTAACAGAAATCTAATTCATTGACTAATTTACCCCTAACCCAAATCCATTAAAAATCTAACCCAAACCCGTTAAGTAGCCCCAAACCCTTTAAAAACACCCGAACCTAACCCAACCCAAGAACACCCTAGACATATCCTCCTCTTGCCAAACCCGTGAACAACAATGGCATTCTTGGCAACGCACTTGAGCTATTTTGGCGACGCGACACGACGTTGGAGACTGGAGCATTTTTTGCGACGTGACGTTCGCGAAGCTCATCAGGAATTCACGGCTGAAGCTGGTGAAGCTCTGACTGTTGAAGCTGGGTTGGAATTGATGTGCCAGATTTGGTGTTTGGAACTATTTTTTATCAGGAATTCATCAAAGTTAGTCTAATTCCATTAAAAAACTTACCTTTCTTTAATATGAATTTTGTCAATAAGATTAGGCACCACTCATCATTAACCCCGCGCCCACCCCCGCATGCTGACGTGGGAGGGGCGTTCTTGCCACGTCAGCTGAAGAAATAGCTCAAAACATTACTCGTGGATGTCTCGTTAGTCTGTTAAAGAATTAATTGTTTGATAGAAATGTGAATATACAGTTTGTGTTTGTCGAGGACATGGACTTGAAAAAGAAACTACTCGAGGAGATTGAAGAGCTTCCAGGGATATATGGTGGAAAATTGTCCCTCATTCTCACAGATAAGAGCTAACTCTAATTGAAAGTAATATCTTCATATTGATACGAAAGATAAACATGGAGCCAGACACTAAAGAGAAGCATTTGTATTGTTTTCTTGTGTAGGCATTGGATACGTCATATTTATATTGAAAATCTTTGCATTAATAAAGTACTTGAAATTGGACTAATCGTGGGATTGAAATAACATAATTTTTCTTTTTTTCCATCATATGTTGTATAATTTCATTTGAAATGCTAATGATTAACTTCTGATCATACAAACGTAGAACAAAAAGTTATAACAGTAACCACAAAATAACTATCTAATCAAAAGAAAAATAATTAGATTTGATTAAATTTTCTAAAATAAAATAAACTCAGAACATAAATAGCTCCGTGTAAATAGGGCAACTCTTGTGTCCCGAACACTTGTTCATTTTCATAATGTACTATGCTATCCGCAACGACCTACAATGAGAAAATAAAACGAACTCGGTACTAATTCATGAGAGTTAGAAATGAAGAAATTGTAAAATATAACTTTTGACTTGTTTCACGTTAAAGTTATTCTTCATCTTCTTCCTACGAATCTTGTCGACAATACCGTCTAGTCTTTTCGTTGGCGGTTTAAATAAACAAATATCTTATCAAATCAATCAACACAATACAACTGCATTTTGTAATTCAATTATAAACTTTTTAGATAAATAAGAAGAATATTTGTGTACTACAACGGACAAGCAACATAACAGTGAAGGAGAAGGCTTGAGGGGGTGAGGCGACGGATAAGCGGTGAAGTAAGAAGCCAAGACAAACAATAAATCTGTATTATAAAATTCAATTATGAACTTTTTAAATGACAAATAAAAAAAACAGAGTATCTATTTACATGTTTGTGCAGCGAACAAACTTATTGAAACATCGAAGAAGATGCTTCTTGGGGTGAGGCGACAGTGAGGAGCAGGCGGCGGCCAAGAGAGAAAGAAGAGAGAAAGCATAGGGAGACGAAGATCAAGGCCGTCAGAAGAGAGGGAGAGAGGTAGGGAGATCGGCAAGGAAAGAAATAAGTTATTTCAAAATTGTTTCCATACGGGTCAAATTTTTCTTATTGGATCGGGAAATTTTTCGAAATTGATTTGAATCTCAAACTCAAATTGATTTCAGGCTCAAACTAACACAAATTTTCAGAGAGAGGAGAACAAACTAACACAAATTTTCAGCAATTATCAATGGAAAGATGAGAATCGGGATTTTACCTTCAATTTTTGAAATCAGAAACTGAATCGCTTCCGAATTTGACGGAATTCCCTGCTAAAATTGGTGTAATCACTGGAAACTCTTGTAAATTGCTGCGTCTGCCCCATGTAAATCCCTGAAATACTCAGAAACACCTGCAAAATCTGCGAAAATGCATAAACTTCTTCTCTTCTTCTTTGGTAGGGGGCGAGAAATCAAGTTTCGAGGAGAGAAACCGCTACTGCTAGCTCTGCGTCTGCCTCTAATCATTGCGCGTCGTGCAGTCGTCCTTCACCCGTCGTATGGCGTCGCGTCGCTAGGTACGGCAGAGTGCAGAAGCCAACCTAATCTAACCTACGAGGAGTAACGAGTGTGTGAGAGAGAGGGGTATGTATCAACAGGTCGGGCGCGTGAGTGATGAATAACGGGTCTGGTTAAGTTTGGGTTGTGGGTTTGATTTAATGGTATTATATGTAGTATGTTAAATAAAAAAATTTGGAGGCCTTTTCGTTTTTGGAGGCCTGTGGCCTGGGCCAACTGGGCCAAAGCCCAGGCCCGGCCCTGTAAACGGATAATGTTTTGAGCTATTTCTTCATCTGACGTGGCAAGAGCACCGCTGCCACGACAGCGTGCGGGGTGGGTGCGGGGTTAATGATGAGTTGTGCCTAATCTTACTAACAAAATTTATATTAAAGAAAGGTAAGTTTTTTAATGGAATTAGACTAACTTTCATGAATTCCCGATAAAAAATAGTTTCAAACACCAAATCTGGCGCATCAATTCCATCCCAGCTTCAACAGTCAGAGCTTTACCAGCTTCAGCCGTGAATTCCTGATGAGCTTCGCGAACGTCGCGTCGCAAATAATAGTCCAGTCTCCAATGTCGTGTCGCGTCGCCAAAATAGCTCAAGTGCGTTGCCAAGAACGCCATTGTTGTTCACGGGTTTGGCAAGTGGAAGATATGTCTAGGGTGTTCTTGGGTTGGGTTGGGTTGGGTTAGGTTCGGGTGTTTTTAATGTGTTTGGGTTAGATTTTTAATGGATTTGGGTTAGGGGTAAATTAGTCAATGAATTAGTTTTCTGTTAATTTTAACTTGTGTGTTAAGTTTTGACAAAATTGAAATAAGTTAAGTTTAGAAAGGATAAATACGTAATTATTCGTTTTAGAGGAATAAATTTGTTATTTTGAATTTTTAGAAGGACATAAAATAAATTGTCCCTAATAACAAACAGTGACATAAATATATTTGGTTGCTAACAATTTCGTAACTCAAAACTACTTTTTGTAGTAGTGATAGCTTTGGTTATATTTTTCTGGACCAAAATAATTTGCTCTATATTTGGTTGCCAAAAAATTTCGTAACAAACTAATGTTTGTAGTAGTGATAAGATTTATTTATATTTTTATGGACCAAAATAATTTGGCTGATATTCTGGTCTAAGAAGTGTCTAGTTGGTAAGAATCAGGCATACATTTGAAAATTGAAAATAATCTTTAATCTTTAATACTACTAAATATAGTTTGATTAAATGGTAAATAGTCATAATCATGAACAATCATGAAAAAGATCTTTTCCTGAAAACATCATAAACAAGATGTGGTTCCAAAATTTCAAATTTAAGTAAAATAAAAACAAGGTAATCCTGCACGTCGTTTCATCATTGTTTATCGCACCGTAACTATAATTATAAATATCAGGAAAGAGTTCATTTAACAATTACAAGATCTTAAAATCTCTCTAAAGCTCTCTCTATTTTCTAGCTCTTATGGCACACCTGAAATTATTGACGGTTTTGTTGAAGTGGTTAACAAAGAATCTCTTTCTCGCTCTTTTTCTAGCTCTAATGGCACCCCTAAATTTTTTGACGGTTTTGTTGAAGTGCTTAACAAAAGGTCTCTTTTCTCTCTCTCTCTCTCTCTCTCTCTCAAATTATGATTGACGGTTGATCGGGCGTCGACTGACAGTTGACCAAATATATATATATATATATATATATATATATATATATATATATATATATATATATATATATATATATATATATATATATATATTTGGCCAACGTCGGCCAACGTCGGCCAACGACACTTATTATTCTAAATCTAAATATTATAATCGAATTTCAACCATATAGATATGATCTATATAATATAGATATGATGTAGAACAAATTTTGTACAATTTTTATTTTACTATCTAACAAAAGCAATAACATATTTTCACAACCGTCCATTTCGGTAATTTCTTAGATTTTCATGAAGGAAACTCGAAACCTAGTAAAAATTCATCATAAGCCTATCTATATGATTTAAATTAAATCCGAAGAAAAAAAATTCTAATTTCAAAATTTATTTAATGATGATTTATGTTGTAAATATTTTCGATCGTTAAATTTTTTTTAAGTATTATGATGAGTATGATAGAAATTTTTGTATTTCGTGAAATTGAATCTACAATATTCTAGAATGATGTAAAAAAATATATGTAAGGTTAAAATTTGATTATAATGTTTAGATTTAATGAAATAAGTGTTGTTGGCCGAACAAGAGTGTTGGTCATTGATTATATATATATGACGGCTAACTTACTTATATAAATACATGAAATTTTGTACTTAACATTTTTTCACCACTGGATTTGAATTGAGATGTTTGCATTTAATAATGTATACAAAATTTTATGATCATAAAAAAACATAAATCACAATTCAAATCAAATGGTGTAAAAGTATTAAGTACGAAATCATTTGTACTTAATTAAGTAGGTTAGCCTCTCTCTCATGTATACGATTCCGTTGACATCTTATTTTGAGTATCTATTTTGTGTCTGTATATGAACGGTAGATTTTATCTAGAGGTGTCAAATCGGGTGGGTCGGGTCATAATCGGATGGATATTTTCTGGTTCTGGTCATTTTTATGTCCGGGTTATTTTCGGGTGAAGTTAACTCGGATCGGGTCGGGTTGTGTTCGGATTTTATTTTGGTCGGGTTCTTTTCGGATTATATTATGTGTTCGGGTCAGATTCTTCGGGTTCAGATTATGTCGGGTTTGAATTGATTTAGTTTTGGACATAAATACTAACTAAAATTCCAATCTATAAGATTTGAATCAACCAGTAAATTCAGGTTATATTCAGGTCTCGGGTTACTCGGTTTCGGATCGGGTCGAGTTCGGGTATCATATAACACATCTACTTTCGGGTTCGAATTATTTAGTCCAGGGTCGGTCCGAGTCGGGTTATTTGATTTTCGTAAATTCTGTCTAGTCAGGTTGGGTCGAACTTCATGTTACTCGGATCGATTTTTCGTGTTCGGGTCAACTCTGCTAGCTCTAATTTTATCTGGATTAAGGGATGAAATTTATTAAGAAAACAAGCTGCCCCAAACTTTGCTCCCTACCCGATTTACAGAACGCAATCTCCCTCCTACCTAAATTGCCTCTCTCTCTCTCTCTCTCTCTCTCTCTCTCTCTCTCTCTCTCTCTCTCTCTCTCTCTCTCTCTCTCTCTCTCTCTCTCTCTCTCTCTCCCCCCCATTGCTAGATCTCTTCATCCTCTCCTTAAAAGAATAAATCTCAAAATGGAACACACCCTTGTTATTGCCAGAAATCACCTAATTATATTGATGCAACCCGATCATACATTTTTTTATACTCAAATCAGGAGGATCGGGTCGGGTCAGGTTCGGATTCGAGTCGTTTCGGGTTGCGGGTCATTCGAGTCATCGGACCGTTCGGGTTTCTAGTCGTTCAATTTTGTGTCGTCTCGGTTTTCTAGTCATTCTTGTTCGGGTCAATCAGTTTCGAGTCGATTTCGGATTCGGATCACTCGGTTTCGGTTTCGGTTTTGGTTTTCGGGTTCGGGTTCGGGTTCGGGTCCGTGTCGTTGACTTTTCAACATTTTCGGTTTGGATATGCTTCGGGCAGGTCGGGTCATTTTTTTGGGTCGGATCAGATTTTGCCAACTCTAGTCATATCTAGATGATCTATCACACATATTAATATTTATATAATTTTCATATTTATTTTATGATTTGATTATATACATTAATTTATATCATGTTTTACTCATTTAACCATATAATAATTTACTTTATGATCTTTATATCATATTCTACCTTAATTATATTAATATTTATATCATGTTTTCATATTCATTATTTTTTTCTGTAAACATAACAAATAACAATTAATAAGTGAATCCACAATTTTTTTATCCAATACAAATAATTACATTAAAAATCCCACATTGAGCCACCTCAACTCTTGGGCTTTCTATCACACATTATATAATTTCCATATTTATTTTATGATTTGATTATATATCCATTAATTTATATCATGTTTTACCCATTTTACCATTTAATAATTTATTTTATGTCCTTATATCTTGTTCTACCTTAAATATATTAATATTTATATCATGTTTTAATATTTATTTTATGATTCCATATTTATTTTGTGATTTGATATTCGTTAATTTATATCATGCTTTACGCATTTAATATTTTTTTCATATTTGTTTTGTGATATTCATTAATTTATTTTATGATACGATTTCATATTTATTTTGTGATTTCATTAATTTATATCATGCTTTACGCATTTAATAATTTTCATTTTTTTGTGATATTTGTTAATTTATTTTATGATATTAATTACAAATTTAATAATTTTCATATTGATTTTATGATATTTTTTCTGTAAACAGAGCAAATAACAATTAATAAGTGAATCCACAATTTTTTATCTAATACAAACAACTACATTAAAAATCCCACATTGAGCTACCTCATCTCTTTGACTTTTTATCACACATTATAGAATTTCCATATTTATTTTATGATTTGATTATATCCATTAATTTATATCATGTATCCATTAATTTATATCATGTTTTACTCATTTAACCATTTAATAATTTATTTTATGATCTTTATATCATGTTCTACCTCAATTATATTAATATTTATATCATGTTTTCATATTTATTTTATGATTTCATGTTTATTTTGTGATTTGATATTCGTTAATTTATATCATGCTTTACGCATTTAATATTATTTTCATATTTGTTTTGTGATATTCATTAATTTATTTTATGATATGATTTCATATTTATTTTATGATTTCATTAATTTATATCATGCTTTACGCATTTAATATTTTTCATATTTTCTTTGTGATTCATTAACTTATGTTATGATATTATATCAAATTACACATTTAATAATTTTCATATTGGTTTGATAATATTTTTTTATATACATAACAAATAACAATTAATAAGTAAATCCACAAATTTTTATCTAATACAAACAATTACATTAAAAATCCCACGTTGAGCCACCTCATCTCATTGACTTTCTATCACACATTATATAATTTCCATATTTATTTTATGATTTGATTAATATCCATTAATTTATTTCATGCTCTACTCATTTAACTATTTAAGAATTTATTTTATGATCTTTATATCATGTTCTACCTTAAATATATTAATATTTATATCATGTTTTCATATTTATTGTATGATTTCATATTTGTTTTTTTGATTTGATATTCATTAGTTTATATCATGCTTTACATTTTATAATTTGATTATATCAATTAATTTATATCATGTATCCATTAATTTATATCATGTTTTATCCATTTAACCATTTAATAATTTATTTTATGATCTTTATATCATGTTCTACATTAATTATATTAATATTTATATCATGTTTTCATATTTATTTTATGATTTCATATTTATTTTTTGATTTGATATTCGTTAATTTATATCATACTTTACGCATGTATAATTTTTTTCATATTTTTTATGATATTCATTAATTTATTTTATGATATGATTTCATATTTATTTTTGATTTCATTAATTTATGTCATGCTTTACGCATTTAATAATTTTCATATTTTTTGTGATATTCATTAATTTATTTTATGATATTATATTATATCAAATTACAAATTTAATAATTTTCATATTGATTTTATTATATTTTTTGTGTAAACATAACAAATAACAATTAATACGTGAATCCACATTTTTTTATCTAATACAAACAATTACATTAAAAATCCCAAATTGAGTCACCTCATCTCTTTGACTTTCTATCACACATTATGTAATTTCCATATTTATTTTATGATTTGATTATATATCCATTAATTTATATCATGTTTTACCCATTTAACCATTTAAGAATTTATTTTATGATCTTTATATCATGTTCTACCTTAAATATATTAATATTTATATCATGTTTTCATATTTATTGTACGATTTCATATTTATTTTGTGGTATGATATTCATTAATTTATATCATGCTTTACATTTTTTTATTTGATTATATCCATTAATTTATATCATGTATCAATTAATTTATATCGTGTTTTACCCATTTAACCATTTAATAATTTACTTTATGATCTTTATATCACGTTCTACCTTAATTTTATTAATATTTTTATCATGTTTTCATATTTATTTTATGATTTCATATTTATTTTGTAATTTGATATTCGTTAATTTAAATCATGCTTTACGCATTTAATATTACTTTTCATATTTGTTTTTTGATATTCATTAATTTATTTTGTGATTTGATTTCATATTTATTTTGTGATTTCATTAATTTATATCATGCTTTACACATTTAATAATTTTCATTTTTTGTGATGTTCGTTAATTTATTTTATGATATTATATCAAATTACACATTTAATAATTTTCATATTTGTTTTATGATATTTTTTCTGTAAACATAACAAATAACAATTAATAAGTGAATCCACAATTTATTTATCCAATACAAACAATTACATTAAAAATTGCATATTGAGCCAGCTCATCTCTTTGACTTTCCATCACACATTATATAATTTCCATATTGATTTTATGATTTGATTATATATCCATAAATTTATATCATGTTTTACCCATTTAACCATTTAAGAATTTGTTTTATGATCTTTATATCATGTTCTACCTAAAATATATTAATATTTATATCATGTTTTCATACTTATTTTTTGATTTGATATTCGTTAATTTATATCATGCTTTACGCATTTGATATTTTTTTTCATATTTGTTTTGTGATATTCATTAATTTATTTTATGATATGATTTCATATTTATTTGGTGATCTCATTAATTTATATCATTCTTTACGCATTTAATAATTTTCATTTTTTGTGATATTCGTTAATTTATTTTATGATATTATATCAAATTAAACATTTAATAATATTCATATTGGTTTTATGATATTTTTTGCTGTAAACAGAACAAATAACAATTAATAAGTTAATCCACAAATTTTTATCTAATACAAACAATTACATTAAAAATCCCACATTGAGCCACCTCATCTTTTTGACTTTCTATCACACATTATATAATTTCCATATTTATTTTATGAATTGATTATATATCCATTAATTTATATCATGTTTTACCCATTTAACCATTTAAGAATTTATTTTATGACCTTTATATCACGTTCTACCTTAAATATATTAATATTTATATCATGTTTTCATATTTATTATATGATTTCATATTAATTTTGTGATTTGAGATTCATTAATTTATATCATGCTTTACATTTTATGATTTGATTATATCCATTAATTTATATCATGTTTTACCCATTTACCCATTTAATAATTTATTTTATGATGTTTATATGATGTTCTACCTTAATTATATTAATATTGATATCATGTTTTCTTATTTATTTTATGATTTCATACTTATTTTATGATTTGATATTCGTTAATTTATATCATGCTTTACACATTTAATATTTTTTTCATACTTGTTTTGTGATATTCATTAATTAATTTTATGATATGATTTCATATTTATTTTGTGATTTCATTAATTTATATCATGCTTTACGCATTTAATAATTTTCATATTTTTTTGTGATATTCATTAATTTATTTTATGATATTATATCAAATTACACATTTAATAATTTTCATATGAGTTTTATGATATTTTTTCTGTAAACATAACAAATAACAATTAATAAGTGAATCAACAATTTGTTATCTAATACAAACAATTACATTAAAAATCCTACATAGAGCCACCTCATCTCTTTGACTTTCTAGCACACATTATATAATTTCCATATTTATTTTATGATTTGATTATATATCCATTAATTTATATCATGTTTTACCCATTTAACCATTTATGAATTTATTTTATGATCATTATATCATGTTCTACCTTAAATATAGTAATATTTATATCATGTTTTCATATTTATTGTATGATTTCTTATATATTTATTGATTTGATATTCATTAATTTATATCATGCTTTACATTTTATGATTTGATTATATCCATTAATTTATATCATGCATCCGTTAATTTATATCATGTTTTACTCATTTAACCATTTAATAATTTACTTTATGATCTTTATATCATGTTCTACCTTAATTATATTAATATTTATATCATGTTTTCATATTTATTTTATGATTTCATATTTATTTTTTGATTTGATATTCGTTAATTTATATCATGCTTTACGCATT
This sequence comes from Luzula sylvatica, assembly GCA_946800325.1. Lineage (NCBI taxonomy): Eukaryota > Viridiplantae > Streptophyta > Magnoliopsida > Poales > Juncaceae > Luzula > Luzula sylvatica. The sequence continues at coordinate 54,313,559 of OX326961.1, read as the reverse complement.
TAATATTTTTTTCATATTTGTTTTGTGATATTCATTAATTTTTTTATGATATGATTTCATATTTATTTTGTGATTTCATTAATTTATATCATGCTATACGCATTTGATAATTTTCAATTTTTTTTTTGTGATATTCGTTAATTTATTTTATGATATTATATGTAATTACACATTTAATAATTTTCATATGGGTTTTATGATATTTTTCTGCAAACATAACAAATTACAATTAATAAGTAAATCCACAATTTTTTTATCTAATACAAACAATTACATTAAAAATCCCACATTGAGCCACCTCATCTCTTTGACTTTCTTTCACACATTATATAATTTCCATATTTATTTTATTATTTGATTATATATCCATTAATTTATATCATGTTTTACCCATTTAACCATTTAAGAATTTATTTTATGATCTTTATATCATGTTTTATCTTAAATATATTAATATTTATATCATGTTTTCATATTTATTTTATGATTTCATATTTATTTTGTAATTTGATATTAGTTAATTTATATCATGCTTTACGCATTTAATATTTTTTTCATATTTGTTTTCTGATATTCATTAATTTATTTTATGATATGATTTCATATTAATTTATTTTGTGATTTCATTAATTTATATCATGCTTTACACATTTAATAATTTTCATATTTTTTTGTGATATTCATTAATTTATTTTATGATATTATATCAAATTACACATTTTATAATATTCATATTGGTTTTTTGATATTTTTCTCTAAACATAACAAATAACATTTAATAAGTGAATCCATAATTTTTTATCTAATACAAACAATTACATTAAAAATCTCATATTGAGCCACCTCATCTCTTTGACTTTCTATCACACATTATATAATTTCCATATTTACTTTATGATTAGATTATATATCCATTGATTTATATCATTTTTTACCCATTTAACCATTTAAGAATTTATTTTATGATCTTTATATCATGTTCTACCTTAAATATATTAATATTTATATCATGGTTTCATATTTATTGTATGATTTCATATTTATTTTGTGATTTGATATTCATTCATTTATATCATGCTTTACATTTTAAGATTTAATTATATCTATTAATTTATATCATGTTTTACCCATTTAACCATTTAATAATTTATTTTATGATCCTTATATCATGTTCTACCTTAATTATATTAATATTTATATCATGTTGTCATATTTATTTTATGATTTCATATTTATTTTGTGATTTGATATTCGTTAATTTATATCATGCTTTACGCATTTAATATTTTTTTTCATATTTGTTTTGTGATATTCATTAATTTATTTTATGATATGATTTCATATTTATTTTGTGATTTCATTAATTTATATCATGCTTTATGCATTTAATAATTTTCATATTTTTGGTGATATTCATTAATTTATTTTATGATATTATATCAAATTACACATTTAATAATTTTCATATTGGTTTTATGATATTTTTTCTGTAAACATAACAAATAACAATTAATAAGTGAATCCACAATTTATTTATCCAATACAAACAATTGCATTAAAAATCGCATATTGAGCCAGCTCATCTCTTTGACATTCCATCACACATTATATAATTTCCATATTGATTTTATGATTTGATTATATATCCATTAATTTATATCTTGTTTTACCCATTTAACCATTTAAGAATTTATTTTATGATCTTTATATCATGTTCTACCTTAAATATATTAATAATGATATCATGTTATCATATTTATTTTATGATTTCATATTTATTTTGTGATTTGATATTCGTTAATTTATATCATGCTTTACGCATTTAATATTTTTTTTCATATTTGTTTTGTGATATTCTTTAATTTATTTTATGATATGATTTCATATTTATTTTGTGGTTTCATTAATTTATATCATACTTTACACATTTAATAATTTTCATATTTTTTGTGATATTCATTAATTTATGTTATGATATAATACTAAATTACACATTTTATAATTTTCATATTGGTTTTACGATATTTTTTTTCTGTAACCATAACAAATAACAATTAATAAGTGAATCCACAATTTTTTTTATCTAATGCAAGAAATTACGTTAAAAATCCTACATTGAGCCACCTCATCTCTTTGACTTTCTATCACACATTATATAATTTTCATATTTATTTTATGATTTGATTATATATCCATTAATTTATATCACGTTTTATCCATTTAACATTTAAGAATTTATATTATGATCTTTATATCATGTTCTACCTTAAATATATTAATATTTATATCATGTTTTCATATTTATTTTATGATTTCATATTTATTTTGTCATGTGATATTCGTTAATTTATATCATGCTTTACGCATTTAATATTTTCTTTCATATTTTTTGTGTGATATTCATTAATTTATTTTATGATATGATTTCATATTTATTTTGTGATTTCATTAATTTATATCATGCTTTACGCATTTAATAATTTTCATATTTTTTTGTGATATTCATTAATTTATTTTATGATATTATATCAAATTATAAATTTAATAATTTTCATATTGATTTTATGATATTTTTTATGTAAACATAACAAATAACAATTAATGACGGTTTTATGATATTTTTTGTGATGGAGTAAGAGTTTTTCTTCTCTAACTAATGACGGCTTCTCGACGACTGGCTCTTAGGCACCTTAATTAGATTAATTTCGTTTGTAATGTAATCCTATTATGGTGTTGTAGAACTCTTTATTTTTTCTATTCTTTATATATACGAGCTCGGCAATTTGCCGACCCCTTAAAAAAAACAAATAACAATTAATAAGTGAATACCAGTGTCCATTCTACGTGATGAGACTATACAGATGTACCCAAACAGTCCCAAAACAAGTCACCGGGCCTTTCTATTTTGACAGTTATGTCATTTTTATAAAAAAGGTCAAGGCAGTGTACTTCCTCTTGAAATTTTGACAATTATACGATCTACTTCCTCTTGAAATTTTGACAATTATTCGATCTACTTCCTCTAGGAAAAAGATCGATTATAAAAAATTATATGATAGGGGATTTCGGACGATAAGAGGTGTGGGTTCCACTTTGAGATTTATTCTTTTAAGAGAGGATGAAGAGATCTCGCAATGAGAGAGAGAGAGAGAGAGAGAGAGAGAGAGAGAGAGAGGGCAATTTAGGAAGGAAAGAGATTGTGTTCTGTAAATCGAGCAGGGTGCAAAGTTGGGGCTTACATTGTATTGATAAAATAGATATTAGGTACTTTCTCCGAAGCAAAAACGACAAAATCACGAGGTCATATATGGTGTCTCTCCATTTCCTCTTACTCATGATGATTTTGAATTATCATGATGTCACATTAATGGAGCTTCCTTTTTATCTCTCAAAATGCTCCCACTCAATTAATAATGTTTTAAATTAATTTTTAATTAAAATAATTAATTATGGGGTTCTTGTATTAACTGTTAATTACATCATAATTAACTATTAATTCAAAACATAATTAATTGAGTTGAAAAATTTAGGTACAAATTGGAGATGAAAATAATTAACTGTTAATTACATCTTTAATGTGACCTCAGTGGGGGAAATTTGGGTGGCATGGTATAATTTTCCTAAAATCACAGTTCTACAGACTCAAAATAGATACTCAAAATAAGATCTAAACAAAACCATCCCCATATATATATGAGGGCATATATTCTACCTCCCATTTTCTCCACCCACCCTCTATATATTAATTAACCATTAATTAATGGGTTAATTAACCGAATTAATAGTTAATCGAATGTATTTTTAATATTAAATAATGTATAACAGTTAATTAATGGTTAATCCGAATTAATTAGTTGTTAATCGAATGTACTTTTGTTAATGATGATGCTAATTAATCCTCCATTAATGAATACCAAATCACAAAATAAATTACCCTATATATCACTAATTTCTATATAGAGGGTGGGTGGGAGAAATGGGGGGTATGGTATAATTACCCTATATATGCTTAACATAAGTAGTTTACATACTTTAATTTTCTTGAAATAATTATACACATTAATTATGCTTACATCGTATTGATATTTCAGGACTATATGAGTATAAAAATAGTCATCAAATTGACGGTGATTGTGGAATATATGAGTATACTCCTATCAAACAAATTAGCAATATGCAGGTGATAGAAGTTGAGAGTACAAAAATTGAACATAACACATTTATATGTAGTTTTAGATGTTACTAAGTTTAAGTTGATCATCTTATTTTCAATTTTAACTTTTTTTTTTAGAAAATGTTACAAATTTTTTTTATTTTCCTTTACAGGAAACTTTCACCCCGCCAAATTGGCTAGACCTTCCTGAAGATAGCATACATGAGATAATAAACAAAATAAATCTGTGTCAAGATTACTTAAGTTTCACTGCTGCTTGTAAATCATGGCGTATGATTGCTAAGGGTATAAACTATCATTTGCCGTACAATCTTCCAATATATCATTTGTTGCCCAAGAATAACCCCATTCCGATGCTTCTCCATTCCGACGGTAAAGGTGACAATATGCATTATTTGTACAGTATCACCGAACGAAAGATCTATACGGGACTTCATATACCCGAGTTATGTGATAAATGGATAGTAGGATCGGGCTACGGCTGGTTAGTGACCGTCGGGATTGAAGATTTTCAAATGAATTTATTGAATCCTCTAACTAGGGTTCAAATATCTCTACCGCCTTTATCGACTTTTAGGGAACCATTGTACCCATGCCAATGGTGCACACAACTGTTTTATTTTGTGAGGAAAGTTCATATATCCTCTGATCCGGTCCTCGACCAAGAGAATTGCTTAATTATTGCATTGGTTTCGCATTCATCAACACTATCATTTTGTAAAATTAATGATAAAAGTTGGAAAAACCTTGAATCTCCACTACGTAGCATTTATGATGTAGTAGTTCATAAAGATTTATTGTATGCCATCAATTATGATGGTACGCTTTATTCCATCGAAATGAGTCCAGTTACAAAGGTAACCATAGTTGCAAAGTTTGATTACGATCCGAAAATCCAAAAATATCTTGTCGAATCGTCGGAAAGCCTATTGATAGTTGTTAGAATATACAAACCTCACATAGGTTGGAGTGATAGAACGGACCGTTTTAAGGTTTACAAGTTAGTAGGTACTCAACCTAGTAATGTCACTGAACAATTTGAGACGAATGATGGTGTTATCCAACACCAAAAGGAACCTATTTGCAACACTTGGGAAGAAATAGAGAATCTAAATGGACACATGTTGTTTATTGGTTATAATAACAAATTCTTGGATCCATCTTTATACCCGAAAAGCAAGGAGAATTGCATCTACTTTTCAGATAAGAATCTCGAACAAGATTTATGCAGGGCACGTGGTTTACCAAGATATCCTCATGATATTGGCGTGTATGACATGAATTGTCAAAGCGTGGAACTATTTTCATGTATAAGAAGATCAAGATCTAAATTATCTTCAGTTTGGCTTTCTCCAAATCCGTGGTAGAATTAACTTAGCCCGTGATTCATGATTAGAATTATAGTTTTCATATTTATTGTTAGTTGATGATGTGTATGTAACAAACTATATGGCTATATAATAACATAAGTCATCTCTCTTGTACTTTTAATTTATCTTCCGTTCTATCAATTATATTAATCTCTTATTTTCTTCTCCATCTTAATATCATGTCTATCTTAATATCATGTATTTGTATATATTGTATATAGTGTATATACTTACAATAACTCTCTATATGTACTATACTATATTTACTATTATTATTATATTATATCTAGTATTGTCGGATAGGAATATGGATACGGATTTTTTTCGAATATTAAAACGGATACAAGTATATCATATATAATATATTTTTTTAGTTATATATATATACATAATTTACGACATCAACAATCTAAGTTATTGTATTTAAACTTAATTTTATGATTACGATTTTAAAACGTCCAGAAATCATTAATTATGTATATTTTTTCCAACTAATATGGAATTAGACACATACAAAATATATAATATCCCGATTTGAATCCGGATCCGGAAAAATACCCAGATCCAGATAATACCCGGATCCGGATCCAGACCTGACGTTAAAATCGAAAACCGGATCCGGATCCGATTGAAAGTACCCGGATCCGGATCAGGTCGTTTCGGGCAATATCTGCACCGTTTACATCCCTAGTTGCGGTATTGGTATATGAAGGAAATATAGTTTTGGATCAACGGTAAAATGGTACGCACAAGGATAAACGAACGCACGCATTCGTAGGCATTAAATAATGTGTTTATTAGATGCACATAAGTATATTGGATATACATAATTAAAATGATAAGAAACGATTTTTTTAAGAAAATCAGAAAATCAGTTTAAACAGTTCTAGTAAAACTGACATAATTTTCAGATAACGACTCCAATTTGAATGGTTCAAATTGGGTTGAATAGATAATAAGATTATCTTATATATATATATATATATATATATATATATATATATATATATATATATATATATATATATATATATAAACTTTCATGTAGAAATATATTTCATTTGAGCGATGTATCAATGTCGTTTTAATGGAATACCGAAAGGGTGCGACAGTTTGACGTACAGTTAGTAAAACTGTCATAACTTTCGCATCCGAACTCCAATTGGGCTGGGCCAACTTGTGTTGGAAATATAATAAGATTATCTACAACTGTCGTGAAGGTTTGAAGTCGGTTGGAACTATTTAACAATTTCGTTTTAACATAATACTGAAAGGGTGCATGCAGTTTTATGTTTAAAAAGTTGTATAATAGTTATACATACCTTTTGTCCATCATTATCCTATGTAATATATATATGATATTTCTCTCTCCTCCATTCAGTCAATTGAAGTCCAATCCAGATAATTCATTCTATCAAAGAGTTGAAAGAGTGCGATGAGAAAGAGAGAAAGAGAAAAAGTGTTTACTCAGATTAGAGAATCAAACGCGATCATGCAAGTTCGCCGGTGCATCGTCTAGGCAGGTGCATTCGCGATCGAGGTGCTACGACTCACGGTGGATACGAGTAGAGGAGTTTGCACTTTGTGACTCTTCATTTGTGATCAAACCGGAGAAGTAATGGAGCAAAAGGCTGTGGAAGTGTGTGGGCATGGGACGCACGATGACAACCGGAGACGTGTCAAGACGGTGGGAGACGTTTGGTATGGGACGCACGGACTAGTCACCAACGTGACACCGAAGAAGAGAATGATGCGAGCGATCAACCCGTCATGCGTGATCAATTTCACGCTGGTAATCGTTCATCCTACTTTGCATCGTACTCTCGAAGTCGAGGCGTGATCTCGGGTTTTGGGAACCGGACCGGGTCTTCATATCCGCTACACGGGTCCGGGGTCGGATCGATTCCCAACATTATGGAGTTGATCACTATATCAGTAAGAGGGTTCGCATAAAATTTCCTTTTATTTTTGTTGGTTGGTTCGACTTCTTCTTGAGTGGGTTTGAAAAACCCCTGAATTCCTGTTTTTGGATGGATATTGGGTTTGAAAACCCCTAGAATTGCCTCGGATTTTCTCTATACCCCTTGTTTTTCTTGTTTTCCTTCTCTACTTGATTTATGTTTTCTCTGTGGCTTAAGAAATTATCTATGATGAAATTCCCTTCAGAATAAAAAAACATATGTGGCTAGGAAAAATAGGGAAAATTCGGAGATCAAAGTGTTGCGGAAAAGAAAAAAAGAAAAATCTGGATCGACTTTACTCGGTTGAGTTTTATTAGCTCATGGTACCATATTATAATCAGAATATATAATACTAGATATAATATAAATCGTATCCGTATCCGTTTAATATCCTAACCGAATTCGGATCCTGGTTGTTCCATATCCGAATATTCATATCCGAAAAAATATGGATACGAATCTGGTATGACCACTATCCGAACCGTTTAATACCTCACCGCAACTCATTTTTCAAACCCAAATATCTATTCCGAAACAAGTCATATAGGGTTTTCAAACCCGATTTAAGTACTCAATTGATCCGTTTCAGGTTTTGTAATGTGTAATTTGTAGGTCTTGATTGGTAATGTTTAATTGATGTAAATTTGTTGTTAATTTGGATAAATTTTTTGATAATTTTGTCAGTTAATTGTATTGTTTAATTTTTTTTGTTAATTGCGATGTAATTTTATTGTTTTGATGCAATGTAATTATTGTTAATAATTTAGAGGGTGGAATTAACTTACATGTAAATGCCTGATATCGGTTTGAATCGATTAATGATTTGTGTATTGAATATATTGATTAATTTTTCAAATTTCCTAGTAAGTTAATAAGTATGTTTAGAGAATTGGTACGATTAGTTGTTAACTATAAGGTTCACTAATCGAGATGTGCCTGACAAAAATCAGACTGACTCGGACTCAGGTTCTGACTCGGACTCGAGTCAGGTTCAAGAATAAGAAGGTTCATGAATAAGAAGGTTCAAGAATGAAGAATAAGTGTCTCATGCATCTTAATTTAATCATGGTGTTACACCTAGGTGACCATTGAGAGTTCCTAAGTGCATTCATGTGTTTATGTTTTCTAGAGTCCATTTATTTTCTTTAATTATTGTTTAGTAAATAAAAAGTCAAGTGTTTAATATAAAAGGAGATGGCATGTCATTTATTTTCATCAATTTAGAAAAGAAATATAATTTCCTCTTCTCTCTTGTTATTCTCCTCTTCATTTTTTTTTCTCTAATTGAAGTTTCTCTTTTGCTTAAGTATCTCAATAAACCAAACTAGACCCGTACATGCGGAGTTGAATTTGGGACCGTTTGTCGTCAAGTGGTATCAGAGCAAGTTCGACAACTACCTTCACGTCTGCGTGAATTGTATCTCCACTACTTTCACCACCACCATGGCTGATCCAAATATTGTTGCGCTTATCGAACAAATGCAACAAAATCAAAATGCTTTACTCTAGCGTCTCTACCAAAATCAAAACCTCAACATTCAATTTATGACGACTATCATGGAGCATCTCAACCTTCGACAACAAGAAGAACATCCTCATCACAAAAATAATCCTTTCCGCAATGATCAACCTCCAAACCGTGACAGATGGGATAGCGGAATTCGGGTGGAGATTCCAGATTTTTCGGGTAGCCTAAAAACTGAAGAATTTCTCGATTGGACCAACACTGTGGAAGAAATTTTTGAGTTAAAGGAGATCCCTCCCGACAAACGAGTTCCTTTAGTTACCGTCCGTTTTAGGGAGCGAGCAGCGGCATGGTGGCAGAACTTCAAATATCGCAGTTACCTCCACAATCTCCCATCGCTCAATAATTGGTATAATTTGAAGCGTGAGATGAATCGCGAGATCTTACCACTCAATTACCGACAAACCATATTTCGACAATTCCAATCTCTCATGCAAGGACCAAGGAGTGTCGACGAATGTACACTCGAGTTCTATAAACTCGAGGCTCGCAATCAACTCAATGAGCTAGAGGACCAAAGGGTGACACGATTCCTTAACGGACTTCACACATCGATCCAAGATGCGTTGACGGTGCATACTTTCAGTAATGTGACGGAGGCGCAATCCAAGGCGAGGGCGGTAGAACAACAACAAGCGCATAATCAAAATTTTAACTCAAGAAACCTACCTCCTCAAGGTCGAGCCTTTAATGAGTCCACGTCAAAGATGAACCAAGATTTACCAAAACCAAATGCAAATATTTCTTCTTAGTCGCGAGCCCCTCCACTTTTGCCAACCCCAAACAACTTAATGCCACCGAATAATAGCTAATATCAAATGCCACTGATGTAGCAATTTCGGTCATTATGCGAATGAATGTCCTAAAATGGGGTCTCAATTCTTGACCAAGCTAGAATACGACGACGATGAAGAAGACAACTGGAACGGTTATGAAGATGATGGAGTTTACGAAGCTAATCCCGATGAAGTGTCCGATGAAAGTCTAGTTACGAGGCGAATTTGCTTAGCCCCACCGAGCAAAGACAATTGGAAGCGACACGCAATTTTCAAGACGTGGTGCACAATTGGCGAGAAGAAGTGCAATGTGATAATTGATTCTGGAAGTTGGGAGAATATCATATCCGAATAAGTTGTCAAGAAGCTCAATCTTGTGACAACCACACACCCACACCCTTACAAGCTAGGATGGGTTAACAAGGACGCTGAAATACAAGTCGAAAAGCGGTGCCAAGTCGAGTTTTCCATTGGGCCACACTACACCAATATTGTTCGCGCCGATGTCGTACCGATGGATGCTTCTCATCTGATACTAGGCCGGCTAATGGCAATATGATAACAATGCAATTTACGATGGAAGAGATCATACATACACAGTTCAAGCCGAAGGAAAAAGGGTATTAATAACCCCGATCCAAAAGGATTTTTCTAAGGAGAAGAAAGCAGGATTTTGTGTGCCTATGGAAGAATTCGAGCAAGTATTACAAGAAGAAGGAGTTTGTTTTGTTGTGGCCTCGACCACCTTTACCAAGAATGGGCAGAGCCCGAGCGGTCTCAACTTGGTCAAACCTATATTGGCTGCTGATAACACGTAAAATAGGTCGTTTAAAAGTGTAAATTCAATTTCACGAGTTAATCAAAACAATTTATAACAAATACTAAGTATAGTACTAAGTATAGGTTCGTTCCAAGGAAATTTTGCGTATAATCGAAATTGCAATTCAAGAATTAATTCTACTGTTCCAGAGACTATAATATTTTGTCACAATCAATGTTTACTCTTCACAAATCTCTGGTCAAAATCTCACTTTCACACACACAAGTTTCGAATTTATAAAGATGTTTGATCACAAGGGTATTTTAGGCATTAAATGTTTTTCACAAAATTATAGATCATAAATCAAGATCTAAAATTTGATACAAAGATTCACAATTTGATACTGAGAGAGAGGACAGAAGAATTTCACAGTTTCGATATTTCAGTAAAAAGTAATGATCTAATTACAAATAAGCCCCTGGTGAGATCACGAAAAGGTCCAGAAAGTTTTTATTGAGAATCAGTTTTCAAAAATTCATATCAAAACGAAATTTATCTCAAATAATTTGAATCAAAATTCTAAATCAAGCATGCGATAAGATCTAAAATCTCAAGTGAATTTTGGAATTTAAACAGATACAGAATTGATTCAACAAGCAGGGAAAAATTGTCCAGATCTAAAGTTTTTATCAATTTTACAGTTTAGTCCCTCACACAATGATTTTCTAAAATCCACAACAAATAGAAAATTTCATCCAATGAAATGATTCAAAATATGTATTAATCTACAGATCCAGATCTAAACAGTGATATTGAGAAAGAATTACTTTTGACTTTTTTTCTATTTTAAATCGAATTATCAAAACAGCACAGAAAATTGAGTATATCACAAAGAAAAAAATAGGAAAATTACGAAATAAAATCCACAAAAATTCTACAAATTGTATCTTATCATATATAACAGATCTACAATCAAAGTTTATTCAAATCTAATATTTCCCTAATTAAAATGCAAAAAATGTAAAAGAGAGTACCGAAAAAGATGAGAATTGAGTCCAAGAATGGATCTTGGAGAGGTCCTCGAGCCTTCACGCTTTGAGAGGAGGTGAGAGGACGAGGAGAACAACTTCCTTGAGCTTGAGAGAGGGAGGAAAAGATCCTCGGAGCGGCCTCGAAAACCGTGCGGAGACACGATCTTCTCGGCAAAATGGCTCGACGACGAGCGAGAGGAGCTTGAGAGCTTCTTAACAATGGAGGGGGAAGAGGCTAAGACCTTACCTTCCCCCTAGAATGGAGGGTTGACCAATGGGGACCAAGGGTGGAGAGAGAATGGTCTTGGATCTCTTTTATAGAAGGTGGAGATTGCTACAGGACAAGACCTGAGTTGCAACTTGTATGGGTAGGTAGAAAATGTTTCAATGAATCCAACGGTTCAAACCTCATCTAATTTGGACATCGGACGGCCGAGAAAACTCAAAAATACGATTGTAAACTTCTCCCACGGATCAAGATTAAATCCTCCGAAAATCCTCTGAAATTCCCAAAAATAGTTCTGTTCTTCTGCGGTTCAGAGAGATAATGGAGAGTACGGTTACAATTTACTATCACTAAATGGGACTGGAGGGTCTGGTTTCTTTTTGAAATGGAGAAAACACGCTGCTGCATGGCTCCAAAAGAAGGAGTTTGAACTGCCTGTCTCGATTCTCTGTGATATTTCTCGTGTGGCCGATCGTGTAATGGAACGGATAAAGAGAGAGTATGGTACTGTAGCGCACGTCACAAGATCGTGATTCCACAGAGAATCCGGGAAACAGTAATCGTCGACTGGTCTTTGGTTGATTTGCTGCGTCTATTCCCGTGCAGATTTACGTGTGTCAGATTTCATCATGAAATGAGTCATTTTTGACCCGGTTGAAGTAAAAGCTCGATTTCTCTCTCATCCTTCCGTCAAATATCTACATATTATATATCAAATCGACCGGCTCGACGAGAGGAATCCATCTACACCATTGGTTCTGCGATATTTTGCACTTTTCACCTGACATTAATACAAAAACACAATTTAAAGTATTTAATCTCAATATATTGGAATTATGAATATTTCTTATACTTTAATCATATTTATGTGTTTAAATTCTATATTTTATACTTGTAAAAAGTGATGAAAAATCTCCTTATCAGCTGCTATAAAAACGTGCTTAGTGACGAATTACCCGATGAACTTCCACCTCTTCGCGACATTCAACATCAAATTGATTTGGTGCCCGGATCGAGTCTCCCAAACAAGGCTCATTATCACATGTCTCCCCAACAACACGAGGAGTTAAGGCGACAGGTACAAAGTCTACTCGACAAGGGATTTGTGCGAGAAAGCATGTCCTTGTGCCGTGCCCGCATTGTTAGTGCCCAAGAAGGATGGAACTTTTCGCATGTGTGTTGATAGCCGAGCCATAAACCGAATAACGATCAAATATCGGTTCCCGATAACACGACTCGATGACATGCTCGACCAACTAAGCGGTGCGACAATCTTTTCTAAGGTGGACCTAAGGAGCGGATATCATCGAATATGTATCAAACCAGGCAATGAATGGAAGACAGCGTTCAAAACAAAGGAAGGACTTTTCGAATGGGTCGTGATGCCGTTCGGACTTTCGAATGCTCCGAGCACGTTTATGCGAGTTATGAACCAAGTTCTTCAATCGTTTCTCAATAAGTTTGTTGTCGTGTATTTCGACGATATTCTTATCTATAGTCGAAGTCAAATCGATCATGTGCGTCATTTACGAGAAGTCCTCGAGATTCGCGTTAATCAACTCTTTGCAAATTCAAATAAATGTTCGTGGATTACACCGACCCTTGTCTTTTTGGGCTTTGTAATATCGGCTCGCGGTATTAGCCCCGGCAAAGATAAAATTCACGCAATCCAAAGCTGGTCATGTTGGATAAAATTCAAATAAATTGTGAGGCCCGGTTCGACCCGATCCCGAGGACCACGTCAACGACTCGAAAGTACGAATCATGTAATGCAACTAAAACCTATGAAATTAACTCTTAATTCATAGAGAATCATACCACGTGAAATTGATCACGAAGAAGGGTTGATTCTTTCGTAGTTGCTGCTAGCTTGCTTCGACTCCGGCGACACGCACGTCCCACGCCCGATTTGTCGTATACATGATTTGTCGTATACAACCGGAATTTCTCCGGTTTGTCTCCGACCTTACTCGACCTTGCTCTCGATTGATCACACCAGAGAATCTCAGTTGAGATTCCTCTACTCGTATACACCTCGAGCTCGCGTCTTTTGGTTACGCGTGATTCCCATAAAATCACCGTAAACTTGCTCAAGATCCAATCTCAATTCTTATTCTAACTTGTCTCACAAGTTTCTCTCTTTAAGAATGGTGAACTAGAAAGCCAAAGAGAGAGAGAGACAGAGAGAGGATGCTCAGATCTTATAATCAAAGCCTCCATTAATGGGGTATTAATGAGTACCAAAACTGCTAATCCAAAATTTGGATCACAGTGCGTCATGATGCACGATATGGTGCGTCATGACGCACGTGTCACGAGTACTAGATCTGGCCGTTACAATGTGCTCTGTCATGACGGACAGAACTGTGCGTCATGACGCACCACCGTCATGATGCACTGAATGGTGCATCGTGACAGTATACTCACATATTGGCTTATATAGAAATACGCTAGTGTGCGTCATGACGGACCATATGGTGCGTCATGACGGATTATGTAATTTCTGTCAGATTTGCGTATTCTTATTACGCATCCAATCGTTCCGACGAACGTGTACGTTCATCTACCCTCATGTGTACAATCTACTAGTTGATATGTAACTGTATTTTCTTCAGTCTCCCACTCAGTTCAAGATCCAACTAAAGAAAGTACTAGTGTACATCTCATGTACACATAACCTTAGAGATTGAAATTTAAGCCCGAAATAAGACAGCTCTATGTGTGACCGCGTAGGTTCGTATCAAGCAATGGTTGTGAACTTATGCCTAAGTTCACGGGCTCATGAGAGGGATCTAGGAAGAAATCCATCATAGTTTTCCCACGTTGAAAACGAAAAATGATTGTGATCATTTATATCCATCTCGAACGGTGGTGTTTAGTTCTCTTGTTCTCGATATCCGTCAATCAAAAAGCACGGTGATAGTCATCTTTATAATTTGATTGACTAAACTTATTGTCTCGATACCGAATTGAATCAACAAACACAATCGATATTAACTATTAATATCATTGACTCTGGCCAGAGATTTCATTGATCAATTCATCGATAGGCCTAAGGGATATCTCTTTCTCTCGAAAGGAACAATTTCTATCTTGATGATTCACATCAATTTCCATGTTTCAGATAATACCCGATCATAATCCCATGACTATCCTGTTACAGATAGTGGAAGATTATATCTAAGCATTATGTTACGCACAGAAAACTGATCCATGATCATCTCAAGTGTGAAGAACTAAGATCCCATTCGCTACGATTCCATCTACAATGACTAAACCATGTCATGGTATCGTATTTTTGGTCAAGTCTCAATATGCATAACCTAATGCATATCCATATTCCCAATTTGACTAACTCTTTATCCTATGATTAGCAAAACATAATCATCACCTCGGCAAATATGCTAGTGTACATGTTAGTCTATTATCTTATAATAGATATACTTATCACATAAGTATCCTAATCATGACTAGGGACGTTTTTGAAATATAACTTTTGAAATGTGACGGTTTTACTTAACATGATCACGTATCACGTAGACGCTCACACAAGTCATAAATCAAGGTTCGTGTAATCAAATTACACAACCACGCACAAGTTTTCATATAAGAGATAAATGCAAATAAAATATAAAATACTGAAATTGCATTAATATAGCATAAATCTTGGGTGATACATCGTTTACAACAAATAACTCATCATAACAACTATTGTTTTAGATTACTACAAACCAACTTCCTCCTCTAGGTATCTCAAACCTATAGTTCTAGCATGACGATCATGTTTCGCAACTGGAAGTGGCTTCGTAAACGGATCCGCTACATTCTCGTCAGTATCAATCTTCAAAATCGCAACATCCTTCCTTTGTAAAATCTCACGAATCAAGTGGAATTTACGCAAGATGTGTTTGGAGCGATGATGCGATCTCGGTTCCTTGGCCTGTGTTATTGCTCCCGTATTGTCACAATACACAACCACGGGTTCCGAGATGCTTGGTACAACGCCAAGTTCGGTCACGAACTTCTTGACCCAAACCGCCTCCTTTGAGGCTTCCGAAGCCGCGATGTATTCTGCTTCCGTCGTAGAGTCAGCAACTGTCGGGAACTCTTCCATATAACCGCACCACCGTTCAAGCAAAACACGTACCCACTTTGTGATCGAAAATCATCAGTACATGTTTGGAAACTGGCATCGGTGTGACCCGTTACAACCAATCCATTATCCTCGCCACCATACACTAAAAACTGATCCTTAGTTCTTCTCAAGTACTTAAGAATAGTTTTCACGGCTTATAAATGCGGATCACCTGGATTCTCTTGGTAACGTGATAAGACGCTCAATGCATACGATACGTCAGGTCTCGTACAGATCATGGCATACATGATAGATCCAACCACTGAAGCGTATGGAACCGTATCCATGTTACTTTTCTCTTCGCTCGATGTCGGACATGGAGCTTTCGAAAATTTTATACCACTCGACATGGGGAGAAACCCTTTCTTAGAGTTTTGCATGAAAAATCTTTTCAGCACCTTGTCGATGTACGTGCTCTGACTTAGGCCGAGGAGTCTCTTGGATCTATCTCTATAGATCCTCACGCCTAAAATATAGGCGGCCTCTCCTAAATCTTTCATAGCGAATTTAGTATTCAAATACTTCTTAACATCCGATAACATCGGAATGTTGTTTCCTATGATCAATATATCGTCCACATAAAGAACAAGAAATACTACGCGGCTCCCACTAACCTTCTTATATACACAAGGTTCTTCTTCGTTCTTGATAAAATCATACTCGCTTATGACTTCATCAAAGCGAATGTTCCAACTCCGAGAAGCTTGTTTTAGTCCATAAATGGACCTTTGAAGCTTGCATACTTTCTTAGGATTATTTGGATCGATAAAACCTTCAGGTTGTGTCATGTACCCATCCTCCGATAAATTTCCTTTAAGGAAAGCGGTTTTAACATCCATTTGCCATATCTCATAGTCATAATATGCTGCTATGGCAAGGATAATCCTTATAGACTTAAGCATGGCTACCGGCAAAAATGTTGTATCATAGTCTACACCATGAATTTGCTTGAGACCTTTCGCAACTAACCGTGCTTTGTAAGTATGCACTTTCCCATCCATGTCAGATATCTTCTTGAAAACCTATTTACACCCGACGGGTTTAACCAAGGGTGGTGGATCAATCAAGTTCCAAACTTGATTATCGTACATGGATTGGATCTCGGACTTCATGGCATCATGCCATTTGTCGGAATCTTCGCTCGGCATATCATCTTTGTAGGATGTCGGCTCATCATCTATGAGTTCGACGTTGCCTTCATCAGTCACGATAAATCCATATCGTACTGGTTCCAGCCGGGTCCTACTAGACCTACGAGGAGCACCTTGTGCTATTGGCTCGACATCCACAAAATTGATGGATTTGGTTCAACATCCACCGGTTCAATATTTATTTATGAATCTCGAACCTCTTCGAGATCAATCTTACTCCCACTAGCTTATTGAGATATAAAGTCCTCCTCTAAGAAGGTACCTCTTCGAGCTATGAAAACCTGTTTTCTTCGGTATTGTAGAAATAATATTCTTTAGTTTCCTTAGGATATCCTACATATTATAAACATTTTTCAGATTTGGGTTCGAGATTATCCGAAAACATTTTTCGAACATAAACGTCGCATCCCCAAATTCTGATAAAAGATAACGCCGGAGGTTGTCCGGTCCATATCTCATATGGTGTCTTTTGAACTGATTTAGAAGGTAAGCGGCTTATTAAAAAAGTCGCTGTCTCAAGGGCATATCCCCAAAATGATTTTGGGAGACTAGTTTGACTCATCATCGATCGAACCATATGAAAGAAAATATGGCTTAGGAATTAACTTGGACGAATTTATATAAATAGGCAAATCTGCAGTCAGAATTGGGTTCGTTCGAACGAACTATTTAAGTGCGTTCGAACGGACTTATTCGTGATAGTCAGAATTGGGTCAGTTCGAACGAACTATTTAAGTGCGTTCGAACGAACCTAAGTGTGTTCGAACGAACCTAAGTGCGTTCGAACGAACCTATTTCCTATATATATAGAATTCTGATTTCGTTTTAACCTAAGCTAATTTCGAGTTTTAAGGTTTTGAGCCGCCGTTTCTCTCTCCTTCTTCGACAGAATTTTAGATTAGATCTAGAGAGATTGAGAGGGAGATTGGAGCAAAGATCTTGAGAGAATCGATCGTGACGGCGACTAGAACAACGTTGGCGATTCTGATCGGACGAAATCGAGGTGGACACGAGTAGAGGGATTGCACGAGCACTCCTTGGAGAAGGTTCACGGATTTGGTGAAGAAATCGACACGTACTAACTTGTACGAGGTAATTTTCTCCAACTCTTCCTTTTTGGATGGTTTTCGGGCGTGATCCCGGTAGAATTAGGTTACGCATGCGAAAATAATTCCGCTGCACATTTTGATAAACGTGTGCGTAACCCTACACCATATTCAATAAGGTTTGATTCCTCCTCTCAGATACGACATTCCATTGAGGTGTTCCGGGTGGAGTCAATTGTGAAACGATTCCACAATCTTTGAGATGATCTTCAAACTCATAGCTCAAATACTCGCCTCCTCGATCTGATCGAAATGCTTTGATTGTCTTGCCAAGTTGATTTTGAACCTCATTCTGAAATTCTTTGAACTTTTTAAAAGATTCAGATTTGTTGCGCATTAAGTAGATATACCCATATCTACTAAAATTCATTATTATTAATAATAAATTCATAACCATCATTAGCAAGTCTAGACACACTAATAATGTTCTTACACAAACTTGGAACAAAATAACAATTATTAAGTTCTAAAATAAATCCACTCGGCGAAGTAATGAAAATATCTCCGACGGCCAATGCAGCAACACTTGCTCCATTCCCAACTCGAAAATCCACTTCACCTCGTGTTAACCATCATTGCATATTTCGACAAATATGAGTTCCACAACCGGTATCTAATACCCAATTGTCCAAAATTAAAATATTAACATCTATAATAGTCATACATGTGGTATACACCCGAACAAAATGGTGTTGCCGAAAGGAATAATCGGACAATTGTTGAGATGTCACGCACGATGTTGAATGAGAAGGACCTTCCGACTAATTTTTGGGCCGAGGCAGCAAGTACCTCGGTTTATTTGTTAAATCGATGTCCGACAAAAGTGGTGAAAGATAAAACGCCGTTTGAAGTATGGTCTGGTGGTAGAAAACCATCGGTCAATCACTTGCGAATTTTTGGATCTATTTGCTACGCGCATGTTCCGAAAGAGATGAGACACAAGCTTGAAGAAAAAGGAGAAAAGTGTGTCTTCGTGGGTTATAGCTCACAATCAAAGGGTTATAGACTCTTTAGTTTGAAAAGAAATAAATTAATAATGAGCCGTGATGTGATTTTTAATGAAAAAGATAAGTGAGATTGGAAAGGAAAAGGAGTTGACGATGTCCCCGTTGTAGTATAAGAAAAACAATTCGAGCCGCAAGTTGAGAAAAATAATGATAAAGACGAAAGTGAAGAAGAAGAAGAAATACCGCGATCTCCTCCGACAAATATCGCGTCGAGTTCCTCAACACGGAAACCAACACCGGTAAAAATGAGAAGATTAAGTGATATTTATATGAATTGCAATTTTTGTGCCGTTGAACCGGCATGTTTCGAGCAAGCGGTTCAAGAGGAGGTTTGGAGAAAAGCGATGGAAGAAGAAATAAAAATGATCGAGAAAAACGAAACGTGGGAGTTAGTCGAAAAACCGAACGAGAAAGGTGTAATCGGGTTAAAGTGGATCTATAAGACGAAAACGAATCCGGATGGATCGGTTCAAAAATACAAGGCGAGACTAGTTGTGAAAGGATACTCTCAACAACCCGGTACCGACTATCAAGAGACGTTTGCGCCGGTGGCAAGACACGAGACGATTCGGTTGTAGATTGCATTGGCGGCGCATAAGGTTGGAAACTATACCAACTTGATGTGAAATCTGCTTTTCTAAATAATGTGTTGAAAGAAGAGGTGTACGTGGAGCAACCGCAAGGGTTTGTGGTTGACGAAGACGATAACAAGGTCTACAAATTGATGAAGGATTTGTATGGGTTGAAACAAGCACCCCGTGCATGGTATAGCAATATCGATGCGTACTTCACCGAAAAAGGGTTTAAAAGGAGTCCGAGTGAACCAACCATTTATATCAAGCAAGGCAAAACCGGTATGATTATCGTTTCTCTTTATGTCGATGATTTAATTGTGACCGTTAGTGATGAAAAGGTGCGAGAATTCATGGCGGATATGTTGAAGAAATATGAGATGAATGATTTGGGATTACTTCATTATTTTTTGGGTATCGATATTAATCAAAGAGAAGATGGAGTTTTTATTTCGCAAATGAAGTATGCCCAAAATATTCTAGCTAAATTTAAAATGGAGAATTGTAATCCGGTGACGATACCGATTTTGATGAATGAAAAGATGTTGAAAAAAGATGGTAGTGGTGATGCCGACAAATCGATTTATAGAGGCCTAGTGGGTAGTTTATTATCCCTTGTCGTTACAAGACCCGACATTATGTATGGAGCAGGTTTGTTATCTCGGTTCATGAATAAGCCGAGCAAATTACATTTTGGAGTAGCAAAGATATTGTTGCGATACATACAACGTACCAAAAATTTCGGACTTATGTATGAGAAGAATGAGAAAACGAAAATAGAATTGGATGGATTTTGTGATAGCGATTGGGCCGGTAGTGTGGATGACATGCGAAGCACATCCGGTTACGCATTTACCCTCGGATCGGGTATATTTTCATGGGCCTCGAAAAAACAAGAACGAGTCGCGCTTTCAACGGCGGAGGCAGAATATGTGTCGGCAAATGAAGCCGCGAGACAAGTTGAATGGTTGAGGAAGGTGTTAGAAGACATGGGGGAGAAACAAGAAACCGCAGCGGTTCTCTTTTGCGATAATCAATCCGCGATAGCCATGTCAAGGGATTCCGTCTTCCATAGTCGAACCAAGCATATCAAGCTACGACGTCATTTTATTCGAGAAGTGGTTGGAGATGGCGAACTCGTTGTCAAGCATGTCAAATCTGACGATCAATTGGCGGACATTTTCACCAAGGCGTTTCCATGCGAGAAGTTCATTCGCTTTCGAGAAATTATGGGAATGACGAGTAAAAACATTAAGGAGCGGTATTAAAATTAATGTTTAATATATTAATTAATAATATTATATCTAATTTAGGGGCAGGTTAATATTCAATGTATTTGTATGTGAATGGTAGATGTCTCTTGACATAAAGAAGTGTCTATTAGATAGAATAGAATTATCTGTAATATATGATAAGGTGTCTATTGAATATAGATAAGGGTGTGTATTAGAGAAGGGTGTCTCTTGGAGAAACTTATCAATTACTATAAATATCTTGTACTATACCGATTGTTGGATAGAAGAGAAAATAAAGTGATGATGCATGACCCCTTGATTCATCCCCCTGAGGCCTTGATGCGCTGGAAAGGGGGGTGTTTAATCATGCGGGCCTTTTTCTCGGATTCCCTTATAGGGGTCGGGTCCCTTTTCTGTGTATGGTTGACAGGCCACGAAATTTGATTGTAAGGCTTAACAGCCCAAAAACGCGTTAAACCAAATAGGCCTTTTGCGATTAACTGATTGGACTAAAAGTTGTCAGGCCCATTTATGGCTAGTGAAATATAGGTCGTCATTGCTAAGGTGGTAACTGCTACGTAGGACGTACAGCATTAATGGCGGTTGGTGAAGCGGTATCGTTTAACATCGTTTTGGAGGGAATCAGAAATTTCGAATTTTAAGCAAATTTCACACTCCTATATATACCAGATGGCCATATATTGCTGTTACAAATATTAGTTTATTTTTTTTTGTACCCGCGATACATATATCAGGATTTTCTGACTGATAATTTTCCCATTGTTTTTTTGGGTTATTTTGGATTGTTTTGAAACCTAGCTTTGCAATTTTGGTTTGCACCTCTTTCAGTTTTACAGGGTATGTCATTAATTCCCTGATTCTGGGTTTTACACCTGTTGTAAGATTCTTCGCCGTAGTTTTTGCAATGCGCAGTTTGGTGCTTAATTGGTTCTAAGAATTTACCCCTATTCTCAAAGAAATGTTTCAAATGGTTCTAAGAGTGGTCTTAGGTTTGCACCTCTTTCAGTTTTCCTGTTTCAAATTGGTTATTTTTCAACCGAATAAGGTGTTCATGTGCACAGCGGCTCTGATTAAACCACTTTGGTTTAAATAGATTCCTGTTCTAAAGTTTTTTGTATATTACTGGTATTTAATTGTTACTGTTATTTTTAATAAACAAATTTTGCTGATATTTGGAATGTTACTGGTATTTTAAATAGATTCCTGGTATTTTGAATAAACAAATTTATGGCAAAAGAGTGGTCTTAGGTTTGACACCTAACAACAAAGGAAATGATTTACATTTAACGCTCTTATTTCTGTCTTATTTCTTTACGTGCAAAGAGTGGTCTTATGGTTTGACATCTAACAACAAAGGAAATGCTTTACATTTAACGCTCTTATTTCTGTCTTATTTCTTTACATGAAAAGAGTGGTCTTAGGTTTGACACCTAACAACAAAGGAAATGCTTTACATTTAACGCTCTTATTTCTGTCTTATTTCTTTATGTCAAAAGAGTGGTCTTATGGGTTGACACCTAACAACAAAGGAAATGCTTTACATTTAACGCTCTTATTTCTGTCTTATTTCTTTACGTGCAAAGAGTGGTCTTATGGTTTGACATCTAACAACAAAGGAAATGCTTTACATTTAACGCTCTTATTTCTGTCTTATTTCTTTACGTGCAAAGAGTGGTCTTAGGTTTGACACCTAACAACAAAGGAAATGCTTTACATTTAACGCTCTTATTTCTGTCTTATTTCTTTATGTCAAAAGAGTGGTCTTATGGGTTGACACCTAACAACAAAGGAAATGCTTTACATTTAACGCTCTTATTTCTGTCTTATTTCTTTATGTCAAAAGAGTGGTCTTAGGTTTGACACCTAACAACAAAGGAAATGCTTTACATTTAACGCTCTTATTTCTGTCTTATTTCTTTATGTCAAAAGAGTGGTCTTATGGGTTGACACCTAACAACAAAGGAAATGCTTTACATTTAACGCTCTTATTTCTGTCTTATTTCTTTATGTCAAAAGAGTGGTCTTATGGGTTGACACCTAACAACAAAGGAAATGATTTACATTTAACGCTCTTATTTCTGTCTTATTTCTTTACGTGCAAAGAGTGGTCTTATGGTTTGACATCTAACAACAAAGGAAATGCTTTACATTTAACGCTCTTATTTTTGTCTTATTTCTTTACGTGCAAAGAGTGGTCTTAGGTTTGACACCTAACAACAAAGGAAATGCTTTACATTTAACGCTCTTATTTCTGTCTTATTTCTTTATGTCAAAAGAGTGGTCTTATGGGTTGACACCTAACAACAAAGGAAATGCTTTACATTTAACGCTCTTATTTCTGTCTTATTTCTTTATGTCAAAAGAGTGGTCTTATGGTTTGACACCTAACAACAAAGGAAATGTTTTACATTTAACGCTCTTATTTCTGTCTTATTTCTTTACGTGCAAAGAGTGGACTTAGGTTTGACACCTAACAACAAAGGAAATGCTTTACATTTAACGCTCTTATTTCTGTCTTATTTGTTAATAAATTTCTGAGCTACTTGGCATAAATTAATATTCAACCCGTTTTCGGTTTCGTACTTAGCAATAATAAAAAGACTAAGATAAATAACATACAAATATATTAATTGTTAACAAACCAACCATCAGACCTCAAGAACAAACCATAACACCATAATAATTGTTCAATACTACAACCAAACAAAACGACCTAAGATAAATAATTGTTCAAAAACAAACCATAAAACCCTAGTAAATGTTCAAGACAAACCCATAAAAACATACTAATTGTTCAATACTGAAACCAACCAAAAACCAGTGTTCAATACTAACAACAAAACCATGCTAATTGTTCCAGACTAACACCCAAACCATTTGTTCCATTACAAAATACTCCAACAGTGAATTGCGTAATTTATACTTCCTTCAGCTTTGCATAATACTTGGGGAGGCATATTAGGTTGTATGCTGCGTAGCCTCTCGCATGATCCACCTCTTTCTGACTGAATCCCATCTGTCTTGATCCGGCAATACACTCCACGTACTTAGCTAGGAAAATCGCACTATCCTCTACTCTCTCAGTTTTAGGGCAACGCACCAAACGTTCTTCCCATTGTGTAATCTCAGCTCGACCCAACCTCTCAGATAAGAAAACTTTCCACTCGTCGATGAACGAATTGACCCGGGTAGCATACTGGTCAGTCTTGGGGGCCGAGTTGTACACAAAAACTTTGTGCTCGTCAAAATCAAAAACCACCAATATCCAATTCTTTCCTACGTTGAACGGAGCGAATAACCACCTGTTGCTCGCCAACTCAGTAATCGACAAAGCTCTCTTAGTATCTTCATCCATTTCTTCTGGCAGCATGTTTGGAACCATGACCTGCCAGTAAAAAACATGGTATTATTAGTATGAATTCAAATAACTTTTGTATTTGAAAAAGCCACTTACTGAGACACTGGGATTTATGAAGGACCATCTGTTATAGACGTCCATGCAACAACGACGAACCATTTCAACCATTGCGTTCAACAACTGTAGCTTTAAAGAAGGGGTTAATTGGAGACATCCTTTCCAATTGTACGTTAGATCAGGAGATAGACAGATACCTTTGCAGTAAGAGCCTTCCTTTCTAGCAGGATTTTCACTTCCATTGCGCTCATTCTTAAAGCTTCGATTGGGAGGGATTCAAATTTGATTTTTCACGACAAGTAACCGTGGATGATGCGTTTCATGTAGTCAGGGACAAGTTTGAACGTTGGGAATTGATTCTCCAAGTTTTGATCTAGGAAATCGTCAGTACTTAACTTGTCGTAGTCCACATCAGGCACGAGTAGTTCCATGGCATCAAATGGGCTGTTGATCACTAGCATATCAGTTGGATCAAACTCCTCCTTTTCTTCCACAGTTTTGCTTTTTTCCTGACTAATGAGACCTACTCTAGGATCCATTCCTGCAAAAATAACATAATTAAATTTGTAACGATGTGAAGTTGTATGCTGTGGGGGTTTAGCCATACAATCATTACCTAAGTCGAAAGAAAAATCGCAATCTTCAGTCACTTTCGTGCCGAATTGAAGTGCTCTTTGTTCCATCCTTAGTGCTAGGTCGGCAGTCTGAAAACCTGGTCCAGAGTGGTTGCTTTGTTGCGAACGTGTGGGTGCTATTAGCAGTAAATTCAAATCAATGTCAGTACTTTTCATTGTTCGATCGAGGAGGATAACTATTTTACCTTTGAAAGCCGATGTCTCGTCACTACTGGGGTTCTTCATGGACAGTGGAGTGACGTTGACATAGTTGCTGTGGGGGGTAAGCTGCATGTTGCCTTGAGATAATTCGTTCATGTTCTTCATTGTTCCACTAGATCCAGCACATGAATGTTTTGATGGCGTAGCTTCGACGGTGGGTGGGTGTGTAACTGTTGATATGGATAATGAAATTATGAGAATTAATGAAAGTACTTGAAGTTATTTGGTATTTTGAAATGGAGATATTGTACCAGAAATAGCGGGGTCTGAGTTAGCTTTCCTTTGGACATAGAAAGTGCTGCAGACATTTGGGTGGACGTCGGGAAATTGATAGCTGGTCGAACGTTGCTGGCCCGACTCCTTGTTCCTCTTGGCAACGTGCTCCGCAACGACATTGTCGACATCAGGTAGCTGGTCATCCGGAATGTAGCTAGAAGACCTCTCATCTTCTTTGGCAACTATTGAAAATAGTATTATTAAAACTTGCATGCACATTCATAATCCAGACAATAAAGTACGTACCGTCGTCCTGGGGTTGGGCACAATGTTCTGGCATTGTCTCCTCTTGCAGATTGGTAGGGAGTGTGGTTATGCAAAGATTTTGTGCCCACATGTTTTGAACGGACGCATTTGACTCTGGAAATCACCAAAGTAAATTGACATATATTGAATTAACTATGCAACGACAAGAGATACCTGTTGGAATTTGATTTGTCCGAGCCTTCTTGTTCTTCGCACGGCTTTTCGATTTCCCACTTCCCACAACTCTCACTTCCTCGTCTTCTGTTTCTTCTGCTTCTTCTGAATCTTCATCATCTTCTGCCGGGAGCCTCCTTGAGCATGATCTCCTTCTATCATCTACTGCAACAATGAACAAATATTAATATAGTCTACATGATTGGATTAACACTGCAATAATAAGATATACCTTGGTTTAATTGGTTCAGGATGCGAGGTGACCGCCTCACTTGTGATGGCCCAGCAGATTGATCGGGTTGAACAGTCCGTTTCCTCCCTATTGCAGATTCATGTTGTAGACCTGAAATTGCAATGGCGTTATATTATACGTTTTTTATATTATTCGATCAGCCAATTAATCATTGAATGTGAAACGTTACCAGTGGGGCGTGGGGGGGTGTTTCCGATCATTTGCTGGAATTGTATCATGTTTTCTTGGCCGTCACATAGCATTTGGCTCATCGTGTGAACGAGTGCGTTTGCTAGCGTTTCACCTGGAGGAACTTGGAAGAAGTACTGTTTTGCAAGCGTGTCGTCTGATTCGAACACCCAAGCCTCTAACTTCTCGGGTGTGATGCTGACATCAATCCGTTGTGGGTCTATGGTACTAATCGCATCCATAAATCCTTCCTTGGTCCTGTCTGTGGACAATTGCCAGTTCAAATAGCATGGTACTCTATTCGAACCAAGCCTCAAACGATCGGGCTTCGTGTGTTCGTAAAACCATACCTAATGACATAACATAATGATTTAGAACCGTATTATGAATTAACAATTATTCAGACAGATTTTTTACCAAAAGAGCAAACGAGCATCCAACAAGTGTTGGGGTTGAATTAGCAGTCTGGGTCTTCGAGGCGTAGCTACTTGCTTTCGCGCCGACTTCTGGAATTGACTTCTGCATAAAATCGAACACCGCCTGGCCCCAAGCGTATTCCCACAGAGAGTCCAAATCCATTGCATAGTCCCAGAATTGTTGCGGTGTTGCCTGATTGCTCATTGAAAACAAGACAGTCGTAAATAAATACATAGTTAGAATCGATACCCATTCTTCAGGAGTGGCTTTCTTCTCTTTGGGTATCTTGTGGTCCTTGAGTTGATCCTCCAGGACTCCCTCGTAGTCGACCGCTTCAAGGTGGGCACTCTGTTCGAAGAACTTGTTCGTGAGATCGCAATCGACACCACGCCTCAAAGAGATGTCCACTGGTTTGCCTACCCCCCTCAACCCCAATATGATGCACACATCGTGAGCCGAGAAACGCATGGATCTGCCATTGACTACGAAGCATGACAGAAGCGGATTCCAATAACACATGACTCCAGCCAGGTACTCCCTCTGCATACCAATCTGAGGTAAGTGGAGAAAGTTTCTGAAAGGCCAGTTTTCGAGTAGGGTACGGTGTTGGGGTTTCAGATGTGGCATCAAGTACTCCGTGAAGAAATTGGAGAATCTCTTAGGGTTGCACCTGGTTTTCACTGTGAAGGTGACCTCCTTCTGATTTCTTTTGGAAGTTCTTGTTTTGGGCGCCATTGTTGAAGAAGAAGAGTTTGATCGCTAAATTTTACTGGTGAACTCTGTAGTGGGGAGACGTGACAATTGAGGCTGACAACTGAGCCAACCCCTCTTGGTAATCTGCACCGTATGGTTTGACACCACGCATGGTTTGACGCCCCTCGTGATTCCCTGGGCCGGGCAATAAAATGGTTCAGTGGGCCTTTTGGTTTGACTGGGCTTTTCCAACAGTTGGGCTTTACAAAAAATTTATAACATTTTTTGTTTGCTGGAACAAATAGTTAATCAAAAGTATTAATTAACGTGATCCAATAGAACATGCTCTAATGGTTTGACACCACTCATGGTTTGACACCCATCGTTTCCATGGGCCGGGCGGTAAACTTGTTCAGTGGGCCTTTCGGTTTGACTGGGCTTTTGCAACAAGTGGGCTTTACAAAACATTTATAACACTTTTTGTTTACTAGAAATAATAGTTAATGAAAAGTAATAATTAACGTGATCCAATATAACATTCACTAATTAAAGACATACGGGATTTGATTTAGATGACACGCATGCCCTTTGGTTTAACACACCCCCCCCCCCCCCCCCCCTCGTTGTCCGGGCTGTAAAATGGTTCAGTGGGCCTTTGTGTTGGACTGGGCTTTTGGAACAATGGGGATTTAAAAAAAATTAATAACATTTCTTTTTGTTAACATAACATAATATTTAATCAAATTTAACCATTAACGTCATCCAATATAACTTGCACGATTTAAAATCATACCACCTTTGATTAAAAAAGTTGGTACCAAAAGTCTTTTCAATACAAAAGTTCAGTACACAAATTCACTACAAAAGTTCCTTGTAAAATGGTTCTGATTATACAAAAGTTCCTGGTAAGGGGTTCGTACTGCTGAACTGAGAGTACTGCATCATCGTTACGTCGTCTGCGAATGCATCGAACTGCACGTATATATCTGTTAGGCGCTGGAATTGTTATATAATGGGTAATACATAACGTACCGTGTTTTCGTCGATATGGGGCGTGGCTGTAACGTCGACATCTCTCTTTTTTCCACCCCTCCCGGATGGTCGCTTCTTTTTGGTAACGCTGTTGTCTAGGCGTTCATCCTATACAGATTACGCCAAATTAAATAAAGAACTATATATGTTCAATCATATTGGATAAATCTAAATCATGTTTACCATGGTATTACTGACATTCGTAGATTTGTTCTTCTTTTTTAGTGCAGCTATCTCGATCCGGGTTTTGAACCTGGTGGACCTTGGTCGACCGAGCCGTTTTACCTTCTTAGGATCTGATATGTGGACATGATTTTCTTCGTCTATTTCATCGACTCCTTTTGTTTCAGCACATATGTCTGATGATCGGGTCATGTCCATTGCCAATTCCTGTAAGGAAGACATCAATTTGCATACGGCTTCTTCGTCACGATATGTGCACTCTATAATGTCGACCATGTAAGAGTGAGCCCGTGTGTAAACCGAGTCGTACTGCGACAAATTCCTTGTTATGGCTGGTTTGTTAATTGTTAACCTCGCGTGTGTCATGATGAAGTCCTTCTGCCATCTGTCCATGAAGTAACAACAGGGGATTGAAATGACACCGAGCTAGCGGTATATAGTTAGACCGTGTCAACACACGATCCCCTTGAACTGGAAAAGTAGGCATTCGCAGTAATACATATCCTTACTGGTACTGAATTGTACTTGGCAAGGTTTTTTCGAGGCAGCGTCGAAAACCTGGTAAAAATTAACATCGTCTTCGACACCATTCTGTTGCGCATGGCAACTCATGAGTGCCTTTACCTCTTCTTGGAAGATGTAAAACATACGATGAGTGTATGCATGAGCAAACTGTTCCTCGAATGGCAACATGGAAACTAGTGCCGTTGCGCGGTCGTTGCAGCGGAAATCCTCGAGCCTTTCTTTCTCCCACTTTGCTTGTAGTGCGAGATCGTATTTGTCGACAAAGTCCCTTAACGATGTTGACGAATTGACATATCCGTCGAAGAATGAATTCATGGACTCACTACGCTGTGTTGTCGACATGCCCGCCCAGAAGTATTTTCGAACGTACAGCGGAACCCATTGTGTACGTATCATGTACATACGCTCCAACCAAGTGACACGGTATGGTAATTCCTCCTCATCGATTAGCTTTTTCCAACCTTCCTCAAACAAAGCAGCCTCTGATGTGTCGTACACCAATTCACAAACCTGTCGAAATAATAGTTAATCCCTTCTTACACGATGAATTTTAATATTGTTTGGTGTATTACCTTGGACATAAATTGATCCCGGTGTTCGCCATTCCCCGCTTTGGCAGGTAGTTTCTTCATTTTGTGCCACAGGCACAATCGATGTCGAGCAGTAGGGAATACAATCGATACGGCTTTGCAAATTGCGGCGCATTGGTCAGTAATAATAGCTGAAGGATGGACACCGCACATGCAGTCCAGGAAAGTGTTAAATAACCACTCGTACGTTGCTATACTCTCATCCGATAACAAAGCACAGGCCATCAGAATGGATTGTCCATGGTGATTGACACCCACGAAAGGTGCAAATGGCATGTCGTACCTGCATTGTTTTACACGAGATACTGGTCAAAAAAAATTGATTTACATTTAGCAATGTGCAACCCTAACCCCTATAAATCATGTTTTAACAGTGTGCAACCCTAACAGCCTTCAATTGTTTAACAGTGTGCAACCCTAAAACCATATGAATCGTTTAACAGTGTGCAAATCCTAAACCATATCAAACCCTAAAATAACCCCTCTCGCTTGTTTATCAGTAAATAACCCTAATGCTGTGCACTCATTTTACATTGTGTAACCCTGATCAATGTGCCAAAAATTCCCTACATAACCCAAATTTAATAGAGGGGAGATTTAGGTTTACTTGTTCGTTAGGTATGTCGTGTCGAAGGTTATTACGTCTCCGAAGTACTTGTATGCGGCTCTGCTTCGACGATCAGCCCAGAAGACGTTACGAAGCCTACCTTCGTTGTCGATTTCACAAAGATAGAAGAAATTAGAGCATTTGTTCTGACGATCCTTGAAGTACTTTACCAATGCATTCGCATCTCCCTCTGCCAGCTTTAGAGCCCTCCTAGTCTGAATGTGATTTCTCATGTCTCTTTCAGTGAAATTGCAATTATCGTAACCTCCAGCTTGGTTGAACATAGAGTGGAATGAACGGTTTTGAGGTATTCCAGAGTCATCGTTTATCTCGATCTGCTTCTTGACGAAATTTGGTATGGTACGGTGACACCTCATGTATCTGACTGCGTCAGGCCTTAATTCGTGGTTATGATCTGCCTGGAAAACTGAGATGGTCCATGTGCCATCGAGACAGTAATCCTTCACTACCATTTTTGCCGGGCAACATGTACCTTGATAGCTATTCCTTCTTTTTTTGAAACCCTCCACTTTGCACCGGAGATTAGGTTTCTTCTCTTTGCTACACGCAAATGTGGCGTCTGAAGGTTGTCCGTAGAAATTGTGATTCGATCTTCGTATTACGCCAAACCCTACCTGACTGGAATAAGAACGGTAAAAGTGGAAAGCATCTTCTCTAGAGGGGAAGTCCATGCCAACTTTAGGAACGTGCTCTTCCACTGGAAACTCTTCTTCTTCTACTTCTTCTTCGTCACTCATATTAACAGCAGAGATTTGAGAGAGGAGGGAGAAAGAGGATGAAGGTTAAGAAAGAAGAAGGGGGAGAAAGAAGAAGAAAGAAAGAAAGGAAAGAAAGAAGGGTAAGAAGATCGTGGAAGAAGGTTTAACACTTGGTAATGATGATCTCGTGGGGTCGGGGAAGTATGGAGGTGACAAAAATGTGAGTAAAGTGACAAAAAGCTATGTACAGACACTGATGTGTCTTGTTGTACGAATATCTCGTAAGATTTAACACGTTCCCAAGTCTTCAAATACGGACCAATAGCTCATGGCATGACCTACGGTTTAACATCTCGTGTTGCGATTTAACACTCCATGCCAGCGCATCAAGGGCCCTAGGGGTAAGTTCGGGGATATGCAACTTTTTCCGAGAAAATAATAAAAGAAGGGAAGCCCCCTGTTGCGTTGCTCTCTCACTCTCTGTGTTTTTCACTTTATAATCTCCACTAAATTCTTTATTCTTCCTTGATATTGATCCCCAAATATCTCTTCCAAATAAAAATCCAATACTAATTCCAACAAAAACTAAATCCTACTCCACATTTATATTTTTCATATTTTTCTTCTTCACTTCGGACTTTTCTGAGATTCATTGTGTGAAATATTTGAGTACCAACAGCATGGGCGGATCGTAGAAAAGGTCGGGAGAAAGGGGGAGGGATCGGCCCCCCTCCCTCCAAGATTGTCCCCGAGCATTATAAATATCTAGTGATTCAATATATTTTATCAATATAACAGTGTAAAATTTATTGTTTGTCACCCCCTCCTCTATCCTTCCAAAGAATCTTATAGTGTAATTTTCGAATCAGTTTTTATTTTACCTTCTCCAAGAATCCTTTCAAGATCCACCTTTCAAGTTCCGCCACTGACCAACATTACTTTTCATATTTGCTCATGGGTACCAACAAAAAAAAAAAAAATCAATCTCAAGTGAATAAAATATCTGGAGTCACGTCACATTCTTTGGTCTCGCGCAACTCCAGTCGGGCTCAGTATATCCATAGTGGCGGTGCATAGAACCTTCGGGAACTCTGACAAGCTTTCTATAATCCTACTTTTAAAACTTCTATCTTCCTTTAAATTGTTTCTCGCAACTTCTGCCATATATCTTGTCATTGTTTGGGTCCAAATCCAATGAGCATTTTTTCTGGAATTATTTTGGGTTGATGTACCTTCAAACTCCATCTATCTAAGAACAAAGCAATCAAAATCACAACCACTACTACATGACAATCAATACAATTACTTGATACTCGAGATAATGTAACCAAGCTCATTGGCGAGTTATACATAATATTCAAATAACAAAATAGAATACTTTTGCGGCCCAGACATAATTTTGTATTTTTTACCTATCCCTCAAAAAAAAAATGTTATAATATATATATATATATATATATATATATATATATATATATATATATATAGAGAGAGAGAGAGAGAGAGAGAGAGAGAGGAGGGAGGCTAACCTACTTAATTAAGTACATAAGTTTTGGTACTTAATGTTTTTTAACTATTGAATTTGTATTGAGATTTGTGAATTTAATGATATGCACAAAATTTCATGATCATCATCAAAAAAACACAAATCTCAATGCAAATTCAATAGTTAAAAATCATTAAGTATCAAAACTTTGGTACTTAATTAAGTAGGTTAGTCTCCCCTCATATATATATATATATATATATATATATATATATATATATATATATATATATATATATATATATATATATATACACACACACACACAGAGGGGAGGATCCCTTGACATCCAATTTAGACTCCCATATTGGACTCCATAATATGGACCGTTGATCTATTTTATCAGAGGCTAGGATTAAATCAAAAAACACACGCTATCTTTGAGTCATTATCTCTGACCCCTTCTCTCTCTCTTCGCTGTACCTCGGTCCCAAGTGAAAATGGCTGCCTGTCGCTTCTTCCTTCTCCACGAGTTTCTTTCTTCACAAGTTCTATGGCGACTCAAGCCATTTCTCAGGTGATGGTGATTCACAGCATGTTGTGAATCCACGACCCGATGCTCTCTCTTCTCTTCTCTGTGGTCGAGAATCACCCCCAAGTACAAGGTTGCCGACGACTGCTAGAACTTGGCGACGATCCATAAATGATTGGATGCGAATCCACTTCGAACGGTGATGCCCCTTCTCTCTGACAACGACGGTTAGAACTTGACGACGGCTGCTGGAGCTTGGAGCCTGACCTTACCTTCGACGCCACAGAACTTGAATTTTGCAGAATCCTAGAATCCACAGTAAATGCCAGGTCAAATTCATCTAATTTCTTCAATCTAATGTGCAGAAAAAAAATTACTTTTGTAATTTGATACCTTTAAATAAACTGATTTAATAAAATATAGCAACACATTTCTCTAACTTGATAAACGGGTTTTCAATCACTTTTAATTTGAAATATCGTTGTATGTGAAAACCAATTCAATCAACAAGTTTGGAAATATATGTGTATAGTGGAAATATGAAAGTTCGTTTCGCGAGGAGTATATGCGTCGAATAATGAATCAAAACAAGCAAAAATGAAAAGGGCAGAAACTTTTCCACAGAGAGCTATTGCGTCAAAATAAGATTAAGATTCAGATCATTAAAATAAATATTTAGAAGTTTCCAAAATTAATGAAAATTAGTCTACAGAGAGGTCTGAATGTTATCAAATTTATCCTAAAATTTCAAACAATTTGGACAACGGAATAAAAAGTTATTAACGAATTACAATCAGGTCTCTCAAAAAAGTCCCCTGGAAACAACAGGTTTTCAGTTTAAGTGACAGTATTCAAAAATTCATATCAATTCAAATATTTCATGAAATTCTACGATTCAAAAAGTTCCCGAAACTAGAAATCAAGATCTACGCAGAACAAAAAGAAAACAAAAATATCACACAAAGAGAGCAAATTATCACACAAAGAGAGCAAAAGATCGATTGCAAGAAACAAGATTTAAGCAAGAACTAGATTCAAACAAGGGTTTCTTTACACAACTTCAAAACAATCATTCAACATACAAGAAATTCAAGATAGAAAAGAATACACCTAGATTGAGTAAAGAAATGCTTCAACGCGTCAAGAAGAGCGTCTTTTTCCTCGCTAGTGTTGTCGCTCAATTGACCACCGAAAGGAGAATGCTCCGAGTCACGGCAAGCTTGCTTCGTTGGTCACCGAAAGGAAAGAATCCTCAAGTCACGGACTCACTAGATGAAAGGTCACCAAAAGGAGAGGCTCCGAGTCATGGTTGACACCTTCACTAAGCTCCGAAAGAGGAAACCACCCAGTCACGGTCTCAACACAACTCCACAAGTCCCGAAAGGAGAAAATCCCCGAGTCACGGTTAGTCTCGAGAAAGGTCGATTCGCCGAAAGGAAGGATGTCCAAGTCACGGTCGAATCTCCCGAACAATCGAGTAGGATCTTGAATGGTTCTTGATGTTCTTGAAATTTCTTGGAAGTGCTTAGAGCGAGAGAGAGAGAGAGAGAGAGAGAGAGAGAGAGAGAGAGAGGGGGGAGGGAAGAAGAAGCAATCTATGCCCAAGGGCCTTGGGGTCTTATTTATAGTGTCATTGGGGATTTCCCATTGGCCGAGAGATGGGTGAGAGGATTGAGGGTAGTTGGGGATGGTAGGTGAGGTAGGTGGGGCTGTAGAGTGGCAATTGTGTGAGTGGTTTTCGAGTAGAGTTTGGTGTAATGTCTTATGTTGATGATTATTTGCCTTCTCCTTCACATGTGTACCGAATTGGTCGGTATGATATATCGATTTTAATGGCGAGAGGAGACGAAGGCAACTACACTCTTGGATTGCCGAGAATTCCCACCTAAAACCTGTAATTAAGCAATAAAACACACTTAGTGAAGAAATATTCTTGTTATCTCAAATATGAACAATTGTATATATAAAGTTGTGATTCAAAAGGACTAAAATCCCCAAATTAGCTATCAAAAAGGTGCTTTATTTTCCTCTTATCAAATACCCCCACACTTAAACCCTTGATCGTCCTCGATCAATTGGAGAATTATATCACAAAACAAAGAATCGCAGTAGATTTTGTTGAAGTTGTATTCGTTATTTAAAAACTCATTTCATGAATCAAATGGTTCACTCTCATTTCATCAAGTTCACTAGTATTTAGAATGATATTGGTCTTTTCATTATTAGATCTCGAAATTAACTCGAAATTTCATAAGAGTTTTTCATGACACTCGATCTCAAGCGGTAAGAGCGACTTAAACGTTTTTACTTCGAATTTCTTCTCTCCACAATCTCAAAAGAACTCAATTCGAAAGCTATTATCGGGCCAAAATTTCCCGTTTTGCTAGATGATCTTAAATGCAAGTTATTCATTTTAAAACACGTTTGGTACAATGGTACAAAGTTCATACCCGTTTTCGATCAATTTCCCCGCTCATTCGTTTTCTTTTCTCTCTTTGGAAGTCTTTAACCGAACGCCCCACTACACCGAAATGCAATGAGGTTACTCTCGGTGTTGTCTTTTGACCTTCATCTTTTCTCACTTAGTTTTTTTTTTCTTTTCTTCTTTTCTTTTCTCTCTTTGGAAGTCTTTAACCGAACGCCCCACTACACCGAAATGCAATGAGGTTACGCTCGGTGTTGTCTTTTGACCTTCATCTTTTCTCACTTATATTTTTTTCTCTTTTTTTTTTTTTTTTTTTTTTTTGAAAGAGCGGGTATATTTGATCTACTAACGGGTCCCCACAAACGGTTATTTCATAGTGCAATTGGTCATGTTTTAAATCTAGCAAAACGTACTTTAACGGCCACGCTAAGAACTTTACTCATAAGTCCCATATCAATTACGGGTTCAAAAATCGAGTTAAAACGTATCGCATGAACCGCGCATCGATCAAGTGTCTCAAACTCATGAAATTTGAAACAATAGGGCTGGAATCCCCGAATAGATCTCTTCAAAATCATAACCAAATCCTTTAAAATATTTTGCAAACTTTCAATTTTGAGAGCGAAATTCAGAGTTGAATGAAATTTTGTTTTAAAAACGACGATTTAGTTCAATTCAGTGGAGAAAAATCTTTTATTGCAATTCAGAGTTGTTTTGTGATTAGCAATGCTCCCAGATTTAAGTGGATACTTTTTATAAATTTATTTATTTTTATTTTTTTTTGGTTGTTTTTAAATTTTCAAATTTCCCATGTTTTTGAAGTTTAATTTGGGCTCATACAGTTGAAAGGTTCTCATACAGTTCAAAGGTTGTGTTACCCCCCCACACTTAGAGATTACTTGTCCTCAAGTATAAAAGATCAAAAATTTCAAAAAGAGGGATAATAGAGAAATACAACATTTGATGCGTGAGGCGTGCCTCCTCCGCTAGCGCTCTTGTTTAACGTCTTGAGCTCGACCCTGCCGATGTTATCCTCCTTCAAAATTAAACGAAGCGCTCACATGGATTGCTACCTTTCGACCGCCTTGAAATACTCCCTTTGAGATGTTGGAGATGAGAGAATTCGGCGCTTGAAACACATGTTTTGCATACGTCGAAAGTGGCGTAAAGATAAGCGTCGCTTCGCTTCGATTTTTTCGAATTGCTTCATCACTTGGAGTTTGATGAAGAGGAGTTGTGAGAGGCGTGAGTGTCTCGATTGTATTTGATTTCCTTGATAAATCTACACAAGGTGAAATTCTATCATGAGAAGCATCATAGTTCTTAATTGAATTTAAATTGATGATATATGGAAAGAATTCACCTTGGAGAATTGTAGATTTCTTTTCTTGCTCGTTTTCATCGATTGGAGTGAGTTGAACCGTCGTTTGGAGAGTCGAATCCATTGACACCTTTTCTTCTTCGATTGTCGTTCTCGTTCCAACGCTTTCATCGAATCCCCCCATACTTGAACTCTTTTCGTTTTCAATCTCCACGTTCTCCTCATTTGAATCCTTTAACTCAAGGCGAGTTGAACTTATCATTTGCTTTATTTCTTCGCATCCTTGTTTTAACTCTTGTTTAAAGGATATCATCATTGCCATCATTTCCTCCATCATTCTTTTTAATTCTTGATTTGGATCTTCGATTTGGGATTGAAATGGTTGGTCTTGGTATTCAAATTCGTGTTGATATTCGAGTTCATTTTGAGAAGGTTTGTATATGGGGTTTGAGTACATGGGGTTTGAGTAGTTGTTAGCGGTTTCGGCATAGGATTGTGTCTCATAACCCCATGGGGATTCGTTTTCGTATTGGTGAGCTTTGTTGATGGGATTTTGATAAAGGGTCTCGGTGTGTGATTCATCGTTTTGATTTGAGGGTGAACTTGAGAGCCAACCGAGCCTTCGTTCTTCCATGGATTTTCGAGCTTCGTCTTCTTCTCTATCTTTCCTTTCTTCCATTTCTTCCCATTCTTGAAATTCTAATTTTTGTATTTCTAGCTCGATAATCTCTTGATTTGTCATGGAGTCCGGATATCCTTTTGCGGCTCTATCGAGACGTATTAACTCCCGAAGCGATTTGGGTCTTTCTTGATGATCCATCTTGCTCCACTTCGTGTACCTTGCAAGAATACAAAAAATTCGAAATTAGTGAAATATCAAGTTCAAATGTATCAAATCTATTAAAAATATCACTCGAGATTGCAAGTTTGATTCAAAATTTGACTTAAACATTACTCCCCGGCAGCGGCGCCATTTGATAAACGGGTTTTCAATCACTTTTAATTTGAAATATCGTTGTATGTGAAAACCAATTCAATCAACAAGTTTGGAAATATATGTGTATAGTGGAAATATGAAAGTTCGTTTCGCGAGGAGTATATGCGTCGAATAATGAATCAAAACAAGCAAAAATGAAAAGGGCAGAAACTTTTCCACAGAGAGCTATTGCGTCAAAATAAGATTAAGATTCAGATCATTAAAATAAATATTTCGAAGTTTCCAAAATTAATGAAAATTAGTCTACAGAGAGGTCTGAATGTTATCAAATTTATCCTAAAATTTCAAACAATTTGGACAACGGAATAAAAAGTTATTAACGAATTACAATCAGGTCTCTGAAAAAAGTCCCCTGGAAACAACAGGTTTTCAGTTTAAGTGACAGTATTCAAAAATTCATATCAATTCAAATATTTCATGAAATTCTACGATTCAAAAAGTTCCCGAAACTAGAAATCAAGATCTACGCAGAACAAAAAGAAAACAAAAATATCACACAAAGAGAGCAAATTATCACACAAAGAGAGCAAAAGATCGATTGCAAGAAACAAGATTTAAGCAAGAACTAGATTCAAACAAGGGTTTCTTTACACAACTTCAAAACAATCATTCAACATACAAGAAATTCAAGATAGAAAAGAATACACCTAGATTGAGTAAAGAAATGCTTCAACGCGTCAAGAAGAGCGTCTTTTTCCTCGCTAGTGTTGTCGCTCAATTGACCACCGAAAGGAGAATGCTCCGAGTCACGGCAAGCTTGCTTCGTTGGTCACCGAAAGGAAAGAATCCTCAAGTCACGGACTCACTAGATGAAAGGTCACCAAAAGGAGAGGCTCCGAGTCATGGTTGACACCTTCACTAAGCTCCGAAAGAGGAAACCACCCAGTCACGGTCTCAACACAACTCCACAAGTCCCGAAAGGAGAAAATCCCCGAATCACGGTTAGTCTCGAGAAAGGTCGATTCGCCGAAAGGAAGGATGTCCAAGTCACGGTCGAATCTCCCGAACAATCGAGTAGGATCTTGAATGGTTCTTGATGTTCTTGAAATTTCTTGGAAGTGCTTAGAGCGAGAGAGAGAGAGAGAGAGAGAGAGAGAGAGAGAGAGAGAGAGAGAGAGAGAGGGGGAGGGAAGAAGAAGCAATCTCTGCCCAAGGGCATTGGGGTCTTATTTATAGTGTCCTTGGGGATTTCCCATTGGCCGAGAGATGGGTGAGAGGATTGAGGGTAGTTGGGGATGGTAGGTGAGGTAGGTGGGGCTGTAGAGTGGCAATTGTGTGAGTGGTTTTCGAGTAGAGTTTGGTGTAATGTCTTATGTTGATGATTATTTGCCTTCTCCTTCACATGTGTACCGAATTGGTCGGTATGATATATCGATTTTAATGGCGCGAGGAGACGAAGGCAACTACACTCTTGGATTGCCGAGAATTCCCACTTAAAACCTGTAATTAAGCAATAAAACACACTTAGTGAAGAAATATTCTTGTTATCTCAAATATGAACAATTGTATATATAAAGTTGTGATTCAAAAGGACTAAAATCCCCAAATTAGCTATCAAAAAGGTGCTTTATTTTCCTCTTATCATAACTCTTTACATGCAACACTATTAAATCTACACAACTGGATAATTACAAGTTCCTGTCTTAACAAAATGCTTTTGAATTATCAGGAAATTGATGCTAATTGATGCTAATTTTGTATAGATGTGATTAATTATCAAAACTCAAAAGGTAGATTTCACTATCTCCTTTTCAAAATCGCAAATTACAATTTCACTAAAATATAATTTTTTGTTTGAGTATAGGGTTTTTCAGAAATTAAATTGGGGACCATCTTCAACAGCCTTGCTTGCATTAATGGGTATGCATAAAATAATCTCAACACAATTTATTATAATTTACTATATCTTAATTCAATTGTCTTTGAATTATTTTTGAGTATAGGGTTTTTGAATTATTTTTATTTTGTTTTTTTAGCTTTGAGGCCGATCTGGGAGACAAGGGAGTCCAGGGTTGACAAGATTCATGGTTGTGTACAAGGTTTTTATTTTTACGGGGTGATTTTGTATATATGAATAAAGAGGGTGTTTTCGAAAATATGAATAATAGAGCCAATGCAGGTGTTCTTATGAGGTCCTTTAATTGATATTTTGAAGTGTTATATATCTTTTTTTGTATGTCTTTTTTTGCCCTACATGACAACAAATTGTCTTCGAATGAAAAATTGTGTTATGGTGTTTTATCATTACTAGTAATAACATTTGACAATAAATTGTCCTCAAACATAACCTTCGCTTCGTTACAACATATTTGACAAAAATCCCTACATTTTAACTGTACAAGAATCTGTACAAAAATCGTCAACATCATCCAAGTGCTTACAAATTTCATTACAATTATAACAAATCAATCCATTAATACAAATCACTTCATTACAATTCTAAAACATAACCTTCACTTGACATACATATAATAATCTATAAATATAAATCCATACAAAGAAGACACAATCATAACTTAAACCCTATTTCTTTTGCTTTTTACATAATTCATCCACAAGTGTGTTTATTAACCTCGAGCATTTTGACTTCGAACAAAACCTGAAAAAAAATAATTTACGAATTAACAAAATCGACACCAATTCACCTAAAATAACAAAAAAACTCGTAATCGAAAACTAGGTGTGAATGAAATAGAACTAACCTCTAAATTGAACTGCTAGAGGCCTTAGAGGAAACCAGCATGAGAGAATGAGGGGGGAATTGTTCGATCATCTGATATGGCACTCAATCCGGACAGTGATGGCAGAAGCTATCGGCGGCGAAAAAATAATTCGACCATTTCAACTTCCAAGTACTACTTCAACTTCGAGTATTTCAACCTGAGATATATCTCCAAACAAAAACAAAAAAGTAAGTCATTGTAATTTATAAAGCTAAATTTACCAAATTAACAATAATCAAGTCATAAATAACCAAATTATGCCTTAATCTAGTTCAATTTAAAAATATTTTAGCCATATTAAACCAAAATTTAACCATTCATATCCCTAATTCAGTCCCAATTTGCCAAATTATCTACAATAAATCCTAATTCAACTGTAATGATTCCTAATTCAGCTCTAATTTTCAAAAACGAACCTCGATTAAGTCCATTTTGTCTA
The DNA here is from genome assembly GCA_946800325.1 of Luzula sylvatica. Taxonomy (NCBI): domain Eukaryota; kingdom Viridiplantae; phylum Streptophyta; class Magnoliopsida; order Poales; family Juncaceae; genus Luzula; species Luzula sylvatica. Next base: position 54,272,452 of record OX326961.1, on the reverse strand, counting down.
ATTTGTTAACCCTAATTTGGGAGTCCAATCAATCTAATAAAAAACGATACATAAAAGAATGATCACCCTCATGTTGGGTTCTGCGAGCGAGACTCCAAGATTATGAGAGAAATAAGGATTCCTAGGGTTAGGGCTACCTGGACATGGAGAAGGGCCTCACCAGATTCTGCATCGACAAAGAGAGAGAGAGAGCGCGTAAGCTTCTGTTGTGGCCCTAGACTACCATCACCAGATAGGTAGGTGCCGTCTCCAATCGTCGTCTGCAATCCTTTCGCCATTTCGCCATTATTAGAGAGAGAGAGAGAGAGAGAGCCCGAGTAGAAGAAGGGTTCCATGGACCATTGATAATTTGCGTTCACCAGTGTGTGTGTTTTTTATGATTAATCTCAGCCCTCGGTTGGATGATCAACGGTTCTAATTATGAAGTTTAATATGGGAGTCCAATCTTGATGTCAAGGATCCTCCCCCATATATATTAATATAATGTGAATACACTATTAGAATTATAACCCTCTAATAAGATCCAATTAAAATCAAATCATTGATTAACAAAGCTAGACAACTGCCATATAACAATACAAAAAAATTTTGGTTTTGTGATGGTATACTACAATGCTGATTCCTTCCAAAACCAAACGAGAAGTAAATTGATGTGGCAAGTGATATAATATAATATAATATATGTTTATATTACAAAATGACATTACTTACATCCATCACGAGCCACGAAAAATAACTAGCCACGCCATGAAAAAAATTTATAATCGATAGACAATACTTGAGAAATTATACTTTGGGCTGAAAAAATATGTGAAGGAGATAGTCAATATTTATAATCAATACTTGAGAAATTATACTTTGGGCTGAAAAAATTTGTAAAAGAGAGTCAATATTTATAATCAAATACTTGAGAAATTATACTTTGGGCTGAAAAAATTTGTAAAAGAGAAAGTCAATATTTATAATCAAATACTTGAGAAATTATACTTTGGGCTGAAAAAATATGTAAAAGAGAAAGTCGATATTTATAATCAATACTTGAGAAATTATACTTTGGGCTGAAAAATTGCACAATTAGTACTGCACTCTCAATAGAATTCGAATTAACTGAAAAAGCTATCGAAATAAGTACGTAATAGAAAGTTCCAACATCAACAAACATAAACAAAAATATGGACCAATTCTAAAAATTATACAAATTTGAACAGATTTTCATACAAAGATAAATATCCAAAGAAATGTTATGCTTTATCTTGTTATAAGAAGAGATAATCAAGACTAAGGAGAACTCCAGATTTTAGAAATCAGGTGGACCAAGAAGAAAAATAATGAGATGGAACACAAATCACTTGAACAATGATAAACAATAAGCCAATGACTCAGCTAGAGAGAAAAAATGGAGCTAGAGAATAATGAAGTCCCCAATTTAGCAATTCTCAGAGCTGTTGAGACTTCTCTTTTAAATAATACTTTTCTTTTCATCCAAACTTTGATGTTAAATTGAAAATCTGTTTCTCTTTAAATTTTGAACGAGTAATCTTGTGTTGGTAATATGCAAAATTTGAAATCAATTTTCTTCAATATCTTACAAAAAGAATAACGGTATGAACCACGAATAAAATTGAGATAGCCAAGGATCGTATTATCGAAATCGGGTTATCTTCGGTTCTATTTACTTGATAATAAAGAGGTAAATATATTGCTTGATTATCACACAACATGTGAAGCAATGTAAAATACACATGAAGGCATGACAAAGAATGCACTATTAAGATCAAATTATAATCAAATCATTCATTAACAAAGCCATCACTATGAAGGCATGACAAGTAAATTGATGTGGCAAGTGATTTGATATAATATATTTATATTACAAAATAACATTACTTACATCCATCACGAGCCACGAAAAATAACAAGCCACACTATGGAAAAAAAAAAAAATACAAAAAAAGTCGCACATATACAACTAAATCCTACTCGACCATTTTTTTCTTCTCTTCGGACTTTTCCGATATATCGTGTGAAATATTTCGGTACCAATAATACTCTCCATATTTGCACAATTTCAAGTACGAACAAAAAAGAAAGAAAATCAATCTCAAGCGAATAAATTTTTTAGTTAGAAGTCACGTCACATTCTTTGGTCCCGCGCAACTCCAGTCGGGCTCGGTATGTTCATGCTGGCGGTACGTAGAAGCTTCCGGAACTCTGACAAGCTGATTTTCCCATCCTTGTCTAAGTCCGCCTCCTCTAGTAACGGTTGTACCGATCCATTTAATCCTGTATGCTGTAATTCAAAAAACAAACAAATAAATAAATAAATAAATGAAATAAGCGTGGATTAAAAGGAAAAATGCAAATGGTACGTACAACTCTAAGTTCATCGGGAGTGATAAAACCGTCCCTATCCAAATCGAATTTGTTAAATGCAGCTTGGCAAAGCGAGTACCACTTTTCCGTATCGAACTCTGCCATTTGATGCACGTGCAATGTAGCCGCAACAAATTCAGTGAAATCCACTAATCCATCTGTATTGCTATCCAACTACAAAAGAGACAATTAATTATTTAATTGATAGGAAGAAATTCAAGTGATAAAAGAATTTTTTTATGAAACATACTGCGGTAAGGATCTCCATGACACGTGGTCCTCTTAATCTCCAAGGCACATCTTTAGCCAAGGCCTGTTAAATACCATCAAAATAAATCATTATGCAAAATAAATAAATATTTTTTTGTTAATTTGACGGAAAACTGCATAAGAAAGATGGAGGGTTATTTTGCAAAATTGACACCTGTCTCATTTCATCTAGACTGATCACGCCATTTTTATCAACGTCTATTGCATCGAATTGGTCTTTCAAATCTGCAATCTCCTCCTCGTTTAATGTGCTTGCCAGTGCCTACATCAAAAAATAAATATAATAGTTTAATAATAATACACATTAAATAATTGGGAATTTGATGAAAAAAAAAAAAGATTACCCTAAGAGCAAATTGCTTCATGCGGCTATATTTGACATACTCGCGCATGTTGGACAAAACAGATATATCCAATGGTATTTCCGAAGCATTCCCATTTTCCTTTACCCATGGATGCGCTGCAAAAAAAATAAATAAATAAATAAATAACCCATAATTTATAATTATCATTTTTTTAAAATAAATTAAGAGAGAGAAAGAGAGTATACACAAGGCTTGAGCTGCAGTAAGCCGGGTTCGAGGGTTTTTAACCAACATTTTCGTAACAAAATCTTTTGCACTATTGCTCAGATTTGGCCACGGCTTCCTCTTGAAATCCGGTTTGTTTTTCAATACCTACAATCAATCATCAATTACAAAAAAATTAGTAAAAAAAAAAAAAAAAAAAAAAAGAGAAAATTGCTACATACCTCTCTGAAAACGCCATCTTCGGTACGATCCCAAAAAGGTCGTTTACCGCATAACAAAATATAAGTTATCACGCCTATGCTCCAAACATCCGATTCTGGTCCGGATTTTCTCCTTAATACTTCGGGCGCCACATAATACGCGCTACCAACAATATCACGGAACCTTTTACCTATAATATTTTATATTTAATTATATATAATTTTAATATATTAATATTGAGGCTATACGAGAAGAAAAAAGGAGAATGAAGGAACCTGGAGCGATGCTGTCGGAGAGGCCAAAATCAGTGGCTTTGAGTGGCGAATCTTCCTTCGTTGATTTGAATAGAAAGTTCTGTAGAAAAAAAGAAAAAGAAATAATTTGTTAAAGACATTCAAAATGGATATGTATTGATATATTGCATTTATTTTATTCAGTCAAAATAGTTAGTCAAGCACTCAACAAAACATGATTTTTTTTTATTCGTAATTATAAAAAAGGTAATGGAATTAGTCCAACACTCAATGAAAGAACTTTCGTTTTATTCCTAACCTAACTTTCATTTTATTTAATTAATTATGCATGTGTGTGTTTATATAGATCTTGGATTAAGAGGAATATTTTATTAAATAACAAGTTGCAGCATAAGAAATTTGTAATACTGAATCTAGCAATACTACAAATAAACTAAAAAATATATTAAAAATTTAGTACCTCAGGTTTTAGATCGCGATGTACAAAACCATGCAAATGGCAATGAGCAGCGACTTTTAGCATTTGTCTGACGATAACAGCCGCGTCTTTTTCACTGTACCGGCTATTTTTCCTATTTTTTTTTATTTAAAAAAGAAAAATAATAAGAATAAAAAATAGTATTTAGAAGAAACAAGTTTAATTTGAACCAAATAGAAAATCTTACTTGGCCAAAATTCTGTCGAGGAGTTCACCGCCTTCGCATATTCTGACGAAGAACACAAAAAGGTTTTATTAAATTATTATTTTTTATTATTTTGGGTTTGGTTTAATAATATCAGAGAGATAAGAGAAAGAACTTACTCCATGACAATATAAACAAAGGCATTATCTTCAAAAACATTGTAGAAATGGACAATATTTTCGTGGCCTCTCAGCGACATTAATATACTCACTTCTTTCCTTACATCTTCTACTGCCACTAGCTTTGTCATCTATATAAAATGAAAAAAACACAAAAAAAAAAAACAATGTTTTTTATTAAATTATCTAATAATTAAAGTCCAATTGCATAATAAATATAAATATAAGTCCAATTGAGGGTTAAATTAATTATTTCTTAGTTCCGTAAAAAAGTTTTATCTTAAGGATTTGTGATATAACTAGGATGATAATAATTATTACAATAATACCTCAAATTAAGAGAAAAAAATAGTAAAAAAATCTAACATAGAAAGTAAAACTCACCTTATTCTTATCAAGCCTCTTCACAGCAACAAGCTCACCGGTATTTCTATCTGTGGCGGCATAAGTATACCCAAATTGCCCACGACCAAGCAATTTTCCCATCAAATACTTGTCCTCGAAATTTCTCTCGAACCCAAATTCGATCCTAGACTTAACCCTAACTCTGAGCTCGCCTTCTCTGTTACAAGCTCTTTGTGCCCGCTCATCTTTCTCAGGTTGTGGAGATTTATTATCCGAACTTGCAGCACCATCAACCTTAGTCGTAGAAGAAAAAAAACAACCCATTTTGGAAAATTAACCAAATAAAATGAACTGTGAAATTGTCGATCCCGTGATACGAAAATGAGATATTGATTAGACAAATACGTCAATCTCTATGGTTCTTATCAAAAATCGTAAGAAAGAGGGACCAATTGATGAAATTTCGCTGATTTGGGATTAATTGTTGCGGAAATTGATGGAATTGGGGGCATTAACAGAAAACTCTAGCTTTTTACCAATCCTTACTCAGAAAAGAGAAATTGAGCTGATTTGAAATAAGAGCTATGGAATTCCGATGTGGGTTGGCAAAAGATTGCAACTTTTGTTGGTTTCCCCCAATAAATTAGGAAGAAAGAAGATTCACTTACAAAAAAGAAGAGAAGAAAATGAGCTGATTTGGGACTATCAAATCGTGGAATTGAGGTGTGAAAAGGAGCCGGCAGAACAAAAGTTTCAACCTTTTTTTAATGTTTAATATGCAAATGGGGGGAGAAAAAGGGACACAATTGCAGGGAAGGTGATGAGAAAGAGGACAGAGAAAAAGGGTCAAAGTTTTTTATAGAGGTGAATAAATGAATGAACGAACGAGTCTCGCTCTGTTTAATTTCTTGTTTCCTTCTACTTTCCTATATATACTTGTTCAAAAACTTGTACAAAAACGCGGATATGCGAAAGAAGAGATATGTATGATTACTTGATTAGCTGATTAGTTAGTTAATAGTTGGATTATGATGATCTTTTATGTGTATTATATCTCGCGTTGTTCGGCAAAAAAATTTATGATACGTTCTAAATTGTAGGGGTGTACACGGGTTGGGTTAAACGGGTTTTGATGATCACTATGACCCAACACAATCATGTCGGGTTTGAATTTTTGAACCCGACCCAACCCATAATATTTGGAAAATTCATATATTCCGTTTCTGTAGTGGAATCAGCTATCGTAGATTGTTTGGAACTCTTCCAAACTACCGCAGCGCCATTTAGACAAAACACATAACCTGATTGAGACCTAAAGTCATCAATACATGTTTGAAAACTAGCGTCGGTATATCCTTTAACGATTATCTCTTCACTAGTACCACCATACACGAGAAAGAGATCCTTTGTTCTACGTAAGTATTTAAGGATAGATTTAACTGCAATCCAATGTGCTTCATCAGGATTCAATTGATAGCGTGAAACAACGCTTAAGGCATATGATACGTCTGGACGAGTACATATCATGACATACATGATGGATCCTACCGCCGAAGCGTATGGAACATCAGACATTAATTTCTTATCTTTAATCGATGTCGGACATTGATTTTTCGAGAAATTAATACCATGCGACATAGGTATAAATCCCTTCTTGGAATTTTCCATTGCAAATTTATGCAATACCTTGTCAATATACGTATTTTGACTTAAACCAATGAGCCTTTTAGATCTATCTCTATAGATTTTTACGCCTAATATATAATCTGTCTCGCCTAAGTCTTTCATAGCGAAACAACTAGTTAAATATTTTTTAACTTCCGTAAGCATCGGAATATCGTTTTCTATGAGTAATATATCGTCCACATAAAGAACAAGAAACACAATACGGCTCCCACTTACCTTCTTGTATACACAAGGTTCATCTATGTTTTTGATAAAATTATACTCGCTTATAACTTCATCAAATCGTATATTCCAACTTCGAGATGTTTGTTTCAATCCATAAATGGATCGTTGTAACTTACAAACTTTATTCGCATCTTTTGGATCGATAAAACATTCGGATTGTGTCATGTACACATCATCTATTAAATTTTCGTTAAGAAATGCGGTTTTAACGTCCATTTGCCATATCTCATAATCATAGTATGCAGCTATAGAAAGTAGTATGCGAATAAACTTAAGCATGGCTACCGGCGAAAACGTTTCATCATAGTCAATACCATGGATTTGTTTGAAACCTTTCGCGACAAGCCGTGCTTTGTAAGTTTGCAACTTTCCATCCATATCGGTTTTCTTCTTGAAAACCCATTTACATCCAACGGGTGTGACCCCTGGAGGTTTATCTATCAAGTTCCAAACTTGATTATCATACAAGGACTGGATTTCTGATTTCATAGCTTCGAGCCATTTGTTGGAATCTATACCTTTAATCGCATATTTGTAGGATTTCGGTTCATCATCAATGAACTCGATGTCGCCATTATCAGTTATGATAAAACCATAGCGTTCAGGTTCATGGCGAATCCTACTAGATCGACGAGAAGGTACAATGACTTGTGTACTTGATTCAGCTAAGTCAACATTTGACGGTTCTGAATCAATCATCGTCGGTTCAACTTCTATTTCGGTATCTCGAATTTCATCAAGATCTATTTTTGCTCCTCCATTGTGCGAAGAGATAAATTCCTCCTCTAAGAAGACACCTCTTCGTGCCACGAAAACTTTATTTTCAGCTGGATTGTAAAAATAGTATCCTCTTGTTTCTTTAGGATAACCGACAAATAGACATTTGTCTGATTTGGGATCGAGCTTGTCAGAAATCATTCTTTGGACATATGCATCGCATCCCCAGATTTTAATAAAAAACAATAATGGAGTTTTTCCATGCCATAGCTCATATGGTGTCTTTTCAACCGACTTTGAAGGTAAGCGATTTATCAAATAAGCTGCGGTCAAAAGTGCATATCCCCAAAACGATTTTGGAAGACTAGTTTGACTCATCATTGATCGAACCATATCTAATAGGGTACGATTTCTTCTTTCAGATACGACATTCCATTGTGGTGTGCTAGGTGGAGTAAGTTGTGAAACAATTCCACAATCTTTTAAATGATCGTCAAACTCATAGCTCAAATACTCGCCTCCTCGATCAGATCGAAGAGCTTTGATTTTCTTGCCAAGCTGGTTCTCTACTTCATTTTGGAATTCTTTGAACTTTTCAAAAGATTCTGATTTAAGACGCATTAAATAGACATAGCCATATCTACTATAATCGTCAGTAAATGTGATGAAGTAACGATAACCTCCTCTTGTCTCGATGCTCATTGGACCACATACATCTGAATGTATTAGTTCTAATAGCTTCGTGGACCGTTGACCTTTCTTCGAAAACGGCGCTTTTATCATTTTGCCAAGTAAATATGATTCGCATTTCCCATATGAATCAAATTCAAATGAGTCGAGTAAACCATCTTTATGGAGTTTCAAGATGCGTTTCTCATTTATATGACATAAACGACCATGCCAAAAGTAAGTTTGATTACCAACTTTAGGATTATTCTGAGATTCATTCACGTTATATATAGATTTATTAAATTTATCTAAATCTAACACATAAAGACCATTCTCAACAACTATATTAGCATAAATATTATTGTCTTTACATATCACAAATTCATCATTCCTAATAACAAATTCATAGCCATCATTCGCTAATTTAGACACGCTTATTATATTTTTACATAAACTAGGTACATAAAAACATTTATTTAATACTATATTAAATTCACTTGGTAATGCTAGATCCACTTCTCCTATTGCAAAAGCCGCAACCTTTGCTCCATTTCCAACGCGGAGATCTACATCACCAGACTTCAATCTTCTACTATTTCTTAGGATCTGCACATTACGACAAATATGAGTTCCACAACCAGTATCTAATACCCAATTATTCATAGTAGAAATATTAATTTCTATAACAGACATACCTGCGGTACCGGCCGCTACGGCTTTCCTTTTGTTCTTCCTCGACTCTTCGAGAAATACCTTGCAGTTGCGGCGCCAATGGCCCGTCTTTTCACAATGAAAACATTTATCATCGTCCTGTTTCTTCTTCTTCTCGAATTTCCCTTTGTTATTCAGTTTCGGCTTCTTCTTAGAGCCCGAACCTGATGCACATTTTGAGTTGTTTCTTTTACGATTTCCCGATTGAATCATTAAGACATCATTCGATCCGCCGCGGTTTTTAGGACCCGTCGTAATCATTTCCGATTCATAATTCTTCAGCATCCCATGTAATTCGGGGATCGTTTTGTTCATCAAATGCATGTGATAGTTCGTCACGAATGAGGCAAATGTCGGCGGTAATGAACAAAGGATCAAATCCTATTGCAATGTTGCCGAGATTACTTCGTCGAATTTCTCTAGACGGTCTAGGAAATCCTGCATCTTTAGCATATGCGTGCTAACTGACGACCCTGGTGTCATTCTACAATTAACCAAACCTTTAAGAGTATTGAACCGTTCAAGTCTCTTTTGCTCCTGGAACATTTCAAGGAGACGTTTGTTTATCGTATATGCATCGGAGTCTTCGAACTTCTTTTGAAAACTTGCATCCATACATGCTAACATAAGGCATGTTACGTTATTCGATTTGCCTTTGAGTACTTTCAACTCTGCCTTTTGTGCTTCTGTTGGATTAGCCACTTCCATTATTGGCGTTTCTAATACACTTACTAGATCTTCATGCCTTAGAACGATTCTAAGGTTACGGTGCCAATCCAGAAAATTCCTACCAACAAGTTTCTCTTTCTCCAATAACGATCGAATCGATATGGAACTGGTATTGTTACTAGATCGAATTAATTAACTGTGCGTATTAATTCTATATGCTTTATTTAATAGGGTTATTTGTGTCACTTTTATCAAAACAATCACCCTCATGATCGATTCGGGATTCATAATCTGATAACACCTTGAGAACCATATATTACAATCCTCCCACAAGTGACGAAGGCCTATCGAGTGGGATCTCGTTATTTAGGTAGGATCATATCCAATCGCATCATATGCGACTCTCAAACTTTATGAAATTTCAGTATTTAAATTATATCGTATGTAATTCAAAATTCCGTGTGTGTATTTCAACTATGTCTTATCCAATTAATCCGATTAACTTGAATATCTAAACTAAAACCATACTAAACGTATCAACTAGTTTAAATTTAAACATGCCTGACGAAGGCCCAATCCACATTTAAATTATACTAAAGCTTATTGTCCTATTGAACTATGCGTATACGCATGCCTGACGAAGGCCCAATCCACACGTATATTTGTAAACAAACATGACAACTGTTTATATGGGAGACATCTAGTTAGTTTATAATTACGCAAAATTCTATCATTTCAAATTTCGCTGTGAGAGATTTGTTGTGTCATACATCAACTTACTAGATTTTATATTCACAAGGTTTTCATGTATTAAATTGAATTATAAAAATAAAATTCTAAAGTTTTGTAGTCAAATAAGGAATTCTTTGTTCGTTTCGAAGCAAAACTATTTTCAAGACATTAAATGGTACCAGTAATTATCCTATAATATTTTACCATTCGATTACTTGTGAATTTGACTTTAAAATCTTATTTTAGGTTTCGATTTTGGGAAAATTTACTAAAATGACCCTACATATGATCTTAATCATTTTTCTTGCGATTTGATAACGCAAACCGTATGACGTTCGCTCTGATACCACTGTTGGGTTATCTACACCCCCATCGAGTCCGCGCAGCGGATAATTATTGGACTTGACGGAGTACAAATCCCCGAGATCTCATCTATGATTTGTTTATCAAATTGCCTATAACTAATATAACGTAAATCTAATAAACGTAATATTTGTACCTAGCGAAATTGATCGCTTACGAAGGGTTTGTCGCTGCGAAGTCTTCACTTCCGTTCACGTCGCACGTTTTCATTCGCACCTTTTCGTTCGCACATTTTCGCTCGTACCGGTTCGTCCCACGCCCAAACCGGTCGTCTTTCTCCGTTCGTCTTCTCGTCGGTTGATGAACTTAACTCGTTAGTACGCAAACGTATATGTACCTTTACTCGTATCCATCGCGAAACGGGAGTTGTCGGATAATCACGAAACTGCCTAGACGCCTCGTAATCACTCTTGCTTAAACTCTTGCCGAAATCAATGGAGAATTCCGGCGAACTTTTCTCTCTCTTAATTACTGGATTAATTTGTGGAAATAATGGTTGCTTAGATTGATTTGATTGAGTGAGATTATGGTCATATTTATAGAATAACTCGTATTCCTTCACCAGTAAATAGTCATTCTTTAATCAATCAAATGATACTTTTATATGCATGAAAGGACAAGTTTCTAGAAGATTTGATCAAAAGATGTGTCTCCTGCAGAATCAGCAGACACATTTTCACTAAACTGGAATTTCGACCGACTTAAGTCCGTAATTAACAGGACCTTTCTGAACGAAACTTCTAGATGATCTTATCACCTTTCCAACAAATCCGAGTTTATCCAATTTGGATATCCAGTCCGAACGTTATGCTAGTTTTAGTAAATGTTCATGCCCTTTCGTCGAACTGCCGCAACATTTCGTGTATTTCATTAGAATGAACGTCCTACGTTATTCAAATGTTTTTCCACTGAATATGAAAGTTGTATATAATCCAATTATCTAACTTATGAGAGTTGAATCATCCCAATCGGTGTTCGTATGCGAAAGTTATGTCCGTTTTAGTAAAACTGTTCCAAACAGATTTTTCCTAAAATCTTATCTTATCAATTTAATTATGTATATCATATATACATATGTGCATCTAATACACGTGTTATATTTCTATGAACTATCATGTTCATATATCCTTATACGTACGATTTTACCGTAGATGTGAAACTGCATTTCCTTCAATTATATCTCGCGTTATTCGTCAAATATTTGTATGACACGCTATAAGTTGGATTATGATGGTCTTTAACGGGTATTATATCTCGCGTTACTCGTCAAATTTTTTTATGACAAGTTATAAGATGGATTATGATGGCCTTCTATGGGTATTATATCTTGCGTTACTCGTCAAATTTTTTTGTGACACGTTCTAAGTTAGATTATGATGGTCTATTTCGGGTGTTATATCTCGTGTTACTCATCAAATATTTTTATGACACGCTCTAAGTTGGATTATGATGGTCTTTTACAGGTATTATATCTCGAATTACTCGTCAAATTTTGTTATGACACGTTCTAAGTTGGATTTTGATGGTTTATTACGGACATTATATCCCGCGTTACTCGTCAAATTTGTTTATGACACGTTCTAAGTTAGATTATGATGATTTTTACGGGTATTATATCTCGCGTTACTCCTCAAAAAAAATTATGACACGTTCTAAGTTGGATTAGGATGATCTTTTACGGATATTATATCTTCGTTACTCAATTTTTTTGTAACACGTTCGAAGGAATGTTTGGTTCAAGTTTTGAACTTACAAAGTCTTGACATATTTGTTTATGGATTTCATCCCAATAATTGGTTTGCACACTAAAAAATAAAGTAAAAGAATATTCGATTTTTTAGGACATAGTTAATAGGTCAAACTTTTTATAAACTAACTCATTTTTAAATTTTTAGAATATGTCATGAAATGTTAATTTTAGATGTATAAACTTTTTTTCTATTAATTTTGAAAAAAATTAATATTTAATTTGTTTGATTGAAAACATAAATATAATCAAGCTAGTATTACATGGGATTCTTATAGTAATAATGTTTCAAAAATAAATAATAATTCTTAAAATTTTATTATTTAAATAAAATACTTAAAATCATATTATGTAAATAGGCATTTTTTTATATTCTAATTTCTAACATAATATTTTTACAAATTCAAATTATGAAAAACTGTATATATGAACAATGTTATTATAGATGTCAAAATGAATAAAAAATTAGAACGAATATATTTGACGGATCTTGAAAATTAAATTTCTAAAAATACTAATTTTTGTTGTTTGTTTTATAATTTTTCATATTAAGTTATTAATATTTCATATGTAAACTTTTCATCTTCGATTATAATTAATTTGATCTTGTAAAATTACGCGAAATGATAAACAATTGAAAATAATGGTCACTTAAATGTACAAAAAATATGATTATAAAAAATTAATGATTAATCAATGGTCTGAATTTTGTCACATATCATAATCTAATGATTGAAATGAATGTGATGATGCGGCACAAGAAAATTGTACAAATTTAAGTCCAAAATAAGGATGTGGGTAAATGAGTCACTTTTTCTGTGGATGATGCTCTTAGATCGCTCTCACTTAGGGATGTCAACGGGGCAGGGCGGGTGAGGGTAAGCCTCCCACATACCTGAACCCGAATTTGAATTTTCGGGTATTATCCGAACCCGAACCAAAAATACCCGCGGGTAAAAAATCATACCCGAACCCGATACCTGAAAATTATTAATAAAAAGTCTAAAAAAATTAAAAAATAAAAAATTATTATACAAATACGTAAAATTATCAACAATTATAAATACATAAAACAAACAAACTGTACAAATACATAAAAAATTCAAATATTACAAATAATTGATCAAAAAAACATCCAAAATTTTCATATTAGGGGATATTTTCGTGTATTTTTCATGTATTTTTCGGGGATTTTTCGGGTTCGGGTTCGGGTAACGGGTATACCCGCGTGTAAAAAATTCCCCCCGTGCCCCAACCCGAATCCGAACCCGGAGCGGGTATTATCCGACCCGCGGGTTTTTTTTCGGGTATTACCTGCCCCGTTCAGGTCAGGTACCCGCGGGTTCGGGTTTCTACCCTACCCATTGACATCCCTACTCTCACTTGAATTTGTAATTAGGGTATGCCACTGTAACTCCCTCCAACAACACAAAAAAACTTTATGACAAGCCAAACATAATAATTACTCCAAACACAATCTTATAATATTGGGGAGTTCTATCGTACATCATTTTAAAATAATATTTTGGGTATTTAGAAAGGTGTATCATAAAATTTATTTTTTATGAATATTTTTTCTTTAATGAACAATACATATTCCTATTTAGCATGTCATTCAATAATAAATATCTTGAAAATTACTCAAAATATCTTTGAAAATTTATGCATCATAAGAAAAATTATATATGATAGAACTCCCCATAATATTATCTTAAAAACAAGAGAAAAGTCTTAATTTGACCCCTCAACTTTTGAGTTCGTACAATTTTTGTCCCTCGACTTTTATTGTTTTACAAGATTCATTTTTAACTCCTCAACTATTATGTTGATTCATATATAATTTTTCCATCAGTTAAATATTTTTGTATCAGTCAATTTGACACATAAAGCAATGACATATCATATATTTTATCATATAAACAATGATGTGACGTTGAAAATATATATCTTGATATTCATAAAAAAAATTAGATCCATATTTCATTGTCATAAACTCTAACATTTAATAATACAAATACCAACTTTTTAACAAGTTTAATGATTTAAAATATTCATATTTATTAATTGATTATGTGGCAGAATATTTGTCATATCAATTTTTATACATTAGAATTAATAAATCTGAATATTTTAAATCATTAAATTTGTTTAAAAGTTGGTATTTGTATTATTGAATATTGGAGATTATGGCAATAAAATATGGATCTAATTATTTGTAAGTATATTAAAATATATATTTTAAATGTCACATTATTTACCTAATAGGTGAGGGACAAATTTAAATTTTTCTATTAAAAATATTTTAAAGTCAAAAGTATGCGGGTATTACGATGATCCTCACATTTTTACCCAAACGTTTACACATCTGTCACGTTTACACAATTATGGGAGTATTGCCATAAACCTTTGATACCCACCTTTACTTTTTCCAATCAAAATTGATCAAGTAATCAATGTTGGCACTCGCTAGTCGACAAGACATCATTAAACGCTTAGGAGCGCCTAGGATGATTATTCGCGATTAATCGGAAATTTTGACGGTTTTTATTTTTTTACATATTTCATATCAAAGTTAATTATACAAAAATACTAATCACAAAAACTTTAAATCAATTTCAATTATAATTTAACTCACATAATACATCGCAAAATTTAAACCTCATATCTTAATTTAAATAACATAACAAATGTTCAAATAATGTAACAAAAGTTCAAACAGGACCAGCTCACGGACAAGTTTCTGGGTTGGGGATATTATTTTAAAATTTAGTGTGTATATTATGTTTTGATTAAATCATAAATATGATTAACACAATTGATAAATAACTTTATTATGACTACATTGGTTCTTGGTCATGAGTTCAAGTCCTAACTAACTTTTTTTTGTCATTTCTAGTTTTAAAAGTTGTCCTATGATTTATTTATATCTTTAATCTTACTTAATAAAATAATATTGTAATACAATTATACAAATATTTTGCAAACTTTCAAATAAAAATATTTTCATCTAATAATTTTAAATATATTGTCTAGTCGATATCATTAAAATAAATTACCTATCATAAAAAAGTACTTCTTTTATTGTCCATAATGCATTTTATTGTTTTCAAGAGAAAATTAATAATAAATGTAAAACAATAACAACTAGATGATATTTTGTATCTTTTTTCTTCTGAAATAATAGCATGTTAATTTAATTTTGTATATTATTATTATATAAGGCAATATAATTAATAATATAATTAGTAATATAATATAAAATAACATAGTATAATATAAAATAATATATAATTTTCATTAAATTATTTTTTCAAACATGATGTCGGCTACTTTATTTTAATAAAATATTATTTTCAAAAATTCCAAAAATATTATTACAAAATACTTAACAAAAACTTAAATTTTTTGTTTTGGTTCTTTTGCACACAAAAAATCCTAGAAATTTCTTACCATAAAATTTCTCAATCAAATATTAAATAACATCTAAAATGCACTAGTGAAAATTAAAACAACTTGTACTGTCATGCACTAAACTAAAGATTTTATACTCATTAGGATGCCAACGGGACGGGTTGTGGTCGGGTAAGTCCTCCGTACTTGTACCCGAACAAAAAATACTCGTGAATAAAAAATTCTCCAGACTTGAACTTGCGGATAAATTTGTACCCACGAATATTGTCCGTTATCCGAAAATACTAAAACAAATATTACAAATACATAAAATCACCAATAATTTTATATACATAAAACAAAAATCATATTCAAACACATGAAAAATTACAAATAATTAAGTAATAAAACATCCAAAATGTTCAAATTATCGGATATTTTCGAATACGGATACAAATCGGGTATTTGTCGGGTAAAAGATGATACCCGCATGTAAAATTTTACATCCGTATCCGACCCAAATTTGGAGCGTGCAATTTTTCGAATATTATTAGGATATTTTTTTTGAATATTTCCTGTCACGTTCTGATTGGCACGTTCCGATCGAGTAACTGCGAATTCGAATTTTATCTGGCCATTGACATCCCTAATGAATAATACTAGGTGTTGGTTAATTCTAACCTAGAGGGGGGTGAATAGGTAATCCTTACGTACAATTTTCGACTGAGGTATACCGATTCTAATTTATGCGGAAGCTTAAAATGATTTGAATACAATAATGCAAATACCGAAAGAGATGAACACACGATATTTATTACGGAGTTCGGTAGGTGGTTGCTTTGTAGCTTTAACACACCCGTTACTTGCTTAATCGACCGATTCGATTAGTGGCAAGTACCTACGTCTCCGGGAAGGCCTTGTGCCGTTTCGGCGTTCGATTGAATTCCAACTCACTCGTACAAGGTTTTGCCTAGATCGATTTACACGTTTTCTATCGATCTATAGCGGGTTTTACAATTCAAGAATTAGCCTATTACACTTTTCTAATACGCACTACAACGTGAGTTGGGAATCGTATAGAAAGGAGATGTCGAGAAGTAGATCTATGATCTAGAGGTTTGTCTCACACTTATCAAGGGATTTGGAAGAAGATCAAAGCTAGTTCTTTCTCTCTTTTAGATGTGGAATGATTTTTACAAAAAGGGTAGGAAAGAGAAGGTATGAATGGTTCTATTTATATCATCCATAGAAACCACTCAACCTGTGCAGAAATTACATAGTTCGTTCGAACGTACTGTTTGGTTCGTTCGAACGAACTTGAATTTGAACTAGCCGTTTCAAAGGAATTTTCATAAACACGATGAGTTCGTTCGAACGAATAATTATGTTCGTTCGAACGGACATGGATTTGTTCTTGGTTCGTTCCACGGATCAAGAACGAACCATGGAGGTTCGTTCGAACGCACATAGTGGTTCGTTCCAACGAACATTTATTGTGTCTAGATTTGTTTGTTTTTCTCACAACACCAGGTTTCAATTCGTTCGAACGAATTATTCTTTTCGTTCGAACGAACCTAGAGTGGTTCATGGTTCGTCCTTGAGTTGAACGAACCAAAAGTGTTCGTTCGAACGAACATATATGTTCGTTCGAACGAATATTTATTTGCTCTAGTTTTGTGAGTTTTCTCACCATACCAGGTCTTGGTTCGTTCGAACGCACTGTTTGTTAGTTCGAACGAACCATAAACTTGTATGGTGATTTTCCTTGTTGATCATCGTGTTTCGAATTTATCTTTTGATCTTGATAAATATGAGATGTTCTTTGGAATACCTATGGTTTATTTTGATGATCCCAACTCACGGAAGGCTTCGACGTCTTGAATTCTTCAATGTCTTGACGTCTTTCCTTTCACGTATGATCTTCGTCTTGAATTCTTCAATCGTCTCTTTCGATCATCCTTGGTCCGTTGTACCTACTTCTTCTACAAGTTGGTCTTAACTGAAACCGTTAGTATTGACAGTATTTTGATATAATCAAACCATAGGATATTTGGATCAACACTAGGCACCCCGCAAATAAAGCCCGCAATATACCCCGCATGGGTTAATTAGGAAGGAAATTAATTCATTAAATTTCCTAATTAGTGATTGCGGGGAGAGTGGGGGTGAATAGTGCGTGGTGCTTAATGGCACTGCATCCCTAATACTCATCCAAACAAGTCTCTCGGATCGGGTAACCGCCAATTAAAATTTTACCTGTCCATTCACATCCTAATACTCACCCAAACAAGTCTCTAGATAATTAAAAGTTTAATGTTGTATTAGTCAAATGAAAATGACATTCATTCAAAGCCACGTGCAATGAAGCTTTTATTTTTTCCTAGCCATTAGACTAGATCATCAGTACTACGAATTTTGCGCACAACCAGCACTTTTGATTTTTTGTTTTTTCTTGTTTAAACAAAAAAAATTCCCATACACTATTTATACAATTTTATTTACAAATACGTCCCTTTCAGCACTATATTAAATAATTATCGCTTCTTATCTCTTTCTATTTCAAATAAAAAATATACACACTTTTTTTAATGTGATGCATTACATCATTTACGAATAATAAATATTATAAATATATTTATTTTGGCATATGTGAACCATATATTTTAAAGAAAAAATTAATATGGTATAAAATAAAAATATTTATTTTAAAATAAAACCTCTGATAATTACATATTATGGTGAAAATATATTGAAATATTTTAAATTATAAAATAAAATTTATCCATATTTTTATTTTGGACCGAAATTTGTGCAATCATTATATTATGATATGTAGCGAAATAAACTATTGATTAATCATTGATTTTTTTTATAGTTATAATTTATTTGTAGTCATTTATGTGTTCTTACAACATGTTTAGCATTCTTAAAATGTCAAATCGTCCTACATTAATGATGTGGACGTTAGATTAAATATATTCAATTGTTTATCATTTCACACAAAATTACACGATCAATTCCATTTCACACAAGATTACATGATCAAATCCGAATAGAAGATGAAAAATTTACATATAAAATCCCAATAAATTAACATATAATATTATAAAACATAGAACATATATTCATATTATTTTAAGAACTTTAATTTGAAAAATCCATGAAATATATTCGTTTCAATTTTCTCTTTAGTATGACATTCATATTAGCATTTTAATATATATTAAATCATGATTAACATAACAACCCACTAGTTTCCCATCCAAACATTTCCAACCATTGATTGATAGTTGTGTTCAAATTTTTGTCTAATTTTTTGTCCATGAAATCGGCCCGTATATATATATATATATATATATATATATATATATATATATATATATATATATATATATATATATATATATATATATATATATATATATAAGCTCAATGGGCAACACCATTACTTGCCCAATATTGGCCAACAACACTTATTTCTCAATATATATAAATCAAAATTAAATTTCAACCGTATAGATGTGATCTATATCATTTAGATATGTTGTAGAATAAATTTTGTATCAGTTGCATTTTTCTATCTAACAACACAAATAACAAATTTTCGCAACCGTCCAATTCGGTAAATTTTTGGATTTCCATGAAGAAAAACTCGAAACATAATAAAAATTTATTCTATGCCTATCTACTTAATCTAAATTAAATCCATTGGAAAAAATTTTGAATTTTAAAATTTATTTCATGACGAAACATGTCGTATATATTATTGACCGTTAATAATTGTATGTATCATGATGAACATGATAGAATTTGTTGTTTTGCATGAAATTGAATCTCCAACATTCTCAAGTGATATTGATCATATTTATACGGTTGAAATTTAATTTCCAGTCATAGATTTTAAAAAATAAACGTTATTAGCCGCGTTGGACAAGTAAGTGTGTTGGCCATTGAGTCTATCCCATATATACACACATATATATATATATATATATATATATATATATATATACATACATACATACATACATACAGGCGTGCTAAGGAGAATCCACAAATCGAATCCGCAAATCAAATCCACGAGCGGAGGGGCCTTTTTATAATTTTGCCAAAACATTCTCTTTCTTCTCCGCTCCCTCCCTTTCTTGCTCCATATCTCTTCTCCTCATGCCGGAGCCAGAGCTCAACTCTCCTTCTTGGGCAACGGCACCCTCTTCTCCTCGCGCGAAATGCCCCTCGATGACGCTGGCGCTCCTCTCTCTCCGCCGACACTTTCCGCCGACTACTGGTGCTGGAGGAACCCTAACCTCTTTCCTTTCCGCCGACACCCTCTCTTTTGCTTCTCTCTCCGCCAGTACTCTCTCTCGCGCTCCTCTCTCTCGTCGACTACTGGTGCTGGAGGAGGAGGCGAGACTGTGACTGGCGGAAGTTAAAGTATCGGCAATAGATTTGGACGCATCGAGAGCTCTTTGCAAAGAGAATTTCTCTACCGTTAAATCATGTTCTAAGAAAGTGAGTAAAGCTTGTGAAAGTCTTGTCGTCCTGACTGACATTAATAATGACATCGTTAACGATGGGTGGAGTGAGCTGGATTCGAAGATGAACGAAATTTCGAAACAAGATCTTAATGATAGACCCGTTAATGAAGAGCAGAGCAATCCGAATTTTGGTTTGGATTGTATTGATGTGGAGAAAGTTGATTTGGAGGTTAAGGTAGAGCAGAGCAACCCTAATTTTGGTTTGGAATGTATTGATGTGGAGAAAGTTGATTTGGAGGTTAAGGTAGAAGAAAAAGAACAGTGTGAAGAAGGAAGCTGTACCGGTAATGGTATTGGATGATACTGGTACCGATACTGATATTGCCGTCGATAAGAGAACACAGCTTAGCGGTGCTGGTATGCTAAGAGAGAGAGTGAGTTTGCCTCGTCCAGTAGCGGTGCAACATCAGACTGGTACGACGAGGTGTGGAAGACGAGCAAGCATTGATCTTGGTACCAGTAATCTTTTTTTTATTTTGTTATCTTTTTTTTTTTAAATATTAGTTTAATAAATCGAATTAATTTTGTGAATTTAGGCTGAGAAAACAATAAGGCAATTTGAGAAAATATTACCGAGCGGTGGATTGCTGCCAATTTTCATAAATCCTCACTCTGGAACTGCATCTTACTCTACAATTACTTTTGGTGCAATGGGCGATAGGTACAATTATTTGCAGAAAGGCCCCTACAAAGTTTTATTTTGTTTAATGTATGTGTGATAATTTTTTTGCAGTTTCTATGAATATTTGCTTAAAGTGTGGATTCAAGGGAACAAAACCGAATCGGTGAAGCATTACAGGTAGTTTAATTAACTAGGAAAATAGCCCGCGCTTCGCTGCGGGATATATTATTTGATAAGAAATAATATAATAAGCAAAAGTAATAATTTTATATATTATTTGATATATTATTTCGCTGCGGAATATATTATTTGATATATTATTTGATAAGAAAATAGAAATATTTCTCGCGCTTCACTGGGATTTTTCAAAATTTGTTATGATTATAAAATAATAATTTTATCTAAAACGTTATAAGTGCAAAACAAAAATAATCTTCATAAATGTTAATTTAAAAAAAAAAATCTGATATTAAATAGTCTCACAAGTATTATGCAATAAATACAAATTTTTTTCCTCCTCAAAACATATCATATGTTCCAAAAGAAAAATTCAAATATTTTATTTAGAATACAAGGCATACGTAAAAAAAAAAAAAAAAAAAAAAAAAAACAGTAAAATATGAACAGTACCCGATAGCGAACAGTACCGGGTGTAAACAGAGTGAACAGTACAGGTGACGTGGCCTCACCATATTCTTAGTATCCAACTTTTAATGGGAGAGGGAGATTTGTGAAAAAACTGGTGATTCTTTACACGACAAGGTAATAATACAATAATATAATACTATGATTATAAAATATAATATGTACCTTTTATTAAGTTTCTAATTTTGTGAATGGAATATTTTGAATATAGATGGATGAATTGGCGTGTTTTGCACCTGGAATGCTTGCTTTAGGGGCCGCTGATTATGGACCTGAAAAATCAAAACAAATGTTAACTCTAGCCAAAGAGGCTAATAATTAAAATAAAAAAAATACTTTTTTCTCTTTATTTAATTAGTATTACTTAGTTTAACGATTCTAACTTTTTTTAAAGCTTGCGAGAACTTGTTACAATTTTTACGAATCCACCCCTACAAAATTAGCAGGCGAAAACTACTATTTCCATTCTGGCCAAGTAAGTCTCTTATATTTCCTACAAAATTAGCAGGCTTTTCAAATGCAAAATCTCTTCAACTTCATGGTGATTTCTATGTATGTTTGGATGTTCTTTCTATCTTACATTACATTATATTTATTTCAATCAATTATTCGCATGTAACAAAGATTCTTTCTTTTTATGCGTTTGAAGGCTGAAATGCAGAAGGGATTAAAGGATTTGCCAATATTCAGGAATCTCAA
This sequence comes from Luzula sylvatica, assembly GCA_946800325.1. Lineage (NCBI taxonomy): Eukaryota > Viridiplantae > Streptophyta > Magnoliopsida > Poales > Juncaceae > Luzula > Luzula sylvatica. The sequence continues at coordinate 54,250,264 of OX326961.1, read as the reverse complement.
TTCAGGGATTAAATGCAGAAGGGATTAAAGGCTGAAATGCAGAAGGGACAAAGATTCCTTCAAAATCTGAATGAGACCCAATGTGACAATCTGAAGACTCTTGAAATTTATTCCAATAATAATCAAATGGCTTCTGTGTTAGCCAAATACTTGTGCAAGAATTACAAGGCCATTGAGAATGTTGAAATCAAAACTCACTTCTGATTATTATGATCTTGATTTTGATACTCAATTTTGATGATCTTGAAATTTAATCGTATATTCTGTTAAATTTAATCATACATTTTGCTAAATTCAATCATATATTTTGCTGAATTATATGAAATTAATGATCGTATTCATCAGATAATTAACTATATTTTTGTAAATTCAATCGTATATTATGTTAAATTTAATCATATATTTTGCTAAATTCAATCATATATTTTGCTGAATTATGTGAAATTAATTATCGTATTCATCGGATAATTAACTATATTTTAGTAAATTCAATCGTATATTCTGTTACATTTAATTATATATTTTTCTAAATTCAATCATATATTTTTCTAAATTATATGAAATTAATGATAGTATTCATCGAATAATTAACTATAGTTTAGTAAATTCAATCGTATATTCTGTTAAATTTAATCATATATTTTGCTAAATTCAATCATATATTTTGCTGAATTATATGAAATTAATAATCGTATTCATCGGATAATTAACTATATTTTAGTAAATTCAATCTTATATTCTGTTAAATTTAATTATATATTTTGCTAATTTCAATAATATATTTTGCTGATTATATTAAATTAATGATCTTGTTCATCGGATAATTAACTATATTTTAGTAAATTCAATCGTATATTCTGTTAAATTTAATCATATATTTTGCTATATTCAATCATATATTTTGCTGAATTATATGAAATTAATGATCGTATTCATCGGATAATTAACTATATTTTAATATATTCAATCGTATATTCTGTTAAATGTTATCATATAATTTGGTAAATTCAATCGTATATTTTGCTAAATTCAGTCGTATATTTTGCTATATTTAATCGTATATTTTTGCTATATTCAATCATATATTTTGCTAAATTGAATAATATATTTTGCTGAATTATATGAAATTAATAATCATGTTCATCGAATAATTAACGATATTTTGCTATATTCAATCGTATATTTCACTAAATTCAATCGTATATTTTACTATATTCAATCGTTTATTTTGCTAAATTCAATAATATATTTTGCTAAATTCAATAATATATTTTGTTATATTCAATCGTATAAAACAAAATTTCAAAATACGATCAAATTTCATGCAAGGTAATTGATTATATTTTGCTAAATTCAACCATGCCCACATTAAAATTAACATTTCATTTCAATTTCACCACAAAACATAACATCATCCATTGATTATTTTTCATAAAAGAATCTTAAATACCATCAGAAACAATTCATATTACAATTACAATCCTAATCATTAGTACACCCTTCATTCACTCGTATATACAATTTTATTTTTTTGTCAATGCTCATATGATCATAAATTTGCAAAGTAATCCTGAAAACACCGAGAAGTAATCCTTAAAACATTGAGAATATTGCAACGCACTCCAAAAAAGTCTCCTTGCTCTAGCATGGCTTGTATGCATGCATGCCTCGACAAAATTATTATCCGAGTCAATATATCCTATTCGGACCACTGGGATTGTAAGCATGCTTGACCAATTTATGCAACTCGAACTCAAATCGGCACTTCATTTGTAATTGAAGCTAGCTTGGCCTCTTGAGGAAAATTATATGACTTTGCCTCTTCGAATTTTCATTGCCATCATCTGTTTCTGAATGAAAAGAACACAAAATCAATTACAAATCATTGAAGTTTTGCAAAGAAATTTACAAAAACTGTTTGAAGGAATGATGATATTCATGTTCTATAAATTTAATTGAGTACCATGATGTAGAGGTATGACGAGCATTTCGTCGAACATGTTATGTGCACCGAAGCAATGAAGAAAAAGAAACATTGAGGGTTCATGAAATTTGATCTTTCTTTTTAGGTTATTGAGCCCTAATTAACCCTCGATTTTAATCCAATTACAAATCAATGGTCATAATTTAGAGCAATTATTCTATTTAACACAAAATCTGTATGGCAGTCAAGTAGCACTTTCTCTCCCTTTGGCGTAGATATTTTATTTGTACTCTCTCCACCGTCTCTCACTTTTGTTGAACTGGTGCATTATGGGTTATTGGTCACCATTGATTTATATTTCTTAAGGTATGCCGTATGCATTTCATCAATTACCCCTAATTAAGCCCCCCCATTGAGCTTCAATTCTGCAATTAGAGTTTTGTTGTATCAAATTTGTACTGGCATGGCAGTTACATCATTACCTCTAATTCTGCAATATGATCACATTGTGTTTCTTCCATTTTATTACCCATATTTATTGGGCAACTTTTGAATTACCCGTAATTAGGCTTATATTGTGTCAAATTTTGCAATTAGCCTTTAATATATTCTTTTGAATTACCCCTAAGTTAGTGCTGATTTTATTGATTTTGGGTTTATTTTGTCTAACTCGACTGACTTTGGATGAATCGGGTCTCGGTTGAGGTTGTGAACAGTCAGTTTAATCGACATGGTCCTGAATGGGGCTATTTTGTATGTATTGGAGCTAGTTTTGATGGATTTGGTGCTGAGAGGGGCTAATTAGGGTTTATTAAGCTCTTTGGGGGCTTATTAGAGATTATTGGGGCAGATTAGTGTTTATTAGGCTCTAATTACAGGTTAATTTTATTTTATTAGGCTCTATTGTGTTGTTTATATATACACGCTTGAGTTGTATATAGGACGAGTGGGTGCACACTTGACTGTAAAGTGGATATGAGATGAGTGGTCAACTGGCTTGAAGCAGCCGTTCTTCAACTGTGACATGTATTCATTGCTTATCAGAAAGTGATGTGAAGGTAAACTTTGCAGTTTGGACCTCTCAATTATTTCTAATTATATATTTATGCTTTATTCATTCTTTTATTGACATATATTTTATACACCGGAAAAGCCAGGTGTCAAGTGAACAAAGGGTCTATCTTGTCAAGATCGTTGCCACTAAGTATACTCGTCTTGCCAAGGTAGTTTTCGCATTTATGATGGTGATGGTGATGATGGGGCATGTTATACTTGTTCAAGTGGAATGTGCAAAATTCGAAGAGGCGAAACGGATTAATTGGCCTTGATATACCATAACAATGTTTTGAAAATAGATTTGAAGTATTATTAGAAATGAAGTTACTAAACATACGCGAATTCTGTATTATATTGATGGCTTTGTATTAGGGTTATATTGTGACGAACATGTCGTATTAGTGACTTTGCACGAGGATTTGAGTAATTAGGGTTGGATGTATTAGCTTTGTCTTAATTTGGATTATCTTCGGACTAATAGTGCGGATCAAAAATTCGTTCTGATCGGGAACACTGGATTATAAATTAAATGTTAAATAAGTGAATAGAGTGTGTGGTCTACGGGCCGGCCTACGGGTTTGTAATAAAAAAAATAAAAAAAAAGGAGATTGTGTTTGGAAGTGGGACTTTGAGCCCTCTCCGAATTTACTCAAAAAAAAAAAAAAAAAAAAAATGTCACTAGTACAAGTATTTTTATTTAATAAAAAAATTAGTTTTTTTTCTAGCATAAATGCAAAAACCGTAAAACATAGACATAATAATAAAAATGAATTCAAATTATTTTATGTTGATATGATATTATTAATATTATCACAAAAATTTGTAATTTGTATTACAATGAAAAATAGAATTAACATTTTCGCTACGTAACGCAAGTATATTCATAATGGTTTTTTATCCTTCATGTCCAATACTTTTGTTTGGCCAAAATGACTAATATTTTTTGGACATTTGGGAGCAAAGTAAAACTTTGCACTAAGATTCACCAACTGCATTCTCTATATTTGAACCAACACATTTAATTTACATGAAAATTAAAAATATATCATTAAAAGTTAATTAATATTTATTCAAATTTATCAATTTAAATTAATATTAATTATGTATTAATTATCATGTTAATTAGATATATTAATTAGATCATAAATGATATGATGGTAAGGAACGAGTATAAAATTTTGAATTGAAAATTTCAACTGGTTTTGTAAAACCCTTTTTTTCAAGAAGAAAAAAATCTCCGTCTTCTAATTATATTTATAGACACACTATTTTTAAAATCATGTGCCACCGAATTTTTAAAAAGAGTTTCGAATTAATTTTGAAATATTTTAAAAAATCGAGCTATTTTTGTTGGATTACATACAAAATTCTCCCATCCACACAAACATCTTGTCGCCATCCATAAATTAATTTATGGTAGGTGTACTGGCACTGTTATAGTTTTTCCTCTTTTTTGAAAGAATTATTACATGAAATTGAAAAAATGGTATGAAGCTTTAATTGACCCTCCAATAATAAATCCTTCATAAGCCGAATTTGACCATGATTCATGAACCATTGGCGCCTTGTTTCTTCTAGATGAATTCATCATTAAATAACCAAAAAATATAATTAACAATAGAAATGAAAACTAACTAGTACAAAAAATCATAATCAGTCATTCGGAATACGGCAATAATATAATACGGGATACGTTCGTGTATAATTCGGATAGTGTATTCGTACCTAAAAAACGTGAACGGGTAATATTCGTATTCGTATAGGTTCGTGTATAATACGATTTTTATTAAAAATTTGGTTCAAAAAACTCGGCAAAATATAATACCGCGAAGTTCGCGTATATTTCAAAATTTGTATAATTCGTGTATTATTCGCAAACTATTCGCGAATTGACTAACTTAGATCATAATATGATTCGTGTAACTTTCTATACATAAAAACAATTAAAATTTTCCAATTTGAAAAATTCGGCAAAAAATCATTGAATTCGGCAAAAAATCGGCCGAATATTTTTTGGCCATAAAATTCGCGAATATTCCCGAATCACTGAATTGGATACGCGAAGTTCGTGTATTTTTCAAAATTCGTATAATTCGTGTATTATTCACGAACTATTCGCGAATTGACTAACTTAGCAAAAAACCAAATCAACAGTAAAAACGAGAAGACATGAGTAGCTGACTGAGAAAGTGGCGAGGAGAAGGGAGTCGTTGGTTTCTCTGAAAGAGGCGATGATTAGGGTTTCAAAACTTTTTCCTTCCCTTTAGCCGTGAGAAAAGAGACTAATTTAGATGGAAAGAAGAAAGAAAGGGAGGGGATGTGACTGGATTTATGCAAGGATATGAACAAATATTTTGGAGGGAAAGTTCCCTCCAATATTTTGCTAAGTAACAATGAAAAAATAATTTAGAGTAAAATCTCCCTTCCAATATTTTGTTAAGTAATAGTGAGAAAATAATTTAGAGTAACAGTTCCTTCTAATGTTATGCTAAGTAACAATAAAAAAATAATTAGTAAAAGTTCCCTCCAATATTTTGTTACATAATAGTGAAAAAATAATCTAGATCAAAAATTTCCTCCAATATTTTGCTAATTTTCATCACATATTAGTTCATATGAAAACTTCAATTAAAAAACAAAAATTATAATTTCAAAAACTAATATTTGTAAAATTAAGACTTGCCTAAACTAATTATAATATTATAAAAAATATGTATGAATTTGTATAACATGTAAGACATTCAACATATTTGTCGGTAATCAACGACCAAATTTAGTCCCAATTATTTCTCATTTTATTTGTCAACTATTTTGCGACAATTTGTTTGTCACAAAATATATTGATTTCCGAACTTAGTCGTGTTTTGTGACTAATTTAGTAGCAAAAAAAAATATTTGTCCCAATAATTTTTTTTTTTTGGGACAAACATATATTGGTCGCTAATAATATCATACAGTGACAAAATTTACTTAGTCGTCAAGATTTTCGTAGCTAATGATACTTTTTGTAGTAGTGTTATCTCATTATAAAAAAAATCCAAATCTAACATTATTCATTTCCCATTATATATACACAGTTGTATTCTTTCAAAAATATGCAGCGGAGGAGACGCTCCGTGGAGTCAAAAGTTCGGCATCATCATCGTCGTCATCATCTCCACCATTCACAAAATCAGATTTCGACGGCGTAGATCCATTGACAAAATCCGATTTCGACGGTGTCGATCCATTGACAAAATCCGAATTCGACGGCGTAGATGGCCGGCTTCCCTGTTCTGACCACGGATCTAATTGCCTCCTTTTCGGCGCTCCCGGCCCCAATTCCGATCTCCTAGCTATAATAATTCGTTCAATGATTTACAAAAAAAATATTAAAAAAAGAAATAGTATATTTTTTAATAAAATGTACCGCCGAAAGGAGTGGACGTGGTATCTTCAGCCTTTCTGGCAGAGCGAGGAGTTCCGGTTATAGATGGTTTTCTCTCGTGGCGTCCTGATAGGGTTCTAGAAATTACGTTTTTCTTTAATCCTTTTAGTGACCCTTTTGACCCGTTTTGGGCTTCTTGTGGTTCTGTTTTAACCTTCCTTTGTTCCTGCATTTATTATTATTATATGAGTTACTGAATTGTATGATAATGAATAAAAGAAGGAAATTAATTAACCCTTCGTCTTTTCTTCTCTTGTTCTTTCTCCTGTCTTTGTTTAGTGTAATCTTCTAACATCGCAACCAACCCTTTCTGAACCAAAAATTAAAAATAAAATAATAATAATAATAATAAACTAAACAATATAAGATATTTCAAAATTTTATATTGATCTTACACCATCGTATTTGAATTCGGCGCCTCTTTCGTTCTCCCAAGCCCTTGTTTTCATTATCAACGTCTCCACCATTCCTGTTTAATTTATTAAAATGTTCAATTTTTATAAGTAATTCAGTAATATTTTTCGTAAAAGACGAGGTTTTTTTTGTATAAATAATAAATATTTAAAAAATTGACTAAGAAAATATGAATCAAACCAGGAATTTTGCTGACTAGAGTACGAGCTTTTTCCGCCCTTTTCAATACAAGGTGAGCTCCTTTGGCAACACTATATCGGTTATCATCCTACAAAACATAATTAATAAATTAACAAACAAAATTAGAGGGGTGTTTAAGTAAATTTCACAAAATTAGAGGGGTGTTTAAGTAAAAAGGTACAAACTCTGTTATACTCATCAAGCCAAGTTTCCTCTTCACGAGCAGCGAGAAATTTCTCGACTCTCTCCAATATTTCCTTTCTACTAAACGCTTCCTCTTTCGCATTCGAAATTTTCGATTCTAGCCCCTCAAGTATTTTTGACGGATCTACCCCTCCTATTTACATATCAAAAATATAATTAAATTATAAACTCAATAGCCTATTATTTACTATTTATATATTTATTATGCACTTCATTTACCATTTTCTAAAGCACCCAACATGGAGTCCATTTCGGTATTATTTCCTTCATTTAAATGTGCACGAGTAGAAATATGTTCGAGTTCATATTTCTTCTTCAAAACTAAATCTCTCATCTTACTTACTTTTAGGGTTTCGAGCCTCATCACCTCATATTCAACCTATTAACAAATAATTATTAATTACATATTAGAAATTTAATACAAATAAAAAATGCTAACGTTGTTTAAGAAGTCTAGAGAGAGAGAATTGGGCTCGGTGATCTCGTTCTCGCAAGCGGCAATATTGGATGCGACCTTCTGGAAGCATTGTTGCTCTTCAACTGGAGTGTCCATTAGCGTCCATAACTCCAACATACTCGTCACCATATCTTGTAACTACACATAATAAATCATTAAATTAATTAAATTAATTAATAAATAAATAAATTGTAGAAATTAATCGTACTTTTTCCATGCGGTTTCTCTTAATACCCCTTAATCTCTCGGTCTCGTAAACCAGTCTTTGGATTACACTGTCAGATATATTGGTCTCTGTCACGGAAGATCTGAACTCTCCTTGAATTATTTGATTATGGTCTATTCCGAGTACTAGAGAGAGAGATGTTAAAGAATCCAGTAATTCTCTCACTTGCCTTCTTCTGTCCGCCTAGAATTTCAAAAATTAAGGTAAATTTGGGTATTTATGTGAATTTGTAAAATATGAGGGTCTTGTCGTAAAATTGGTAACCTTCTCTTTTTTGAGATTTTCTAATTGGGATTTCAATTCGAGGAATCTTCGGGTGGACAAATCGAATTCGTCCATGTCCATGTACGGTGTGTTATTTGGCTTCAATTCTCTCAATATACTATTTATCTTCTCTAATATTTCGATAAATTGACCCTTCCTTTCATCTCGTTTTCTCTTCATTTCTTCCAATTGTGGATAAACCGCTTCCATTTGTTCTCTCAGAGACATACTTGAACGGCTGAGCTGGCAAACCAAAAAGTACCACGAAATAGTAACAAAATCACAGCTAATAATGAAGATAAATAATTTGAAAATATTATTATTACCACTTTAAAATGAAAATTTGGGTCGTCAAGAGAAGAGCAAATGGCCTTAATTTCGGCCTCGGAGAAAGCAATTTGTCTCTCTAGATCTTCTCTGTATTTTTTGGCCTCTTCGATTTTGGTTTGATAAATAATTAGACATTCTTGTTGTATCTCAATGAGCTTTATGTCTCTTTCGCTCTCTGATTTCCCAATTTCGTCCCAAATTGTCTGATATTTGTAAATTGTATCGAAAAATTGGATTATTTTCTGTTATTTGAATTGTATCGATATATAAAATTGAAGATTGGAAAGAGAAGACAGGACCTTGAGCTCGTATAAAAGGCGACCGCAAGTCACCTCGATCTGTAAAAGATGATCCTTTGGAAAATTAAGCATTGTAGTCCTTCAACTTCTCCCTATTTACAGAAAAAAGATACCAACTTAAATAAAATTACTAATTTTCTTTTAGAAAGAGGATTCTTGTGTGATTCGGTCTTGCAGTATAAGGTACCGGCTCGTACCAGTAAGTACCAGATTGGATATATACCAATTAAACTCCATTTTTTTATTTATGATATTTCTGTTGAAAGCGCATTTCCTAGTCCAGCGAATATCATTATGATCAGATTTAAAAGGGATTTTCAGTCAAATACAAGACTCACAAGTTTGTTGATGCAAAATTACCCTTCAAAAAACATAAAAGGTGTATTCTTTACATCCTAAAGCATACATTATTTCAGGAAGAAACAAATTCAAAATGTTGGAAATTCAAACCAAAAATGATCAATTTGAGCAAACCAAAAATGATTTCAAGCTAAAAAACCTGTGTGAAAATTCAAAAACATCCTAAATCAACTCTGACAGAAAAATACAAAAAGAAAAACCTTGCAATGAAAAATCCAAATAAAAAAATTCAAAAAACAAACCTCTTAATTCATACAAAATGGAACACTTAACAACGGAGGATCACTGGAATTCAGAAAATAAATCTTTGTATCAGTATCGTAAACTTATTTTCTCTCTCTTATTTTCTTTTTTGCATGTCTTTGTATTTTTTTGGGGGAAAATAAGAACTAAGCCTCTAATCCTCTCCATTAAATCCCAACAAAAACATCCATTTCTGTTAAAAATATCCAAACGTCCCTCCTCCAAATGTACTTAATACTTATAAATTATAATTTAATAAAGAATTCAATTTTACATAAATGGAGAAATATACAATTTGAATGTAATGGAGGGGAGGTAATTAGGGATAAGTACGTAAACAGCTGAGATTTAAGCCGTTTTTCTGATATAAACTGTTCCCTGACATTTACTACGGTTCTGTTTCCGTTGTCCCAAGTGGTCAGAGGGGCATTGCTGATATTTTCACATTTTTAAGGGATATACATTGGGGGCGTAAACGGGTATGGTATAATTCGACCGAACCGTAACCGTGGAAATAATTGGTTTTTGAATAAAAAAAACTCGTATCCGAACGAATACCATATATGAATACGGATACGGTAAATAATATTGTTTGCAGATAGATACGGATACAATACAAATAATATGTGTATCCGAATACGGATACAAATTCGGATATTTGTACACGAATACAAACATATTTGAATACTAATATTTTTATATATGTATCACATATTTTGTTATTCTTTTTCTTTTTTGGAATTTTGTTTTGTTGTTTATATTAATGATATTGAAATATCTCGAATAAAATAAATATACTTGTTGTTATTGTTAATAAGCCCAAGCCCATACATATATTTATCAAGTTTAATTAGCCCAAATAATTTTAGGGAAAGATTATTTTAAGGAAAGAAAGTTAGGAAATAATTATGGGGCAGATTTTAATTATAAGGAAATTAGTTTAGGAAATAGTTTTTAAGGCAATGTTTAATTCCTTGTATCTCAAGTTTATTGAGCCTATAAATAGGGTTTGGATGGTTAGCAATTAAATCATCAAATATCAATTAGAAAAGAGAGAAAGACTTGTAAGAGACTATTAGAATTATAAGAGAGAGTTTTTTGTTTATTAGAAATTCCTATTAGAAATTCATATTCGAATTCCGTATTACCAACAGATATATTTAATGGTTGAAATAATAATTTTTTTAATTTTTATAAATCATATAAATTAATATTTATAATAAAATTTAATATTTGCAATGAGATATGTATTTTTTGTATTGGATTTTTTTTAGTAAATAATTTAATTAGAATATAATAATCGTTTGAGACGTATTTGAAAATAATTCGTATTTATATTCGTATCCCGTAAGATGCAAATACTAGGGATGTCAATGGGTTGGGTAATACCCGTGCCCGACGGGTACCCGACCCGGACGGGTCGGGTAATACCCGATTAATCCTACCCGCGGGTCGGGTATTACCCGATTAAAAAATACCCGGTTCGGATCGGGTAGGGTATGGGTGAGGCCATACCCGACCCGAACCCGATTCTTAATAACCTTCATTATATTAATATTTTTTGTATTTTTTATTATTTACGTTGATTTTTTATTGGTTTTTTCCATGTTTTTTACTGATTATTTATTATACCATTTATTTATTTTATTTGTTTAGTAAATACACTAAAATAAATAATTTCCTAAATTTATGTTTATTTATTTTTGTTTTTACTGTTATTTTACGTTTCTATCAATTTTAGTTTTATTATACAATTTATGTTTATTCACGGTCCATAATTTATGTTTAAAAATATTGTGTTGTCTATTTTGTGATATTATTATGTTATATGAATCTATAATGTTATTTTAATTTGATAAAAATATATATTTCGTTCGTATATTATAATATTTTGTATAAGTATAGGTGTGGGTAAAATTTCCCGTGGGTAATCCGAATACCCGCGGGTACTAAACGGGGCGGGTAAAATTACCCGTTTAGTTGACGGGTCGGGTATGGGTATTACCCGATTAAGATGGGTAAGGGTATGGGTGAGCCTATACCCGACCCGAACCCGACCCATTGACATCCCTAGCAAATACACTTACGGTATGTGATCATTATCCGCCCGTCCGTTTACACTCCTGGATATAGGGACCGGGTCTTGCCAAATTGGCTTTGGACAAGATACTGTCCAAAGCTCTTGGTAGATTTAAGTTTTTGTTCCGATTTCAATCAATTTTTTATCATATTTGAATAATATGTCATATATGGTGCCCCCCATTTTCCTCCACTGAATCACCGTGAGTGATTGAATCACAATGAGGTCACATTAATGGAGAGCTACTTTCCATCTTCCAAAATCCCCCCACTCAATTAATAATGCTTTGAATTAATTGTTAATTGAAATAATTAATTATGAAGTTCTTGTATTAATTGTTAATTACATCACAATTAACTGTTAATTCAAAACATAATTAATTGAGTGGAAAAATTTGGGTACAAATTGGAGATGAAAACTAGCCCCCCATTAATGTGACATCAATCACCATGAGGGGGGGGGGGGGGGGGGGCACGGTATAATTGTTAAGATAAAATTAAACGAATCATTCACTTTTCACAAAAAAAAAAAGTATACAATTTAATATGATTTTTATTGATATTTATGATTTTGTGTAATTTGAAAATAATACAAGGATTTTAATGTAACTTGGCATTCTGAAAATTATTCGCGATGAAAAATCACGTGGTTGTAAAAGGGCCAAAGTCCTTTGGGCTAGGCCCGCTCCCGATTTGATAAGGTGAAGGATATACATTGAACCCGAATCCGATAAGAAAGAATAGGATTTGTGTAGGAGTGGCGCCAAAAACAGGTAATCTGAAGATCACCTGCTATGCAAGCAACAGAATGGTTGCAGGAAAGAAAGGTATGCATTCCAAACTTCTCTTTCTTTCTGTACTTGTCTTCTTGCTAGCCATATATATTGCAATGAATTTCTCTCTTTTATCTCCATTAACGCACTCTCATATTTTAAATATTTAATACTTTGGTGGTGAATTTCTTCTCTTCTTAATTTGAACACATGGGCATTACTCTCGGACTCTTGAGCAAATTTGGTATGCAATCTCTTCTCTCTTTCTCTCTCTCTCTCTCTCTAATTTGAAGTATTTTAGTAGTTTTCAAGAATAAATTATATTTGTGCATAACTAGATCTTAAAATCATTTCTTTTTTCATGTTTCTATTAGGGGTACCAGGAATAAGCAAGATTCTTACTGATCAAGTATATGAGAGATTTTTTAAAAATAAGAAGATTACAACTTTTGAAGAATTTCACACCAATTTTATCGAACTTTGCAGGTAAATGGCCGTCGTGTATTCTTATTCTTTTTTCATAAATGCATTTTTTTTATTTTTTAGATATGAGTTCACATAATTTCAATGAAATTTGTTATATTCTTTTTTTTTCAGGTTTTTGAATGATATTTTGCCTGGAAAACATTATGATGTACCAAGCAAGGACGATATTGAGGTAAATAACTAAATCTGAATTTCTTCGTAATCCGCAGTAATTATCCCTTGAATGCGCAAGAGAAATGCAATTAGTTTAAATTCAGGAAAAAGTTTCAATAAAAATAAATAAATTTAGCAAAAGTCTATTTTCCGGCAATATGCAAAAAATCAAAATATGAAAGAAGTCAATTGAACAAATTAAAAGAGTCGGAAGTCATGATTGAACATTGCGTAAAAGCTGAGGGCCAAAAAATACTTTAACCTTTATTTTTAACAAAGGTGTCGAACTTTCGAAAAACTAAAAATAACACAAATAGAGAAATAAGATCTATACTTATGAGCGAACTTCTTACAATATATTGTAAAAATAATTTTGTTAAATATGGTGATATTTGAATATTTGAATATTTATATATAATAATACCAATATATCATTCTGCAGTAACTCATACGATATTCTCTCTCTGATTTTCAGGCGTTCTACAAAAGATGGAACGGACTAGACTCGAAGGAGGGTAAAAATCAGTTCATCGAATTCATGCAGAAAAATGTGAAGGAGTCGAGACCAGATAACAACGCGTTGATCATGGCCGGAGTAGTGGCGCCAACAGCTGCAGTTATGCTGAAGAGAACCGGAGATAACATTCCCCAAGTCAAACGATTCAAGTTGCATCTCATACCGAATGTCATTTTTGTACCATCATGTACGCTTCTAGCACTCGTTGGAGTTCGATTCGTTCAAATTAATCAAACGAGAAAGACTTAATTCTATGATATATGTACTTGTATTATATATGTAAAAAATAAATTTAATTGGAAATCAATATGTATATACATTATATACACATTCATGTTAGTATTACTAATTAGCTCATTCTATGTATCCTTCTGTTAGCACTTAATTTTATGTTTCAGAGTATTCACCTATTAATATAAGTGATAAATAAAACATTATAAACTTATAGTCATAGTACATTATAAACACTAATAATAATAATAATAATAATAATAATAATAATAATAATTGTTATAAATTTGAATGTATTATGAATGCATTTATTGTTGGAACATTATTTCAACGATGGATTTATATGTATAATATTTATGTTTTGTAATATTGTCATTTATATGCTTATAATAAAGAGATCAAGTTTAGTTAACAAAATTAAGCATTAATGTGTTAATTAGGACGTGTACCTTTGATGTATAGAATATTGTGGGTGGTATGTTTCTATTTTTTATGATGAACGGAATCAGAAAATTCACATTAGGGGCCCAAAGATAATATCATAAGATGACCCAGATGGTATGTCTTTAAAGATAAGATGTATTGTGGCTATGAAAGCCATTTTATCCCAAATACATATGAAGTATTGTCATTCTTTCATCTGCCCCATGAAAATTGTGGAATTACTAATTTCAAAAAATTTTACTCCTCCACCTTGTAATCCAATTCCACTTCACTCTACTAATTCCGCTTGCCAAACATGCCTTTAGAGAAAAACAAAAAGACTCTAAATTTATTTGTTTTTTAAAAAAAAAAACCCATGGACTTCGTGAACGCAAGGATGGTGACAACGCGACATGAATTGTGAAGGATTTGATATGCTTCCGCATATGATTAAGGTTTGCTTCCGCTTTACGGTTATTTGGTAGAATTCAAATAATTAGTGCGGTCCTTTACTGAAATTCCGGGCGATACCAGATCGTGCCGCCCCAACATTTACTAGTTATAACTTAATATGTTATATGTATAATTATGTATGAATATGAAAGGTTGGATAATCATGAACATGTATGAACATGCAAATGTGCACATTTGACCATTAACATTGAATCAAATGGTGTCATGTTATATATATATAAGCATGTTTTATGTTGATCAATTGTACAAATAATTTCAATCCATAATAAATATATTTTTTCTATATTTATCTTCTCATCGTGTTTACTTTATCTTCGATTTACAATACGTTATCAGCACGACACTCTTGAAATTTCAGACGGGGATTTTTTACTTGACAAACCTCGCAAAATTAGATTTTGTGGCCTTGGACATATCCAACATAAATTCTTTGTTGATGCCAAAATTCATTTGGATGCTAGGGATTTTGGAGACACCATCAAAGAAACAAACAAAGAATCAACTCAAGAACGTGCGAAGGCTATTATTTTCACTCGTAAATTGTTTGATTTATTTGGGAATCGAACTGAAATGGTCAAATTTGATTTAATCGGTTCGTTTTTTCGGTTTATTCGCTTCGGTTCGGTTTAAAAATTGATATTGCTCAGTTTATTCGGTTTTGATCTTTTTAAAACAAATTAAACGAAACCGACCGAACTACTATTATTTTTCACGTTCATTTAAAAAAATTAAAATTTCATATTATAATTTTTCGAATAATTGAATTATATTTTATATGATTTGTTTATATATTTTTTGCTAAATAAAATTTGAATTTTATTAATGATATATTTAAATTTTAAGGTTATAAGTTTCTTATTCGGTTAGTTTTTAAATCGATTCAAAGTTTTGTTTGGTTCATATTGAATCAGTTTGTTCTTATTCGGTTCGGTTTGAACCGATCCGACCGAATGTACATCCCTATATATATACACACATTATGAACTTTGTACATCTTTATTATACATATCGTATGTTCATTTTAATTTACATTTTAGTATACTCATTAAATATTTCCTGACGAGACGTCGATCCACTCCATGCAGTATTTAAGTTACCGGTGGATATTAACCAATGTTGTTAATCTCTGAAGTCGGAACGGATCGAAATGGCCAACGACTAGAGACTTGGTGGTTAATCGGAGACTAATCATAAATTAGTCGGAGACTAGTCATAAATTCATCAGAGACGAGTCCGAAAATGTGATTTGTTCAAATCAATCATTTTTTTATATATAATATTATATTTTTTTGAATTAAAAGAAAACTAACATCACTAAAACTTTAAATATCACAATTTCAAATTAAAATTAAACTCATCCAAAATAATTGCAAAACACAAATACCATAATAAAAAACCATATAAACACATAACAAAACAAAACAAATACATAAACCAAATAAACATTCAAGTTTAAATTTAAAATAACTAATTCTCGAAATCAACTTTATTAATGTCATAGTTGTTCATCTCCGAATCAAATTTATCATCAACAACCCTTCCTAACATCGGAATCACTATTATAATTAGTATGAAAATTAAGTATTCACTAATGTTGACAAAAATCCAACCAAAACAATTTAAAGTCGGACAAATATCGGTTAAATATCGAATTAAAGTCAGTTGCCCGACTTGAATAATTGATTTGACATTGTCGAATCGATGAACTACTAAAATTGAGACTAGTACTGCTTGTGAGTTTTGCTGTTTTTGTATATAAAAAATCTAATGAATTATGTTTTTGTATATACATAAAGTAAATATAAGAATTAAGTATATTAATTTTCTAACAATATCGGGTTCAAATCTTGCAAGGACCCCTATCCGATAGAACCCTATGATGCCAAGATCAGTCTAGAGGCAACGTATCTGAATGGCTTTCCTGGTCTTCTTTTATTAATTTCCTCTCTCTCTCTCTCTCTCTCTCTCTCTCAGTTTATTGCGTTAATGGGTGTTATTTTCGGCTTGTTGCGTGAAAAAGGTGACATTTTTTATTTGTTTGAGTAAACATTTGATGACATCTTATCTTCAAGACCTTTTACTTCAAATAGGCCTATTTCGAGATTTGGTGTTTAAAATAAATGCAACATTCAATAAGTAAATTATGAAAATCGAAGAAACAAGATCGCGAAAACTTGTTATTTTTTGTGTTTCGAGATGCGACGAAATGTTCTTATTATAATTGACCGAATTTCTAGTGTACCCTTAAAAACATCGAAATATTTAACTAGATTACTATAGATAATTTTCATAATGTCAACATATCAGCTTATATATTGAACTTGAACATACACAATTTTTTTCCGATTTGATCCTTCTTTTAGGTTTTCAAGCAATGGATAA
This sequence comes from Luzula sylvatica, assembly GCA_946800325.1. Taxonomy (NCBI): domain Eukaryota; kingdom Viridiplantae; phylum Streptophyta; class Magnoliopsida; order Poales; family Juncaceae; genus Luzula; species Luzula sylvatica. Next base: position 54,233,362 of record OX326961.1, on the reverse strand, counting down.
GATAACAATAACTCGAGTGTACGATCGGCATTTCATCAGTAAAGAAATTAAGCAATTTGACGAGTTTCATATTGCCTTCATCGATCTTTGCAGGTGAGTAACTTCTCATTAATTACAATCAGACCCTCAAAAAGAAATTTTGCAATATTGCCATCAATACTATTTTTAGAAATACTGACTAAATTGAAATTGAAATTGTGTTAATTAGGGTATAATTAAATCATTTTTAATTTCTGTTTTCTAAGTATGTTTATGCTAATTTGCGCAGAGATCTGACTGCAATTATTCCTGGAAATCGTTATACTCTACCGAAACTAGATGCAATTAAGGTTGTTAATTATAATGTAAACTTATATTTAGAAATACTGACTAAATTGAAATAAGAAAAATGAAATTTATGCAGGAGTTCTATGACAAATGGAAAGATCTGAAGGACGAAAAGGAAGAAAAGGAGATCTTTTGCAATTTCATGTTCGAAAACATCGGTCTATCGCAAACCAACCAGAATGCAACACTTGTCACCGGCCTAGTGGCCCCCACCGCTGCCCTATTGGTAAAGAAAACATGGAAAAATATCCCCTTTCTTAACATGATAATCCCTTTGCAAGTCATTCCTACATTCTTATTTGTGCCTTCTTGTACTTTGTTATCCTTAGCTGGAGTAAGAATGATCCATCTAAACAAAGGAATAAATCTTTGAGTGTATTACAATTCTAATGAATAATTAAAATTAAAATTAGTATTTATTATTTATCATTTTTTTCATTTTTCATATTTATCCGTTAAATTGGTTTTAGTTATTGAGACCGACTAATTGACGCCACAAAAATTGTCGCCGGCGTGGTCGCCGCCAACCAGGTGGCAACGCGTGACTTTTGTTTTTACGATATTGTGCACAATGTTATTAAAAATATATGAAATAATTAATAAAATGTATAAATTGTTATTAAAAGATATACATGCTCATGTATAAAAATCTATTAAAATAAGATCTGAAATTGAAAAATGTATAATAGTCATGCAAAAAAACATATTATTATTCAAAAAATTATATCACACGTTAAAGAAAAAATTAGTAAAGGTATAATAGTCTTGTAAGAACTTGGAAGGCATATTGTTATTCAAAAAGATATATCATACATATACAAAAAATATAATTCAAAAACGTATATAGCAGTAAAATAAGGTATAATCCAAACATGTATTGTACTTCAAAAAAAATATGTTACAAAATATACAATACATCTAAAATGTATAACGTAGATCTACAAAATGTATACCGTAGATCTAAAATGTATACCGTATAATCTAAAATGTATACCGTAGATCTACAAAATATACAATATATCTATATATAAAAAAGTATATTTCAGTGTATACCGTACATGTAAAAAAGTATATTTCAGACCAAACATATAGCGTACTTTAAAAAATATATCATACATATAAAAGACATAACACACAAGTAAAAGTACATATGATACCTCTAAAAATATTCAATTATAGTACTCTAAAAAGTTAGGATTTATTTTTTAAATTCATGAAAATATAGGGGGTTTTTTGTAAATTTTGAAATTTTAGCAATCTCTCGACATTTCAAATGTCGAGAAGATTCCTCTCAACATTTGAAATGTTGAGATTTCTGCTCGACAATTCAAATCGATTTTTCAAATGTCGAGAGTGTTATAATGCAAATTTCGAAACTATGTTGTCTATTTTGATTATTACCAAACTTATCTCGTCCATATACAAAAATTTCCCTTTAAAAAATTATATTTCCCCAAACATGTATTATATTTTAAAAAGATGTATCATAATTCATACATATAAATTGGTATAACAAATAACTACGAAGTGACCTTTAAAAAGAAAGTGTATAGAACTTCAGAAAAAATACGTTAATAGTTAATTTAATCCTTGTGTCTTGCTTATTTATGATTTTGGTCCTGAATCGTAGGACTTCTCAAGTTTCTGGGACTTTGGGAACCAATTATTAAGGATGTAGAATGTCCATAGGACTTCCAAATATTCAATTATTTCCATATTCCAAATGTTTTGGAGTGGGCCACTGAATTGTTTTTTTAATCATCTAAACTAAAGTAAAATATTTTCTGACTAAAAGATGCTTAAATATTTTTATAATAGCAATGTATATTTTTATAAAAACCAGACAAAAAATTTACAAAAAATAATATATATTTTATAAATAATAATATAAATTATTATAAAAGCAATAAAGATAATTTCTTGTGAGTGTTCCTCAATATATCAAAATAAAAAGCAATAATTATCATACAAGCACCGACTATTTCCATCAATTTATTTTATTTATTAAATTTATATATGACCTCTAGTGATCAAGTAGTGTCTTTTTCATAATCAGTTTATTTGGTTCTCTATTGACTTGTTTCATAATCTAATTAACTGGATAAAATTTGGTTTACCTAATTTTTGTTTTGTTTGATTAAAAACAGATCCGAATAAAATTCAAAAATACGCAGTGGAAGCATCATGCAATGCAAGAAGGAATAACGTAATTATTTGTGAAAATAGAAAAATTGCAAAAGAATCCTCAAAACCTGCATTCAATTTTAATTTTTTGAAATGACAGCAGAAAATTGTTCTTAATTTCACAAAATAAAAACCAAAGCTAGCTTAATTATTTGAAATTACAGAGAAACCTCTCTATTTTTCAAAATTAAAAAAAATTAAAAACAGTTATTGCCTTATTATCTCAACTTTATGCATTCACCCATAATTTTTTTTTGCAAATTTCCGATCTTTTCAAATTTCTTCAAGACGAGAGTTCAGTACAATGTAAGGGCATTTGTGCAAGTTTCTCTTTGGTTTTTAATCTTCATGAAACTATATAGTCAACTGGTACAAGCGTGTTACACACTTGATGAAAATTCAAATTACATAATTTACATTTATTTTTTTTACTTAGCGAAAACAAATTACGCGACCAGCGACCAACTATCGCATTTTTATTTTTTTATTCAACGACCACAAAAAATAAATAATGCCCATAACTGCTGCATAAACAGGGCAATGAATTAATTTTATGCAATTTCATCATTTGTAATATATAATCCTTTTTCCTCATTTGTTCATCAGTAGGTTACTAGGTTTCAATTGCATTATTTTACAAATTATACCAATAAAATTCGAATACAAACTTATAAATTATTACTCGCAGTTTTCGCACATTATTGTAAACCGATACACCAAGGATATCAAAAATGATATTTTAGAAATTTGTAATTATTTGGAGATTTGTCAATTAAATTTGTTTTCTATTCGAACATTACATTCAGGATTATTTAAATTAGAGAATTGAAAAATACCCATAATACCCTTGTTAATTTGTATAAGAATTAAAAAAAATTCTACCATAGAATTACCCATCAAAATATTACAATAAACCTACATGCAATTAATTAGTACATTTACTAATTACTATAACACATGAAGCATTAATTGTCCAACTAGGTCAAACAGACATGATACATAATAATTAATCACTGAATCTCACTAACAGTAAAGTATTTCATAAAAAATATACAGTAAAATACCTCTTAATTTTATTTGACTAAATCCTCTTTAAGAAAGAACTATTCATGCATGGATACATAAGGCCTCAGAGAGAGAGAGAAAGAGAAAGAAGAGAGAGAGAGAGAGAGAGAGAGAGAGAGAGAGAGAGAGAGAGAGAGAGAGAGAGAGAGAGAGAGAGAGAGAGAAGATGGCAATACTGCAAATAGCTGTGTGTGCATTGCCATTGACATTACTTTTTCCTCCTCCTCGCCGGCTTGTGAGCTTAATATCGCGAATTTTGGAGATACGAGATGTATGGATGATGGAAGACGATGACGTGGATCAGAGACGGATTAACTGGCAGATTCAGCCTTTAGATTGCCTTTTCGCAACCAGCGCAATTATTGTGCTCTAAAATAACGAGGCTAGATTTATTTCGTTGTAGTGATTTTGTGATCTTCTTGATGAGTTTAGCTTCTTCTTCTTTTTTTAAATATGAACTTCTATATATCTGCACGTTAATTTAGCAATTAATTCATTTGTCTTATCATAATAGAATTTTGGTTTTAACAAACTGTCGACTAAATTTTATTTTTATTTTTCTTAAACATATGTATAGTTTGATTTTGGAGTACAATTTGGTTCTTCGATACCATGGGGGTTTTCTATTTTTTGTTTTATCAGTTTATTAGTCCAATATGAACATTTAGTTAATCAGGTTTTGTTTCATTAGTTTATTTGTCGAAATTGAATTAGTAAATTCATATTTTGGGGGTTTTACCTATAAAAATTATTTTGTATTACGCTTCTAGGAAGAACATTTGTTCTAATATAATATATTATCTTGTTAATTGGCCCATGAATAAAAGAGAAGTGGAATGCTGATAATTCAGATGAAATTGGGTCTAAAATCTTATGATCCCGATGAAATTCGGTCCAAAATCCTTTCTCTCATTGATAAATATGGACCACGAAGGAGACGATGAAAGTCGACTTGGCTTCCAAAATCGAAATAATGAGATTTCAGCACTAAACCCTGAATCCAAAATAACGAGTCGGTTTTCTCTGTTGCGAGAGTAAAATCATATGTGAAACCTGCAACGGGGCATCATCGGTATATTTAATTTTTGGGTCATGCAATCTTGATTACAAAATGAATGTGAATTAAATAGTCAAATTTCTATCAGACGAGCGCGACAAATCCTTATCCCAAAGACATTCGTTTCGACCAGTAACAAACTCGATTACTAGCTAATCCATTCCCAATTGCTTGCTTTACTGAGTCCAGTTAAGTATTTGAAAATAAATGACTGTTGCATTTAATTTCAATGAAATCTGGTGAGATAAAATAGTTGAAGAGCGAAAGAAAAAGTTAAATTAATATTTTTTTTGTATGGAAGGAGAAAAAAATAGGGGAAAATAATTTAAGTGCTCCACTTCCACTCTCTTCTACTCTTTCATCATTGTTAGAGAATAAAGTTAAATCGTACTCTCATATTTTATTTTATTTTCACGTTTGTTTGACGAAATAAAATCATTTCTTTCACTATTTCAATCTTATTCCATTTACAAACAAGCACATAACATTTTAAACAAGTGATTATATTACTTTTCTTTTCTCATTTATTTTTGTTTGAGTATGAGAGAATAAAGCGATCGCCGTTTTAGAATATTGAAACATATATAGAACGAAAATCTTTTTACATATGCATAATATTTGTGTCTTATTTAGAGGTATCATTGCTATTTGCGTTGTGTGAGTATAAATATGAGTATCAATTTCGACATATAAAAAAAAATCAGTGTCAAAAAAATATTGTGAAGTACTAGTTTTTAGCATCTGCATTAAAAATAAAAAATAAATCAAGGGAGGACCATTCTTCAAATACAAGAAAAACAAAGATGCTTTATGAAAGTTTATCTTACCAGGTACAAAGACATTAATAATATTTGTTGGAAATGCAAGGACCTGATTATAAAACTTCCCACACAAACAAAACAACCAGATCTCTCTCTCTTTGTTCACTGAATAGATTTGAGACATCGAGTCGAACTGAAGAAGAAATTAAAGAAACGAGCTTTGCATTTTCGTAACAAGTACAGCAATGAAGGGCGATTCCATCTCGATTACTATAGGGAACGACGATTCATGGGAGGAATTGAGGAAGGAGGCCCGAAAGGTGGAAGGGGATCTCGAGGTCATGCTTTCTTCTTATGCTCGTCTCGCCGCCAGATTCAACTCTACTTCTCCTGGTATTTATCAAAATTCCACTCAATTATTTATTAATTGGGTATCTATTGTAATGCTGAAAGCGATAATTGATGTTTCTTTGCTTTGAATTTCTGAACGGTAGTATTCCATATGATTCAGAGGTTGAGTTTTCCAAATTAAAAATCACTTCAAAATAGAAATTCAATTAACGTATGTGTACATCTTATTAGGTTATATGGATCCAGGTTCACCAAAAGTTGGGTCGAGTAGATCGTGGAAATCAATGGAAATGGAAATCCAATCTATGCTTGAGAAATTGCAAGATATTAATGATTCTATGAGCCGGTGCGCCGCCACGTCAGTGCCAACAACGTCAATTACGCAAAAACTCGCAAGACACAGAGACATTTTACACGAGTTCACTCAGGTCCCTCTCTCTCTCTCTCATCTAAAATATGTTCAAATTTGAAATATCAATTCTTAACATTTTAGCGGTTTTGTTATTTTCTTAGGAATTCAGAAGAACAAAGGGAAATTTGAACTCCATGAGGGAACATGCAGAGCTTTTGAACTCAGTTCGCGATGACATCACCGAATCCAAGGTTGTAAATAAAATTTTGGTTTAAAATATAGTATGTAGTATGTAGTTTATTTCAGAATTTCCAATTTAATTTCGAAAATATACATTTTGTAATGTTAATATCAAATGTATAAAACAGGCATCAGGAGGCATGTCGCCGCGTGTCCATCTTTTAAGAGAGAGAGCTTCTATTCATGGAAGCATTTCTCAAGTATGTGTATTTTTTTATATATATTTTCTATAATCTAGTTTGATATTTATGCGAGTATATTTAATTTGTATATTTATTATAATAATTCAGATAGATGAGGTGATAGGGCAAGCATATGCCACAAGAGCAGTTATTGGCTCTCAAGGCGGTTTATTTAGCGATGTTCAAGGCAAAGTCAAGAGATTAGGTGAAAAATTCCCTGTTGTTCGAGGACTAATTGGTAATTTTTGTTTTTTTTTATTTACGAAAAAAGTCCTTACTTTTCCTTTAATTTTTTGAACTATTATTTTGTTTTTTTCTTTTATGTTTAATATAGGTGCAATAAAAAGAAAGAAGTCGAGAGATACGATAATCCTTTCTGCAGTGATAGCAGCATGCACTCTCTTTCTAATTCTCTACTGGCTTTCTAAATAAGATACTTCCATGGACCAATTTGCAAAAATGAAAAGAGTTATTTTAATCTAGGCTAAGGATATATTAGATAAATTTTACTTTATGATAAAAAAGTATTAATCTTGCAAGGAAAAATGATTTTTTTTTTTTTTTGTCCAAATGGTATTTTCCTGTTTTTTTTTTTGTAATTTGCATGTGTACAGTATTGTTTGCCAAGTTTCTTTCGTTTATGTCATTGAATTATTTCTCCTCTTTGAACATGAAGCAAGACAAAATATACAAGTTAACTAAAATAACCCAAATTTACATCCTTTTTTTTATTTGTTTCTTATCTCCGCTTAAAAAAACCCCTCGAAAAAGAACTAGCAGAATGTACAGAAAATTAAACCAGAATACTCTGATAAAATTGGGCAATTAATCGGACAAACCTTCTTTTCAAACTTGAATGAAACTGAAAATATGAGCCCGATTTGATTGTAAATGAAAATTCAGAGACCGAAGAGAGGAAGGGCGACTTTAACAAATGAATAACTCAATGCTCCCGTGAAAACATAGCTATCTACTCTATCGAGTATTCCTCCTGCACAAACACAAAAATAACACCATCATATTGATGAGAACAGGGGTATATATGATATTTTGAGAATTTGTAAGTGTAGAGATGGAATTAAGGTTGGTAAACAAAAAGGAGGTGCACCATGTCCAGGGATCAGAGAACCGGAATCCTTAACGCCAGCATCTCTTTTGATAAGTGACTCCACCAAGTCCCCAAATATCGACCCCACAAAATTCAATGCCCCAAATGCTATTGCACTGTTTTTAAATCAGCAAAATAAAATAAAATTAGTTACCATAAGAAATCAGAATTATATTGTGATATAAATTAACAAAACCAGGGAACTAAATTATTATAAAATATGAAAGTTTTAAGTGAAATAAATAAAATAAAAAGGCGGAATTTCATTTTTGAAGTACCTATATAAGGAATTGGGCCAGGATAGGATTTTAGATAATAGAACGGTAATAGCAACACAGCCCAAAAGGCCCGCAAAAGCCCCCTCAATTGTCTTTTTTGGGCTTATATTAGTCAAAGGCGTTCTCCCAAATGCCTGAAAAAACACAATGAAAATTATAAATATTAAAAATTTGACAAAAAAATGAAAATGATAAAGGTTAAGAAATAATAAATATTTAAATACCCTTCCACCAAGAAATGCAAAAGTATCGGCGGCAATAATACTACTAATCGAGATTAGCGTGGCCACTAATCCAACCGTCCAATGAGTTCTCCCTCCAATCAATACAGGCCAATAATTCCCTATTCCTGGAGAGGGCAAATTTGATATTTTGAGTTTTTGGAAGGGCATACATGGGAAACAAATATATAAATAAACACCTGTATTTAAAGCAGGGACGGATAGTCCGCAACGAAGTTTAATCCAAAATGAAGGGAGATAACCGCAATAAAATAGCCCAAAAACAGCACTTGTGAGATGGGCAAAACGGGGATTTCCTCTTTGTACCATCACTCCTATTGCTATAACGAACGCCGAAAATGTTACTGGCACATCCATGTGTCCATAATACCTTCACCCAAAAAAATAAAAAATAAAAATTAATCATAATGATCAATAGAAAGGACAAATTTGATAATAGTTAAACGTACATAGTGAAAAAAGGCATCATTGTGCAAATAAGCGAGCAAACTCTAGAAACATATCGAGGAGGAGGAGACATTCCGCTACTAATGCCTCTACTTCTGACGAGCTCGAAAAACTCTCTTGAGCCGGCAAAAACCGCGAGAGCCACGGCCAAGGTGAAAATCCAGCCTCCAGTTATTACGATCCCGCCAGCACAAAACCCTATTCCTAAACCGAATACAATCCTGTTTTTTAGCTGGTTCTTTTGCTTCTTATTTTGTTGTTGAGGATCGTGTTGATCTTGAATTTCAGAAGAAATTTCCTCTACTGAACCCTATCAAACAAGGATTTATTGGTCAAGTTGGAAAATTTGTACAATGTACTTAGGGTTTAAGCAAAATTTAACAAATGCAATCACAATTCACAATTAGTTACCTCGAGGGAAGAAGAATCGGTGAAAGAACTAGAACTGGCAGTAGATTCATTTGCATTTATGAGAGAAACAGGAACAGAACTAGAACCCGCGTAATTGAAATTGGGTAATCGTACGGATCTAAGCCGAGGAAGTGGAGGAAGAGCCTTCTTTAGAGATATGCATACAGTATTCTCGCCTTTGCCGATTTTGTGAGGACTGAGAGACGGCCGAGCGCAGAAGCAGTGGGAAGCTACCACCGCCATTTTCGCCCGTTTCTTTCGAGAAAGCGGAGGAGCGAGAGGCGGGCACAGAGACGAGACGAAGATTGCTATTAGGTGTGCATGCTTCTCCAGTAGAAATAACTGGAGATATCCAGTAAATATAGAAATATAATTATTAATTACCAAGTTGTTTTATTTTGTGAAGTAAAACTAGATGATCAATTAAAATTAGCTAATCAAATTATATTTTTCTGCTAAGATAGTTTTCACAATCCCAATCACTTTTCACTTTTCATTCAAAGTTTTGATGACGAAACCACATAATTTTTTTTAATACATATATTTTAATAAATCTATATCAATACGTAGATTCACGTCATAATTTGTCGCATCATATTTTTACTAATATATAACCATATATTAGTATATCACATGTTTCATATTTTAGTATTTTATATTGGATTATGTATTGCAGTCACTTGATCCTAGTATTTTAGTATTTTACTAAAAAAATGTGACTGCAATACATAATACATAATCCAATATAAAAATGACAAAAAGACCAAGCTTCTCTATGTTAAAAAGCATCGTACAAATTTATAAAACTAGAAACCAAAAATAAAAAACAAAAATGCAAATATTTTGTCCTTGATCCTAGATCAAACTATCCGAAACCAAAAAACAAGCAAGCTCTGATAATTCTTTTTAACAATAATAAAAGCAAAAATCAAAACAAAAAGGAAATTTAAAATATTTGACTTAGGCGAGTTTCATGCTTTTTAGCATTTCAGTGACGAGAGGTAGTTTAACCGAGGCCCTCTTTTTGTAGTCCTTAATCAATGCCTCCGCGGCTATGGTTTGCAAATTTGAATTTTCCTCATCTCTATTTCTACCCTTTGTTAAATGATTTATCGCCCCATTACACTGCAATTATAACAAAAACAAACCCACATTTATCATATCGTAGGGGTATTAATGATATTTTCAGGTTTTTTTAGTACTTACCAGTAAAATGCCATAGAGCGCTCGTGTGTTCTTTCCTCCGGTTAACTGTATAGCCGAAGCATAGTATTTTTTGGCTGTTTGTATATTTTCCAAACCGCCCATTGTGTATAATACCTAATTTATACATCAAATAAAAATCTTTAATCAAAATATTGGATATTTTAAAATTAATTGCGGTATTATTGGTACGAAAATTACCTCCGCATAGGATAGATGGTATACTGGTACTATTGGTTGTGAGAGAATTAGTTCTTCGTAACAAAATGCAGCTTGCTTGTACCTGATATACAAGAAAAAAACATTTTGGTTGGAGGGTCATAAATGATATTTCAATTTTGAAGGGGCATTTTGGTCATTCTTACATGTTTAAGGAAACATAAAGCTCGGCAAGTTCTCTCCATGCTTCATGATCTGCCATAAATCTAACAAAAAATAATAAGAATCTCTTGTTAAAAGGGTATATATGTGATATTTTTTTAATTTATAGAGGAAAAAAATAATTACTCACATTTCAAGGTACTTATTGAGATATTCCACAGTCAATGATGTATCTCCTTGTGCCTTAGCCATTGCAATCTTTCTCTTGTGAATTAACTAAAACATAAACAAAACAATTATATATTTACCCCATGATAAAAGTTTATTTAGATTTAAAAAACCTGATCATTAGGATTATCTTCTAGAAGAACAGCATAAGCTCTTTCAGCTTTGTCCCATTCACCCTTTGCTTCTAGAAGCATCGCTTCTAATCTTGCTGAAATTTCAAAAATGAGATAGTAATTGTCTTTCAGTAATAAAACAAAAGATAGATTTGAGATAAAAAGGAAAATTACGTACCAACCCTGAGACTCTGTGAAAATTCCTTTACGAGGGTCTGAATGCAATCCTGCACAAATTCATAATAAATTTAAAAAATGAATGCAGAAAGACTTATTTGTGAAATTTAAATATAAAAATGAGATAATTGAGGGAATGAATTAATACTTTTGCAATATCAAGCTTTTGGCAATCCATAGCGGCTACGGCCACTTGCTCATAAAGTGTCCATTCTGCATTTATAAGAAAAATGATATAAACTTATTAAGAACATTGAAACAATTTGTTTTTGCACGTATACTCAAAATTCAATTCAAGTCAAATCATAATTGAGAATCCAAAACGTTAATATATTAGAATTCCTAATTATCAACGAATTTCATTTGACACTTGACGGTGTCTACTTGAAACAGAATTATACTTCTGACAGTGAATGAAAGCCCTGTTTTCAACAAAATTTATCTTGGAAACAAAAAGATTAAAAATTTCTCAAAAAATTCCACAAATTCTGATTTCAACCAATTCAGGTCGCAATTTAAGTAATTGAGGTCAGATCTCGATACAAAAGTACATTGAAGAGTAAGATTTTTGTCAGATCTCAATTCAGACTTCAGTTCACTTGCCAGTTTCGAATCCAATTATCAAATATCACAGACAATTCAGCAATGGAACGAAAAGTTCTACATAAATCGTAGTTCGTTTACCTTCAGAGCCGAGTTTAGATCTAGATTTGGGATCGTTCAACAGCTTCAAGCCGAGCTTCAGGACAGCCTCGGGACGGCGTACCCTGAGACGGCGAACCAGGGAAAGATACTCCCAGGCACCTCCACCGCCGTGGCTGGCCTGTTCCTCTAGTTCCTCCAGCCGCTTCGCTTCCGTCGCCGATAATCCGCCCGATGCCATCACTGTGTTTGACTGGAGAGAGACTTTTTGATTGGTACTAACTAATGGAGATCCAAATTATGGTAGAAAAAGTTTGGATCTTTTTAAGTTATGTTTTAGCAAATGCGCTTGGTCGGGCATTATTATATGTGGCCCTAACTCAATGGCTTGGCTAATTTTATGTTTCGTGTTCTATTAGAGTGGGCTTTATACATTTTTATCTTGGCCCTTATGTTTTCTTTGGTGGACCTTCTGGTTGTAAAATTTTGCTCCATATCCAAACCCGCGAGTAAATTTGTACACGCGCGTATTATCCGTTACCCGAAAATACCAAAAAAAAAATACATTAAAATCCGAAAAAAATCCAAATATTACAAATAATTAAAACAATCCGAAAAAATCACCAACAATTTTAAATACGTAAAACAAGCAACATGTCCAAATACATTAAAAATCCAAATATTACAAATAATTAAGTCATAAAACATCCAAATTGTTCAAATTATCGGATATTTTTCGGATACGGATATGGATCAGGTATTTTTCGAATAACGGATAATACCCGATCCGAACCCATAACGGGTAATTTTTTCCGAGTACTACCCGACCCGTAGGTATTTTTTCCGAGTACTACCCGTTTGTGCCGGGTACCCACCGGTTCGGGTTTTACCCGTCCAATTTGACATCCCTACAAGCGAACCAGAAAAAAAATTCAAATGTCGAGTATGGTTATAACTTAAAAGGCACAATTTTGCAGTATTTTTAGTACTTGATTTTGTAAATTATTCAAGTAATGAATAGTAATAGTTTTGTCATATGCCCCGAAAATATTGTTTATTACAACAGCCATATGCCCCGAAAATATTGTTTCTTACAACTTGGAAGCAATCTCTTATGCTAACGAACTAAATACTCAGCTAAATCGACAGATTAGACGAAAACACAAGTTAGATTAAAGATTACATGAACTTCAAAACCAGGAAACCAAATCCGATACCAAGAAAAGTGGCAATTGAAATCCCGAATATACCAGCTAGGATACCGGGCACAATCAACGAAGTCCATCCTTTAGCGGTCGCCATGCCACAAGCCGTTGTGGGGCCACCCACATTAGCATTCGAGGCGATTAATAACAATTTCCTCTCAAACCCTAGAAGTTTTCCTATTCCCAAAATGAACAATAAATGCACGCCCACTTGGATGAATGAAAACGCGAAAATGCCAGGTGTCGTGTTTATAACGTTTGATATGCTTCCATTCGCCCCCACCACAGCAAAGAATACCTTAATTCATCGGTAATTTAGATTTCTTAAATTGAAAAAAATAAAATAAAAACAAATAATTTACCTGCATGAGGATTAAGGCCATTGCCTCGCCAGTTGGTGCGAGTTTCCCAAAATAAGAAGGAAAAATGGTAGCTAATGCAACCACAATAGCAGTGACGAAAGGGAGCGTACCGCCTTTTATACCGAAATAATTTGATATAAATACGCCCATTTTGCATATTGCAAATGAAATAGCTAGGGCCACACCACTCTCCAGTACTGGCAGCTTACTGTTGCCTCCAGTCGATTCATTCAACTCTTCACCCATTCCTTAAGGATCACCAATAACGCTTTTTTACATTTTAGAACGCCTAAAATAAATAAATAAATAAATACTGACCAGTGGAGGAAACGGAGGATTCGGCGGGAATTTTAGAAGCTAAAGCAAAAAGAGACGTGAAATAAAGAGCACATATCACATTATCTGCTGCTAAACCCGCGGCTAGAACTGACGGCGTCACGCCCAATGCGTCAGAAACCGCCACATAATTTACAGCTATAAAATTTACAAAATTTTAGCTTTTTCAATTTTGGACCGAATAATCAAATTTTTGGAAGTTGAAAATTTAAAATTACCTCCACCGATGTGACGGGCCATTAGGGCTGATGCAATTTTCCAGCTGTCTTGTCCGAGCGATCTCATTGGTACGATCTTATACGCCACTACCGTAGCAACTGTTGTCGCGACTGTAAAATATTCAAGGATAACAATGAAATGCAAACACAATATATTGTATTCCTACAATTTCATGTACACCCCTGTAAAATCTCAAAATATATTCTATATCCCTACAAAATGAGATTTATCATGGATGCTCCTACAAAACATGAAACTCAGACCCTTTTCACGTTATTGGGAGCACATGCATAAAATTTCGCCTCAAAAAAGAAAATCAAAATTTATAAGAAAAATATAGAATTTATCATTTCTGCGTACCTGAACCGACCAAGAAGGCGAGGAGAAGTGTACCGGTAGACTTGATAACTCTTCGCAAGTCAGCATTGAATAGAAGGAGAGGAATAGAAAGGGGTAAAAGATACTCCAACACGATTTTGTACACAGGAGAATCGCTGGCAACTAAACCTACACTACTTGCTCCGAGTCCGATTAAAGTGCTCACTAAAGCCCCGCTCAACGCGCTTCCTACCTTCGTCTTCTCTGACCTGGTACAAAACAATTCAAATTTGATAAATTGATCCAAATTGGAAGAACTTCAAGTAAATTTTCACATCTGTGCAACAGAGAATTAGAAAGTGAATTACCAAATTCCGAAGGCTCCGGCAGCGAAAAGAATAGTCCAGTTACCCCATTGGTCTGTAGGCGATATGAGAGGCGTAGAAGGGAGCTGGAACGATGATGCTATCCGAACTGGTCGAAGCGGTTTGTGATAATTTAGTGAGTACAGTTCCAAATTGCTGGGTTGCGAGCAGATAGACAATCGGTTCGTCTGAACCGGTTGACGAGTCTGTGATCGGCCGGGGACTGATCGGACCGGAGCACTGAGGGACATGAGCGAAGACAGCACCATTGAAGAGATTCTTGGCTGTCAATGTCAACCTGCCATGCCACGCTGAGTGGGAGTAGGAATAGGAAGTAGAATATTGTTTAACTAGGCCGAGAAAGCATTTTGGGCCAAGAAGCCCTAACTTATGCTCTTTTGGACGCAAAATTCCTATCTTTTGGACGCAAAATTCCATTACTCGTTCAACCGCGGCACAATTCTTCCTCAAAACTCCTCAGAAGCCTCTCTTTCTCCGAGGGCACCAAGAAGAAGGGAAAATCGCAAGGTAATTATTGATTCTCTTCTATCTACTCGAGTATGTGCTTTTGTTATCTTCATCCAACTAGCGATAATGTCTTCTTTTGTGCATTCTTGATGAGAATTGATGGAAATTTTCCCGTGTTTAGTTGATAATTGATGAACAAGTTCTTTGCCTGAGTCTATATGCTTTTTATATTTTAAATCATTAGTAATTACATAACTCTACTATTTTTCGAAATAATTTAGAATACCAGTACTTGTCTTGTTCATATAAATGCCGCAATTTTTTTATTGATCTCGGGATATTTATATTGAAAACAGATTTAGAATAAATGTCTACAGCGGAAATACCACATGCAAGTTCTTCGGACGAATTGGATATGATAAGCAAATGATGTGCGTGAAAAGATCCTAGCCTATTTACCAACTAAAGAGGCCGGACGAACCAGCATTTTATCGAGTATCTGGGGGCATTCATGGAAATCAATTCCTGATCTTGTTATAAGTTATGATTATGCTGAACGTGCCCGAACTGTAAAATTGGTCGATGACATTCTTACTCTCCATGATGGCCCAATTTGTAAATTTGAGCTTCTCACGATGGTAGATTATTGCCCTGATAGGTGGACTCGCCACTGGTCGAGAAAAGAGACCAGAGAAATTACCCTTTTGTTTAGGAAAGTATAGTCCAAGGTTGAGCTCATGTCGTTCTTTGAGTTTTCTCTGTTTAAAATATGCTACTATCAAATTGCCGATGAAACTCCGAAGATTTGAACTTCTTCGCACCCTTGAGCTAGATGATGTTTGCATTTCGCCGAACGACCTCGAGAAGTTGATCGCATGTTGTCCAATGTTGGAGAATTTGGCAATACGTCGTTATGAGAATTTGAGCCGTGATAAATGATAATCAAAGAATCAATGCACCAAATCTAAAAAAAATGTATATCCGTGGTTGGTTTTGCTTTGTCCAACTAAAGGCGTCAAATTTGCTCAGTCTTTGTATGGATTTTAACTGCTGCAAGGGGGACATCGAGCGATACCTAGGAGAGCTCCCTATAATTAATCTGAATGAATTCATCAGTGGCCTGCCTAAACTTGAAAAATTGGAGTTGAGAGACGAATTTGTAGACCATGTAACTTAAATTATTGTTTCAAATTGTAATTTTTAATATTGCATGGTGTGGAACTAGTTTCTACAACTATCTCTTGTTGTTGTTTAATCTTAACATGCGTTTTTTATTTCTAGTTTCTCGATGCGGAGCTTATTGCAGAGGAGGTTTTCAAATTGGTAATATTCAAATTGGAACTAGTTTCTCCAAAATTTGAAAGAATTTTGGTTGGGCGCATATGATCTCACAGAGGAGGTTTTCAAATCCATACAATCCCTATTCCAAAATGCTCTTAATCTGCAAGTTCTTCACCTAGAGGTATTTTTTTGAACAATTGTATAAGATTTATTTACTTAAATATTAACTTTTGTAACAATATATATGGACAAAAAAATATATTGTATTATTGTATTTGTTTGTTTCTTATGCTAATATCTGTTGATTTTATTGTAGATATTTTGGTTCAGGAAAAATCAGAATTTCTGGAATTCAATGATGGAACAAGATTTCTTATTTCAAAACCTCCAAATTGTGAATATATGTATCGTCCATATTAGTTGTGAAGATCTCAGTGCACTTCCATTCATAATTGTTTTTGTTCGATCCTGCTTCCAATCTTTATAAACAAATTCTTATAAATCTGAAGCATTGTTGTGATAAAAAACTTGAACTATGTTTAAAGAAGAAAGTGTTGTCTCTAAGAGCTCCAACAAACGTTCAAATTTATTTGAAGAGAAGTGATATCGAGTTCTTATCATTTAAGATTTTTGTCAAACAATATAGTCGAGTGTTTTTATCGAAGTTATTGTTTCGTTGTAATAGAGATATGTTTGAATAATTTTGATGTCCTATATAGCGTCATTGTTTTGGTGGAAATTGGTTTTTGTTCATGAGATTTATTTTTAAGGAGATTATTTATGTTAATATATTAATAAATTCATAGACCTGCTTGCTTGGTAAATTTGTACCATGCTGCGGGTTAATGTTGGATATCGAGTTCATTTATTCATTGTTTATTATAATTGATGTTGATTTATGAAAAAAATATGTAATTGTGTAAGAAATATAAACATGTAATATACATATATAAGAATTATGCATACAATACAGATAAGTTTTCAATGCATGCTCGTGTGTTTACATCAAAAATTGCATGCGTATCTGATCATGATCAAAAGACAATCGAGGAAACCAAACATGAACACGAGTTATCAAAGGATGCATTATATTCACACTTTTTAGTGCAGATATTCATGCATAATATCTCTTACATATTTTCAATACACGTGCAATGACTCAAGTTTTTCGTTGTGTAGAAAACAGAGAAGAATCATTTATTGTACATTTATTTACCTTTTTTTTCGCAAGTTGAATGTCATGTAGAATTTTCACTTGGAAAAATACAAGACAAAACCCAACTTTTTCTAAACTTGATAGCTCTAATATCAAACCACTACCTCCTACGAAGCAACACCCCCTCATTCTCTTCGATTACTTCAATTACATCGGACCACATTCCACTAATTTTAGAAATAACCAAACATCGTGCAAATAGGCAAAATGAAATCAAAATGTTTGAACGAGCTTGGCTAAATAAAGAAGAGGCAAGAAAAATGGTGTGGGGGGGGGGGGGGGGGGGGGGGGGGGGGGGGGGGGGGGGAATCTCACATAACAATCCCGCAACGAACTATAATTACCAAATAAATAAAACATGGGTGGAGCTAAATAAGTGGAACCAAGTTAACAACAAAAATAACAAAATGAAAAAGGAAAATACAATTGCATGCATTGAGAGGCCAACACATGCAAACATAGATTAGCCTCTAATTGCACCATTCAATGAAACCGAAATAAAAAGGTTATTCAAGATATACAACGAGGTAAGTCGACCGGACCGGATGAAATCTCGATAGAATTCATAAAAGAATTTTGGCACACGGTAAGAAAGGACATAATTAACATGATAAAGGCTTTTGAGACAAACGACTTAGATCTAGATAAAATAAACAAAGCCGCTATCAGCCTATCACATTAATAACTAAAAAAGAAGGGGCAAATACATTAGATGACTTTAGTTTAGACCAATTAGTGTTATCTCCACACCCATCAAAATAATTACGAAAATATTTGCCTCGAGACTTCAAAACATTTTACCGAAATTGATAAACATCAATAAAAACGCCTTTATAAAGAAAATATCAATAGTTTATTCTTAAGCATCACTAGAGAGATCTTAAACTATTACCACAAAAAGAAAATACCATCAGTTTTGCTAAAAAATGATTTCAAGAAAGCATTCAATGACGTTTCATGGAATTTTCTTCTCAAACTCTTAACTCTAAGGGGCTTCCCGAGTCAATGACAACGTTGGATATATTCTGTTCTTCGTTCTTTATCCTCTATCATAAAATTGAATGAACAACTATCGCCCATAAAATTGAATGGACAATTATCTCCCTATTTCACACATGAAAAAGGCTTTAGACAAGACGAACCATTGTTGCTTCTACTATTTGATTTGGCGGTTGATATATTTCAAGACATAAAAAAAAAGGTCATTGACCCGATGATTCAAAAAATAGCAGACTTCCCCACTCTTATTTTGCAATGTGTTGATGATACAATTATAAATGTTGAGGCCGTACCAGCGAATCTAAAAATAATCGCAAAGGCACTATAAATTTTCACACAAGTCACAGAATTAGGGATTAACTTGTCCAAAACTACATTCTCGCCAATTGCATTGCCGGACGAACATAATGAAACAATTGCCTCTATACTAAATTGTTCAAAAATGGATTTCCCTATCTCATACCTTGGAATACCGCTAGGAATTAGAAAACCGAGCAATATTTCCTACCCACCAATTATTACCAAGATACAAAAACAAATTGCCTCTTGGAAAGAAAAACTATTATTCCTAGGGGCTCCGAATAACATTGGTAAAAGTAACACTCAACGTCATCCCCATATATTTAATGCAAACGGCAAAATTACCCACGTGGGTCACAAACGAAATAGAAAAACTAATGAGATCCTTCCTTTGGTCCGGAAAGGAGACTCATACAAATGGGACGAATCTCATAAATTGGAACACGGTTTGCCTCCCAAAGAAAAACAGGGGATTAGGCATACTACACCTAAAAACCATGAATGACGCATTATTACAAAAAATCTTATGGAATTTGGATACTGGACATAATAACTTATGGGCCAAATATATACAAATATAATATATGCTAAAGAAGATGCAAAGGTATAAAGAAAATAGCAAACACAACGATATCCTCTTTCATGAAAGACCTTAAAAAAATAATGCCTATTTACGAGCTATACATGAAGAAGATTTTCTTCTTTGTGAGCTCTAATGGAGGAAAAGAGAAGTTTGGGAGAGAAAGAAGGTTGAAGTGAATATGAAAAGAATGTTGGTTCAAATTTTCTAGGGTTTGATTATCTCAAAATAATGTTGATATCACTGATATATATGTGGGAGTGACATTTATAGAAATATAATACGTAACCCACAAAAGGATCAAAAGAAGAATCAAGACGTCGCAAGTCAAGATGGTGAAGAAACGATGGCACGAAAACGCATGATCAAGTGAAGATATCAAGACATCGAAGATTCCGCAACTTGGGGTATCACACAAATCACCAAAACAATTTATAGGTATCCCTAAACTTGTTTATGAATTATTAAGCTCAAAATTAGTCAAAGAAATATATTCGAAATCCATCAAAAAGATGAAATAACAAATGAGGCTGACAGAAATATGTCCGTTATAACGGACCATCAATGTCCGTTGTAACGGACCTTCTCGTCTTCTTCAAGAATGGCAAACACAGTATAGTCCGTTACAACGGATTCACCAGTCCGTTGTAACGGACACCCACCAAGCGTTGTAATGAAAGTTTCACCGTTACAACGCTAATTAATGCCAACTTGAAGAAAAGTCACAGAACTATGTCCGTTGTAACGGACCACTATGTCCGTTGTAACGGACATTGAACTCACTTCAGTATACCGAATATTACTCCATGTCCGTTGTAACGGAATAACCAATCCGTTGTAACGGACAAACACCAACCGTTGTAACGGAATAATCTTCGTTATAACGGATATATAAAACAAACCTGAAGTGAGGTCATAGTTGAACGTCCGTGGTAACGGACTGTGTAGTTCGTTATAACGAACTCTTAATTCATGAACTCCGTTATAACGGACCTTATTTTCGTTGTAACGGACTATGAAAAATACGAATATATTGGCCGTAACGGCTAGTTTGACTTCTGGTCCGTTGTAACGGACTATATGTCCGTTGTAACGGACTGTGCAGAAAAAGCAAGATAAGGGAAGAGTCTATGTGTTATATAAATAGAACTCTTCCCTCATTCTCTCTCAGAATCTCAACCAATATTTTTTTCCAATCAAAAGAGAGAATCATAGTTTTAAAATCTTGAGCTTAATCATCTAAACATTCTTAGAGATTATTAGATCCAATTTCGAATCCACTACTAAACGATTCCCAACTTGCGTGACCGATCACGAATAGTTCGTTAGTAGTAAATTGTAATAGGCTAGTTACTAATTGTAAAGCCCGCCATTGATCGATAAATTCGTGTAAATCGATCAAGGCAAACCTTGTAATTGTTTGAGTTGGGTATTCAATCGAAAGCCGAAAAGGCGCAAGGGAACCCCGGAGACGTAGGTACTTGCAATCAATCGAGTCGGTCGATTGAGCAAGTAGCCGGTGAGTTAAATCTACAAAGCAACCACCTACCGAACTCCGTAAACAAATATCGCGTGTTATTTGTTTCGGTATTGTATTTCTTTCTCTAATTTATTTACGCTTCCGCACCAAATTGTAATTGTATCCATTACCGCGAAAATTAGACCGTAGGACTTCCTATTCACCCCCCCTCTAGGTCTAAATTAACCAACAATTGGTATCAGAGGAAAATACAAACCGTCTCTTTGAGTAAGTGACAAACTTGTATACGACCATGGCCTCAATCGGTAATAGGTACCAAATTACATACCCCGATAAATTAGATGGAAATAATTGGAATCTTTGGAAGCGATGCATGTTAAATGTATTCACTTTCAAAAAATTGAGATCGGTGGTAGAAAAGGGTTATGAGGTTTATACGGTAAGCACCTCCGAAACCGATCCCACAAGAAAATTATGCCACGGCACCGATCTCGATGTGACCGCCGACACATATCCTCAAAATCTTATTCTCACAAATATTGTCGGGTCACTTTCCATAATTGTGGATGGATGTACCACATCTCATTCTATGTGGCGAGCGCTCCTAGACCGATTTGAAGGAAATGATAGAATGAAGAGAACCAAATTAATGGGACTCGAACAATCATTTGATCATTTCCGAATGATCGAGAATGAATCCGTAGATGATATGTACTCACGAATGACGCATATCAAAAACGGATTCATCGCTCTAGGAGAAACACTAACAAATTCTCGAGTTGTAGGTAAGCTTATTCGAGCGATGCCGTCAAGTTGGGAAACTCTCCTCGTCACCTTGGAAACCATGATGGCTACCCAAGACATCACTCCGGAAATTCTCGTAAGTTATCTACGGAATTTCGAGGCACGCATGAACCAACGAAGCAACAATATAGCAAGCACCTCATATTCCGAACATCAAACCAAATTCGTTATCGACACGAACGAATACGAAAATGAAATGTCTTCGTTGACAAGGAGACACGAGAATTTAAAGGACCGGGAGCGCAAATTCAACAACGATCGAAAGCGCCAACACTTGAAACCGATGTGTTTTGAGTGCAAGAAAATGGGACACACAACCGACACGTGTTGGACCATATACCCCGAACACGCACCTTGGAAGAAACGCGAAGACAATCCAAAAGGAAAAAGGGAGGTGAAAGATGTAAGCAAAACAAAGGCTTTATTTGTCGATTCGGATCCATGGGGAGAATCGGAGTGCTCAAGCACATTCTCCGACTCGGAGTGCAATCTCGATCACAAAATCGCCAATGTGACATTAATGGCGGAAATCGACTCTCCAAATGACGATGTGGTTGAACGGACCATTCAAGCCTTGATCCTTCAACGAGCTTCACAAGAGGAACCGCAAGAAATCGAAATTCCGAGTGTCGCACCTTTTCAAGACATTCCACATATCTCCGACATCGATGCTTCGCATGATTCCGATCATGAGGTACAACTAAACTCTAAATTTAAATCAATTTCGATAAAGGAAGATTCTAGCTCATCCGATGAATCGGAAATTGAGTTAGAAGTTGACTCCTACACGAGTCTAATGCGAGAAGTCAATCGACTTCGACAAAGTGAGATTGAAAAAGATAGCACAATTCAAAATCTCACGGCTAAGGTATCTTCTCTTGAGTTGTCGGTAAAGTCGCACAAAGCACAATTAACCGAATTTAACGGATTTTCAAAATGCGAATGTCAAGCCTTAAAAAGCGAGACTTCCTCTCTAAAAGTCGAAATTCAAAATTTGAAATTTGTGAATGAGTCCTTGAAGAGTACGTGTGTGTCTCTTGCACCATGCACTCCTTCATTGGACAAAGTCTTGGAGGGACAAAATTGTCGGGGAATATCCCCGGCCCCGGGCCCGCGCAGCGGATATGTAGGCCCGGTCCGGTTCCCCGATTCCCGAGATCACGCCATGACTTCGAGGGTACGATGCAAATAGAAGGTTAGATCCATACCAGTTCCAAATTGATGGAACACGAAGGGTTGATCGCTGCCTCCTATTCCTCCGGTCACGTTGGTGACTTTACGCGCGTCCCACACCGTGCGTCCTTCACCGTTCGTTCCCGTTCTTCGATCCTTCGGTTCGATCACAACGGAGAGCCCCAAGTGTTGCTCCTCCACACGTATCCACCTTGAGTCGGAAGACGCCGGACACGGATACACCTGCCTAGACGATGTATCGGTGCACTTGCTTGATCTCGATCGATTCTCTATTAATCTCTCTTCGTGCCTTTTCACTCACAAAAGATCAAATCTGAATTTGCTCTTTTTCTTGTGTCTTGGGCAGAATATTGCTTTGAATTACTTCTGAATTCCTTAGTGAAGATAGGAGAGAAAATCCTATTTATACCTAATAGGATAAGGATTAGCCAAAAGACATGTATATCCAATATACACCCTTTCACACAGAAAACTGTATGAACCTGTTCAGTATTCTGTCCAGACGAAATTGATTAATTTCTCTGACAGAAAATCAACCAACACGAAAGTTATAGATAATCTTATTATATACACAACCCAATTTGGCCCAGCCCAATTGGAGTTCGTATGCAAAAGTTATGATTGTTTTACTAACTGTATGTCATACTGTTGCACCCTTTCGGTATTTCACAGAAACGACACTTATACTTCGTTCATATGAAATATATTTCTATATGAAGGTTGTAGATAATCTCATTATCTATCTAACCCAATTTGAACCATTCTAATTGGATTTTCCCACTGAAAGTTATGGCCACGAATGTACGACTACATTCGTTTATCCTTGTGTACACTTTTACGGTTGATCCGAAACTGTATTTCTTTCAGTCTCCCACTCAATTTCAGATCTACCTAAAAGGTACTCATGCATACGCACGATTTTAGAGAATATAGCTCGCGTATCAAATACCAAGCTATGCACATTCAATGTGCCGATTTTATGATCAAGCCCGACTTAGTACGACTCGTTGTGTGACCATGTAGGTTCGACTTAACGATGGCAGTAGGTTGTTTCCAATGCCTACAAGCTCATGAGCGGGATCTAGTCACTCCATCATAGCTACCCATGTTAAACGAAAAATGATTGTGATCATTGTGCCTATCTCGAATAGCGGTTACTAGTTCTCTTGTTTACGATATCCGTTAATCAAAAGGCACGGTAATAGTCATCCTTATAATTTGATTAACTATACTTATTCCCCGATTCCGAGTTGAGTTAACAAATTTCAATCGATATTAACCATTAATATCATTGACTGTGGCCACAGTTTTCGTTAATCGACTCATCGAGCGGCGCCTAAGAGATATCTCTTCCTTTCGGAATAAACAATTCCTATCTTGGAGACTCACATTGAATTCCGTGTTTCGGACAATACCCAATGATGACCCTTTTAACTCCCTGTTACGGTGAGCGTAAGATCATATCAAAGCATTGTGTTACGCACGTAACGCAATCAATGATCCCCTCAAGTATGAAGAATCTAAAACCCCATCCGTCGCAAGTCCATCTATAATGACTAAACCATGTCATGGTCTCGCGGCTTCGGTCATATCCAATATATGTAACCTAACATATATCTACGTTCCCGATTCGACAAACTCCTTTGTCCCATGATTAGCAAAACATAATCATCTCCTCGGCAAACGTACTAGTGTACGCGTTCAGTCTATTATCTAATAGTAGAAATGCTTCTCTCTTAAGCAAGCTGATCCGCGACTAGGGATGTTTAGAAATGACACTTTAAGTGTGACGGTTTTGCTGCACATGGTCCTCAACCATGTCGACGTCCACACAAGTTCAAATCAAGGTTCATGTAACAATCATATTACACAACCCAGCACACAGTTTTCATATAAGATAGATGCAAAATGAAAAAAATTTTAAAATTCTGAAATTGCATTACTATAAGATAAGTTTGGGGTGATACAACGTTTACTAATCTATTAGACTAATCTCGTCCTACGAAATTATCGTTTTAGATAACTAACTACTCTCTTCCTCCTCTAGGTATCTCAAACCTATAGCTTTCGCATGATAATCGTGCTTAGCTTGCGAGAGTGGCTTAGTAAACGGGTCCGCAACATTCCTGTCAGTATCAATCTTCTCAATGATCACATCCTTCCTTTGCAAAATCTCACGGATCAAGTGAAATTTTCTGAGTATGTGCTTGGAACGGTGATGTGCCCTCGGTTCCTTGGACTGTGCTATTGCGCCCGTATTGTCGCAATACACAACTACAGGTTCCGAGATGCTCGGGACTACACCAAGCTCCGACACAAACTTCTTGATCCAAACCGCCTCCTTTGCCGCTTCGGAAGCCGCAATATACTCCGATTCAGTTGTAGAGTCTGCTATCGTGGGTTGTTTGGAACTTTTCCAAACTACCGCTCCACCATTTAGACAAAACACGTATCCGCTTTGTGATCGAAAGTCATCGACACATGTTTGGAAACTGGCGTCGGTATATCCATTGATGACCAACCCGGATGTCTTTCCACCATAAATTAGAAATTGATCCTTAGTTCTTCGTAAGTACTTAAGGATGTTCTTAACCGCGATCCAATGCATATCCCCTGGATTAGATTGGTAACGCGAAACGACGCTCAATGCATACGACACATCGGGGCGCGTACAAATCATGGCATACATAATTGATCCAACCGCCGAAGCGTATGGAACAATACTCATCGCATTCTTATCTTCGCTCGATGTCGGACATTGAGCTTTAGAATACGATATGCCACTCGACATTGGAAGAAGTCCTTTCTTCGAATTTTGCATTGAAAACCGTTTCAACACTTTGTCGATGTACGTGCTTTGACTCAAGCCGAGTAACTTCTTGGATCTATCTCTATAAATCCTCACGCCTAATATATAGGCGGCCTCGCCCAAATCTTTCATAGCGAAACGAGTATTTAAATACTTCTTAACATCCGTAAGCATCGGAATGTCGTTTCCTATGATCAAGATGTCGTCTACATATAGTACAAGAAATACTACGCGGCTCCCACTAACCTTCTTGTAAACACAAGGTTCTTCTACGTTTTTCACGAAATTATATTCTCGTATAACTTCATCGAAACGTATGTTCCAACTCCGAGAAGCTTGCTTCAATCCATAAATGGATCGTTGCAATTTGCACACTTTATTCGGACTCTTCGAATCGACAAAACCCTCGGGCTGTGTCATGTACACATCCTCTTCTAAGTTCCCGTTAAGGAATGCGGTTTTGACATCCATTTGCCAAATCTCGTAGTCATAATACGCAGAGATAGCAAGTAAGATCCGTATGGATTTAAGCATAGCTACTGGTGAAAACGTTTCTTCATAGTCGACACCATGAATTTGTTTGAAACCTTTCGCCACAAGCCGTGCTTTATAAGTGTTCACATTCCCATCCATGTCAGTCTTCTTCTTGAAAACCCACTTACATCCCACTGGTTTAACCCCGGGAGGTGGATCAATCAAGTTCCAAACTTGATTATCGTACATGGATTGAATCTCGGATTTCATGGCAGTTTGCCACTTATCGGAATCCTCGCTTTTCATAGCCTCGCGATAAGATGTCGGTTCATCATCTATGAATTCGACTTCATCGTCATTTGCCACGATAAAACCATATCGTATAGGCTCTTGACGAATCCTACCCGATCTACGAATTGCGCCTTGTGCACTTGACTCCGGATCCTCAACATTTGAGGAAACCGGATCAACGTTCATCGGTTCAACGTTTCTTTGCGGTTCTCGAATTTCTTCGAGATCTATTTCATATCCATCCATTCTTTTAGATATAAATTCCTCCTCTAAGAAGGTACCTCCACGAGCAACAAACACTTTGTTCTCGTATGGATGATAGAAATAATATCCCTTTGTTTCCTTGGAATAACCTACAAATAAACATTTTTCAGATTTGGGATCGAGTTTATCCGCGATTAATCTGCGGACATAAGCTTCACATCCCCAAATCTTAACGTAAGACAATTTCGGAACTTTTCCGGTCCATATCTCATATGATGTCTTAGGTACCGATTTAGAAGGTATGCGGTTTAATAAGTAAGCCGCTGTCTCTAGGGCATATCCCCAAAACGATTTTGGAAGGGAAGTTTGACTCATCATGGATCGAACCATGTCCAACAAGGTTCGATTCCTCCTCTCGGACACGCCATTCCATTGTGGCGTTCCTGCCGGAGTCCATTGTGGAACTATTCCACAATCTTTTAGATGATCTTCAAACTCATAGCTCAAATATTCGCCACCTCGATCCGATCGAATGGCTTTAATTTTCTTGCCAAGCTGATTTTCAACTTCGTTTTGAAACTCTTTGAACTTTTCAAAGGTCTCCGCTTTCGTACGCATCAAATAAATATATCCATATCTACTATGATCGTCCGTAAACGTAACAAAGTATCGATAGCCTCCTCTTGCCTCGATGCTCATCGGTCCACACACATCGGAATGTATGAGTTCCAATAGATCGTTGGACCGCTCTCCGACCTTGGAGAACGGCGCCTTAGTCATCTTGCCAAGCAAACAAGATTCACAATTCCCAAATGAATCCAATTCAAATGAGTCTAGCATTCCATCTTTATGGAGTCTAGCAATGCGTTTCTCATTCACATGACCGAGACGACAATGCCAAAAGAAAGTCCGATTATCAACTTTAGGTTTAATCCTTTTTGCATTAACGTTATATATAGACTTATTATTTCCGTGATCGAAATCCAACACATAAAGACCATTTTCTAAGAGAACATTTCCATAGATAATAGAATCCTTACATATCGAAAACTCATTATTCCTAATAACGAATTCATAGCCATCATTGGCCAGTTTCGACACACTTATTATGTTCTTACATAATGTCGGTACATAATAACAATTATTTAGTACTAAAATAAGTCCACTAGGTAAAGTCAAATTAACTACTCCTACGGCAAACGCAGCAACTCTTGCTCCATTCCCGACGCGTAGATCGACTTCACCCTTTTCCAACCTTCGACTATTTTGAAGAACCTGCATATTTCGACAAATATGAGTCCCACAACCGGTATCCAATACCCAATTAGTCATAGTTGAAATATTAACTTCAATAACGTTAATACCTGAGAGGCCGGTCGCTGAAACCGCCTTGCCCTTCTTCACCTCCTCGAGGTAAGACTTGCAATCGCGCTTCCAATGTCCAGCCTTGTGACAATGAAAGCACGTCTCATCCTTGGATTTCTCCTTTCCCCTTTTATTCGGCTTCGAACGTTTCTTAGCCGAACCGCCCTTGGACTTTGATCTCTTACGATCCTTATTCTGAATTGTGAGAACATTTCCGGCAACTCTTGCCCTGTTCTCTCCGGACGACTTTAACGTCTCCGATTCAAAATTCTTGAGCATTCCGTGAAGCTCAGGGATCGTCTTATCCATCGAATGCATGTGATAGTTAGTCACGAACGGAGAAAACATTGGAGGAAGTGCACACAAGATCAAATCTTGTTGCATAATCTTCGACAATTTCTCTCCTAGCTTCTCAAGACGGTCTATGAGAGCTTGCACCTTCAAAACGTGAGAGCTAACCGAAGACCCCGAAGGCATCTTGCAGTTTACCAACTCTTTGAGCGTACTGAACCGTTCAATACGCTCCTGCTCTTGGAACATTTCCTTGAGCACAACGTCTATGATGTGCGCATCCGAGTCCTCAAACTGCTTTTGAAGACTAGCGTCCATACATGCCAACATGAGGCACGTAACATCATTTGAGTCCTTCTTAAGTTTCTCAAACGCGGCCTTTTCTTCGGCCGTAGCATCGGGGCCCGGTTCCACTAGTTCCGTATCCAATACGTGACTCTTGCCTTCTTGCCTGAGAACTATTCTCAGGTTTCGGTGCCAGTCAAAGTAGTTCCGACCCACTAGCTTATCCTTTTCTAAAGTCGATCTAATCGACATGGTGTTGGTGTTACTAGAAGACATATTCTACAAATGAAATAAAAGATTGATTACTAACGTTGCGTACTTATCTTATAGGGCTTATATGATGATTATATGATAGTGTTATTTTATCGAATCGATAACCCTCATACCGATACGGGACTCCAAGTCCATAACACTCAAGACCCATATTTTACGATCCTCCCACAAGTTGCTTTGGCAGACGAATGGGATCTCGCTATTTAGGTAGGATTATATCCAATCACATCCAATGCGACTCTTGAACCTTTATAGGATTTCGGTGATGGATCGTATCCAATACAATCCCAGTTCCGTGTGTGCATCCTATCTATGCCCCGAACTTCCAATCAAGTCGGCTTTGGCCTCAACCCTTACTGGCTAGAACGGTTAAGTCACAACCATACTCATCGTATCGTTCAAATAAACTACTAATAAGTCGGCTTTGGCCTTAACCCTTATCAGTCCCTATTTAACGCTTGCCACCCCGTCGATGACTACAATAACCCATGTCGGCTTTGGCCTTAACCCATGTGAGACGTAGTACCGATCATAGTGGTTGTGAATATGGAAGGCATTTCCATGACTTAAATATTATGAGGGATCATGCCATTGCATGTTTCTAAATCCGTGACATAATCCAATTATATCACTATCACAAGATTTTCATAAATGCATATGTATTTATTTGGGAGTCTAATTATTCTAAATAATTATCTAATTATATGCTAGTATGATTGATGCCGATCAAATCGATATAAAGAACTCAAAATTCCAAGTTGTGTAGCCAAAGTTATCACGAAAACAAAATCAGCAACCAGAAACCAGTCCGTTGCAACGCAACATAGTCCGTTGCAACGGACCTCCTGTATACTTGGCACTCCGTTACAACGGAATACCAGCCCGTTACAACGCTATTTATTCCGGAGTTTGGCCAAAATTGCCAGAAACATGTCCGTTGCAACGCAACCTTGGTCCGTTACAACGCTATTTTCTGCAAACCTTTGTCCAAATTTCCAGAAACCTGTCCGTTACAACGCAACATATAGTCCGTTGCAACGGACAAAACTGCGTAGACATCCGTTATAACGGACCCAGTCCGTTACCACGGACTCCAATAGACACCATTGGCATCCCCGCAACCTCGTATCTGATACAGGTTCCGTTACAACGGACTCCAAGTCCGTTGCAACGGAATATGCGTTTTTCACAGTTCTCTTCACACCCCCGCATCCTATACAGGGTCCGTTGCAACGGACTCCAAGTCCGTTACAACGGAATATGTGTTTTTTTCGAAAAATTCTCAATTTCCTGTATCTGCTACAGTGTCCGTTATAACGGACTATGCGATTTTTGAACTGCTGTTTTCGCTCGTTTCCAAAACGATCAATCATGAAACCTTTTCACGATTATTCCTAGATACTCTCAATCAACTATTGATCGATCTCTAGCGAATTTCACTTGTGATTTTAATGGAATTTGACATTCTAAATATGTAACATCATGCAAACGGGTACGAACTTTGATAACCCGTGCGTATATCTAATATACGACTATGATTCGACCCTCGAATCGATGGCGATCGCTCTGATACCACTGTCGGGGAATATCCCCGGCCCCGGGCCCGCGCAGCGGATATGTAGGCCCGGTCCGGTTCCCCGATTCCCGAGATCACGCCATGACTTCGAGGGTACGATGCAAATAGAAGGTTAGATCCATACCAGTTCCAAATTGATGGAACACGAAGGGTTGATCGCTGCCTCCTATTCCTCCGGTCACGTTGGTGACTTTACGCGCGTCCCACACCGTGCGTCCTTCACCGTTCGTTCCCGTTCTTCGATCCTTCGGTTCGATCACAACGGAGAGCCCCAAGTGTTGCTCCTCCACACGTATCCACCTTGAGTCGGAAGACGCCGGACACGGATACACCTGCCTAGACGATGTATCGGTGCACTTGCTTGATCTCGATCGATTCTCTATTAATCTCTCTTCGTGCCTTTTCACTCACAAAAGATCAAATCTGAATTTGCTCTTTTTCTTGTGTCTTGGGCAGAATATTGCTTTGAATTACTTCTGAATTCCTTAGTGAAGATAGGAGAGAAAATCCTATTTATACCTAATAGGATAAGGATTAGCCAAAAGACATGTATATCCAATATACACCCTTTCACACAGAAAACTGTATGAACCTGTTCAGTATTCTGTCCAGACGAAATTGATTAATTTCTCTGACAGAAAATCAACCAACACGAAAGTTATCGATAATCTTATTATCTACACAACCCAATTTGGCCCAGCCCAATTGGAGTTCGTATGCAAAAGTTATGACTGTTTTACTAACTGTATGTCATACTGTTGCACCCTTTCGGTATTTCACAGAAACGACACTTATACTTCGTTCATATGAAATATATTTCTATATGAAGGTTGTAGATAATCTCATTATCTATCTAACCCAATTTGAACCATTCTAATTGGATTTTCGCACTGAAAGTTATGGCCACGAATGTACGACTACATTCGTTTATCCTTGTGTACACTTTTACGGTTGATCCGAAACTGTATTTCTTTCAAAAATCCCAATGATAAGACGGGTCTAGGATTTAAGAAGACTAACGGTCATAAACCCGTGTCTTCAAAATCTCAAGGTCAAAAAGGTAAACGGGAGTACAATGCTAATACGAATCGTGGAAATGCTTTCATGTACCGTGATTCAAATAAGGGTAAAAGTGCTAAAATTAACCAACCTAAAAATGTTAGAAACTATAATAGGGTTAATCATTATGCACCTCACTCGTCTTATAGAGATAATCATACGGGACGAACCGAATGGTTATACAAACGGGGATCAAATGGATACTTCTATAAGGTGAGTTCATCACATGCCGCTAATAACCAACAACGTACTCCCAAACATTTCACAAGCACACAACGATTTTCTAAATCAACTAATAATTGTGATAAGTCGACAAAGACGATAACCCAACCGAAAGAGTACTCAAACCACTTCAAATATCACTTTGTCAAGAGTTCGGAAAACACAAATAAACCGACTCGCGCATTTTGCAACTATTGTTGCAATATGGGACATATTGACGGGGAATATCCCCGGCCCCGGGCCCGCGCAGCGGATATGTAGGCCCGGTCCGGTTCCCCGATTCCCGAGATCACGCCATGACTTCGAGGGTACGATGCAAATAGAAGGTTAGATCCATACCAGTTCCAAATTGATGGAACACGAAGGGTTGATCGCTGCCTCCTATTCCTCCGGTCACGTTGGTGACTTTACGCGCGTCCCACACCGTGCGTCCTTCACCGTTCGTTCCCGTTCTTCGATCCTTCGGTTCGATCACAACGGAGAGCCCCAAGTGTTGCTCCTCCATACGTATCCACCTTGAGTCGGAAGACGCCGGACACGGATACACCTGCCTAGACGATGTATCGGTGCACTTGCTTGATCTCGATCGATTCTCTATTAATCTCTCTTCGTGCCTTTTCACTCACAAAAGATCAAATCTGAATTTGCTCTTTTTCTTGTGTCTTGGGCAGAATATTGCTTTGAATTACTTCTGAATTCCTTAGTGAAGATAAGAGAGAAAATCCTATTTATACCTAATAGGATAAGGATTAGCCAAAAGACATGTATATCCAATATACACCCTTTCACACAGAAAACTGTATGAACCTGTTCAGTATTCTGTCCAGACGAAATTGATTAATTTCTCTGACAGAAAATCAACCAACACGAAAGTTATAGATAATCTTATTATCTACACAACCCAATTTGGCCCAGCCCAATTGGAGTTCGTATGCAAAAGTTATGACTGTTTTACTAACTGTATGTCATACTGTTGCACCCTTTCGGTATTTCAAAGAAACGACACTTATACTTCGTTCATATGAAATATATTTCTATATGAAGGTTGTAGATAATCTCATTATCTATCTAACCCAATTTGAACCATTCTAATTGGATTTTCCCACTGAAAGTTATGGCCACGAATGTACGACTACATTCGTTTATCCTTGTGTACACTTTTACGGTTGATCCGAAACTGTATTTCTTTCACATATTTCCACGGGTTGTCCCCTTCGAAAACCGCAACCAAATTCCAATTGGTTGTGGCTTCGAAAAGATCGAAACATGGCTAGCACCTCCACCTCAAATGGGGTGTGTATGAAAGCGACTTAAGTCATGGACAATGCACTCCCTCATCCACGTGTAAACTTAGCCATAGTTTGAGGGGGAGTGCTAATACAAGAATTCGCATCACTAAACTCGGGTTTAGTTGATTCGAATATCTTGACCATTTTCTTTCTTGATAATTCAATCATCTCTACACTTACAAAAAGACGAGAAAGATATTTTGACTAGTATGTAGGTATGCTAAATGGAAAACGAATCGGAAAGACGCAATAACGTTAAATAAATATGCGTACCAAACTCAACATCATCACCTTGTACCATCAAGGGAGCTAATGTCTCGACGTAAATGGATGTTGAAAAGTGTCACTCGAGGAGTCGTGCGTTTAAGATCAAGACTTGAGTCCATGGCTCGAGCTAGGTATGCATACTCTTGAAAATTACATTTGAGTTTCAAAATTTATTAAGTTCTCGGTTATTTTTTTGAATACATCGCTAATGTTGAGAATCTTTGTTAAAAACTATTTTACACTAAAATTTTTTTTTTTTTTTTTTCATACATCTTTACAAAATGAAAAACTCAACATCAATTGGCGAAATTCATTTATATACAAGCCTAAAATTGCAAAAAGCAACGATTTAGGGGGAGCTTGTATGTAGGGGGAGCTTCTCGTATGATTACGCTCTATTCCCTTTTGATCCTTTTCAAAAATGGGGAGAAGAGAAAATTGAAAGAAATACAGTTTCGGATCAACCGTAAAAGTGTACACAAGGATAAACGAATGTAGTCGTACATTCGTGGCCATAACTTTCAGTGGGAAAATCCAATTAGAATGGTTCAAATTGGGTTAGATAGATAATGAGATTATCTACAACCTTCATATAGAAATATAGTTCATATGAACGAAGTATAAGTGTCGTTTCTGTGAAATACCGAAAGGGTGCAACAATATGACATACAGTTAGTAAAACAGTCATAACTTTTGCATACGAACTCCAATTGGGCTGGGCCAAATTGGGTTGAGTAGATAATAAGATTATCTACAACTTTAGTGTTGGTTGATTTTCTGTCAGAGAAATTTATCAATTTCGTCTGGACAGAATACTGAACAGGTTCATACAGTTTTCTGTGTGAAAGGGTGTATATTGGATATACATGCCTTTTGGCTAATCCTTATCCTATTAGGTATAAATAGGATATTCTCTCTCATCTTCACTAAGGAATTCAGAAGGAATTTAGAAGTAATTCAAAGCAATATTCTGCCCAAGACACAAGAAAAGAGCAAATTCAGATTTGATCTTTTGTGAGTGAAAAGGCACGAAGAGAGATTAATAGAGAATCGATCGAGATCAAGCAAGTGCACCGATACATCGTCTAGGCAGGTGTATCCGTGTCCGGCGTCTTCCGACTCAAGGTGGATACGTGTGGAGGAGCAACACTTGGGGCTCTCCGTTGTGATCGAACCGAAGGATCGAAGAACGGGAACGAACGGTGAAGGACGCACGGTGTGGGACGCGCGTAAAGTCACCAACGTGACCGGAGGAATAGGAGGCAGCGATCAACCCTTCGTGTTCCATCAATTTGGAATTGGTATGGATCTAACCTTCTATTTGCATCGTACCCTCGAAGTCGTGGCGTGATCTCGGGAATCGGGGAACCGGACCGGGCCTACATATCCGCTGCGCGGGCCCGGGGCCGGGGATATTCCTCAACAAAAATCATATGGAAAGTTACTCGGTAATCGATTCAACTCTCCAAATCGACATTATTTTGAAATGAATCAAAAGGGGGAGTTTGTTGGTTCAAATTTCCTAGGGTTTGATTATCTCAAAATAATGTCGATATCACTAATCTATATGTGGGAGTGACATTTATAGAAATAGAATACGTAACCCACAAAAGGATCAAAAGAAGAATCAAGACGTCGCAAGTCAAGACGGTGAAGAAACGATGGCACGAAAACGCATGATCAAGTGAAGATATCAAGACATCGAAGATTCCGCAAGTTGAGGTATCACACAAATCACCAAAACAATTTATAGGTATCCCTAAACTTGTTTATGAATTATTAAGCTCAAAATTAGTCAAAGAAATATATTCGAAATCCATCAAAAAGATGAAATAGCAAATGAGGCTAACAGAAATATATCCGTTATAACGGACCATCAATGTCCGTTGTAACGGACCTTCTCGTCTTCTTCAAGAATGGCAAACACAGTATAGTCCGTTACAACGGATTCACCAGTCCGTTGTAACGGACACCCACCAAGCGTTGTAACGAAAGCTTCACCGTTACAACGCTAATTAATGCCAACTTGAAGAAAAGTCACAGAACTATGTCCGTTGTAACGGACCACTATGTCCGTTGTAACGGACATTGAACTCACTTTAGTATACCGAATATTACTCCATGTCCGTTGTAACGGAATAACCAATCCGTTGTAACGGACAAACACCAACCGTTGTAACGGAATAATCTTCGTTATAACGGATATATAAAACAAACCTGAAGTGAGGTCATAGTTGAACGTCCGTGGTAACGGACTGTGTAGTTCGTTATAACGAACTCTTAATTCATGAACTCCGTTATAACGGACCTTATTTTCGTTGTAACGGACTATGAAAAATACGAATATATTGGCCGTAACGGCTAGTTTGACTTCTGGTCCGTTGTAACGGACTATATGTCCGTTGTAACGGACTGTGCAGAAAAAGCAAGATAAGGGAAGAGTCTATGTGTTATATAAATAGAACTCTTCCCTCATTCTCTCTCAGAATCTCAACCAATATTTTTTTCCAATCAAAAGAGAGAATCATAGTTTTAAAATCTTGAGCTTAATCATCTAAACATTCTTAGAGATTATTAGATCCAATTTCGAATCCACTACTAAACGATTCCCAACTTGCGTGACCGATCACGAATAGTTCGTTAGTAGTAAATTGTAATAGGCTAGTTACTAATTGTAAAGCCCGCCATTGATCGATAAATTCGTGTAAATCGATCAAGGCAAACCTTGTAATTGTTTGAGTTGGGTATTCAATCGAAAGCCGAAAAGGCGCAAGGGAACCCCGGAGACGTAGGTACTTGCAATCAATCGAGTCGGTCGATTGAGCAAGTAGCCGGTGAGTTAAAGCTACAAAGCAACCACCTACCGAACTCCGTAAACAAATATCGCGTGTTATTTGTTTCGGTATTGTATTTCTTTCTCTAATTTATTTACGCTTCCGCACCAAATTGTAATTGTATCCATTACCACGAAAATTAGACCGTAGGACTTCCTATTCACCCCCTCTAGGTCTAAATTAACCAACAAAGAATGGTATACATAGTTCATTGGATCTCTTGCGAAGATAAATGTGTGGTATTTTATGTTTTCAAATATTTATACTGGTTTGAGACCAAATAATACAATGCATGTCATTAAAGAATCATATAAGATCAAAAGTTAGGACCCACCAATCTTTATGTTCTCAAAATATATCATTTGAAATTATAATTAAAGTCCACCCTACTAAATCCGGTTCATATTCATGACTCGAAAAAGTGCGAATATTTTTTTATTTTTGTACAATCAATTTATAGCAATATATCAAAACAAAATTGTAAATAAATTATTAATATTAATAAATACATTTTAAGGATCCGTATAAATATTGGCCTCGGGTCCACTCCAACCTCGGGCCGGCCCTGGAGGTATGTAACATATTAAACACAAACCGCAACACAATAATGGGATATCGAGGAATAGAGATGCTTTTGAGCAATGGGAGAAGGTGTCCGGAAACCCCAACAAAGAAGAAGCTAAAAAGTGGTATACCTTATGGATGGCAACCAACTGGGAATTATGGAAGGGACGAAACAATATAATATTCCAAAACAAGAACAAAACACCGACTATGATAGCGGCATCTGCGGAGGAGGAAGCAACCAGATGGCTTACCATCAAGAACTAAGGGACCTTGAGAAAATATCGACCCTTTAGATTCCTTTATCTTATTTTTATTACTACTAGGACAATGTCCGCGCTTCGCGGCGGTTTTATTAATTTATATAATCATCGTTATATTAAGTGGAACCATAAAATGAAAAAAATGAGTATATATATATTTTTTGTTTTTTATGAATTAACATATTGACAAAATACATATACAACATGCACATATAAGAGATACACATTTTAAGCTAACACCATGATCACAACAAAAAATGAAGAATCCATTTATATGAATTATTTATGGAGATTATGAATTTGTAAGAAGTAGTAGACAAATGAGAATTAATGAGAGATATGAAGTTGTTAGGAGGTAGTGGTTTGATGAAAAGAGAGAATGATGTATTATTTTTCTTGATGGAGAAATAGTTAACATATTGACAAAATACATATACAACATGCACATATAAGAGATACACATTTTAAGCTAACACCATGATCACAACAAAAATGGAGAATCCATTTATATGAATTATTTATGAAGATTATGAATTTGTAAGAAGTACTAGACAAATGAGAATTAATGAGAGATATGAAGTTGTTAGGAGGTAGTGATTTTTTTATGAAAAGAGAGAATGATGTATTATTTTTCTTGATGGAGAAAGAGTTAACATATTGACAAAATACATATACAACATGCACATATAAGAGATACACATTTTAAGCTAACACCATGATCACAAAAAAAAAATGGAGAATCCATTTATATGAATTATTTATGAAGATTATGAATTTATAAGAAGTAGTAGACAAATGAGAATTAATGAGAGATATGGAGTTGTTAGGAGGTAGTAGTTTTTTGATGAAAAGAGAGAATGATGTATTATTTTTCTTGATGGAGAAAGAGTGTTGAATGTAAAATCAAGAGTATTTCCCCTCCCATTAAATTTCCACCAATTTGGAGCCAAACCAAAATGCCACGTCGCCATTTACTGTTCACCCGATACTGTTCATTTCATGTTCACCCGATACCGTTCATTTCATGTTCACCCGGTTACTGTTCACTTCCTTTTCACCCCGGTACTGTTCATCCCTTTGCTGTTCATCCGGGTTACTATTCATCGTTTTTTTTTTCCAATATGGAATTTTATTTTATTTGACATGTCTTGTGTTCTAAATAAAATATTTAAATTTTTCATCGTATTAATAAATATAATTTGTATACTATAATTTTACTGTTCATCATTTCTGCTGTTCATCGTTTACTGTTCACAAAAATACTTTTTGTTAGCCTGAGCTTGTATTATTGTTTTTTTGTGCTTATTATAACAGTTTTGATTGATACCAAGCTGCGTTTTTTTGTGCTTATTATAATATTTTTGATTGGTACCAAGCTGCGTCTTTTATGCTTTTTTGTTTGTCTTTTTCTGCGTCTTTTATGTTTTTTTGTTTGTCTTTTTCAGAATTTTATTTTATTTGACATGTTTTGTATTCTAAATAAAACATTTCAATTTTTCTTTTGGAACATATGATATGCTTTGAGGAGGAAAAAAAGTTTGTATTTATTGCATAATACTTGTGAGACTGTTTAATATCAGATTTTTTTTTTAAATTAACATTTATGAAGATTACTTTTGTTTTGCACTTGTAACGTTTTAGATAAAATTATTATTTTATGATCATAAAAGATTTTGAAAAATCGCAGCGAAGCGCGAGAAATATTTCTAGTATGGAAAAAGAGTGTATGAATGAATCCATTTTAAATCATGTCTCATATCATATTAATATTGGATAGAAAGTCAAGATATCTAGGTGGTTCATTGTGGAAGTTCCAAATGGTTGGAAATTTAAAGGGAGGAGAAATTTAGTACTTTTCAGATCCTCTATGTAAATTATCATCTTTAAATATATATATATATATAAATATAAAAAAACCTAAGACATAGCAATTGATCTTGAAAATTTTGAGGGATGCGTGACATATTTGGAGAGTTATTTATCTCAAATAATATAATACATGACTTCGATCTTGAAAAGAAATCATGTCCTCGAAAAAGTTTATTGTTGATGATATGATGTTTACGAAAATTTATTATATTTTTTCGTGTACTTTTATTATTTATCGTGATTGGGTGAGTTTGGTATAGGAAAAACAATTGATGAAAGAGATGAAATGATGTATACTCTTAAATGATCGGTTTAGATCAACTATCTTCATCTAAAATAAAATTTGAGTTTAAGTCATCATGGCACGTAGGGGTGTCGGGCGGATAGATACTATCCGGATCCGAATAAAATTTATAAACGGGTACCCGTTTTGTTGTAATCATGATCAAAATTATAGTAATACATTTTGTCAATAACTATATTTTAATTCATAATAATACATAATAATCAATAATTATTTATATATATGTGCATATATGTAGTTTGTTTTAAAATTATAAAAATATTATTATATTATTATCCGTTTTAATATCCGAATAGAATTCATATCCGTATCCGTATCCGACAATATCCGAATCGTATTCGTATCCATTTAATATCCGAACCATATCCGGGTAGTACCATATCCGGATCCATATCCGAAAAAAAATATGGATATGGATCTGGTACGACCACTATCCGATCCGTACCCGAACCGTTGACATCCTTAATGGCAGAACCGTAAAGTGATTTTTAGTAGTATTATTATTTTTTGTAAAAAAATTTATATGTATAGTAAATTATATGAAATTATATGAAAGTTATTCAAAAATGATACAAAAAAATCTGGAAAGTACACGTGTGTCAAATAAAAGTTTCATGAAAATTATAGATAGTAAATAATAATATATAATCATAAATAGTTCAAATTGATATTTGATAAGGTTGCAAGAGAGAATCTAAGACGTCTGGTGATATTTGACACTACCTCATTGATATGAAATTGTGAATATATAAGATAAATTATCAGTTGACCAAAATTAAACTTTTAAACAAGAAACAAAATTTATTCGATAAAATAGATTATAATTTATAAGTTTCTCTAATATTGCATGGTTTTCTTTTCTGGAATTCAATATTTTTTCTTGTTGGGTCCGCCCGCTGCACAGAAGGCAACACATCAAGGGCAATAGAAATACTAAAAAATTCTCTCAATTTCCTATTATTATACGATCCAGCCTCCAGGTTTGGTGTCTTTTACGTAGGATAACAAACTAAGAAAAAAGAAATCATTTAAAAAAGGAAAAGGAAATTTGCGGAAAAACCAACTAGCAAGATCCATTTATCAATTTTCGTTCTGGAAACGATAGTTCGTAATCGTGCAAGAAGAGAAATTCGTCTTTATCAATTCTTGCTTATTATAATTGTTTTCAGCACGTGGTAAGTAGATCTTTTTCAAATCATTAGTTGGATTCGATTATTGCTATATTTGTCGGAAATTGTGCGATAGTGGGATCTTTCAGTTGTAATTTGCTAAGAAAAAGTTTCAATCTTTGTGAGAATTTTACTTTCCCTGTTTAATTGTGTTGTTTGATGCCCAAATTGGTCGTTAGGAGAGTACAATTTCAGGCCGAAACAATTAGGGTTTACAGCCATTATTTTGCTAATTTCACTAATAATCCATCAGATTAATGCCCCATGAGGTGTCAATTCATGGTTACGAGAGCATAATTAGGGCAATTAACTGTTTTAGTGACTCCATTATTTATTGTATTCATGTAAATTATATTTCTATTGTATAATCATGCAGTTAAGTATAATTAAACCACACAAAAGATGGCATCAAGAAGTATGCTAGCATGTATCCACAGTTTGAAGCTGGCACTTCTCGCAATTCTAGTATCTGGCGGAATTGTACTCCAAATCTTGGTTAGTATTTCGTTTCTGATTGCAATTTTGCGTATATACCCGAATACTACTGTTATTGTTTACAATTCCCAAATTCAGACTAGTTGATTTTCACCACAATTGTTTCAATTTTCCAGGCTTGTGCTCTGTACAATAATTGGTGGCCTATGTTAACAGGTGATCATTTTATTTCTCATCACTAATTTTTTTTCATTTTTACTAATGATTTTGCAATTTAGTTATAATGTATGTAATTCTTCCAATGCCATTATTGTTCTTTGTTGGTTCTGACAGTCCCTCTCTCATGTCAACTAGTTCCAACGGGTCAGTCTTTTTTCATCCTTCTTTTATAAAGAAATTTAAGCCTAATTAAGCTCAAAACTATCTCCAATTTGTGCAAATAACCCTCATTTGGATCATTTGAATAGATGGGTTAAATTCACGAAATTTTTGACGGGTATGTCGATAGTGGGAAGCATAGCAATCCCGTCAATTTTGAAACACGCGGGGGTAATAGAATGGGGAGCTTTGTCAATGGAGCTCTCTTCGTTTGCGATATTTGGCGTGGCCATTCTGTGGTTTCACCAAATGAGCAACGAAGAGGAACAATATAGCAAGTTTTAATTCGAATGATAAAAACAATTATTTTTTTAGTTTGTTTGGTCTTTTGGGAAATGTTGATTGTATAGAGGTTGCCGCGAATGTGGTTTGGCGTACATGTTAAGTGATATTTGTAGATAATTTCGTTGTTGTTGTGGTAATGAGACTACTACCTTTCATTTTGTGATGTATTTCAGTTTGCCCCCATAGAACATCAAAATATTACATAATCATGCGAATAGCATGACTCTCCTCTCCAATTTTTGTTTTAACAAAGAAAATTTGAGGCTAATTTTCTCTCGTTTCTGAGAAAAGTATATTTCAGAACTTTTAATCTTGGAGCTTGAAGCAAGAAAAAAAATATTCCATTACCATAGAACTCAAATAGCTTGAAAAATTCATATTTTGGGCAGGAAAATACATATCAATATTGCAAAACATTAACAATAAAACTAAAGTATACGAGTAATATTTGCAATATAACTCACTATAATAAATGATAATTACATAAAGTTAATATCATCTGTAAATTGATATGTGACGAATCATGTTGAGAAAGATGTTCTATTGTGCTAATTCAAAATTCAGACCGATAATTATCTGAAAGAGTCCGACAAGAGCTCGAATGCCTATTGTGCTCAAATAGATGAAATAGACTCAAATCGAGTATATATCACTACATTTATTCCCTACCATTTATGTTTCATCCATTTTATGGGTAGGATATACACATAAAATGTCATATCATCACAATTGTTTGAATCATCGACTCGTAAGTAATGTTGTAATGTCGGAAATCAAAACGGGTCGAGTTGGACAACGATTATAGACTTGATGATTAATCGGAGAATACTCGAAAATTAGTCGGAGACTAGTCGAAAAATATAATTTGTCCAAATTATCAATTTTTTCATCATTTCTTTTCATTTATGATACTATAATTTCTCAATTAAGAAGAAATAACATCACTAAAAGTTTATATAACATAACTTCAAATTCAAACTAAACTAATTCAGAATTCATACAAAACATAAAATAGCATAATTCCAAGTCCAAAAACAATAACAAAATATATTTAAATTCTCATAAATATCAAAACACAATTCAAAACAAAACAAACCATAAACCAAATAAACATCCAAATTTAAATTAAAGTAAACTAAATCGCTCTGAATCAAATATACCACTGACAACCCTCCTCGCCTCGGAATTATTATTATAATTATTATGAAAGTTAAATATTCACTTATGTTGATAAAATTCGAACCAAAACGGTCTAAAGTCAGACAAAGATCGGATTAAAGTCGGTTGACCGATTTGAACAAATTGATTTGACATTGTCGTATTTGATTTTGGACTAGTCAATGACTAATTATGATAAAAATTTGGTTTTTTTGAGATTTATATTTTGTACGCAGTCATTTGAGTGTGAGAAGAGCTCATGAAGCTATGTTTGAAATATTATGTCATAATGCTGAATTTTTCATAAATCCCTTCGATTTTTGTTTTGTTTTGAAATTCCCGTTGGTATAAATCCTGTGCAAGTATTTCTTCCTTCGAAAAATTTGATTTTTTTTTAATGTTAAATAGTACGTGAAGAACATCATAAGAAAAAAAAATATGCAGAAAAATACACATTTAATTTACATGATCAATTTTCTATAAAATATTTTACAATAAAAAATTATATTTAATTCAGAACAGATTCAATAATTTAAAGAATTGCAAATAAAAAGAATGAGGAACATTCCAGAGGACTGGAATCTCCCAAGCCAAAATGACCAAGCACACGAGACTCAACCCAAAACACCATGCCCCTTCGTCCTCCTCCTCTCGGTCGCCTGGCCCGTCTCTCCTCCCTGCTCACACGCATTTCATCAAACACCTTCTGCACAACTCTTCTACCTCCCCCTCTCCCCGCCATATCCCATCTTCTTCCTCCCCCTTCCCCTTCTCTGACATCCTCTCTCGTCTCCTCCTTCTCTCAATGGTTTCTCTCTCATCCTCCCAATTCCCCGAACTACCTGTTAAACCGCGTTTATACCGCTCTCGCTTGCAGTTCAAACGAAGATGGACTCCAGCAGTCCCTCTCAAGTCTCGATCTGGCTCTGTCGGAATCCTTCCTTCTGGTTTTTCTCCATCACAAACCCTTCTTAAACCGCCCCATCACGGACCCAAATCAACTTCTATTACTCCGCCTCCGTTTCTTTGACTGGTCAGGTCGGCAACATCCGTATCGTCATTCGCGCAGCGTGTACCGCGCTCTCTTCCTCCTCCTGAAAAAGTCGGACAAATCACCTTTGATTCTTCAATGGCTAAATCTCTTCACCAATTCTCACAGCCCCTCCAGTTCGCCCAATCCTCATCCCAGATTTCACGACACTCTAATAATTGCTTACTCAATTGCAGGCCAACCAGAACTCGCCTTAACAGTTTTAGGTAAAATGCGATTTTCAGGTCTCAACCCTGACCGACTCGCAATCCATGTACTGATGAACTCCCTAGTAGACAACTCCTTATTCTCTTATTTCGACTCCATATTTCCAACTTTACCCTTCGAAGACCCAGTTGGAATGTCAATCAAATTCAAATCTTTATGTGCAAGATCAAGACTCGATTCAGCAGAAAATTTGCTCCGCTCATTACCGAATCATATCTCTACACGTGGATCCATGGCAAGCATGCTCGTCAAAACACTCTGTAAAAAGGGCAAATTCGTAAAAGCTTCAGAAATCGTCGAGGAATTCCCATGTGAAGAAACTTATTCGGTCTGGCTTACATCCCTTCTATATCATGGTCGTTTAGATCAAGCTCTCCAATTCTTATCGGATAAAAACGCTTCAGAGGATTATATTCCCAACAA
This sequence comes from Luzula sylvatica, assembly GCA_946800325.1. Lineage (NCBI taxonomy): Eukaryota > Viridiplantae > Streptophyta > Magnoliopsida > Poales > Juncaceae > Luzula > Luzula sylvatica. The sequence continues at coordinate 54,189,201 of OX326961.1, read as the reverse complement.
AAACGGGTACAAACAACTAATAACCCATCTATTAAGAAAGAACCTTCTAGACCCCGCCTGCGACTCTCTAATACAGGTGATCGAGAAAGGAGTATTGCCGACATCAGCGCTGATGTCAGCGGCTCTGCGTTTCTTCTGCAAAGCCGGTTTAGTGGAAATCGCTCTGAATTTATACAACAAACGAGCTGAGCTGGGGATCGACCCTCATAGACTCGTATTCGACGATTTGATCGGAGCTCTGTGTTCTGAAGGGGAGACCGAGAAGGCGTGTAAGGTTCTAGAAGATTCCATGGATCGAGGATACTTTCTTGGAAGAAGGACCTTTGCCAGGCTGGCAAAGATTTTGTCTAGAGAAGGGAAATTGGATTGGCTCCGCGCGCTTCTCGATGCGGCCGTTAAAAGGGATTTCAAGCCTTCCTCGTATACTCTCGCCAGGTATTTACTTTCTTACAGTAATTTGCAAAATGTCAAAAGGGTTCCTTGCATTATGCAGAAATTGTAAAATGGCCCTTGCATTGTTGTAATTGCAAATAAGACCCTAATGACCTTTGTTATCGACCCTAATTGTTCAATATCATTTGTCAGTTATTTAGCTTCACTATGCAAAGCTGGCCACCTGGCAGAAGCGTGTCTCGTCCCGTACATGGTACCGCAAACAACCGGTACCGGTACTGCCGTATACAAGCACCAACAAACATACATAAGTCTAATCCAAGCATTCGCACATTTAAAACGGGTGGATATGCTCCCAGAACTCCTAATCAAAATGCAAGAAACGGGTCACTCTCCTAGTCGAAGTCTATTTCGACTAGTCGTATCGACTCTATGCGAAATGGAAAAATTCGGGGACGTTTTGGGGTTGCTTAACAGACAATTGGAGATAAAAGCATTGAGCGAGAAAATATGTTATAATTATTTCATTGAAGGGGCTTTTCACGCCAAAAAATCTGACATGGCGAGGGAGGTTTATAATAGGATGGAGAGTGCGGGTATACAACCTAGTAAAGCTACGGATATTATACTTTTAAGAGGGTATTTAAGTAATATTAAGATTAGCGATGCGCTCAATTTTTTCGAGCTTTTGAGGGCGAAAGAGGAGCCGAATAATAAGTTGTATAACGTGATAATTACGGGTCTTTGCAATGCGGGTCGACCCGTCGAAGCGACTGAGTTTTGGAGAGAGTGTAGAAGTAAGAATCTCGTGCCTAGTTTAGAATGCTATGAAGAACTCGCCCGTGTTTTGGGTTACGTGCAAGATTATGATACACTCGTTAAACTCATCGAGGATTTTGAAGGAACTTGTCGACCCGCTTCACCGTACCTGTGTAACGTGATTTTGTTTCACACTTTGAAGAGTCGAGATCTTTTGAAGGCTTGGTTTGGGTTGCATGAGAAAGGAGATGGTAGATTCGGTCAATTGATCGCTGCATTTTCGGGGGGAATTAGAATGAGGGATCATATAAACAAAATTGAGGAGGAATTCGTGAAGAATTTTCCAATGGATATTTTTACGTATAATACACTTTTGAGAGAGTTTTGTAATGAGGGAAGAATGGACCTTGCAAGTGACCTGTTCGATAGAATGTTCAAGAAAGGGTACGTGCCGAATCGGTGGACTTTCGATATCATGGTGCATGGGTATTGTAAAGAGGGGGATCGAATCAAGGCTGAGAAGTGGTTGCAGGCCTTGTCGAGACACGGGTTCGTACCGACTCATCGCACTTTGAAGTATTTTCGTTGGTAGAGAAAATTTCTTTTTCGTTTTTCTTGTTATTTTTTATAGGTAATGATTTAATTTTTACTTATTTTTTTTCTGAAATTCATAAGCATATCTTTTCTGTTTGGATATGCCAAACTAATATTTTTAAATGTTTAACAATTCTATATTTAACTAGTGGCGATTCCATAACATCTTATATTTTGGCCCTCTTTTAACAATCTAATTAACTAGTCCCACGGAGTGGATACTACAATAATGATTATATCGTATTCGTTTTATTTTTTCCAGATATGAATAGGAATAGTAAACGGATTCGGTTCGGATATATCGATTACAAATTAATTTGGAATACTGAAAACAGTTACTACATCCTACTTGTATCATTTACTAAAGAATTCGATAAAATTAATTCAAAATTTATTACTAATACAAAACTTCATTTGGAATACTGAAAACGGAAAACAGATTCTATTTTTTACAAAGCCAGATTGGGTTTGGTCTACAAGTTTTTCAATATGACGTTGTAATCTCATTGCTAATATCTTCGAAAAAAATCCTTTGTATGCCATGTATTAAGCTAATAGATCTTTAATTATATTTCAGTATTTTTTATAAAATTATCTCGTGAATCCGTTAGGACCCGGAGATTTGTTATTTTTCCATGACCAAACTGCCTTTTTTTTATTTCTTCTATTGATATTTCTTGTTCCATTTGTAATAAGTCTTGATCTTTGTTATAAATCCGAGATAAATTTATTTTTTCTATTTGCAATCCATCATCCTTTTGTCCAAGAATTTGTCTGAAATGGTCAAAGAGTATCTTTGCCTTAGTTTTGTGATTAGTATAAACCTGTTGGTCCACCGTTACCGTCGATATTTTGTTGTTTCTCTTGTGATTAGTATGTGGTATTCAAATCTCCTTCTTGTATCCATTTTTTTTGGTCATTTGCTTCCATATTTGTTCTCTTTTTTGCTTAAACCATTGAATTGTTGTCTCATTTTTGCATCTTAGCCATTTCTCTAAATTTGATAAACTTCTTGATTCCATTTTAGAGTCTAACCAATGAATGACATCCTTGCAGGTTTGCAATTGAATGTTTATGTCTCCTATATTTTGTTTGCTCCATTGCTGTATTTGCTTGGCTATGTTGGTTAGTTTGTTGTTTAATTGCTTCATGTTCACAGCTTCATTTTGTGACCACTCGTGTTGTACAATGTCATCTATTTCCTTGTATTGTAACCAATAGTTTTTGAATATGAAATAGTTGAGCATTATTTGAGACCACTCAGTTGAGATTAGGACTCTGATCTATTCTTGACATTGTTTGAGAGCTCGACCATGTGAATTTTGTTCCCATTTAATGACAAATCTAGTACTTGTATATCATTCATCAGCCTTCTAAAGTTTGCGGAAGATCTCCAATCATTATTTGTACATGTTCTTTCTTGATCACTAAGCCAGCACCATGGTATATTGTGGGAAAGTAGCTAAGCCAGCACCTTCAAATCTAGTACACTGCAATATAACTGTTAAAGAGAATTTTTTTTAATTACTTGTCTGAAGTTAAAATCGTTTTCTTTGCATGCTAATAAAATTCCTCCTACTGTGCCTCTTGATTGCAAATAATCAAATCCAGATAATTGATTGCCACAGATCTCTTTTTGTGTTGTATTAAATATTTTGATCTCTTGTAAGCACAATATGAGGTTTCTCCATGCTGATGTTCTTCCTTAATTGCAATTCTCTTATCAAGATGATTTAAACTCCGCACATTCCATGATATAACCTTAATCTACCTTGTGTTTTGTCATAATGTCCGTAATAAGTCCTCTTGACCTCCTTTTAGAACCAAGAAATTATGTGACCAGTAACTGTGATGTAAGACAAGACTCATGGAAAACTTATGCAAGAAATGAGAGCCTATTTGATCTCTATATGACTTGAGGCTTGTGACTTATATTTGTAATGATTCCTATTATACATTATACATAGTTATAATCCGTAACATATCATGAAAATGTGACATGTGTCTCTTTTTTTTTTTTTTAATTTTCAATTGAAAAAATTATATTCTTTCCCAAATTTTATCCTAACATGCTTTATGTTATAAATTAATTTATTTAATTCACATGATAATTGTCACATGTTAGCCATTAATTTAATACGTAAATAGCATTAGTTCGAATTCATAAATTTAAATCAATATTAATAAATTTTTAATGATATGATTTAATTATCGAGTTAATTAAATGTAATAGTAAAAATATGGAGAATACGGCGGGTACATTTTGGAGCAAAATATATTTTTTTTAATATTATTCATAATAAAAATATAAATTTTATGAAGAATACGGCGGGTACATTTTGGAGCAAAGTATTTTTTTTTTTAATATTATTCATAATAAAAATATAAATTTTATGAAGCTCCAAAATGTACCAGCCGTATTCTCCATATTTGTGCTATTGCATTTAATTAACGTAATAATTAGAACATATCATTAAATATTCATTAATATTGATTTAAATTTATAAATTCGAACTAATGTAAATTACGTATTGTTAGTTATCATGTTAACTAAATATATTAACTTAAAACATAAAATAAATCCCGCGCAATCGCGCGTCTGCACGGGCACAACGCTAGTTACTCCTATTGCACACAAGAGGACTCACACATAAACTGTCTTATTAGAAATAATTACTGACACAGAACACTGATGATACTCATTAAACCACAAAGACTCTAGACTTTTCCTCTTGACTTCATGAAAACAAAATTCAAACCCTAATCCTCCGTTACTATGTCTAGACTCCTTATCATGACTAAACAAACCGAAAATTGAAACAGACAAAAAACTTGAGACAAGACCAGATACATGACTCGATAAGACTCATATAGGCTTTATAGCTTGCCTAGAAAAGCTTGCGACCTTCTGTCTTGTCAATGACTGGGCTCACTCTTGATACTCTTGGTGCATTCTACCTGGCCGACTGTACTCGTAGGCACCATTGGTTTTCTGCATCAAAAGAGGACTTATGCGTGTTGCACAAGCCCGTATAACTTGGCCCACGTAATCGTCCATTAAGCCCAGGCCCGATTCATCTGCCGAGCCCATGTTTTTCACAGCGGCCCATATTAACTTCATTCACTCTTATTTTCTCAATTTCTTTCTCCATCTCGTGACCTACCAACTTCCTGCACATAGCATTTTACTGGCCCTCTTCATCTATAAAGCCCATGTTGTCTCTGCAGCCCAAAATAATATCTCTTCTCACTACAGATTGAGAGCCCAATGGCGGCTTTTGTGTTCCCACCTCAAAAAACCCGTCAAATGATGATTCAACATGTAGGACTTAATATTTTGTTTGTTAAGTTGATGTTAAATCAAATTGTACTTAATATTTTGTTAAATAGTAAATTTGTGTATTTTCGGATGGTTTTTTTGTACTCACTAAATTAAATATTTTGAAGATAGCTTAATGATGGGAGAGAACGGAAAGTAGAGAACTGTCAAAAGGGTGATGCGGTTCCGACAATTTTAATATATAAATTTAAACGGATACTGTTCCGATACGACACGATTCATTTTCGATATGACTGGATACGGTTCGAATACGGCTGGATACGGTTCGAATACGGTTGGATACGGTTCAAATACAACATCTTGATTTTTTAATTTACTTATTCGTAAAATATCCAAATCGATAATAAAACATCATGATTTTTATAATAATTTAATAAAATTATATATATATTTAATTATATTAAAATAATATTAAATAATATACATATATAACGTTATCATATCCTAGACTTTTTAAAAATTACCGTATCGCCGTATCCGTAACGTATCGGATACAATACTCGTATCCGTATGCGTGCAACATCGGAAATAATTTTTCTTCAACTCTTCTTCTCTTCTACTTTGGCATGTATCAACAAGAAATCAATTAAGAGACACACTGACGGAGATCTTGACAAGATTTCCCGAAAAGCCAGATAAAATAACACTACTGATTTTACATTCCGAAAAACTTGGAGGGAATGTTAAAACGTTAATTTTTTTTTTGTACTTTTAGGGTTAGTGTAGATTAAAAAAAACTATGATAATAAAACAAATCTGGCGATGAGAAGAAGCCCTGAAATAAATGCTAGACACCTGAGGGGCAGTAAAATTTTTTTGAGGGAGAAGTAGAAAGCCTACTTCTCAGATTTTTAAAATAACCCGAAACTTATTTACAACTAGCTCTCCGCCCGCGTGATTGCACGCGCTTTGTTTTTCCTTTTTTTGTTTTTTTGTTGTTGCAGTTTTATTTATTTGTGTGCATTTGTGCACATATGTTGTGAAAGTTATTTTGAATGACAGTGAAGAAAAGTAATTGTACGGAACCCCTCAAGGACTGAGGAATTGCCCGGGATTTCACAAAACCGAGGAATTTACATGACTAATTCGTATACCATTTTTTAGGTTCTTAAAATCTTCTTTTCATTGATTGTTCACTATTATATTGTTTGTAAGTACAAAAATGTTTGAGTAAACACAAAGCAAACTTGAGAAGCTATTTACAACAAAATTATTGTGTTATGTGTGACCGATATGAAGTGGGCATTTATTTATGAACGAAGACACAATTTATTTCGAATCTAAATTGTTTTACGATATATGTTGATTGCATGCATGATCCGAATGAATTATGCGTACATTATAATTTAGAAATGCTAACAAGAATCCATAAAAAAAATCCAAAAAAGAATCCAAAACCCCAAATATACTATTGAAATTAGCAAAATATATTCTTGTAATTAACAAAATATACTATTGAAAATGTATTATTTTATTCTCAATTTTAACTATGTTAACATATTGGATTCATCAGTATATTGTGCTAATTTGAATAATATATTTTGCTAGTTTCATCAGTATATTTTGCATGCGTGGATTCTTTTTTTGGATTCTCCTTAGCAAACCTGCATTATAATTGATATGAAAAAAAATACACAAAATATGAATATATAAAAAACGAAACAACACATAATGTTACATAACTTTTAATAATAAAAAATGTAATTATCAGAATAATACAAAGTTGTACCTAATTCAATTTTTAAAAAGTTATGAGATGCATAAAAAAGTACGAATAATTTCATCCAGACATAAAGTATGTAATGATTGTGTGTTTGCCTCAATAAATCATGTTTTTCATAAATTTTAAAGCGAAAACCTCTGAATTGTTGCAGAGCCAGATTTCTCGAACAATTCAAATAGTTCTTTCTTTAAAATTTCTTTATTCTTTTATACATCAACGGCCAAATCAGGAAAAAGAACCGAGTAGTCATCTTAAAATTCATTGAGAACGAAAAATCAAATATTTTGTATTTTTTATTTCGGGTTTCGTATTTCACCATTCATAATTTGTAACCGGTAATTCGTAATCATATTTGTGTTCGTATTATCATTTCTTTTTTCGTATATTCGTATTTCGTACTCGTATTCTTACTCGTATTTCATATTTTGTTTTTCGTATTTCGTATTTCAAAATTCCTAATTCGTTTTCATAGTTCGCATTACAAACATCAATTTCTTTAAACACAATAACCCAAGAATGTATAGTTTGTATTTTTTACTTGGTTTTGTTTATTTTTCCAATAACATCCTAAGAAATTGGGAGCACGCTCAATATTGTTTCCAAATAATCTGTATTTTATTTTTTTCCTTTTGTTTGTTAATTTAGGACACAAAAGATCTCTTTGGCCTCATGAGGTAGTTAGTAATTATACTGATTTCTGTGGGGAGCAGCCCTTGAATTTCGTATATGTATTTTGTAGTCACATTTGTGTCCGTGTATTCATGTTCGTTTATTCATATTCGTATTTTCCTTTGCCTCAATAAATGATCATTTTTATAAATTTTAGAACAAGAACCGTTTGAATTGTTCAAGAGATGACTTTCTTGAACAATCATAACGGTATTTACTTTCAAATTTGTTTATTATTATTCGGAGTTACGTTGCGTATTGTGTATTTCATATTTTATATCCATCTTTCATTATTTGCAACTCATAATTTGTAATTTGTATTTTTTATTTTGATAGTCTTTATTATTCTTGTGTATTTTCGTATTCGTATGCCGCATCACATATTTGTTGCTTGGTACTTTATTCCTCGTATTCGTGTTTGAACATATTTGTGTATCTACGTATTTGTATTTGTATGTTTTTGTGTTTGTATTGGTATTTCGTGTTTCATGTATTTTTATTTGTTGCTTCGTATTGAAATTGGATCAAGATACAAATCATTTGTTTATTTCCTTATTCTCACGAACCATTCAAAAATATACATCCGTTGAATCTCATTCCTGCCAACAAATTAATAGTCCAAGTAATTTGCTCGTTTTGAATTTTTTATTTTCGAATCATTAGCCAACAGTTCTGCCAACAAATAAATAACCCAAGTAATTTGCTCGTTTTGATTTTTTTTTTCCGAAGCATTAGCCAAGTTGCAAATCATATGATGATTATGATGATGATAATGGAATGATGATGATGATAATGGAATGATGATGATGATGATGCGATGATGATGTTATGATAATGATGATGATGATGGTATGTGATGTTAGAATGATGATGATATGATAATAATGATGATGAGAAAAATATAAAAAAATGCTCTCGAAAATGAAATAAATGTTACATAAATCATCAAATTGACGTAAATATCATATATACCTCTAAAAGTGCCGAAAATGTAAAAAAAAAAACAGCAAATGAGAATAATACGAATTGCATACGTGAAAACGGTGGAAATATCAAAATAACCCTAAAAGTGAGAAATATCAAACATATACCTAAAATTGAGGAAAATGTCATATATACCCAAGAAAATGCTCCTGCAAATGGGAAAATACCAGTTTGGTCCCGAAAATATGCCAAAATATCATACATACTATTTCTAAAATATTAATTATATGAGAAACCCTAACCCTAATTTTTAATAAATGTACCTTTCTGTCCAGTCGGCAAGAGTTTGGCGAGCCTTGTAAAAGTCCGCAAGATACTCTATTCCTTCATCTATGTGTGTTTCCCTCGAGAATGGAAGATCTATTTTGCAAATTTCGAATAACAAATAATACTAAAATGAACAAACAATATCAATTGTAATGCCGAGATTGTAGAAAATCCCGCACAATCAGATCGTCTTGCAATCACCTCCGTGCCAACTGAAACAAACCTGAAACTAAGATTGTTTAGAAAAATGGACTAATTATTGCACAAATTCATACTAATTGTAGTTTGAAAGAACCACACTGTGGCAGAATCAAAAGAAATGCTGGTCTTCTTGAGTGCAAGTCATTCGAATGATATCTTTTTGTCCGCGTCTACTGCATAATTTATCACCAATTTGAGGGATTTGAACTGAATGCAACCTCACATTGATGAATCGTATAACGCCTCGTTTGTTGTTAGGAGAACTTGATCGACCTTGCCGCTCTCGTCGGATGGACCATGCCGCTATCAGATGGAAATGCCGCCAGTGACGGATTTACCCTCCTAGAAAACCAAAATAATATATTGGTTTATCCTTGAAAAAAACAGAATATGATCTTTATCCTTAAAAAAATTAGAAAATATCAAAGAAACCAAAATAATAACAATATTTTAACAATAAAAAGGGGGATTTACATATTGACCATCATACAAATTCCAAAATATCAAATTGATCATTAAAAAAATAAAATAAAATGAAACAATTCCTGACATTTTTTGAGAAAACATCATAAAAAGTTGGAAATTGCCAAAAAAATTGAAATATTATTCAATTTATTTTAAAAACCTAAGTGTCATAAAAAATGTAACCACATAATAATTAAGAGTTTACCAAAAAATTTAATTATAGAAATTAGCAGATAAATATCTTTACAACTTTTGAACGGTCATAATTTCACAAAAAGATCATATTTTTTTGAAAGATAACTCACATGCCGAATTTTGAAAAAAATACAAATAAAAATTCCGGAAATTAAAAATGTCCTGTTAAATGGTAAGGATTAAACAATGCTGAAAATCAAATGAAATGCTCGAAATTACGAAAAGCCCTTCTAAATTGCAGGAAAAGTAAGAAGAAACCTGAAAGGTAATCGTGAGAAAAAATGTTTTCAGTAATTTTTAGAAAATAAAAAAATAATTATTTGAAAAAACATTTAACAAACCATGGTAAATGTTGAACTTCAATTTTAACATTTTTAAGAAAATATGATAATTGACTTAGGCGTTAATACTTCACTTTTTAGCATTTTTAAGATTTTTTTGAAAAAATAAAAATTTGTGTGTGTTAGTCTTCTATTACGAATTATATTGAGGACAACATGAAAATAAAGTTTTTTTTACTCATGTTACACTTCAATCTTAGCATTTTCAAGAAAATATGATAATTCATTTTTTTTAAGGTGTTAGACTTCACTTTTAACATTTTTTAGAATTTTTTGAATAAATAGAAATTTGTGTGTGTTACTCTTCTATTACCATGTATTTTGAGGACAACATGAGAATTAACCCTTTTGTTCGTGTTACACTTCAGGTTTTACATTTTTAAGAAAATATGATAATTAACTTTTTTTGAAGGTGTTAGACTTCATTTTTGCATTTGTAAGAAATTTTTGAAATAATAGAAATTTGTGTGTGTTAGTTTTCTATTACGATGAATTTTTAGGTCAACATGAAAATAAAGCATTTGGTCGTGTTAAGCTTGAATTTTAACATTTTTAAGAAACTATGATAATTGACCTTTTTTCAAGGTGTTAGACTTCATTTTTGCATTTTTAAGAAATTTTTGAAATAATAAAAATTTGTGTGTGTTAGTCTTCTATTACGATGAATTTTTAGGTCAACATGAAAATAAAGCATTTGGTCGTGTTGAGCTTGAATTTTAACATTTTTAAAAAACCACAATAATTGACCTTTTTTGAAGGTGTTAGACTTCACTTTTAGTATTTTTAAGAAATTTGTGTATGTTAGTCTTAAATTATGAAGTATTTTGAGGACAACATGAAAATAAAGCATTTTGTTTGTGTGACACTTCATATTTAATATTTTTAAGAAAATATGACGATTGACTATTTTTAAGGTGTTAGACTTTATTTTTGCATTTTTAAGAATTTTTTGAAAAAATAGAAATTTGTACGTGTTTGTCTTCTATTACAGAGTATTTCGAGGACAACACGGAAATGAAGCTTTCTGCTCATGTTACACTTAAATTTGAACATTTTTAAGAATATATGATAATTGACTTTCTTTGAATGTGTTAGACTTCATTTTTGCAGTTTTATGAAATATTTGAAAAAAATAGAAATTTGTGTGTGTTAGTCTTCTATTAGGAAGTATTTTTAGGTCAACATGAAAATAATGCATTTTTCCCGTGTTAAGCTTTAATTTTAACATTTTTAACAAAATATGATAATTGAATTTTTTTGAAGGTCTTAGACTTCACTTTTAGCATTTTTAATTTTTTTTTTCGAAAAAATAGAATTTTTTTTATGTCAGTCTTCTATTACGAAGTATTTTGAGGATAACATGAAAATAAACCATTTTGGTCGTGTTACACTTCATTTTAACATTTTTAAGAAAATATGACCATTGACAAATTTTTAAGGTGTTATACTTCATTTTTGCATTTTTAACATTTTTTGGAAAAAATAGAAATTTGTGTGTGTTTGTCTTTTATTAGAGAGTATTTTGAGCACAACATGAAAATAAAGTTTTTTGCTCATTTTACACTTCAATTTTAACATTTTTAAAAAAAATGATAATTGTCTTTTTATTAAGGTTAGACTTCACTTTTAGCATTTTAAGATATTTTTGAATAAAACACTTCAATTTTAGCATTTTAAGATAATTGACTTTTAGACATCACTTTTAACACTTCAATTTTATTAAGGTCTTGGACTACATGAAAATAAAACATTTTGCTCTTGTTACACTTCAGTTTTAACATTTTTAAGAAACTATGATAATTGACGTATTTTTGAAGGTTTTAGACTTCATTTTTGCTTTTTTAAGAAATATTAGAAAAAATAGAATTTGTGTGTGTTAGTCTTCAATTATGAAGTATTTTGAGGACCATATGAAAATAAACTTTTTTATTCGTGTTAGACTTCAATTTTAACATTTTTAAGAAAATAGGATAATTGACTTTTTGGGAAGGTGTTAGACTTCATTTTTGCATATTTAAGAAATTATTGAAAAAAATAGAAATTTTTGTGTTAGTCTTCTATTACGAAGTATTTTTAGGGCAACATGAAAATTAAGCATTTTACTCGTGTTACACTTCAATTTTAGCAATTTTAAGAAAATATGATAACTGATGTTTTTTGGAGGTGTTAGACAGACCTTTCAACATTTTTAAGAAATTTTTGAATAAATAGAATTTTGTGTATGTTAGTCTTCTATTACCATGTATTTTGAGGACAACATGAAAATTAAACATCTTGCTCGTGTTTAACTTCAATTTTAATATTTTTAAGGAAATATGATAATTGAATTTTTTTTAAGGTGTTAGACTTCATTGTTGCATTTTTAAGAAATTTTTGAAAAAATAGAAATTTGTGTGTGTTAGTCTTCTATTACGAAGAGATTTTAGGTCAACATGAAAATAAAGCATTTTGCCCGTGTTAAGCTTTAATTTTAACATTTTTAAGGAAATATGATAATTGAATTTTTTTGAAGGTGTTAGACTTCATTTTTGCATTTAGAAGAAATTTTTGGAAAATAGGAAGTATTTTTAGAAAAATAGGAAATATCTTCTAATACGAAGTATTTTTAGGACAACATGAAAATAAAGTATTTTGCTCGTGTTAGACTTCAATTTTAATTTTTTTTAAGAAAATAGGATAATTGAATTTTTTTTTTAAGGTGCTAGACTTCATTTTTGCATTTTTAAGAAATTTTCAAAAAACTACAAATATTGGCGTGTTAGTATTTAATTACTCCGTATTTTGAGGACAACATGAAATTAAACCATTTTGCTCATGTTACATTTCAATTTTGACATTTTTAAGGAAATATGACAATTGAATTTTTTCTAAGGTGTTAGACTTCATTTTTGTATTTTTATGAAAATTTTGGAAAAATAGAAATTTGTGTGTGTTAGTCTTCTATTACGGAGTATTTTTAGGACAACATGAAAATTAGGCATTTCGCTTGTGTTACGCTTCAATTTTAAAAAATTTATGAAAATATGATACTTGACTTTTTTTTAAGGTCGTAGACTTCAATTTGAGCATTTTTAAGAAATTTTTGAAAATAAAAAATTTGTGTATGTTAGTATTTTATTACGATGTATTTTGAAGACAACATTAAGAATTTTACTCGTGTTACACTTCAATTTTAAAAAAATTTAGACAATATTACAATTGACCTTTTTTGGAAGGTGTTAGATTTTATTTTTGTATTTTTAAGAATTTTTTGGATAGTAGTAATTTGTGTGGGTTAGTCTTCAAGTACGAAGTATTTTTAGGACAACATGAAAATTAAACATTTTGCTCTTGTTACACTTCAATTTTAGCATTTTTAAGAAAATATGTCAATTGACTTTTTTTGAAGGTGTTCAAATTCCCTTTTAACATTTTCAAATTTTTTTTTGAAAAAATAAAAATTTATGTGTGTTAGTCTTCTATTACCATGTATTTTTAGAAAAACATGAAAATAAAGCATTTTCTGGTGTTACACATCAAATTTAACATTTTTAAGAAAATATTATAACTGACTTTTTTTGGAATGTGTTGGACTTTATTTTTGCATTTTTAATTTTTTTTTTGGAAAATAGAAATTTGTGTGTGTTAGTCTTCTATTACTAAGGATTTTTAGGACAACATGATTAAGCATTTTGCTCGTGTTACGCTTCAATTTTAATATTTTACAGAAAATATGATATTTGATTTTTTTTAAGGTGTTTGACTTCACATTTAACATTTTGAGAAATTATTGAAAAAATATAAATTTGTGTATGTTAGTCTTCTAATTCGAAGTATTTTTAGGGCAACATGAAAATAAAGTATATTTCTCGTACTACACTTCCATTCTAAGATTTTAAAGAAAATATAATAATTTACTTTTTTTTGAAAGTGTTAGACTTCATTTTGGCATTTTTAAGAATATTAAAAAGAAATAGAAATTTGTGTGTGTTAGTCTTCTATTACGGAATATTTTTTGGACAACATGAAAATACCATTGTTTACTTTACACTTCAATTTTGAATTTGTCAAAAAAATAATATTATAATTGACTTTTTTGGCTGGTATAAACATTTCATTTTTGCATTATTAAGAACTTTTTGAAAAAATAGAAATATATGTGTGTTAGTCTTTTATTAGGTAGTATTTCGAGGACAACTTGAAAATTAAACATTTTTCTCATTTTACACTTCAATTTTATCATTTTTAAGATAACATGATAATTGACTTTTTTTGAAGGTATTATTAGACTTCATTTTTGCATTTTGAAGAAATTTTTGTGTGTTAGTCTTTTATTATTAAGGATTTTTAGGACAAAATAAAAATTAATCATTTTGCTCGTGTTACGCTTAAATTTTAACATTTTAAAGAAAATATGATAATCGACTTTTTTTTAAGGTATTAGACTTAATTTTTAGCATTTTTAAGAAATTTTGAAAAAATATAAATTTGTGTATGTTAGTCTTCTAATACGAAGTATTTTTAGGACAACATGAAAATAAATTATTTTCCACTTGTTACACTACAAGTTTAACATTTTTAAGAAAATATGATAATTGAATTTTTGTGAAGGTGTTAGACTTTACCTTTATCATTTTTAATAAATTTATGAAAACATATAAATTTGTGTATGTTAGTCTTCTAATACGAAGTATTTTTAGGACAACATGAAAATAAAGTATTTTGCTTGTGTTACACTTCAATTTTAAATTTTTTTAAGAAAATATGATAATTGATTTTTTTGGAAGGTGTTAGACTTCATTTTTGCCTTTTTAAGAAACTATTGAAAAAATAGAAATATATGTGTGTTAGTCTTAATTACCATGTATTTTGAGGACAACATGAAAATAAAGCATTTTTCTCATGTTACACATCAGTTTTGACATTTTTAAGAAAATATGACAATTGACTTTTTTTCTAAGGTGTTAGACTTCATTTTTGCATTTTTACGAAAATTTTGAAAAAAATAGAAATTTGTATGTGTAAGTGTTCTGTATTTTTAGGACAACATGAAAATCAAGCATTTTGCTTGTGTTACGCTTCAATTTTAACATTTTTATGAAAACATGATAATTGAATTTTTTTTTATGGTGTTAGACTTCACTTTGAGAATTTTTAAGCAATTTTTGAAAATAATTTTTTTGTATATGTTAGTCTTTTATTACGATGTATTTTGAGGACAACATGAAATTAATGCATTTTGCTCGTGTTACACTTCAATTTTAATATTTTTAAGAAAATATTACAATTGACTTTTTTGGGAAGGTGTTAGACTTTATTTTTGCATTTTAAGAATTTTTGGAGAATAGAAATTTGTGTGTGTTAGTCTTCTAGTACGAAGTATTTTTAGGACAACACAAAAATTAAACGTTTTTCTCTTGTTACACATCAATTTTAGCATTTTGAAGGAAATATGACAATTGCCTTATTTTTTAAATGTTGAACTTCCCTCTTAACATTTTTTAATATTTTTTGAAAAAATAAAAATTTGTGTGTTTTAGTCTTCTGTTACCATGTATTTTTAGGACAATATGAAAATAAAGCATTTTCTCGTGTTACAATTCAAATTTAACATTTTTAAGAAAATATTACAACTGACTTTTTTTTTAAGGTGTTAGACTTCATTTTTGCATTTTTAAGAAATTTGTATAAAAAAATAGAAACTTTTGTGTGTTAGTCTGCTATTACTAAAGATTTTCAGGAAAACAAGAAAATTAAGCATTTTGCTCGTGTTACGCTACAATTTTAACATTTTTAAGAAAATATGATAATTGACTTTTTTTAAAGTGTCTGACTTCACTTTTAGCATTTTAAAGAAACTTTTCAAAAAAAATATATATTTGTGGATGTTAGTCTTTTATTACGAGGTATTTTTAGGACAACATGAAAATAAAGTATTTGCTCGTGTTACACTTCCATTTTAACATTTTCAAGAAACTATGATAATTTACTTTTTTTGAAGGCGCTAGACTTCATTTTGGCATTTTTATGAATTTTAAAAAGAAATAGAAATTTGTGTGTCTTAGACTTCTATTGCGGAGTATTTTTAGGACAACATGAAAATAACGTTGTTTACTTACACTTAAATTTTAATTTTTTTAAGAAAATATGATAATTGACTTTTTTGGCAGGTGTCAGACTTCATTTTTGTCAATTTTAAGAACTTTTTGAAAAAATAGAAATATATGTGTGTTAGTCTTTTAATACGTAGTATTTTGAGGACAACATGAAAATTAAACAGTTTTTTCATGTTACACTTCAATTTTATTATTTTTAAGAAAACATGGTAAATGACTTTTTTCGAAGGTGTTAAATTTCATTTGTTGCATTTTTAAAAAATATTTGTGTGTTTGTCTTCTATTACTAAGGATTTTTAGGACCACATGAAAATTAAGCATTTTACTCGTGTTACGCTTCAATTTTAACATTTTTAAGAAAAATATGATAATTGTCTTTTTTTGAAGGTGTTAGACTTCACTATAGAATTTTTAAAAAATTTTGTAAAAAATATATATTTGTGTATGTTAGTCTTCTAATACGAAGTATTTTTATGACAACATGAAAATAAATTATTTTGCTCTTGTTACACTACAATTTTAACATTTTTCTGAAAATTTGATAACTTACTTTTTTTTAAGGTGTTAGACTTCATTTTTGCATTTTTATGAAATTTTTGAAAAATAGAAATTTTTGAGTGTTAGTCTTCTATTACGAAGGATTTTTAGAACAACATGAAAATGAAGCATTTTCCTCGTGATACGCTTCGATTTTAACATTTTTAGGAAAATATTATAATTGACTTTTTTTTAATGTGTTAGACTTCATTTTTGCATATGGAGTATTTTGAGGACAACAAGAAATTAAGCATTTTTCTCATGTTATACTTCAATTTTAACATTTTTAAGAAATATATTAATTTACTTTTATTTAAGGTGTTCGACTTCACTTTTAGAATTTTTAAGAAATTTTTTAAAAAATATAAATTTTTGTATGTTAAGTCTTCTAATACGAAGTATTTTTAAGACAATATGAAAATAACGTATTTTTCTCGTTTTACACTTCAATTTTAACATTTTTAAGAAAATATTATAACTGACTTTTTGCATTTTTAAGAATTGTTTGAAAAATAGAAATTTTGGTGTGTTAGTCTTCTATTACTAAGGATATTCAAGAAAACATTAAAATTAAGCATTTTGCTCGTGTTACGCTTCAATTTTAACATTTTCAAGAATCATAATTGACTTTTTTTAAGGTGTTTCACTTCCATTTTAGCATTTTTAAGAAACTTTAGAAAAAATATAAGTTTGTGTATGTTAGTGTTCTATTACGAATTATTTTGAGAACAACATGAAAATGAAGTATTTTGCTCGTGTTACACTTTAATTTTAAAAAATTTAAGAAAATATGACAATTGACATTATCTTAAGGTGTTTGACGTCATTTTTGCATTTTTGTAAATTTTTTGAAAAAACAAAAATTTGTTTGTGTTTTCCTTGTATTATAATATATTTTTAAGACAACATGAAAATTAACCATTTTGCTCGTGTTACACTTAAATTTTAACATTTTATGAAAATGTAATAATTGACATTTTTTGAAGGTGTTATACTTCATTTTTAGCATTTTTAAGTTATATTTGAAAAAATTGTAATTTTGTGTGTTAGTCTTCTATTACGAAGTATTTTTAGGACAACATGAAAATAAAGCTTTTTACTTGTATTACACTTCAATTTTTACATTTTTAAGAAAATATGATAATTGACTTTTTTTGAAAGTGTTAGACTTCATTTTTGCATTTTTAAGAAATTTTTGAAAAAAAAAGAAATATATGTGTGTTAGTCTTCTAGTACGGAGTATTTCGAGGACAACATGAAAATTAAACATTTTGCTGATGTTACACTTAAATATTAGCGTTTTTATGAAAACATGATAATTGACTTTTTTTGAAGGTGTTAGACTACACTTTTAACATTTTTTAAAAAAATTTGGAAAAATATAAATTCGTGTGTGTTAGTCTTCTATAACCATATATTTTAAGGACAACATGAAAATAAAACATTTTTCGAAGGTGTTAGACTTCATTTTTCGAAGGTGTTAGACTTCGTTTTTAAGAAAATATGATAATGGACTTTTTCTGAAGGTGTTAGACTTCATTTTGGCATTTTTAAGAAATTTGTGTGTGTTTTCTTCTATTACTAAGGTTTTTTAGGACAACGTGAAAATTAACTATTTTGCTCGTGTTACGCTTCAATTTTAAAAAATTTAAGAAAACATGATACTTGACCTTTTTTATAAGGTGTTTAACTTCACTTTAAGAATTTTTAAGAAATTTAAAAAAAAATATAAATTTGTGTATGTTAGTCTTCTATTACGAAGTATTTTTAGGACAACATGAAATTATTGTATTTTGCTCGTGTTACACAAAAATTTTAACATTTTTAAGAACAAATGATAATTGACTTTTTTTTAAGGTGTTAAACTTCATTTTTGCATTTTTTTTTATAAAAAATTTAAATATGTGTGTGTTAGTCTTTAATTACCATGATTTTGAGGACAACATGAAAATAAAGCATTTTGCTCGTATTAAACTTCAATTTTGACATTTTTAAGAAAATATGACAATTGACTCTTTTTTAAGGTGTTAGACTTCATTTTTTGCCTTTTAATGAATTTTTTGGAAAAATAGAAATTTGTGTGTGTTAGTCTTCTATTACGGAGTATTTTTAGGAGAACAAAAAATTAGCATTTTGCTCGTATTAGGCTTCAATTTTAAAAAATTTATGAAAATATGATAATTGACTTTTTTTGAAGGTGTCAGACTTTGTTTTTGCATTTTTAAGAAATTTTTGAAAAAATAGAAATTTGTGAGTGTTAGTCTTCCATTACGAAGAATTTTTAGGTCAACATGAAAATTAAGCATTTTTCTCATGTTACGCTTCAATTTTAACATTTTTAAGACAATATGATAGACTCTTTTTGAAGGTGTTAGACTTCACTTTTAGCATTTTCATGAATTTTTTGAAAAAAAATAAATTTGTGTATGTTAGTCTTCTATTATGAAGTATTTTGAGGATAACATGAAAATAAAGTATTTTGCTCGTGTTACAATTTAATTTTCACACTTTTAAGATAATAGGATAATTGACTTTTGTTAAGGTTTTAGACTTCAGTTTTGCATTTTTAAGAAATTTTAATAAAATAGAATTTTTTGTGTGTTAATCTTTAATTACCATGTATTTTGAGGATAACATGAAAATTAAGCATTTTGTTCATGTGAAACTTCAATTTCATCATTTTTAAGAAAATATGACCATTGACTTTTTTTAAGGTGTTAGACTTCCCTTTGAACATTTAAAAAAAAAATTGAAAAAATAGAAATTTGTGTGTGTTAGTCTTTTATTACCTTATATTTTTAGGACGACATCAAAATAAAGCATTTTCTCGTGTTACACTTCAATTTTAACATTTTTAAGAAAATATTATATTTGACTTTTTTTGAAGGTGGTAGACTTTACTTCTAGCATTTTCAAGAAATTTTTGGAAAAATATAAATTTGTGTGTTAGTCTTCTATTACGAATTATTTTGAGGACAACATCAAAATAGACTATTTTTGCTCGTGTTACACTTCCATAACATTTTAAAGAAAATATCATAATTTACTTTTTTTTAAGGTGTTAGACTTCATTTTTGCAATATGTAGAAATTTTTGAAAAAATAGAAATATATGTGTGTTAGTCATATATTATGGAGTATTTCGAGGACAACATGAAAGTTAAACATTTTCCTCATGTTACACTTCAATATTAGCATGTTTCAGAAAACTTGATGATTGACATTTTTTTAAGGTGTTAGACTACAATTTTAACATTTTAAAAAAAATTTGTAAAAAATAAAAATTTGTGTTTGTTAGTCTGCCATTACCATGTATTTTTAGGGCAACATGAAAATAAAGCTTTTTTCTCGTGTTACGCTTCAATTTTAACCTTTTTAAGAAAATATGATAATTGTATTTTTCTGAAAATGATAGGCTTCATTTTGGGATTTTTAAGAAATTTTTGAAAAAATAGAATTTTTTATGTGTTAGTCTTGTATTACTAAGGATTTTTATGACAATATGAAAATTAAGCATTTTGCTCGTGTTACACTTCAATTATAACATTATTAAGAAAATGTGATAATTGACTTTTTTTTAAGGTTTTAAACTTCACTTTTAGCATTTTTAAGAAATTTTTTAAAATATATAAATTTATGTATGTTAGTCTTCTATTACGAAGTATTTTTTGGACAACATGAAAATAGAGTATTTTGCTCGTGTTACACATAAATTTGAACCTTTTTTAGAAAAAATGATTATTGACTTTTTTTAAGGTGTTAGACTTCATTTTTGCATTTTTAAATGTTTTTTGAAAAAATAGAAATATGTGTGTGTTAGTCTTTAATTATGATGAATTTCGAGGACGACTTGAAAATAAAGCATTTTTCTCATGTTACACTTCAATTTTGACATTTTTAAGAAAATATGACAATTGAGTTTTTTTAAGGTATTAGACTTTATTTGTGCATTTTTATGAAATTTTTGTGTGTTAGTATTCTATTACGGAGTATTTTTAGGACAACATGAAAATTAAGCATTTTGCTCGTGTTATGCTTCAAATTTAAAAATTTTATGAAAATATGATAATTGACTTTTTTTTAAGGTGTTAGATTTCACTTTTAGAATTTTTAAGAAGTTTTTGAAAAAGTAGAAATTTGTGTCTGTCGGTCTTTTATTACGAATTATTTTAAGGACAACACGAAAATAAAGCATTTTGCTCGTCTTACACTTCAATTTTCATATTTTCAAGAAAATATGAGAATTGAATTTTTTTGGAAGGTGTTAATCTTCATTTTTGGATTTTTAAGATATTTTTGAAAAAATAGAATGATGTGTGTGTTAGTCTTTAATTACAATGCATTTTGAGGAGAACATGAAAATGAAGCATTTTTCTCGTGTCACATGTCAATTGTGACATTTTTAAGAAAATATGACAATTGAATTTTTTTTTAGGAGCTAGACTTCATTTTTGCATTGTTATGAAATTTTTTAAAATAATAGAAATTCGTGTGTGTTAGTCTTCTATTACGAAGAATTTTTAGGACAACATGAAAATGAAGCATTTTGCTCGTGTTTCGGTTCAATTTTAACATTTTTATGAAAATATGATAATTGACTTTTTTTGAAGGTGTTAGACTTAACTTTAAGCACTTTTAAGATATTGTTGAAAAAATAGGAATCTATGTATGTTAGTCTTCTATTACGATGTATTTTGAGGACATCATGAAAATAAAGTATTTTGATCGTGTTACGCTTCAATTTTAACATTTTAAAAAAAAATATGACAAATGACTTTTTCTTGAAGGGGTTAGACTTCATTTTTGCATTTTTAAGAATATTTTTAATAAATAGAAATTTGTGTGTGTTAGTCTATTATTAAAAAGTATTTTTAGGACAACATGAAAATTAAGCATTTTTCTCGTGTTACATTGCAATTTTAACATTTGTAAGAAAATATGATAATTGACATTTTTTGATGTGTTATACTTCACTTTTAGCATTTTTTAGAAATTTTTGAAAAAAATACAAATTTGTTTGTGTTAGTCTTCGATTAAGAAGTAATTTGAGGACAATAAGAAAAGTAATTACTTTTCTCGTATTACGCTTCAATTTTAACATTTTAAGAAAATATGATAATTGACTTTTTATTAAGATGTTAGACTTCACTTTAGCATTTTTAGGTAATTTTTGAATAAATAGAAATTTGTGTGTGTTACTCTTGTATTAAAAAGTATTTTTAGGACAACATGAAAGTAAGCATTTTGCTCGTGTTACACTTCAATTTTATCTTTTTTAAGAAACTATGATAATTGACTTTTTTTAAGATATTATACTTCACTTTTAGCATTTTTATGAAATATTTGAAAAAATTGAAATTTGTGTAAATTAGTCTTCCATTACGAAGTGTTTTGAGGATAACATGAAAATAAAGTATTTTCTCGTGTTACACTTCAATTTTAACATTTTTAAGAAAATAAGATAATTGAATTTTATTTAAGGTGTTTGACTTTATTTTTACATTTTTAAGAAATTTTTGAAAAAATAAAAATATATTTGCGTTAGTCTTCTATTACGGAATATTTTTAGGAGAACATGAAAATATATCATTTTGCTCGTGTTACGCTTCAATTTAAAAAAAATTATGATAATATGATAATTGACTTTTTGAGAAGGTGTTAGACTTCGTTTTTGCATTTTTAAGAAATTTTTAAATAAATAGAAATTTGTGTGTCTTAGTCTTCTATTACGAAGAATTTTTTGGTCAACGCGAAAATTAAGCATTTTTCTCATGTTACGCTTCAATTTTAACATTTTTAAGACAATATGATAGACTTTTTTTGAAGGTGTTAGACTTCACTTTTAGCCTTTTTAAGAATTTTTTGAAAAAATAAATAAATTTGTGTATGTTAGTCTTCTATTATGAAGTACTTTGAGGACAACATGAAAATAAAGTATTTTGCTCGTGTTACAATTTAATTTTCACATTTTTAAGATAATAGGATAATTTACTTTTGTTAAGGTTTTAGACTTCAGTTTTGCATTTTAAGAAATTTTAAAAAAATAGAAATTTTTCTGTGTTAATCTTTAATTACCATGTATTTTGCGGATAACATGAAAATTAAGCATTTTGCTCATGTGAAACTTCAATTTTGTCATTTTTAAGAAAATATGACCATTGACTTTTTTTACGGTGTTAGACTTCCCTTTGAACATTTTAAAAAAAAAATTGAAAAAATAGAAATTTGTGTGTGTTAGTCTTCTATTACCTTGTATTTTTAGGACAACATGAAAATAAAGCATTTTCTCGTGTTACACTTCAATTTTAACATTTTAAAGAAAATATTATAATTGACTTTTTTTGAAGGTGTTAGACTTTACTTTTAGCATTTTTAAGAAATTTTTGAAAAAATATAAATTTGTGTGTTATTCTTCTATTACGAAGTATTTTGGGGACAACATGAAAATAAAGCATTTTGCTCGTGTTACACTTCCATTTTAACATTTGAAAGAAAACATCATAATTTACTTTTTTTTAAGGCATTAGACTTCATTTTTGCAATATTAAGAAATTTTTGAAAAAATTAGAAATATATGTGTGTTATTATTATGGAGTATTTCGAGGGCAACATGAAAATTAAAATATTTCCTCATGTTACACTTCAATATTAGCATGTTTCAGAAACTTGATGACTGACTTTTTTTGAAGATGTTAGACTTAAATTTTAACATTTTAAAAAAAAAATTGAAAAAATGAAAATTTGTGTTTGCTAGTCTGCTATTACCTTGTATTTTTAGGACAACATGAAAATAAATAAAGCATTTTTCTCGTGCATTTCAATTTTAACCTTTTTAAGAAAATATGATAATTGACTTTTTCTGAAGATGTTAGACTTCATTTTGGGATTTTTAAGAAATTTTTGAAAAAAAAGAAATTTTTGTGTGTTATTCTTCTATTACCAAGGATTTTTATGACAATATGAAAATTAAGCATTTCGCTCGTGTTACACTTCAATTTTAACATTATTAAGAAAATATGATTATTGACTCTTTTTTAAGGTTGTAGACTTCATTTTTGTATTTTTAAGAAATTTTTGAAAAAATAGAAATTTGTTTGTGTTTGTTTTGTATTATAGAATATTTTTAGGACAACAAGAAAATTATGCATTTTGCTCGTGTTACACTTAAATTTTAACATTTTTATGAAAATATAATAATTGACAATTTTTGAAGGTGTTATACTTCATTTTTAGCATTTTTAAGTTATATTTGAAAAAATTGAAATTTGTGTGTGTTAGTCTTCTATTACGAAGTATTTTTAGGACAACATGAAAATAAAGCTTTTTAATTGTATTACACTTCAATTTTTACATTTTTAAAAAAATATGATAATTGACTTTTTTGGAAGGTGTTAGACTTCATTTTTGCATTTTTAAGAAATTTTTGAAAAAAAAAGAAATATATGTGTGTTAGTCTTCTAGTACGGAGTAATTCGAGGACAATATGAAAATTAAACGTTTTGCTAATGTTACACTTCAATATTAGCGTTTTTAAGAAAACATGATAATTGAATTTTTTTGAAGGTGTTAGACTACACTTTTAACATTTTAAAAAAAAAATTGGAAAATAGAAATTCGTGTGTGTTAGTCTTCTATAATCATATATTTTTATGACAACATGAAAATAAAGCATTTTTCTCGTGTTACGCTTCAATCTTAACATTTTTAAGAAAATATGATAATGGACTTTTTTTGAAGGTGTTAGACTTCATTTTTGCATTTTCAAGAATTTTTTTTTTGTTTTCTTCTATTACTAAGGTTTATTAGGACAACGTGAAAATTAAGCATTTTGCTCGTGTTACCCTTCAATTTTATCATTTTTCAGAAAATATGATACTTGACCTTTTTTATAAGGTGTTTGACTTCACTTTTTGCATTTTTAAGAAATTTTTGAAAAAATATAAATTTATGTATGTTAGTCTTCTATTACAAAGTATTTTTTGGACAACATGAAAATAAAGTATTTTGGTCGTGTTACACATAAATTTTAACATTTTTTTAGAAAAAATGATAATTGACTTTTTTTTAAGGTGTTAGACTTCATTTTTGTATTTTTAAATTTTGTTTGGAAAAAATAGAAATATGTGTGTGTTAGTCTTTAATTACAATGAATTTTAAGGACAACATTAAAAAAATTCATTTTGCTCGTATTACACTTCAATTTTGACATTTTTAAGAAAATATGACAATTGACTTTATTTAAGGTGTTAGACTTTATTTTTGCATTTTTATGAAATTTTTGGAAAAATATAAATTTTTGTGTGTTAGTATTCTATTACGGAGTATTTTTAGGACAACATGAAAATTAAGCATTTTGCTCGTGTTACGCTTCAAATTTAACATTTTTATGAAAATATGATAATTGACCTTTTTTTGAAGGTGTTAGATTTCAATTTTAGCATTTTTAAGAAATTTTTGAAAAAATTAGAAATTTATGTATGTCAGTCTTTTACTACGTAGTATTTTAAGGACAACATGAAAATAAAGCATTTTGCTTGTCTTACACTTCAATTTTCATATTTTTAAGAAAATATGGGAATTGATTTTTTTCGGAAGGTGTTAATCTTCATTTTTGGATTTTTAAGAAATTTTGAAAAAATAGAATGATGTGTGCATTAGTTTTTAATTACCATGCATTTTGAGGACAACATCAAAATAAAGCATTTTTCTCGTGTTACATGTCAATTTTGACATTTTAAGAAAATATGACAATTGAATTATTTTTGAGGTGCTAGACTTCATTTTTGAATATATATGAAATTTTTTTAAAATATAGAAATTCATATGTGTTAGTCTTCTATTACGAAGAATTTTTAAGACAACATAAAAATTAAGCATTTTGCTCGTGTTGCGGTTCAATTTTAAAAAATTTATGAAAATATGATAATTGACTCTTTTTTTAAGGTGTTAGACTTCATTTTTGCATTTTTAAGAAAGTTTTTAATAAATAGAAATTTGTATGTGTTAGTCTATTATTAAGAAGTATTTTTAGGACAACATGAAAATTAAGCATTTTTCTCGTGTTACAATGCAATTTTAACATTTTTAAAAAAAATTGATAATTGATTTTTTTTGAGGTGTTATACTTCATTTTTAGCATTTTTTAGAAATTTTTGAAAAAAATACAAATTTGTTTGTGTTAGTCTTCGGTTACGAAGTATTTTGAGGACATCATGAATATAAAGTATTTTTCTCATGTTACACTTCAATTTTAACATTTTAAGAATATGCTAATTGACTTTTTATTAAAGAGTTAGACTTCACTTTTAGCATATTTATGTCATTTTTGAATAAATAGAAATTTTTGTGTGTTAGTCTTGTATTAAAAAGTATTTTTAGGACAACATGAAAATTAAGCATATTGCTCGTGTTACACTTCAATTTTATCTTTTTTAAGAAAATATGATAATTGACTTTTCTTAAGGTATTATACTTCACTTTTGGCATTTTTATGAAATATTTGAAAAAATTGAAATTTGTGTCTGTTAGTCTTCCATTACGAAGTGTTTTGAGTACAACATGAAAATAAAGTACTTTGCTCATGTGACACTTCAATTTTAACATTTTTAAGAAAATACGATAACTGACTTTATTTAAGGTGTCATACTTCATTTTTGCATTTTTAAGAAATTTTTAAAAAAATAAAAATATATCTGCGTTAGTCTTCTATTACCATTTATTTTTAGGACAACATGAATATTAAGCATTTTGCTTGTGCTACACTTCAATTTTAACATATTTAAGAAAATATGATAATTGACTTTTTTTGAAGGTGTTGTTATACTTCATTTTTGCATTTTTAAGAAATTCTTCAAAAAATAGAAATTTGTGTGTGTTAGTCTAGTATTACGATGAATTTTTAGGACAACATGAAAATTAAGCCTTTTGTTCACGTCACACTTCAATTTTAACATTTTTAATAAAATATGATAATTGACTATTTTTGAAGGTGTTGGACTTCACTTTTAAGATTTTTAAGAATTTTTTAAAAAAATAGAATTTTTGTATGTTAGTCTTCTAATACGAAGTATTTTGAGGACAACATGAAAATAAAGCAATTTTGTCGTGTTACACTTGAGTTTGAACATTTTTAAGAAACTGTGACAATTAACTTTTTTTAAGGTGTTAGGTTTATTTTTGCATTTTTAAGAAATTTTTCAAAAATAGAAATTTGTGTGTGTTTATTTTCTATTACGGAGTATTCTGAGGACAACATGAAAATAAAGTTTTTTTCTCATGTTACACTTAAATTTTAAGATTTTTAAGAAAATATGATAATTGACTTTTTTTTAAGGTGTTAGACATAACTTTTACCATTTTTAAGAATTTTTTATAATAAAATAAATTTGTGTGTGTTAGTCTTCTATTACGAAGTATTTTGAGGACAACATGAAAATAAAGCATTTTGTTCATGTGACACTTCAGTTTTAATATTTTTAAGAAAATATGATAATTGACTTTTTCTGAAGGTAGACTTCGTTTTAGCATTTTTATGAAATTTTTGAAAAAGAGAGAAATATGTCTATGTTGGTCTTCTATTATGAAGAATTTTTAGTACAACACTAAAATTAAGCATTTTGCTCGTGTTACGCTTCAATTTTAACATTTTTAAGAAAATATGATAATTGACTTTTTTAAGGTATTAAACTTCACTTTTAGCATTTTTATGAAAGTTTTGAAAAATAGAAATTTGTGTATGTTAGACTTCTATTACGAAGTATTTTGAGGCAACATGAGAATAAATCATTTTGCTCGTGTACAACTTCAATTTTAACATTTTTTTGAAAATATTACAATGTACTTTTTTTCAAGGTGTTAGACTTCATTTTCATTTTTGAGAAATTTTTGAAAAAATAGAAATTTGTGTGTGTTAGCCTTCTATTACGAAGAATTTCAGTTACAACATGAAAATTAAGCATTTTTCTCGTGTTACACTTCAATTTTAACATTTTTAAGAAAATATGACAATTGACTTTTTTTTAAGGTCTTAAACTTCATTTTTGCATTTTTATGAAATTTTTGAAAAAATAGAAATTTGTGTGTGTTTGTCTTCTATTACGGAGTAGTTTGAGAACAACATGAAAATAAAGTTTTTTGCTCATGTTACACTTCAATTTTAACGTTTTTATGAAAATATGATAATTGATTTTGTATTAAGCTGTTAGACTTCAGTTTTAGCATTTTTAAGAAATTTTATAACAAATAGAAATTTGTGTCTGTTAGTCTTCTATTACAAAGTATTTTTATGACAACATGAAAAAAATTAAGCATTATGCTCGTGTTACACTTCGATTTTAACATTTTTAAGAAAATATGATAATTGACTTTTTTTTTAAGGTGTTATACTTCACTTTTAGTATTTTTATGAAATTTTTTAAAAAATAGAAATTTGTGTGTCTTAGTCTTCTATTACGAAGTATTTTAAGAACGACATGAAAATAAAGTATTTTGCTCGTGTTACACTTCAATTTTAACATTTTTATGAAAATATGATAATTGACTTTTTTTTTAAGGTTTTAGACTTCATTTTTATCATTTTTAAGAAATTTTTGAAAAAATATAAATGTATGTATGTTAGTCTTCGATTACGATGTGTTTTTTGGACAACATGAAAATAAAGTATTTTGCTCGTGTTATACTACAATTTTAACATTTGTTATACTTCACTTTTATCATTTTTAAGAAATTTTTGAAAAAATATAAATTTGTGTTGGTTAGTCTTCTATTACGAAGTATTTTGACGAAAACATGAAAATACAGCATTTTTCTCGTGTAACATGTCAATTTATACATTTTTAAGAAAATATGGCAATTGACTATTTTTAAGGTATAAGACTTCATTTTTGCATTTTTAAGAATTTTTTGAAAAAATAGAAATTTGTGCGCGTTAGTCTTCTATTAAAAAGTACTTTTTGGACAACATGAAAATTAAGCATTTTGCTCGTGTTACATTTTAATTTTAATAATTTTTAGAAAATATGATAATTGACTTTTTTTTAAGGTGTAATACTTCACTTTTAGCAGTTTTAAGAAATTTTTGTATGTTAGTCTTGTATTACGAAGTATTTTGAAGACAACATGAAAATATAGTTTTTTACTCGTGTTACACTTCAATTTCAATATTTTTTAGAAAATTTGATAATTTAGTTTTTTTGAAGGTGTTAGACTTAAATTTTGCATTTTGAAAAAATAAAAATATGTCTGTTAGTCTTCTATTACGGAGTATTTTGAGGACAACATGAAAATTAAGTATATTTTGCTCATGTTACACTTCAATTTTAGTAATTTTAAGAAAATATGATAATTCATTTATTTTTAAGGTGTTAGACTTCATTGTTAACATTTTTAAGAAATTTTTGAAAAAATAGAAATTTGTGTGTGTTAGTCTTCTATTACCATGTATTTTGAGGACAACATGAAAATAAAACATTTTGCTCGTGTTACACTTCAATTTTAACTCTTTTAAGAAAATATGATTGTTGACATTTTTTAAGGTGTAAGGCTTCGTTTTGCATTTTTAAGAAATTTTTGAAAAAATAGAAATTTGTCTGTGTTAGTATTCTATTACGAAGAATTTTTAGATTTGCAAATTAATTTAAAAAGAAATTTCGATGTACGCAAACATCTTCTGAAACTGACTAAATAGCCCCAAAATTTAAGTTTTTTTGAAAAAGATTGAAAATTGCCGAAATTTGCAAAATATAAAAAGAAGACCTGACCGAGAAAGATCGATTCAATGTGGAGAACAAGTCCCAACGTCTAGAATTACGATTCGCCCTTGTAAGGTCTTGGAAATTAATTAATTAAATGCAAGGAGAGTCAATTAATTTAATTAAATTAAGTGTAAATCAAAGTCTAGTTTACGATTCGTACCAGTAGCAAGTTGTGGGACCCATCCTCACCTTTAAAAAAAAAGCTTACCGTACTGTCCTTTTTCCTCTGATTGGAAATTTCGCCTGCCCCTCCGTTTCCATTATTTCTTCGAGACCCTTTAGATTTATCCAATGTTACAGATATCGCATATCGCTTATAGATCGGTCACCGATAAGAAATATGACTGATATAACGGATTCATAACGGAAAATATCAGTGATATAGCGGTGTTGTACTTTTTAGTATTAATATATTAAATTGATTGTTATAACATTAATTTATATTGAGTTTCTTAAACTAATTTAAATTTTACATGATTAATATTCAAAATTCAACAATACACATAAATTTCAAGTTAAACTAAAGATACATTTAAAATTATAACATAAAATTTACAAATAATACAATAAACGAAACCACGAATTCGTGTTCATTAATCATCGGTGTAGATGCGGGTGCCTCCCAATGAAAATCTAATCTCCTCCGGATCAAAATCGATTTCATTTCCGACCAAAAATATTAGATAAAGAAAGAAAGAACTGGAAATAATTGGGCCAAAAATATTAATGAAAATATTGTTAAAATATGGGCCAGTCCAAAATAATATTCAAAATAAATTATGTTTTAAATCCAAATCGGTTCAAATCGGTCCAAATATCGGTCCATATCGGTCTATATCAGTCTGTGTATCGGTCGACCGATTTACTCAACCGATACGAGGCATATCGTAACAGAGGAACACTGATTAGAGATACGAAC
This sequence comes from Luzula sylvatica, assembly GCA_946800325.1. NCBI lineage: Eukaryota > Viridiplantae > Streptophyta > Magnoliopsida > Poales > Juncaceae > Luzula > Luzula sylvatica. The sequence continues at coordinate 54,158,968 of OX326961.1, read as the reverse complement.
CCGACATACCGGTTCATATCAGTGATATTTAGAACATAACTCATTTACCACCTCTCTCTCTCTCTCTCTCTCTCTCTCTCTCTCTCTCTCTCAAAGCTCCATGCGCATTCCAATCTCGAAATGAATCACGAAAAGCTGCTATTCTCTCCTCTTTCCTGTCGTTGGAAATTTCGCCCGAAGAACCTCCTTTCCAATATCCATTTTGTTTGATCGAGCCATCTCTGAAAAAGTTACATAATTTATTAGAGTATAATACAAACGTTACCTAACCGAAAAATGGACACCTAATTAATCACATAATTTTTTAAAGATCTGAAATAACTAAAAACAATAACAAAAATCGAACCAAAAATGAATAATGAATAGAAGTAACACAAGTAGATTTAACCCAAATAAACAAATTTACCAATCAAAGAAAGCAATTTCAGCATAAATCAATGCTAAAATGATCAATCGATCTCTGAAAAAGTTTCGTAATTTGTGAGAGGTATAATTGCCGAGTAATGATAGGGACCACGAATTAGGGACCACGAATTGTTCACACCTGCCACGTGGCAGGTGGCAATTGACTGCATTAAAAGTTGTGCAAAAATACAGCCAATTGCCACCTGCCACGTGGCAGGTGTGGACAATTCGTGGTCTCTATCATTACTCATAATTGCCAGCGTCACCTACCCGAAACATTAACACCTAATTAATCACATATTCGATTAAAAAACTCAGACCGGAAATAACAAAAATAGATGTGATCCAAGTAAACAAATCGATGCTAAAATGAAATCCAACACTCATGTACGTACCCAAAATATGAAAGAACATGAAATTGGTACCTTTCAGTTGCTTCTGAAACAGAACACTCCCTTCACAAGAGTTTGTAGAAGAGGCGGAGAGAGCCAAAACGGCGGACGGATAGGAGAGAGAGTTGTTTCTGCCGTTAGTAAGTAATCCCGCTCATTCTCTACTTTCTACGATTGGATTCTTCACTCTTTTCTCTTTTCTCTTCTTGTTAAACCCGGAACAGGTCTATGTTGCGACGCAAAGGGTTTGCTAAGGGGACGAAAACAGTGTATGCTCCGCCTCGCGCGCCGCTCGGTTTTTTTCCTCTTTTTCTGTCGCAGGGGCTCGGTTTTTTCTTTATCTTAGGAAATGAAGAAATTTCGGAAATGAACGTGCAATGGAGAAAGGGTGGCCAGGTGGCAGAATATCATATAATAATCTTAGAAGAATACTAATGCAACAGGTTTTGCTTGCTTCCTGTGCTGCCACGTTCGAGCTCTCTCTGTCGTCTGATATTTACTTCTGCTGTTTTCCTGCAGCCGTCTGATCTTATCATTCCTTACAGCCGTCTGATTGAGACATGTACGGCTTCATTTCAGCCGCTTGATTGGGTTTTCTTCTCTCCGCCGTTTGGGCTGTGTGATGTCTTCGTGATCTTTGGGTGGGTGCCAGCTTTTGGTTGGTGTTTTTTTTTTGGGTCCGGGGCTTGCCCAAAGCCATTTGGGCACAAAGTTTGTCCAAACACCATACTCACCGTCCGATTGATATCATGATCTGATTTTATTTGATGGACCTAACTCTCCGTTAACAACTTAACAGATACTCCTATCGCTAATTTAGGGATGAAATCCCTAAAATCTCGCCTCTCTCTCTCCCTCTCTCTCTCTCTCTCTCCTGCACTAGTTTCTCCCTCTCAACTTTAGCGTACTCTGGTAAGACGAAACCCTAGACCATCCATCTCCTCTCGTGGAGACTTCAAATAGCCATTGAATCGCTCTGGTTACTCTGTCACCATTGATTCGAGGAGATCGCCTCTCGTAGTACACCTCAATCCGTCATTTACTCCGTCCATGTTACTCAATCAATTCGACTTGCATCTTTTGTATGCATTAATTCAGTCCTTATAAGAAGTGCTACTGCTATTTACTTCAATTGGATATATATTCTTTGTCTGCATCAATTTGATTTGTCGATTTGAGCTCCATATTGTTGAATTTGCAGTTTGTACTTGTTGTTTGTTCGTTTGCAAAATTGAGGATCAGGTTGGTTGAAACTAACAAGGATCACCCTCACATTTGACTAATGCACTCAAGTGCTTGAATTATTCTTTGATTTAATTAATTTTTCTTAATTCTGAATTTTAGGCACAATTGGTTTATCAATGCAAACTAACAAAAAAAGGAGGCACTAAATTGGGGCTCTTTTTAAATCTGAGAGAGAGGCCCACGAACTCTTTTGCGGTATTGTCGTGCCGAGACGGAGTAGCACCATGACAAAATTCATCCTTGCTAGGACTTAATACTGGGACGTTATTTCATTTTATTCAATTTTTAATATTATTTCTAAGTTGTGCTTCATTTTAACTGTTAGAGGTACTTTTTCATTTTAGCTCTCGAAGTTTCATTCATTTTTTTGTAGGGTTTGTGATGCAAAATGTCGTGCCGAGACGAAGTAGTACCATGACAAAATTTATCATTTATAGGATTTATACTGCTATTTCATTTTGTTGAATTTTTAATAGTATTTCAAAATTTCAAAATTATGCTTCATTTCTACAATTAGAGGTGATTTCTCATTTTAGCCCCTGGAGTTTCATGTTTTCACTTTTTTGTAGGGTTTGGGGTGCAAAGTGAGTTCATGGCAGTGAATTGATTCCGAGATATTGCTTGTTTTGTTTAAAAGTGAGTTCTGTTGAGAATATTATGTGTTTTGTTTTTAAATGATGTAGTCTGAGATTAATGTATGATTATATCTTGTGCTTGTTTCTTGTTTTTCATTTTTTGTATTAATCTTGTGATTTAGTTCTGTTTATATGGTTTTGTGGGATAGTTTATTTGGATTGATTTTGTGTACCAATTGATCTAATGATTGTTACTTTGATTCATATCTGCATTCATAAGAAAAACACAATTAACATCGCAGCTTTAACAAAACAAAATTATGATGAGAAACGCATAAGGCACAATTGGGAGGCGATTCAAGATTATTCAAGAATCAAAAAAAGATTGCAACAAACCAACCTTCTCAGGCGGTTTAAGCAAGGAGATACAACACAAGAACAGAGGGAACATAACATACAACTCAACCAAACTCAACTCAACTACACCATACAAGAACAGATCAAGACTAAACAAAAAACATTGAGGAGAATAAAGGGTTTAGAGAGTTGAAGATACAAGCAGAGCAATGCAGTGAAGAGGGTGTACTGTTCATCTTCCTCAGAGAGTAGCAAGCTTCCTCTCCAGTTCAAATTCTGTGAAGCTTCATCTCTCCAGTAGGATCTCCAGCTCACGACATCAACCTGATAAGCTTCACCTCTTCATTTCCAGTTCAACCTGAAAACCATTATCAAGATCTTTAGTGAAACTGACCAAACAACAAAGCAGAATTAAGAGGGTACTGGTGACAATCAAGTAGGTACCGGTATTGTTTAGAGGAGGATTAAGTGGGTACCAGTGAAGCCAAGGATCACCTCCATTTCAACCTCTCCAGTTATTCAGGGAAATCAAAGCTTGCCTCCATTTCAACCTTTCTAATCTTCAGGTCAGCCTATCAAGTAGAAGCATCTTATCCTGATGTTTGATGAGAGTGATATCTTCAAGGGGTCATTGAACCTTCGCCTCTCTAGTGTTCCATTGGTTATGCTCTCCGGTCCAAGTCCTCTCCAGTCCAAGTACTCTTTGGTACTCTTAACCTAAATTCCTGTGGAAATCAGTAAAAGATCTTGTGGGTACCAGTAAAATAAATAAGGATAAAGAGGGTACCAGTGTTATTCAGATGGATCGTAAATGCTTTAGATGTCTATCTTCATCTCATTTTCGATCCGAGTGTAGAGAGCCTATCAAATGTTTGAGATGTTTTAGGTTTGGTCATATACAAAAGAATTGCTACACAAATCTAAATAAACATGTTATAAATAATATACCTTTGAGTCCACAATTTCGATGCAAAGATCCAGATCCAACACTCGATCAAATTAGCAAATTGGATTATCTAATCAAACAAATGGATAGGTTAGTTAATATATGGAGTAAAATTGATTTTGGTAAGAATTTAAATGACGAATTGGTACCTGAGTTCTTGCATACAATACCAGCAAATAATCAAATGAAGAAAGGATCTCTCCGACAAGAATGGATTATTAAAAAAAGAAAGCCAGTTTTTGAGTGGAGAATTAAAGCAAAACCCTCAGATTTTCAGATCATCATTGGGAATTTAGGGAATGATGTTCCAGTACCGGTACCAGTACCAGAACTCACTAGTATTGCAAGTGCAAATACTGTTCCAAGCCCGGTACCAGAACCGGTAACCACCATCAATCCTCAATTTCTACAAATAGGAGTGATAGAAGAGAATAAGAAAGAGGAGATTCCAAGTAAGCAACAGATAAACGAGAAGAAGGGGGCAATTACTGATGAGGTACCGGTCCCGGTACCGATACTGGTACCAGAACCGGTTTTAGTTCCTTACCACAATTCAAAGTCAAATTCAATTCTGGTACTAGTAAATCAAACCGAAATCAGGCATGCTGAGACACTTTCAGAATCAATCTCAACTCATTCATTTAACTCATATCCAAATTCAATCCCAATGCATTTCAAATATTCTTGTCAATCCATTCCAAAATCACCAGAATTAAGGCTTTCAAAAGGCAACTGTTCTTTTACAAATAAGTGCAAAGGAACTATAATGACAGATCTGATAATAGCAGGAGAAGAGCAAAAAGATGTGAGTAAAGAAGAAGAAGAGGTAATAGAGGTTGAAGAGAAAGTAGATGTAGAAAAACAAAAAAGGATTGAAATTGATGAAGTAGACAGAGAAAGTGCAAAAGAAATGGAAGAGGTAAAGCAGAGAAATTTAGAGAGAAAAAGGAGATTAGAAAAAGAAAAAATGCAAATTGAATCAGAAATACAAATGCCAAACATAAAACTATCACATGAAATTGAAAAACAGAGAAGGAGTTTGAGAATAAAAGAGAAAAATTCAGAGAATATCTTCAAAAATTCAGATTCAAGGAGGAGAATTAGAAGAAAAAAATTTCAGGAACTTATTAATAAAGAAATTATAATAAATATGGAAAATATTGATTTTAATAATGATGATGTAATTCAGAATATTGATTCAAACATCCTAAATAATTGTGGATTAGAAGTTTCAATGGATTAACATAATCGAGGGAGATTAATTAACAGTAATGATAAGAGAAGAAGGTAATTATTCAAACAGAGAGTTATTACCATATTGTAGTAGCATTCGAAATCGATAAGAGGCATAAGCGAGATTCTAACAGGAGTAAGAGGCGACCTGATTGGATGAAGCAGCGAGTGTTAAGATCGTAGTAGAGATAGATCTAACATCTAACAGGAGATGATGGTTTTTGGGAGGCAACGAAATCGCCGCCATGGCTGTCGGTTCCAAAGGAATCGCCATGAGGGTTTATACGGCTAACTTGATGTAAAGGAAAATAATGAGCGGCAGGAAATGGTTTACCAGACATAGATCGTAGTAGAGATAGATCTAACAGGAGAAGATGGTTTTTGGGAGGCAACGAAATCGCCGCCATGGCTGTCGGTTGCAAAGGAATCGCCATTGATGGTTTAGGCGGCTAACTCGATGTAAAGGGAATCGCCAGTGATGAAGCAGCGAGTGTTGAAGCAGCGAGTGTTGGATGAGGCAGCGAGTGTTGGATGAAATCGCCGCCATGGCTGTCGGTTCCAAAGGAATCGCCATGAGGGTTTATGCAGCTAACTCGATGTAAAGGAAAATAATGAGCGGCAGGCCGTGCAAAGTAATTAGGTTTTATACCTAGGTTAAAGGAAAAGCAGGAAATGATTTCCTTTTATCTTTTTCTAGGGTTTGGGTTTTAAAAGGATAGGAAATGAAAGTCCTGGATTTGAAGGGATTTTGATTTTCCTAGGAATTAGATAGTTTAGGATGTTAAAATCCTAAATTTGGTTATATGTTGATGTTTTAGTGTTGTTATAGGAATGGTGTAATATCAAACTTGTAATAAACATTAAATATCAATATATGCAATATACGTAGGGCGTAAGAACCTACTATATTTTCTTCAAAAAAAAAAAAATATCTGCATTCATAATGGTGAGTTGTTGAAATCAAAATTTGTAACATTCATACTTGCGCATTTCTTTATAGACTGAATGTAAAAGAACAACTTGAATAGAAAATAAACACACAATGGCTTTAAATAGTTCACAAATTTGACTGAAAATATTTTATCATAGCAGTCAGAAGATTTGAGTTTCTGTTGTTATCCTATAAATGATGTCCGGTATGCATGGCATTGAGAAGATCACATGCGGATCCAAAACCATATGTTCCCTGTGTTAAATTTATGAGAAAAAAATTAACAAATGAAATCATTTTCATAAAAAAATAATTATAAATGAAGGTATTTTGTTTAATACCAGTAGAATGTCATTAAACGGCAATAATGGGTATCCGGAAGATTGAGATTGAGAGAAATTTTCTATTCCTGATATTGTAATATTTTCCGAAGCCGGTTCCTTGTTCCTCCCATGTTCTGTACAAGAAAAAAACAATTAAAATAACTAAATAAAGAAAAAGTATATATATGAGATTTGTAAACATATGTATAACTAAAATAACAATTTTACTTGTAGTATTTTTCTTGCCAGTTTCCAATGAACTTTTGTATCGACGACAACCTCGACCTCCGTCTTTTTTTCTGATACCCTTTGGCACTTTAGTTTGCTCTCCACGTGTAGTTGTATCTAGCCGTCCTTCATCATCAACTCTTGCATCGTGTTGTGAAAATTGCTCCCTTCCCTCACCTTGCTTAAGCGTCTCGACTTTAGACAGTAACTCGTTCGCAATTTCGAGCACATACTTAAAAGCCGTTGGGCTTTGTGATGCACTCGAAAAAATAAAGGTATACGCTCTCAACATCGAACTGTAGCGGTTTGATATATTCAACTTTGGATCTATTTCACTTAAACCTTCCAAATAACCCGTTGGACCCGATTTTGCATCTTTTTTCCATCTCTTCAGATAATATTTTTCGGGAAGTATCTTAACATTCATGGTATCCAGAACTTTTAAGACATGACAACATTGAACCCCAACAAATTCAAATTTCGAACAAGAGCATGTAATACTATCTTCTACCTCGTTATACCAAACCGTACACTCTTTAATCTTCGTCCCACCTGCTCCGCTTACGACAATGTACCCATGTATATTACCATTTTTACCCCTATGCTGCACTGAACAATTAAGAAACCGCATGTACTCGGCTTCAAATATTGTGTACACAGCCGGGGTCAAGATGTTTGCAGCTTGCTTTAGCATATCTGAAAATTGAACCCTCGGGGTCCCTTGATAGGCTCTGTAATCAGATAATAACTCAACCTGACGACGGTCATCTAATAGCCTCTCGTAATGATTAAAAAAATCCAGTAATCGCTGCTTGGAATCTAAATACCTCTTAATTACACTATTCAAGCTCTCGCTCCGTTGTGTGCTCTTCATATCAGCGCAAAAAGCTTGACGCCCGTATACAAGAGCCCATTTTTCTCGAACTTCGAACAATTCACTTAACCATTTGTTATTAGAGAGGTCATATTTCTCAATCATATCGTTCCAAGCATCCAAAAAGTCCTCTTCATACTCACAATCATAAACACAATTGCTAAAATCTTTTTCAAAAGTTCTCGATCCGCTAAAAACATGACTTAGATGCTTAGCGGCATTTTGGTACATATGCCAAACACATAGACGATGAATTGTATTTGGCCACACGTTTGCAATAGCTCGGGACATTGCGGCATCTTGATCAGTTAGTATTACTCTCGGAGCCTTTCCTCCAACCGCGTGCGTGAAAGTTTGAAAAACCCATTCAAAAGATGAAATTTTCTCATCGTACATCAAGGCAGCACCAAATACAACGGTTTGCCTATGGTGATTGACACCTACGAAAGGAGCAATAGGTCTGCCGTATTGATTGGTTTTATAGGTACTATCGAAACAAATAACATCACCGAAACAATCATAATCGAGTAGGGATCGTCCATCGGCCCAAAAAATATTAGTAATTTGGTCATCTTCATCTAGTTGGACAGCATAATAAAAAGATGGGTCTTCCTTAACCCGCGTTTGGAGGTATTGCATTACGGCTCCGGCATCTCCGGCTGCCATAGCATGCATGCGCTTTGATTTTAAATAATTCTTGTAATCATCAGGTAGAAAGCATATATTTTCTCGACCTCCGGCTTGTTTTGCCAAAAGATCATAAGTTTGTTTTGGTTTTAATCCGGCAGAATCTGCCATATCGGCAAAAGCTTTTTCTGAATCATTCATTTTTCTATGGGAGTTGAGGAATCTTCGTTTGGATGGTGTCGCTAAAGAATGGTTATGGTTGGCTTCAAACGACTTCACGACGTAAACACCATTTTTGCCAATATTTATTTGCATGTGGGCTTTGCAACCCGTTCGTGTATCTAACTCTTTATGTTTTGATGGTTTATTTCCAGTGGACCTGTCACGGTAAAGACCTTCTTTATTGCAAGTAAAAATTCGCATTGTATTAAAACCGGACTTATTTTTTCGAACATAACCCTTTCGAATACTAAATCCAATTTGAAATGCATATTCGTTATAGAAACAATAAGCTACGTGATCATTAGAAAATTCCATTCCTATCCTAGGTTCTTCGAATTGGTGTTCTGCAAAAAAAAAAAAAGAGATTAAAATTAGTCTTTTTGTTTGCTTTTAACCTTAGCAGAGGTCATCCAGTACTGGAAAAAGAGTTCAGAAAATTTGCAATCAAATCCCTCATAATTGGACAATTTACACAGTAACCCCTCATTATTCCTAAATTGCAAAAATATTCCCAAATAATTGAAAAAATTGCAAAATAACCCCTCTTTTTCGTAAAATGCAATCAAATCCCTGCATAATTGAAAATTACAGAATAACCCATGATTTTACTGTAATTTTTGCAATTTTTTGTTGTGCAAAATAATTAAAAGTAGTACCGATTTAAACAAAGAATTATCACCTTGATTATTGAAATCAATGGAAACTTGTTCTAGCGGATTTCTATTTGCTTTCGAATGCAAGGGATCAAAAGCTCCAATTACATTTGGAGGTGGAGATGATTCATAGCACTCCCGTTCTTCGTCAGATGTGTTAACAAGATGAGATGACTCATCACGATTAACCGATGACATGATATTATGAGAAGATGTTGCTCGAGTTGAAGAGAAAGAGAAGAAGTAATTTTGCCAGGAGAAAAATAGAGGAAACAATTTGCTATTAGAGAATTTCTTTATAGTTCTTTCCATTTCGGGACAGTAAGTCTCTTTCCAAAACAACCAAAATTCATTAGAGAGAGAGAGAGAGAGAGAGAGAAGAGAGAGAGGCGAGATTATAGGGATTTCATTCCTAAATCGGCGACTGAGAGTATCTGTTAAGTTGTAAAAGCTGCTAACGGAGAGTTAGGTCCATCAAATAAAATCAGATCATGATATCAATCGGACGGTGAGTATGGTGTTTGGACAAACTTTGTGCCCAAATGGCTTTGGGCAAGCCCCGGACCCTTTTTTTGGTATCCCTGCGGTGGATTTTTGTATTGCCATATCTTCTGTTTTGTTTGGTTCGCGTGATCTTTGGTGAGTCGAGCGTGGGTTTTTCCTCCTCCTTCGAGGCAGCCCACTGGGTGAGCCAAGAGCGGTTCACAACTTGATTTTTTTTTTTGTTTGCTTCTTTCTTTCCTGTGTTGATGCAGCCACTTATTTGTGTTGCTTGGGCCCTGGGTTCGGTAAGTTTGTGGCATGCTTTGTATTTCTTTTGGATGTTGTTTTTTCTTATTGTGTATGTTAGTTTTGTCACGGCCATAGATGTGCTTATTTCCCATGTTTGCTTTGTGCTTTGACGTTGTTCATAGTGCTGTTTTTGTCCAGTAAAGACTTTTGGCTGCTTTGCTATCTGCTGGCAGTTAGATCGATTTGTAAGTGGTTATTTTCGTTGTTGGTAACCGTCAAACGTTTTGAACGAGGGGTTCGGACTAACAGGTGCGATAAAATGGTTCCGCCTGCTTGGCCTCATTTCGTTATTTCGTTTGTTGTTGCCGTTTTTGTATCTTTGTTTTCATCCGATTATTGCCTTTTGTTACTTTCGTTTGGCACTGTTTTTAATTTCTGCTTTGTGTTTTTTTTGTCTTATACTATTCTGCAAAAAAAAATAATCCACGCTACACTCTTTGCAACAAGCAATAATATAAAAAAAATGACACATAAGACCGATATTGTGTGCGCTTTGCACACACAAAACAAGCCCGCGCAATCGGGCGGGCGAAGCGCTAGTAACAACATAATCCAACAGGAATCACATAAAAACAGAATACAAAAAATCCTGAAAAACAAATTGAGAAGAAAAGTCACGTGGCGAGCCGTAAAAAAAAATTAACCCAGAAATATACATAAGAAGGAATGTGTAAGTCATTTACACCCAATCATTATATTTTAAATTATGTCCTGTCCTCCAGTTTTCCCCAGGGAATCGTGATGCCATCATGATTCCCTCACTATTTAAATGTGTTCCCAATTTGTATCTCAACTTCTCTCCAGTTAATTTGGTATCCAAAATTTGATAAATTTAATTGAAGTGTAATTCATTGCACCATTTATTAGTTTAATTAGAAATTAATTAGAATCATTATTAATTGGAAGAAGTGGTCGGGTCTAAATTGGAGACGAATTTCATTCAAAATGGTTTCATGATGTCATGATGATGACATCATGAAACCATGGGGAAAATTGGGGGGCATAGTAGAATTCCTCTTATATTTTATACTGTTGTAATAATTTCTAAAAATTCAATGAATACAATTAATTTAAATAATAATGAAATTAAAAGTACGAGAAAACTTATATGAGTATAGCCGCATGATCCAGCCATTGATGTCATAAAGGTAGATTTACGCCCTCGTGTGTAGAGATTGCTATTTATTCGCTTCCAAAGTTGTAATATCGAAAAGTTTCGTATCCGTCTGTTGATCCAAATATCCTACGGTTTGATTATATCAAAACAACTATCAATACTAACGATTTGCGTTAAGAACAACTTGTAGGAGAAATAGGTACAACATATTAAGGATGATCAAAAGAAACACAAGTGGAGGACCGCGAAGATCATTCAAGACTAAAAGAAGACACAAATCATCAAGAAAGGAAAGACGTCAAAACGAGTGAAGAATCCAAGATGTCGAAGCCTTCCGTGAGTTGGGATCACCAAAATAAACCCTAGGTATTCCAAAGAACATCTCATATTTATCAAGATCAAAAGATACATTCAAAACATGATGAAATGGAAAATGGTGAATCACCATACCAGATTATGGTTTGTTCGAACGAACAACACTGTGCGTTCGAACGAACCTTCAGTTCGAACTAATAAACACAACAAGTTCGAACGAACCTAATTCTGGTAATGTGAGAAAATAAACACAATCAATAGTTCGTTCGAACGAACATTTATACGTTCGAACGAACATTCTTGGTTCGTTCAAAATTCATAGAACGAATTGTGAACTAATCCATGTTCGTTCGAACGCTTTAAACTGTTCGTTCGAACGAACCTTCATGGGTCGTTCAAGATTCATAGAACGAACTGTGAACTAATCCATGTTCGTTCGAACGAACTACTCAGTCAGTTCGAACGAACCCATCGTGTTTATGAACAATTCATTTGAAACGGCTAGTTCAAACTGCAGTTCGTTCGACCACACCGTATTGTTCGTTTGAACGAACTATGCAATTTTGACACAGGATGAGTGGTTTCTATGAGTGATATAAATAGAACCCACTCATACCTTTCTCTCCCTAAGCTTTTAGAAAATTATTCCCCATTCAAAAGAGAGAAACTCCTAGCCTTGATCTTCCAATCTCTTGATAAATTGAGACCAAATCTAGATCCTAGATCTCCCTTCAAAATCTTCCATCAAATATGATTCCCAGCTCACGTGACCGATCACGTTGTAGTTCGTATTAGATACGTGTAATAGGCTAGCACTACGATTGTAAAGCGCGCTAAAGATCGATAGAAAAACGTGTAAATCGATCAAAGCAAAACCTTGTACGAGTGAGTTGGAAATTCAATCGAAAGTCAAAAAATGCGCAAGGCATTCCCGGCGACGTAGGTACTTGTATTTAATCGATTCGGTCGATTAAGCAAGTAGATGGTGAGTTAAAACTACATAGCAACCACTTACCGAACTCCGTTATCAAACTTCTTGTGTCAAATTCATACGGTATTTGCATCATTCAATTCATATCATTTAGCTTCCGCATTAATTAAGAATTTGTATACCTTAGTGCGAAAATTGTACACTAGGATTACCTATTCACCCCCCCCCCCTCTAGGTTAGAATTAATCAACACCGTCTGGTTGCCGAAGAATGAAAGTCTCCACTCGAAAAAAGACAAGAAGCCTTGCACCGAATTGAAACCGATTGTACCTTCTTAATACTTATTTTTTGAAGAGAATGGTAGAATGGTAGAATGATATATATATATATATATATATATATATATATATATACTAACAAGAATCCATAAAAAGAATTCAAAAAAGAATCCAAATATCAAAATATACTACTGAAATTAGCAAAATATATTCTTGTATTTATCAAAATATACTATTAAAAATGTATTATTTTATTCTCAGTTTTAACTATGTTAACATATTGGATTCATAGTATATTTTGCTAATTCGAATAGTATATTTTGCTAGTTTCATCAGTATATTTTGCACGCGTGGATTCTTTTTGGATTATTTTTTTGGATTCTCCTTAGCAAGCATGTATGTATGTATGTATATATATATATATATATATATATATATATATATATATATATATATATATATATATATATATTATAGAGAAGAAGACCAGAAATATGTTTATATTTGTCTTTAACTAATGGACCAAAAAGAGAGGAAAACTGAAAAAGTATTACATCAAAAGTTTTGGAATGATTAATATTTCTAATAATAATCGAAATTTTTATGTCATTTATACGCTGGTGGATAAGCTCCTCTCAATAATTTTATAACAGACATAATTTTGTTATAGCTTAAATATTACCATATAATGTACATTTAATATGCAAATAATTAGTTAACCTAATTATTGATAATAAAAAAAAATTAGTCTAATAATCAATATCAATATTTTAAATTTAATAATATTAATAATAAATAATACAACATATACTTGCCAATAATAGTTCCCGAACCTAATTTCAGCAATACTTAATGGGGTTTTCTATATTCAGCTTCTCCCCCCATCCCCAAATTCAAAATAACACTGAGGTGGCAAATGAGGAAATGAAAGACAAGTGAATTGATTGGTATTATTAATTGATTCAATTAACGATTTAATTTATCATGTAATTAAATTGACACTTCAATTAACATGTATTAAAATTAGCGTATTATAAATTATTTACGTATCAATTAAGCATGTCAATTAATATTTAGTTCGGTCTATTGGAAAGATTACTCAATTCATTTAATCATTTTTTGTCGCTTCATGGGATGAATTTGGAGGGCAACTGTATTTTCCCGTACTTAATCCACACAAAAAAAGCAATAATATTAGGCACCTAGATTTCGCACCTAGATTTTATCTAGATGTATACGTGGCAAATCACAGTGGATCCACCTCAAATAATTAAAAGGAAATTACATTCTGAAAGTTCCAAATTTAATCGCCACGTGTACTTCTAGGTGCAAATCTAGATAAAATTTCTAGGTGCATATCATTGTTGCAAAAAAACCGTGGTGTGTGATCATCCGAGGAAGTGTGTTGTGGTCTATTCTTTTGTTTTCGAAAATTTACCATGTTTCGCCTTTTCCAGATATGCCAGATTGTGGCTGTTAAAATGCAGTCACACACAAAAAAAAAAACAATCCTAAATATAGCAAGAGTGATTAATGGACGAGCTGTAATCTGAAAACCAAAAAAAATAACAATTCTAAATATAACAATACTGCACCTCTATAAGTACCTGCAATATCCAGGTCGTTTTACTCATCTCATCCATCCATAACTTAACTTCTCAATTGTTTCATTCGCAATCATAACCAAATTAAAATGACTATGGCGAAGATTTGCGCAATTACTATCATCGTCGCATTTGCGATTGTTTCACCAATTAGTACCTCAGGTTCTTCCGGCTCCGTTTTCCTTTCAGAAAACGAACCCCATCGAAAAATGACTTTCATTCCCATTCTGAAACATATGGCGGGTACAACCCCATTTTCATCCGGTGCCTCCGGATCGGTCTCAATTTCTGCTAGCAAACTTCATCCAAAAATGAGTTCCGTCACCATTCCTCAACCGAAAATGGGTTCTGCCTCTTTTTCAGCAGGTTCTTCCGGATCTGTCTCAATTTCAGGAAGCAAAACTCATCGAAAAATGACTTTCATCCCCATTCTGAAACATATGGCGGGTTCAGCCCCATTTTCATCCGGTGCCTCCGGATCGGTCTCTATTTATGCTAGCAAACTTCATCCAAAAATGAGTTCCGTCACCATCCCTCAACCGAAAATGGGTTCGGCCTCTTTTTCAGCAGGTTCCTCCGGATCTGTCTCAATTTCAGGAAGAAAAACTCATCGAAAAATGACTTTCATCCCCATTCTAGAACATATGGCGGGTTCCGCCCCATTTTCATCCGGTGCCTCCGGATCGGTCTCCATTTCTGCTAGCAAACTTCATCCAAAAATGAGTTCCGTCACCATCCCTCAACCGAAAATGGGTTCGGCCTCTTTTTCCGCAGGTTCTTCCGGATCTGTCTCAGTTTCAGGAAGCAAAACTCATCGAAAAATGACTTTCATCCCCATTCTGAAACATATGGCGGGTTCAACCCCATTTTCATCCGGTGCCTCCGGATCGGTCTCCATTTCTGCCAGCAAACTTCATCCAAAAATGAGTTCCGTCACCATCCCTCAACCGAAAATGGGATCGGCCTCTTTTTCAGCAGGTTCCTCCGGATCTGTCTCAATTTCAGGAAGCAAACCTCATCGAAAAATGACTTTCATCCCCATTATGAAACATATGGCGGGTTCAGCCCCATTTTCATCCGGTGCCTCCGGATCGGTCTCCATTTCCGCCAGCAAACTTCATCCGAAAATGAGTTTCGTCATCATCCCTCAACCGAAAATGGGTTCGGCCTCTTTTTCAGCAGGTTCCTCCGGATCGGTCTCAATTTCAGGAAGCAAACCTCATCGAAAAATGACTTTTATCCCCATTCTGAAACATATGGCGGGTTCAGCCCCATTTTCATCCGGTGCCTCCGGATCGGTCTCAATTTCTGCCAGCAAACTTCATCCGAAAATGAGTTCCGTCACCATCCCTCAACCGAAAATGGGTTCGGCCACTTTTTCAGCAGGTTCCTCCGGATCCGTCTCAATTTCAGGAAGCAAACCTCATCGAAAAATGACTTTCATCCCCTTTCTGAAACATATGGCTGGTTCAGTCCCATTTTTATCCGGTCCCTCTAGATCGGTCTCCATTTCAAGTAGCAAACCTTATCCAAAAATGAGTTCTGTCAGTATTCCTCAATCGAAGGATGCTCCGGTCTCAATTTCATCCGGTTCGTCCGGATTCGTCTCTGTTTCATCTGGTAAACATTATCCTTAAATGAGTTATGGCTCCATTCCTCAACCTAAGACGGATTCAATCTTTTTTGACGTAACTAAGCCTGGTCATAACTAATGACAGCTTGAAGGAATATTTATGACAAGCATTTTTGGAATGTACAAGGGTTTTGTTCTTTAGAATCTTATTGTTTTTATTGTAAATTGGCTACAGTGTTTTAAAGAATCTCTCATTTCAAGTAGATCTTATTGTTTCAATTCAATGCACTGTCAAGAATGATGATTTGATTTTCAGGAAAAATATCAATATTATTGCCAATAATACTGAACAATTTATCGAATAGTTCCTGGAATGCAAATCGAATTTTAACATGTTGAATTTTTATCAAGGTCTTATAAAAAATGTAATCCCTGAATCCTAAACCCTATATCCTAAATCCTAAATCCTAAACCCTATAAAATATTAGAAATGCAAAAAAAGCACCATGAACATATACAAAAATTTTGTACAATAAATCTGTATAAGAAATTTATTAACATGTATAATCCTGTACGCCTATTTGCTCGCACAAAAACCACGACGGTGTTTTTTTTCATCAGGAGGTCACATAGGCCTTTTGAGTCATGTCCCTTCGTTCTTCATCACACAGTAGATCATTCTTAATCAAGGAACGTTTTGTATGGCTGTTTAGTTCGCATGTGTGGCCTCAGTTTGTCAATACGTATGGGTGATTTCTATCTACGTGTGTCCCCTCTTGCATACAACATTTATTTTTCTTCTCCGTCCCTCGCTTGATTTTGCCATTGTCGTTTGTTCTTCTCTAATTGCCACATTTTCTCTCTCATTGTGTTGTTTTGGAAACTTTGCTTTCTTTTCTCCATCCAGATTATGCTCTCCTTTAGACTTCTTTTTATTGAGAAATATGTATTCCTTTCTTGTTTTTTTGGGATCCCGGTCATTCTAAAGACGGCGATGATCAAAATTTGTAAATAAAGTCAAGAAATCAATATAAATTATAATTCATGTACTCACGGAATTCATATTCTTCTCATTGACAATTTTTATATATTTCCTTGGATTGATATGTTTTGGATTGTGGATGTAATTATAATGTTATTTAATACCAAACAGAAACATTTTTTGTTTGTGTTTAGTGAATATTTGTAAGATTTTAATTTGGTATTTTTTATTAATTAAACATAAGGGAAATGGTTTAAATTTAAAATCTTATCAGTTCTCGAACAAATATCAAACGCACACATTCATGTTTGAAACTGAAAACGAACCGAAACAAACATGTTTGATAAGCTTTTGAATCGAACTCGGACATAATGGCCCGGTCCCCAAACAAAAAATCTAAGATCACGCCATGACTTCGAAGGTACGATGCAAAGTAGGATAGACGATTACCAGCGTGAAATTGATCATGCACGACGGGTTGATCGTTCTTCCTTCTTTCTCCGGTCACGTTGGTGACTAGCACGTGCGTCCCATACCACACGTCTCACACCGTCTTGACGCGCCTCCGGTTGTCTTCGTGCGACCCACGTCCAAGCGCTTCCACCATCTTTGACCGTTCTTTCTCTCCCTCGAGTTAATCACAATCGAAGAGCCACAAGTGTCGCTCCTCTACTTGTATCCACCGTGAGTCGGAGTTCGTCGGTCGCGGATGCACCTGCCTAGACGATGCACCGGCGAACTTGCTTGATCGATTGATTCTCTTCTCCGGAAAAACTATTTTTCTCGGTTTTGCTCTCTTCACACTCTTTCACTCTTGAGAAAGATTCTCTCTAATTTATGGATTAATCTATTTAATTCCACAGGGGTTGAACTGAATGAATTGGTTGGACTGAATCAATTGGTCTAGAGAGAGAGAGAGAGAGAGAGAGAGAGAGAGAGAGAGAGAGAGAAACATCATATTTATATCACATAGGATAAGGATGGGCCAAAAGGTATGTATATCTCATATACACCTTTTCAGACAGAAAACTGCAGACACCCTTTCAGTATTCTGTCGAAACGAAAATATTAAATCGTTCCAACCGACTTTGAACATTCACGAAAGTTGTAGATAATCTTATTGTTTTTCCAACCCAATTTGTCCTGGCCCAATTGGAGTTCGAATGCGAAAGTTACGGACGTTTTACTAACTGTATGTCAAACCGTCGCACACTTTCGGTATTCCATCCGAACGATACTGATACTTCGCTCAAATGTTACATATTACAACATGAAATTTCTAGATAATCGCATTATCTATCTAACCCAATTTGAACCATTCAAATCGGAGTTTCCTACTCAAAGTTATGCTAGTTTTACTAAAACGTCTTAAACTGAATTTTCTGATTTTCTTAATAAAAACCGTTTCTTATCAATTTAAATATGTATATCCAATATACATATGTGCATCTAATATACACATTATTTATGCCCACGAACGCGTACGTTCGTTTATCCTTGTGTACACTTTTACGGTTGATCCGAAACTGTATTTCCTTCAGTCTCCCACTCAATTTCAGATCTACCTAAAAGGTACTCATGCATATCCAATATACACAATTTTAGTGAATATAGCTCGCGTATCAAATACCAAGCTATGCACTGAAGGAAATACAGTTTCAGGATCAACCGTAAAAGTGTACACAAGGATAAACGAATGTAAGCGTACATTCATGGTCATATCTTTCAGTAGGAAAAAATAAATTTTGAATGGTTCAAATTGGGTTAGATATATAATAAGATTATCTACAACCTTCATGTAGAAATATATTTCATATGAACGAAGTATCAGTGTCGTTTCTATGAAATACCGAAAGGGTGCAACAATATGACATACAGTTAGTAAAACAGTCATAACGTTTGCATAGGAACTCAAATTGGGCCAGGCCAAATTGGGTCGTGTAGATAATAAGATTATCTACAACTTTCGTGTTGGTTGATTTTCTGTCAGAGAAATTTACCAATTTCGTATGGACATAATACTGGACAGATTCATGCAACTTTCTGTGTGAAAGAGTGTATATTGGATATACATGTCTTTTGGCCAATCCTAATCTTATGTGATATAAATAGGATGTTTCTCTCTCTCTCTCTAGTCAATCCAGATGTGAATTCATTCAGAATATTCAGAATATTCCAGAAATATTGAGAGACATCTTTTTATTGAGTGAAAGGGTGTAAAGAGAGAGAACCGAGAAAAACAGTTTTTTTTCGGAGAAGAGAATCAAACGATCAAGCAAGTTCGCCGGTGCATCGTCTAGGCAGGTGCATCCGCGACCGACGTCTTACGAGTCAAGGTGGATACAAGTAGAGGAGCAACATTTGGGGCTCTTTCGGTTGTGATCGATTCGGAGGAACGAAATCTGTTGGAGACGGAAACGAGCGAATCGGAAACGGGACGCATGAAGACAACCGGACGCGTGTCAAGACGGTGGGAGACGTGTGGTATGGGACGCACGGGCTAGTCACCAACGTGACACCGAAGGAAGAAAAGGATGCGACTTCAATTTCACGCATGAAGACAACCCGTCGTGCGTGATCAATTTCACGCTGGTAATCGTCTATCCTTCTATTGCATCGTACCCTCGAAGTCATGGCGTGATCTTGGATTTAGGGAACCGGACCGGGCCTTCATATCCGCTGCGCGGGCCCGGGGTCGGGTGAATTCCCAACATGCACATCTTATGTGCCAATTTTATAATCAAGCCCGACTTAGTGCGACTCGTTGTGTGACCATGTAGGTTCGGTTAACGATGGCAGTAGGCTGTTTCCAAAGCACTACAAGCCCATGAGCGGGATCTAGTCACTCCATCATGGCTACCCATGTTAACACGAAGAATGATTGTGATCATTGTGCCTATCTCGAATAGCAGTTATTAGTTCTCTTGTTTGCGATATCCGTTAATCAAAAGGCATGGTAGTAGTCATCCTTATATTTTGATTAACTATACTTATTCCTCGTTTCCGAACTGATTTAACAATTTCAATCGATATTAACCGTTAATATCATTGACTACGGCCGTAGTTTTCGTTAATCAATTCATCGAGTGGCCAAAGAGATATCTCTTCCTTTCGGAATAAACAATTCCTATCTTGGAGACTCACATTGAATTTCGTGTTTCGGACAATACCCAATGATGACCGTTTTAACTCCCTGTTACGGTGAGCGAGGTCTTATCAAAGCATTGTGTTACGCACGTAACGCAATCAATGGTCCCCTCAAGTATGAAGAACATAATACCCTACTCGTCGCAAGTCCATCTATAATGACTAAACCATGTCATGGTCTCGCGGCTTCGGTCATATCCAATATATGTCACCTAGCATATATCTACGTTCCCGATTCGACAAACACCTTTGTCCTATGATTAGCAAAACATAATCATCTCCTCGGCTAACGTACTAGTGTACATGTTCAGTCTATTATCTGATAATGTAAATGCTTCACTCTTAAGCAAACTGAATCATGACTAGGGATGTTTAGAAATGAAACTTTAAGTGTGACGGTTTCGCTGCACATAATCCTCAATTATGTCGACGTCCACACAAGTTCAAATCAGGGTTCATGTAATCAAATTACACAACCCGCACACAGTTTTTATATAAGGAAAATGCATATTAATTTAAGTAAACAAAATTTTTAAAGGGATGCATTCATATGGACTAAGTATTTGGGTGATACAACGTTTACCTATGGGTATCTCCATACCCATAACCTGCGAGGACTATCGTATTAGATAACTACACTCTACTCTCTTCTTTCTCCTCTAGCTATCTCCATACACATAGTCATCGCATGATAGTCACGCGCGACTAGAGAGAGCGGTTTTGTAAACGGTTCCGCACGTTGCCGCTAGTGTTAATCTTCTTAAGGTTTGGAACATTTCCAATACCTACGATCACATCATTTCACAAAATTTCATGAATCAATGAAATTTTCTGAGTATTGGCTAGAAGTGGTTGTGACCTCGGCATTTTTGCTTGTACTATTGCGTATCACGCAATACACAACCATAAATCCGATAACTCGTGACTACTCGAGTTTGGTCATGTATCCTTGATCCATACCGCTTCCTTTTGTGATTCATAACCACAATATACTCGCCTCCGTAAATAGAATCATTAATTATTGGTCATGTGGAACCTTTCCACATAACCATGTTTTCGTTTTTAAGCAAATCATGTACACACTTTGTGATGGAAAGTCGTGCTACATATTTGGACGTGCCATATTTGAAAACTGTTGTTGTTATAACTCTTTATAACCAACACGTCCTCCACACCATTATAGATAAAATAAAATCCTGAATTCTTTCGCAAAGTATTCAAGGATAAACTTCTCCGTTATCAATACAAATCCCGATGGGTTTAAATATGCATAACCATTATGTATATATATGTATAACCATTATACATTCACAAGAGTTAGTCTCATGTAATCTCATTACATTCAAACTCGTGTGATTCCCTTGGATTTTATTGACGGTAAATTAGACGTTTTATGTGTACGACGTATAGCCACATACATGTCATGGCAGATATAATAGATCTTCACATCAAATGTAAAGCATCATATTATTACTTTTCGCCCTGCTTGATGTCTCACATCGAGCCGTAGAAATTTTTTGCCATTCGACATTTCGATGTAGCTCCTCCAAGGAATTATATGTTGAAAACCATTTTCAACATTATGTCGATATACGTGTTATAATCTAGAACGACGAAATTCTTAGATCTATCCTATAGATCTTCACGCTTAATTCATAAGCGGTCTCGCCTAAATCCTTTGTCGTTACAAGAAATATAACGCTGCTCCCACTAACCTTCATGTATACACAAAGTTTCCATTCGTTCCGACAATGTTATAACAGTTTATAACTTCGTCAAAACGAATGTTCCAATTCCGAGAAGCTTTCTCTAATCCATCATATGGATCGTTAAAGCGTGCATATCCTTTCCCCGATTCTTATGAATCGACAAAACCGTAAGGTTGTGTCAAGTACACATCCTTTTATAAAATTTCTGCTAAGAAATTCGGTTTTGACATCCATTTTGCCATGCCATATAGTCATAATATGCGACCATGACAAGCAGAATTTTGAGAATGTGAAAGCTTGGCAACATGCGAAAACGTTTCTTCATAGTCCAACTATGAATTACTTGACACTCTTCGCCGCAAGCCTCGCTTTGTTATATGCGTATTCCTATCCGTGTTGGTTCTCATCTTGAAAACTCATTGATATTTCACGGGTCTAACCCGGAAAGTAATGAAATCAAGTTCTAAATTTGATAATCTACACGGATCGAATCTCAGATTTCATGGCATATTGCCATATGGAATCGTCATTTTCATAGCATCCTTGTAGGATATCGAATCATCATATGATTTTGATCTATCATCATTATCCACGATAAATCCGTATTTATTATATAGTCTACTGGATCTATGAAAAATTTCTTCGTGTGTTCGACTCGTATTCATCAACTCTTGATAAAGTCGTGTCAACTTTCATCGGTACAATGTTCATTTTCCAGATCTCGAACTCTATCGAGATTTATTCTACTCCCACTAGCCCGCGTAGAGATAAATGGCATCAAGTTCCAAACTTGTGCGCATTATGTCCTCCTCCAAGAAGGCATCTCTTCGAGCCACGAAAATCTCATTTTCGTTGGGACGTTAGAACTAATACCCTTTAGTTTCCTTAAGGATATATGATAAACGAACAATTTTCAGAATTGGGATTGAGTTTAATCGAAACAAATTTCGAAATATACTCACATCCTCAAATCTCTACAAATGACAACTTCGTAACCATTCCGATCCATATCTCATATGGCGTCTTTTGTACCAATTAGAAGGTTTATGGTCCATATCTTATATGCACCATTCATTAGTGCCGCTGTCTCAAGGGCGTATCCCCAAAACCTTTTTGGGAGATCCGTTTGATTTTTCATTTATCGAACCATGTCCAACATGTGTTCATTTCCTCTTTTCGAATACATCTTAATGTTCCGAATGAAGGTAATCATGAAACGATTCCACAATCATAAGTGATCATCAATATGTATAACTCAAATATCGTCTCCTCGATCTTATCGAAGCGCGTAGCTCAAATACTTGCCTTCTGATCCTATCGAAAAGCTTTGATTTTCTTGCCTAGTTGATTTTGTATTTCTTTTTTGAAACTCTTTGAACCTTTCAAAAGTCTCTGTTTCGGCACGCATTAAATAGATATTACCGTATCTATTTTAACCGTCCATAAACGTAACAAAATACTGATATCCTCCTCTTGCCTCGGAACTTATCGGAACATTTACATTTAAATGTAATTTCCAATAATTCGTTGGATCTTTCTCCAACCTTTGGAGAATGATGCACTTTGTCGTCTTTGCCTAATAAATAAGTATCGCGTTTAACCAATTGAATCTAATTCGATTGATTCTAGTAATCCATCATATGGAATCTAGATACGCGTATCTCGTTTATATGGCCATGACGGCAACGCCAAAAGAAGCAATCAACTTCTAGGTTTAATCCTCCTCGGATTTCACCGTTCTTTGAGTCATTATTTTGGACAACTCCTTGTCCGAACTTTCTGTTTGGAAAAACATTTTTCCCAAAATACCCTTAGACATTGATTTCTTCCGATCCCACCCTTGAATTACAAGGATATCCACGCATCTATATGCATTGGATTCCTCGGATGCTCCGAGCATCTCCAATTCAAACTTACATCGCATTTCATGCAATTCCGGGATCGACTTATCTATCGAATGCATATGATATTCGGTCACGAAGATCAAATCTCGTACCACCAACACACGAGTGTTAATTAAAGACCCATAAGGCGTCTCAAAATTAACCTACTCTTTGAGCCGCATTGAACAATTCAAGGCGCTCTACCTCTTGAAATTCTTTCATGAGCGTTGTGTTTTACTATCGTATACACCCGAATTCTCAAAACAATTTTGAGAAATTTGCGCCTATACATGCCACCACAAGGCACGTAATCTCGTTCGATTTCTTCTTAAAGTTTATCGAACCCGTCTTTCTCTAAATCCAAAGCCTTGAGCCCTGAATCTACCATTTCCGTGTCCAACACGTTCCTTTAGGTCTAAGAACTATTCTTTAACTATCAAGGTTAATCATGATAATTCCGGCCCAAAAGCCATCTATCATATCGATCTCATCGATATATTTGGTGCTGCTTGAAAACATAATTCTAAACGGATGATAAAGATTAAACTCCTAACCGTGCATACTTAATCTATATGCTTATATGATGATTATATGAATAGTATTATTTTATCGAATCGATAACCCTCATACCGATACGGGACTCCAAGTCCATAACACCCGAGATCCATATTTCGCAGTCCTCCCACAAGTGATGAAGGCCTATCGAGTGGGATCTCGCTTATTTAGGTAGGATATAATCCAATCGCATCATATGCGACTCTCGAACCTTTATAGAATTTCGGTGATGGATCGTATCATATACAATCCCATTTCCGTGTGTGCATTCTAACTATGCCCCGAACTCCAATCGGATTGGCTTGGACGGTTAAGTCATAGCCATATCAAACGTATCGTCAACTGGACTACTCACGTGCATGACGAAGGCCTAACAACACGTGAGTCCCCATTTAACGCTTGCCACCCATTGATACCAACAACATGTGTGGATGACGAAGGCCTAACAACACACATATTGTGATACCAATTTCGATGGTTGTTGACATGGAAGGCATTTCCATGACTTAAATATTATGAGGGATCGTGACTTTCATGTTTCATTAATTCGTGACATAATCATATTATATCACTATCACAAGATTTTCACAAATGCATATGTACTAATTAGGAAGACTAATTATTCTAAATAATTACTTGTTTATATGCTAGTATGATTGATGTCGATCATATCGATATAAATAACTCACAATTTCGAGTTTCGTAGCCAAAGTTATCGCGAAAACAAAATCAGTATCGAGAGGGGGGGGGGGGGGGGGGGGGGGGTCCCTCTCGATGGGGGGGGGTCCCTCTCGATGGGGGGGGGGGTCCCCATCCGAGGCATATAAATAACTCACAATTTTCACAAAACTCTGATTTTCTACAGATTTCGTCGTTTCTTCCGTTTTCGCTCGTTTCCAAAGCGATAAATTATGAAACCTTTTCACGATCATTCCTAGATACTCTCAATCAACTTTTGATTGATCTCTAGTGAATTCCACTTGTGATTTTAACGAAATTGACGTTCTAAATATGTAACATCATGCAAACGGGTACGAACTTTGATAACCCGTGCGTATATCGAATATACGACTATGATTCGACCCTCGAATCGATGACGATCGCTCTGATACCACTGAAGGGAATTCGCCCGTCCCCGGGCCCGCGCAGCGGATATGAAGGCCCGGTCCGGTTCCCAAAATCCAAGATCACGCCATGACTTCGAGGGTACGATGCAAAGTAGGATAGACGATTACCAGCGTGAAATTGATCACGCACGACGGGTTGATCATTCTTCCTTCTTTCTCCGGTCATGTTGGTGACTAGCACGTGCGTCCCATACCACACGTCTCCCACCGTCTTGACGTGCCTCCGGTTGTCTCCGTGCGTCCCACGTCCAAGCGCTTCCACCGTCTTTGACCGTTCTTTCTCTCCCTCGAGTTGATCACAATCGAAGAGCCACAAGTGTCGCTCCTCTACTTGTATCCACCGTGAGTCGGAGTTCGTCGGTCACGGATGCATCTGCCTAGACGATGCACCGGCGAACTTGCTTGATCGATTGATTCTCTTCTCCGGAAAAACTATTTTTCTCGGTTTTGCTCTCTTCGCACTCTTTCACTCTTGAGAAAGATTCTCTCTAATTTCTGGATTAATCTTATTAATTCCACAGGGGTTGAACTAAATGAATTGTTTGGACTGAATCAATTGGTCTAGAGAGAGAGAGAGAGAGAGAGAAACATCCTATTTATATCACATAGGATAAGGATGGGCCAAAAGGTATGTATATCTCATATACACCTTTTCAGACAGAAAACTGCAGACACCCTTTCAATATTCTGTTGAAACGAAAATATTAAATCGTTCCAACCGACTTTGAACATTCACGAAAGTTGTAGATAATCTTATTATTTTTCCAACCCAATTTGGCCTGGCCAAATTGGAGTTCGGATGCGAAAGTTACGAACGTTTTACTAACTGTATGTCAAACAGTCACACCCTTTCGGTATTCCATCAGTACGACACTGATACTTCGCTCAAATGTTAAATATTACAACATGAAAGTTCTAGATAATCGCATTATCTATCTAACCCAATTTGAACCATTCAAATCGGAGTTTCCTACTGAAAGTTATGCCAGTTGTACTAAAACGGCTTAAACTGAATTTTCTGGTTTTCTTAATAAAAACCGTTTCTTATCAATTTAACCATGTATATCCAATATACATATGTGCATCTAATATACACATTATTTATGCCCACGAACGCGTACGTTCGTTTATCCTTGTGTACACTTTTACGGTTGATCCGAAACTGTATTTCCTTCATTTTATCCCTAGATTTAAGGTTTCATTTTGGGATTACCCCCCCCCCCCCCCCCCCCCCCCCCCCATAAATAGGGGATCAGGGGATCATCCCCATTCAGAATTTACACCTTTTTTGCTAAATTCTTAAGAGAAAACCCTAGCCATCATGTGGGCACAGTTTGAGAGCTTCATTGTTAGGATCTCTTACATCTTCAATATTCTTTGAGAGTAGCCTTATATTCGTTGTTTTGTGGAGCTGCTTTGTTGTGTAAAGGTTCTATGCCATTGTCAGTCTTTTTGTAATAGGAACTATTATAACGGGTTCGTCACGCTCTATCGTGACGGAGAGACTTTTCTCCGGATATGTAGGCACCGTTTCTCCAAACACTTTTATCATATCCAGTGTCATCTATTTATCTTTTCTATTTGAATTTGTCGGGTTCATTTTTTTGTTTTTTCTTTTTGGGGAACTTCAATTTTCCTTGTACTCCCACTGTATTTGCGTGTTAATTCAATATGTCGCATCTATAGTTGCTTGAGTCATCCGTAAGTCATGTATCCATTCGTGACTAGGATTATTGTGCACCGAGTGCATTATTTACTTTCCCGTACTTGTACTTTTCTTTTATTTTTTATCGGGTTTCTCGATTTTTTATTCGTTTTTTATTTATTCAAGTACTCATGTTTTTATTTTAATTATTTATTTACGAGTACCTTGTTGGTTATCACAACATCTATTATAAAAGTGACAAGATTAAAATGTGATCATACAGTTACATAACTAATAGTTACATAAGTTTGATTAGGTTTAGAAATTCCACAACAATAAGCCCATCCCCCCTCCCCCTTCTCTAGGCCATCTAGGACAACACCAACTCCATAAGTATTTTTATGTTAACCGTACTCCTCTCCATCATGCCAAACACATCCTCAAGATTATGCACAACTCTAGATTGTCTGCTAATGATCAAAGTAGAATTCTTGAAATTTGACGAGACACCACTCCCTGTCTCAACCGCTTCGACTTTTTTTTCTGACCGCATAGAGCAGCGTACTATCTTTCAAAAGTCTCTCCACTACACCAGAACCGGGCATCAACGAAGGTAAGACCCGTCGGCAAAAAATGATTGTGAATATGCCGGATCTCGTACCGGGAGGAGTCCCAAAAAATGATCGTGAATATGCGTGTACGAGGTGGTGAATTGGGTGTTACGGTGCTTGCAATCCCAACGTCTCGAACCGTCCGCAATTTCACCAGGTGTCGTACCGACGAAAGTAACCTCTTCAGGTAACGGTTCCGTTTTCGAAGGATGTTCCACCACTTCTCTGGGTCATTAGTATTCACCTCATCTTCCCTTTTTTCGACAAATAAAAATTGGATCGTTACCAACATCCTCTACTTGATCTTGCACAATTTCATCTCTCAATCTTTTCTGACTGAAAGCCATTAATTATTTCGTCGAATAATGCAACGAGAAAAATGATGTATTATGATTTGAGAAATATTGAATAGGACTGTCAGAAAGAATTGGCGAGGTCGTATTTTAAAGGCAAAAAAACATAAAGGTCATATTTGTATGACAATAAGATGAGGCAATCGGTTAAAGTAATATTTCGAAGAAACACAATAAGGTGGTGTTTGGATGGAAGATAAGTTGGGGATAACCTACTTTATTAGCTCTTTTCTTGCAAACACATGATTTATTTGAAGGGATAAAAGAGGATAAGTATAAAAAGAGAGGATTAAGCTATCACCACTTCTTGTGGTGATAACTTTGTTACTCTCTTATACCTCCAACATTTTACTAAAATACCCTCATTTATTATAATATTTTATTTAATATAATATAATATAATATAATTAAATATGATATAATATAATATAAACCTAATATGATATGATTTAACATAACATAACATAATATAATATAATATAATATGAAATATAATAACATAATATGAAACAATACAATATAATATAATGTATTGTAATATATTATACTAATGATACAAAATAATATTTCATATAATATAATATAATATTTCATATACTATAGTATACAGTATACTATACTGTAATATTTAATATGTTATAATATAATATGATAAGATATATAATATAATATAATAAGATATAATACAATACGAAATAATATAATATAATATAATATAATGTAATATAATATAATTATTATATAATATACTATAGTATAAAATAAAGTAATGTAATATAATATAATATAGTATAAAATAAAATAATATAATGATATCATATCATATCATATAATCTAATATGATATTATATAATCTAAAATAACATAATACAATATAACATAAAATATTTTAATATAAATATAATATAATGTAATATAATATAACATAATATAATATAATATAATATAATATAATATAATACAATATAGTACAATATAATACAAAATAATATTAATTAATATATTCAATACATTTGATATAATATAATATAATATAGTACGACATGTGCAATATAATATAATGTAATATAATATATTTTAATATAATATAATATAATATAATATAATATTATGTTATTTTTTTAATATAATATATTATATTATTTTGTAATATGTTTTTAATATAATATATTATTATTATATGATATGATACTAAATTATAATATATTATATTATATTATACAATATAATAAACATAATATAATATAATATAATTTAGTTTAAATTATAATCAAAACTTTATAAGTTAACATATTAATTTCAAATTTATAAACAAAAAGGGTATTTTGGTCACTTCAAAATATTCTATTTTTACATCAACACTATTCCAAAATTTATCCATACATCCATACCAAACACCATTCAAAAAATAAGGAATAAATAGAGATAACTTATTATTCCTCAAAAAACTTATATCCACCTTATTCTCTTTCTAAACGGAGCCTAATGAGCATGGCAATCTTTGAAAGACAATAAAATAAGGTTATATTTGAACATTCACATGTCTAAACATTTTTAAATAAATATTTTAAGACAATAAGTTAAGGCAATATCAATATAATAATATCACGTGTTTTATTAGGAATATGACAATAACGGTATGGGCAATAATGGTACAGCTAAGCGTATGGTAATATTTTCTAAAATATTTTTTCGTTAAATTTTTTAAGAGAAAAATGTTAAGAACAATACAAAAATTAGATGATGACTTCATATTCGTCAAATGTTCTTCGGAATGCTAGGTACTCTACTTTTGACATTCAAAATGCAAATGCATCACGTTTCGGAGCACATGAACCGAAACGCGGAACATGAGAGGTATGATAAATCTGGTTACTATGCCTTAAAAGAGGGGATGTCATTCGAAAAAGAAAAAAACAAACCATCCTAAATATAGCAAATCCTCACCCTATAATTACATTCAATTGCCTGGTACTTTTACTCATTCCATCCATCAGTTAACTTCCAATTGTTTCATTCTCAATCATAACAAAAACACAATGACTATGGCCAAGATTTGCTTAATTACAATCATTGTCGCATTTGCGATTGTTCCAAAAATTAGTGCCTTGGGCTGCTTTGATGATTGCTATGGTACCTGCACCAACAGCAAAGCCGATTCGTCTGTAACTACACCAGCTTGCAAGATCATGTGTGCCGAGGCTTGTCTCGTGAACAAGGTGGGTTCAGACACTTTTTCATCAGGTTCTTCCGGATCCGTCTTCCTTTCAGAAAGCGAACCCCATCGAAAAATGACTTTCGTCCCCATTCTGAAACATATGGCGGGTTCAGCCCCATTTTCATCCGGTGCCTCCGGATCGGTCTCCATTTCAGGTGGAAAACTTCATCCCGAAATGAGTTCTGTCACCATTCCCAATGCGAAGGCGGGTTCAGTCTCATTTTCATCTGGTTCCTCCGGATCCATATCCGTTTCATCTAGCAAACATCACCCTAAAATGAGTTATGGTTCCATCCCTCAACCGAAGGTGGGTTCGGCCTCTTTTTCAGCAGGTTCCTCCGGATCTGTATCTATTTCCGGTAGCAAACCTCACCGAAAAATGACTTTCATCCCCTTTCTGAAACATATGGCTGGTTCGGTCCCATTTTTATCCGGTCCCTCCGGATCGTTCTCCATTTCTGGTAGCAAACTTCATCCAAAAATGAGTTCAGTCAATATTCCCAAGCCGAAGGTAGCTCCGGTCTCATTTTCATCTGGTTCCTCCGGATCCGCCTCCGTTTCATCTGGCAAACATCATCCAAAAATGAGTTATGGCTCCACCCCTCAACCGAAGATGGGTTCGGCCTCTTTTTCAGCAGGTTCCTCCGGATCTGTATCCATTTCCGGTCGCAAACCTCACCGAAAAATGACTTTCATCCCCTTTCTAAAAAATATGGCTAGTTCAGTCCCATTTTTATCCGGTCCCTCTGGATCGTTCTCCATTTCTGGTAGCAAACTTCATCCAGAAATGAGTTCTGTCAATATTCCCAAGCCGAAGGTGGCTCCAGTCTCATTTTCATCTGGTTCCTCCGGATCCGCCTCCGTTTCATCTGGCAAACATCATCCAAAAGTGAGTTATGGATCCACCCCTCAATCGAAAATGGGTTCACACTCTTTTTCAGCAGGTTCCTCCGGGTCCGTCACAATTTCAGGAAGCAAACCTCATCGAAAAATGACTTTCATCCCCATTCTGAAACATATGGCGGGTTCAGCCCCATTTTCATCCGGTGCCTCCGGATCGGTCTCCATTTCTGCTAGCAAACTTCATCCAAAAATGAGTTCTATCACCATCCCTCAACCAAAGATAGGTTCGGCCTCTTTTTCAGCAGGTTCCTCCGGATCT
Organism: Luzula sylvatica; assembly: GCA_946800325.1. NCBI lineage: Eukaryota > Viridiplantae > Streptophyta > Magnoliopsida > Poales > Juncaceae > Luzula > Luzula sylvatica. The sequence continues at coordinate 54,127,955 of OX326961.1, read as the reverse complement.
GTCTCAATTTCTGGAAGCAAACCTCATCGAAAAATGACTTTCATCCCCATTCTGAAACATATGGCAAATTCAGCCCCATTTTCATCCGGTGCCTCCGGATCGGTCTCCATTTCTGCTAGCAAACTTCATCCAAAAATGAGTTCTATCACCATCCCTCAACCAAAGATAGGTTCGGCCTCTTTTTCAGCAGGTTCCTCCGGATCTGTCTCAATTTCTGGAAGCAAACCTCATCGAAAAATGACTTTCATCCCCATTCTGAAACATATGGCAAATTCAGCCCCATTTTCATCCGGTGCCTCCGGATCGGTCTCCATTTCAGCTAGCAAACTTCATCCAAGAATGAGTTCTGTCACCATCCCTCAACCGAAGATGGGTTCGGCCTCATTTTCAGCAGGTTCCTCCGGATCTGTCTCATTTTCGGGAAGCAAACCTCATCGAAAAATGACTTTCATCCCCATTTTGAAACATATGGCTGGTTCGGTCCCATTTTCATCAGGTGCCTCTGGATCGGTCTCCGTTTCAGCTAGCAAACTTCACCCAACAATGAGTTCTGTAACCATTCCCAGATCGAAGGCGGGTTCAGTCTCATTTTCATCGGGTTCCTTAGGATCCGTCTCCGTTTCATCTGGCAAATATCATGCAAAAACGAGTTTTGGCTCTGCCCCTCAACCGAAGGTGGGTTCGGCCTCTTTTTCAGCAGGTTCTTCTGGATCTGTATCCATTTCCGGTAGCAAACCTCATCGAAAAATGACTTTCATCCCCTTTCTGAAACATATGGCTGGTTCAGTCCCATTTTTATCCGGTCCCTCCGGAGCGGTTTCCATTTCAGGTAGCAAACTTCATCCAAAAGTGAATTCTCTCAATATTCCCCAACCGAAGGTGACTCCAGTCCCATTTTCATTTGGTTCTTCCGGATCCGTCTCTGGTGGCTCTAGTTATGGCTCCATCCCTAAACCATAGGTGGGTTCAATATCTTTTGAAGTGACTTAGCCTGATCATATCTATGACAGCTTGGAGGAATGTTTTATGACATGCATTTTTGGAATGTGCGATTTGAGGGTTTTATTCTTTAGAATTTCTTATTGTTTTGATTGTAAATTGACTATGATGTTTTAAAGAAGCTCTCACTTTTTTGGAATTACCATTTGTGCATACTGTTGTTCTACATTGTTATTTCAATGCTCTGTCGAGAATGATGATTTGATTTCCAGGGAAATTTCAATATTATTGTCAGTAATACTGAATAATTTGTTGAATAGTGTCTGGAATAGAAATTCGAATTCCAACATGTTGAATTTTCAACGAGGTCTTATAAAAAAATTAACAATTATAGAAAAAGTAACAAATACAATAAATACATAAAATTATTTTGTACAATAAACCTATATAAGAAGTATATTAATATGCATACTAATATTGGTGTTATTATGAATGATTTTAACCAAACAACATGACATTAGAACCTCCCGCAAATATTATTCATAATAACTTGACATAATGCGGATGTTAGATAAGAACATGACACGAGGATCTTATTGTGTAATTATTTAAATTTTATTTTTTTATTTCAACTTGCATCGACATATAGGTTTGACGTTATGATATTCGATTTTATTTCAATTTCAATTTTATTGCATAGGTTTGTCTTTGAGGGAGGAGTAAGCTTAATTGCTTACTGCTCGAATATTTTCCATTAAGTAACTCGCAAATGTACATAAGGTTAGCTTTTAGCATATGTACCCAAAGTTGCTATGATAGAAGTTAGAACTAACATACGTTAACCAGTTAATTGCCTCTAAGGATATGATATATCCGTTATACGAGCCGGAGTAGCACTCCTATTGGAGAAAACCCGCCTGTTACGTTTCTTCCGGATGTTCCATGCCGTGGCAGTACACCATACGACATAATGCTTGTTGAGTTCATCCCCTGAGTGTGTGTGTGCTCCCAACATTGAAAGAGGGGTCCTTGGAAACATTCATGTGCGTTGTGCCAGATCGGGTAGTCTATCCCATATAGCTCGCGAGTAAGGACATTGAAACAGAAGGTGGCGAGCGGTTTCGGGTTGGGAAGAACATAGGAGACAAGAGGTTTGATGTGGCCAACCAGATTATATGGATTAATGCCGGAGGATTCATTTAAATATATGGATTAATGCCGGAGGAATACTATCATATTATAAAATTATAAAATAGTTCATATTTGCTTCTATGTAATTGAAACTCTAATACTAAAACAGAGAATGACAACAAAACTAAAATCTCCGCAACAAAGTGCGGGTATTTATCTAGTTATATAATAATTGTGATATCCCACGGCTTTCCTCCAATACTTATTCCTCCCGCTCTTTCTTTCTAAACGGCTTAAGGAAAGTTGCGTGGTTTTCAACATTTCTCCCTCAATCTAGATCGGTCCGGTACGAACCTCTCTTCAAAGCATGTAGACAACTTCCTAATAAAGCCGGGCATAATGCAACCTTGGGACATTGCTCTTTGGTCATGCAAAATTCTGCGTAAAGTCAAAAATTTCTCTTGCCTACCATACAATCTGGAATCCTTACGGGGAACAACCTAGCGGTTGGCCACATCAAACCTCTTGTCTCCTATGTTCTTCCCAACCCGAAACCGCTCGCCACCTTCTGTTTCAATGTCCTTACTCGCGAGCTATATGGAATAGACTACCGATCAGGCACAACGCACATGAATGTTTCCAAGGACCCTTCAATGTTGGGAGCACACACATTCACACTCAGGGGATGAACTCAACAAGACTTATGTCGTATGGTGTACTGCCACGGCATTGAACATCAAGAAGGAACGTAACAGGCGGATTTTCTCCAATATGAGTGCTACTCCGGCTCGTATAATGGATATATCATATCCTTAAAAGGCAATTAACTGGTTAACGTATGTTAGTTCTATCATAGCAAGTTTAGGTACATATGCTAAAAGCTAACCTTATGTACATTTGCGAGTTATTTAATGGAAAATATTCGATCAGTAAGTAATTAAGCTTACTCCTCCCTCAAAAACAAATGCAATAAAATTGATGTAAAATTGAATATCGTAACGTCAAACCTATATATCGATGCAAATTGAAACAAAAAAACAAAATGTAAAGATTTACACAATAAGATTCTCGTGTCATGTTCTTATCTGACATCCGCATTATGTCAAGTTATTATGGATAATATTTGCGTGACGTTCTTATGTCATGTTGTTTTGTTAAAATCATTCATAATAACATCAATATTAGTGTACATATTAATATACTTCTTATATAGGTTTATTGTACAAATATGTTTATGTGTTTATTGTATTTGTTTGTATTTGTTACTTTTTCTTTAATTGTAAATTTTTTCAAATATTTTTTTCAATTACAAAAAGTGAAGTGTAAAAATACTAAATTTAAAGGTTGTCCTAAAAAAAATCTAAAATCGTAAACAGACACACACAAATTTCAATTTTATAAAAAAATTCGTCAAAATGCAAAAAATGAACTCTAACACCTTCATAAAAATAAATTAACCACCTTTCTAAAAAATGTCAAAATAAAAGTATAACACGAGCAAAATAATCGATTTTCATGTTGTCCTAAGTACTCCGTAATAGAAGACTAACACACACAAATTTTATTTTTTTTCAAAAATTTCATAGGAATGCAAAAAGTGATGTATAACACTATAAAAAATTATCAATTATCCTGTTTTCTAAGAAAATATCAAAATTTAAAAGTAACACGAGCAAAAAAGTAAATTTTCTGGTTGTCCTAAAAATACTCCGAAATAGTAGACTAACGCACACAAATTTATATTTTATCAAAATTTTCTTAAACATGCAAAAAGTGAATTATAGCACCTTCAAAAAAAAATTATCCTATTTTTTAAAAATATCAAAATAAAAGTGTAACGCGAGTCAAATACTCAATTTTCATGTTGTTCTAAAAATACTCCGTAATAGAAGACTAACACACACAAATTTTTACTTTTTCATACAATTCTTAGGAAAGCAAAAGGTGAAGTATAACACTTTCAAAAATTATCAATTATCCTATTTTCTTAAAAATATCAAAATTGAAGAGTAACACTACCAAATTTGTTAATTTTCAGGTTGTCCTAAAAATACTCCGAAATAGTAGACTAACACACACACAAATTTCGATTTTATCAAGAAAATTAATAAAAATGCAAAAATTGAACTCCTAACACCTTCAAAACAAATTGTCCTATTTTCTAAAAAAATTCAAAATGGAGGTGTAAGACGAGCAAAATATTCAATTTTCATGTTGTCATAGAAACATCAGTAATACTAACACACATAAATTTTTATTTTTTTCAACAATTTCTTAAGAATGCAAAAAGTGAAGTCTAACACTTTCAAAAATTATCAATTATCCTATTTTCTATAAAACATCAAAATTGAAGAGTAACACGAGGATTTTGATGAGTAACACGAGCAAAATATGCAATTTTAAGATTCTCCTACAAATACTCTGAAATAGTAGACTAACACACACAAATTTTTTTTTTATCAAAAATTTCTTAAAAATGAAAAAATTGAATTCTAACACTTTCAAAAAATATAAGTTATCCGATTTTCTATAAAATATCACAATTGAAGAGTAGCACGAGGAAACAACTAGATTTTAAGGTTGTCCTAATAAAAATACTCTGAAATAGTAAACAAAAACACGTGAATATCAATTTTATAAAAAAAATCTTCAAAATGAAAAAAGTGAACTCTAGCTCCATCAAAGAAATAAATTATCCTATTTTCTAATAAATTTCAAAATTGAAATGTAATACGAGCAGAATACTCAATTTTCAAGTTGTATTATTACTCCGTAAAAGAACACTAACACACACAAATTTCTATTTTTTCAAATATTTCTTTCAAATACAAAAAGTGAAGTGTAAAAATACTAAATTTCAAGGTTGTCCTAAAAATACTCTGAAATAGTAAACAAACACACACATTTCAATTTTATAAAACATTTCGTCAAAATGCAAAAAGTGAACCCTAACACCTTCAAAGCAATGAATTAACCACTTTTCTAAAAAAATGTCAAAATAAAAATATAACACGAGCAAAATAATCAATTTTCATGTTGTCCTAAAAATACTACGTAATAGAATATTAAAACACACAAATTTTATTTTTTTCAAAAATTTCATAGGAATACAAAAGGTGAAGTATAACACTTTGAAAATTATAAATTATCCTATTTTCTAAGAAAATATAAAAATTGAAAAGTAACACGAGCAAAATAGTAAATTTTATGGTTGTCCTAAACATACTCCGAAATAGTAGACTAATACATACAAATTTCTATTTTATCAAAATTTTCTAAAAAAATGCAAAAAGTGAATTATAACACCTTCAGAAAAATAAATTAACCTATTTTCAAAAAAATGTCAAAATAAAAGTAAAACACGAGCAAAATACTCATTTTCATGTTGTCCTAAAAATACTCCGTAAAAGAAGACTAACACACACAAATTTTTAATTTTCAAAAAATTATTAAGAATGCAAAAAGTGAAGTATAACACTTTCAAAAATTATCAATTATCTTATTTTCTTAAAAATATCAAAATTGAAGAGTAACACAACCAAAACTGTTAATTTTCAGGTTGTCCTAAAAATACTCCGAAATAGTAGACTAAAAACACAGAAATTTCTATTTGATCTAAAAATTCATAAAAATCCAAAAATTAAACTCTAAAACCTTCAAGAAAAATTATCCTATTTTATAAAAAATGTCAAAATGGAGGTGTAAGAGGAGCAAAATATTCAATTATCATGTTATCATAAAAATACTCCATAATAGAAGACCAACACATACAAATTTCTATTTTTTCAAAAATTTCTTAAGAACGTAAAAAGTGAAGTCTAACACTTTAAAAAATTATCAATTATACTATTTTCTAAAAGTATCAAATTGAAGAGTAACACGAGCAAAATACTCAATTTTAAGATTCTCCTAAAAATACTCATAAATAGAAGACTAACAGACACAAATTTTTATTTTATCAAAAATTTCTTAAAAGTGAAAAAAAAATGAAGTCCAACACATTCAAAAAATATAAGTTATCCTATTTTCTATAAAATATCAAAATTGAAGAGTAACACGAGCAAACTACTAAATTTTAAGGTTGTGTTAAAAATACTCTGAAATAGTAAACAAACACACACGAATATCAATTTTATAAAAAATTCTTCAAAATGAAAAAAGTGAACTCTAGCACCTTGAAAGAAATAAATTATCTTATTTTCTAATAAATTTAAAAATTGAAACGTAACACGAGCAGAGTACTCAATTTTTATGTTGTCCTAAAAATACTACGTAATAGAAGACTAACACATACAAATTTCGATTTTCTTAAATATTTCTTTCAAATACAAAAACTGAAGTGTAAAAATACTAAATTTCAAGGTTATCCTAAATGTACTCCCAAATAGAAAACAAAAACGCAACAAATTTCAATTTTATAAAAAAAAATCGTCAAAATGCAAAAATTGAACTCTCACACCTTCAAAAAAATAAATTAACCACGTTTCTAAAAAATGTCAAAATAAAAGTATAACACGAGGAAAATAATCAATTTCATAAGAATGCAAAAAGTGAAATGTAACACTTTAAAAATTTATCAATTATCTCATTTTCTAAAAAAAATATGAAATTTGAAAAGTAACACGAGCAAAATAGTAAATTTTCTGGTTGTCCTAAAAATACTCCGAAATAGTAGACTAACACACACAAATTTCTATTTTATCAAAATTTTATTAAAAATTCTAAATGTGAATTCTAAAACCTTCAAGAAAATAAAAATAACCTATTTTCTAAAAAAATTCAAAATAAAAGTGTAACTCGAGCAAAATACTAAATTTTCATGTTGTCCTAAAAATACTCTGTAATAGAAGACTAATACACACGAATTTTTTTTTAAAAAAAAAAATCTTTGGAATGCAAAAAGTGAAATATAACACTTTCCAAAATTGTCAATTATCCTATTTTCTAAAAAATTTCAAAAATTGAAGAGTCACACAACCAAAATTGTTAATTTCCAAGTTGTCCTAAAAATACTCCGAAATAGTAGACTAACACACACAAATTTCTATTTTATCAAAAAAAATCTTAAAAATGCAAAAAATTGAACTCTAACACCTTCAAAACAATTTGTCAAGTTTTCTAAAAAAGGTCAAAATGGAGGTGTAAGACCATGAAAATATTCAATTTTCATGTTGTCATAAAAATACTCCGTAACAGAAAACAAACACACATAAATTTCATTTTTTCCCAAAAATTTCTTAAGTGAAGAAAGTGAAGTCTAACACTTTAAAAAAATATCAATTATCCCATTTTCTAAAAAATATCAAAATTGAAGAGTAACACGAGAAAAATATTCAATTTTAAGGTACTCCTAAAAATACTCTGAAATAGTAGAAAAACAGACACAAATTTTTATTTTATCAAAAATTTCTTAAAAATGAAAAAAATGAATTCTAACACTTTCAAAAAATACAAGTTGTCATATTTTATATAGAATATCAAAATTGAAGAGTAACACGAGCAAACTACTAAATTTTAAGATTGTCCTAAAAAATACTCTGAAATAGTGAACAAACACACACAAATATCAATTTTATAAAACAATTCTTCAAAATGAAAAAGTCAACTCTAGGACCTTCAAAGAAATAAATTATCTTATTTTCCAATAAATTTCAAAATTGAAATATAACACGAGCAAAATACTAAATTTTCATGTTGTCCTAAAAATACTCCATAATAGAAGACTAACACACACAAATTTCTATTTTTTAAAATATTTCTTTCAAATACAAAAAGTGAAGTGCAAAAATACTAAATTTCAAGGTTATCCTAAAAATACTGTCAAATAGTAAACGAACACACACAAATTTCAATTTTATAAAACAATTCTTAAAAATGTAAAAAATGAACTCTAACACCTTCAAAAAAAAAATTAACCACTTCTCTAAAGAATTACAAAATAAAAGTATAACACGAGCAAAATAATCAATTTTCATGTTGTCCTAAAAATACTCCGTAATAGAAGACTAACACACATAAATTTTATTTTTTTCAAAAATTTCGTAGGAATGCAAAAAGTGAAGTATAACACTTTCAAAAATTATCAATTATCCTATTTTCTATAAAATATCAATTTTGAAAAGTTACATGAGCAAAATAGAAAATTTTCTGGTTGTCCTAAAAATACTCCGTAATAGTATACTAACACACACAAATTTCTATTTTATCAAAATTTTCTTAACAATTCAAAAAGTGAATTATTTTAGTAATAAGGATTTCAAGAAATTCGGATGTCACTCTAGACACTTGTGTTGACTTAGCGGGTCATACCGATGCGTTTTGTTTGTTATGTGTGTGTTTGTGATGTGATGTGAATTGCGTGGCATCTAGTTTTGTGTTTGAGGAAAAATTAGTAACTTCGGCGTAGTGTAAAATTTCAGACCCATTAATAACTTCGAAGTTTTGTGTTTGTGATGTGATGTTTCTCCAATCGTCTAGGCTCATTTGTCGAGAATCGCGATTCCCGGAGCTCTGTGTTTCTCCAACGAAGTCGAATTTTCTCTCCACTTTAGTTGGCATTTCAGTTGAAAGCTACTCGTACCCTCACCCGTGAAATTAAGATATTAGAAAAATGTGAACTTTGTGAGTATTCAAAAAATTTGAAAATAAATGATTTGAGATATATATTTCCGAAGTGATTTTAGATATTTTAAATATATTTGATGTAGACTTCTCCAAATATGCGAAGAGAATTTGTGATAATATTTTGATGATGCGGTTTCTAAAAAGATATTTGATTTAAGTTATTTACCGATTTAATATATTATTTCAAAAACGAATTTCGAAAGAAAGATTTCAAGATCTTATTTGCATTAAAATATACTAGCTTTATCCCCGCGAAATCGGGATGTTTTTTATATAATTATTTAAATAGAATTAACGCATGTGCGAATTAACGCGCATGCGTTTGAACTAAATTAATCTAATCATGACATATTTACAAATATCATGATATTGTTGGGAATTCTTTCCGTCCCCGGGCCCGCGCAGCGGATATGTAGGCCCGGTCCGGTTCCCATAATCCAAGATCACGCCATGACTTCGAAGGGTACGATGCAATAGAAGGATAGACGATTACCAGCGTGAAATTGATCACGCACGACGGGTTGATCGCTCGCATCCTTTCCTTCTCAGGTGTCACGTTGGTGACTAGCCCGTGCGTCCCATACCACACGTCTCCCACCGTCTTGACACGTCTCCGGTTGTCTTCGTGCGTCCCATGCCCACACTCTTCCACAGCCGACAATTTTGCTCCTTCGGTTTGATCACAATCGAAGAGCCACAAGTGTTGCTCCTCTACGTGTATCCACCTTGAGTCGGAAGACATCGGTCGCGGATGCAACTGCCTAGACGAAGCACCGGCGAACTTGCTTGATTAGATCGATTCTCTACACCGAGAAAAATGCTTTTTCTCGGTTTTCTCTCTTCGCACTCTTTCGCTCTTAGAAAGAAGACTCTCAATGTTCTGGATTAATCTTATTAATTCAACAGGTTGGACTGAATCATCTATTTAGAGGAGAGAGAAATATACTATTTATATCACATAGGGTTAGGATGGGCCAAAAGGCATGTATATCCAATATACACCTTTTCATACAGAAAACTGCATGAACATGTTCAGTATTCTGTCCATACGAAATTGGTAAATTCTTCTGACAGAAAATTAACCTCATGAAAGTTGTAGATAATCTTATTATCTACCCAACCCAATTTGGCCTAGCCCAATTGGAGTTCGTATGAAACAGTTATGACAGTTTTACTAACTGTATGTCATATTGTTGCACCTTTCGGTATTTCATAGAAACGACACTGATACTTCGTTCATATGAAATATATTTCTACATGAAGGTTATAGATAATCTTATTATCTATCTAACCCAATTTGAACCATTCAAATTGGATTTTCCTACTAAAAGATATGACCACGAATGTACGCTTACATTCGTTTATCCTTGTGTACACTTTTAAGGTTGATCCGAAACTGTATTTGCTTCAGATGTCAATAGATGCATAAGGTTCATGAAATTAGTCTATCACGGATGTTATTTTCTAATATAATTTGTATAAATAGCATTTGTTCAGGTGCTTCTAAAATCGATTAATATAATCAGGACATATTCGCAAATTTTAATATGTATGTAAAATAGGAAAAAAAGACCAAATGTAAAAAAGGACCAAAATGTAAAATAAGAAAAAGGGATCAAAATGTAACAAAGGACCGAAATGTAAATAAAAAGGACCAAAATGTAAATTAAAAAATGTAAAAAAGGACCGAATTATAAATAAAAAAGGACCAAAATATAAATAAAAAAGACCAAAATGTAAATTAAAACTAAAAAGGACCAAAATGTAAATTAAAAAAATATTTTTTATACAAAAGTCCTTGATGACGTGGAGGCTTAGAATTGCAAGAAATTTGTTTACTTTATACATATTATTAATTTGATGATAGTTTTGCGAAATTTCCTCTTTTCCTTGATTTTTCCTCTTTTTCTCTCTTCTTTTCTTAGAGTTTCATGAATACTTGATGTGTTCTAATGGACAGGGAAGGGGTGAGGTGTGAGCCACAGGGTTAGGGATGTCAATGGGCCGGGTAGAAACCCGAACCCGCGGGTACCCGACCCGAACGGGGCGGGTAATACCCGAAAAAAAATACCCGCTCCGGGTTCGGGTTCAGGTACGGGGTAAATTTTTTACTCGCGGGTATACCCGTTATCCGAACCCGAACCCGAAAAATACTCGAAAAATATCCGAAAATATCCCATAATAAGAAATTTTTGGATGTTTTATGGATTAATTATTTGTAATTTTTGGATGTTTTATGGATTAATTATTTGTAATTTTTGTACAAGTTGTTTGTTTTATGTATTTAAAATTATTGATAATTTTACGTATTTGTATAATAATTTTTAATTTTTTATTAATAATTTTCGGGTAACGGGTTCGGGTATACCCGTTACCCGCGGGTTCGGATATGATTTTTTACCCGCGGGTATTTTTGGTTCGGGTTCGGGTAATACCCGAAAATTCGGGTTCGGGTATGGGGGAGGCTTACCCGAACCCGCCCCGCCCCGTTGACATCCCTACACAGGGTTTATGAATGGGTGATGAGGCGGATGACACATTTCATACATACCCTCTATTTTCACTTAATTGCAAACCATTTAATTTATACCTATATGAGATTAATTTTGCAAATTATATTATTAGTATTATTAATGGTTTGATCCTTTTGCAAATAAGACCCTATAATATATTTATTTAAATACCTCATAAAATAAAATTACGATTATACCCTTTCGACAACTTTGATGCATAAGGAGCCGGTTTTGATCGTGGAAAATTATATTTTTAATATGGGTCTTATATTCTGAAATTTTAAGAATAATAATTTACAAATATCAAAACCCTATTTTTGATATTTACTACAGTTTTCCTGGATCTGGTGTGACTATTGTTGGCGTTCTAATATAACATTCGTGTCTTTTTATTGTTTCAATTGCTTTTATCCTATCTAGACATGTGTTATTGGGCAAAAGGCGAAGTCTACAAGTTTCAAATTCGGCACTTCATGGTCCGGAGCAAGGATACTTACCGTTGGGCTAATACACCATTCTTGATTTAACATTGGCCAAGATATATTTATTCGATATAAACATGTGTCAATGTGTGGTGATTCTCCCAACTTCAAAAGAAAGATATATTTATTCGATATAAACACGTGGCGTCTGGATATATGTATTCGATATAAACATGTGTCAGTGGCTCGTGGCCTGGATACAACGTGTTTCAACACGTGGTGCCTGCCCCTGGGCGGAGTTAGCTGCTTTTGTTGGCGTGCTAATATAACATCCGTATTTTTTTATTGCTTCAATTGGTTTTATCCTATATCATATCTAGACATGTGTTATTGGGCAAAAAGCGAAGTCTGCAAGTTTCAAATCCGGGACTTCATGGTCTGGAGCAAGGTTACTTACCGTTGGGCTAATACATCTTTCGTGATTTAATATTGGTCAAGATATATTTATTCGATATAAACATGTGGCCTCTGGATATATGTATTCGATATAAACATGTGTCAGTGGCTCGTGGCCTGGATACAACGTGTTTCAACACGTGGCGCCTGACCCTAGGCGGAGTTAGCTGTGTGTTTCCCTGTATCTCTGGTGTGGCTTTTGTTGGTGTGCTAATATAACATCCGCATTTTGTATTGCTTCAATTGGTTTTATCATATATCATATCTAGACATGTGTTATTGGGCAAAAAGCAAAGTCTACAAGTTTCAAATCCGGGACTTCATGGTCTGGAGCAAGGATACTTACCGTTGGGCTAATACATCATTCGTGATTTAATATTGGTCAAGATATATTTAGTCCATATAAACATGTGTCAGTGTGTGGTGATTTCCCAACTTTAAAAGAAAGAAGAATAAGACTTATTTTTGAGTCTCAAACATAATTTAGGGTCATTAATGTTTTTTCAAGAGAATCAATACATGGAGAAAATTGTTGCAATTAAGCATGTTTTGATTTACCGCTAATGATACTTTTTATAATATTGTCAGTATGCTATTCTTAATTAATACAAAATTTTAAAATGTATATATAATTAATTGTATTGAATGATATTATGAAAATATAATAATGTTAATATAATATTGACCTATAAAGAATGGGTTCATGTGTTATATAAGTGCAGTAGTAACTCGTCCAAGTGTTAATATTTTTCTTTTTCTCTCATGCTTTATCCTAAAACTAGCTTTTTCACGCGGGAGTCTTCGAGTTCGCCATGTTTTAAATTTTCCAACTGTTTGATTTTACGTTTTTTTTGTCTGATTGTTCATGGTTATGTGTTTTAGTATTTTTTTATCCCCCTAACTTTTTGGATATTTTAGAAAAACTTCTATCTTTTTGTAAACTCCAACAAATCCCCTCTACCTGACTTTTATTTCCAAATACTCTTATATTTTTGTATGTAATAAGTAAAAAAATATTTTGTTAATTTTAAGAAAATTCATAAGTATTTTTTAACATGTAGTGATTTCAAGAAAATAAAATTGTTACATGTTGTGTTTATATAACTTTAATATTTCATTTATTATTTATGAAAAATTAACATTAGATAGGTCCACAATGGACAAATGTTCATGTAATTTTAACATTAGCTGCTTTATACGGACCACGTTCAAATGAAGAACCGACTAATTTAGATAGTTTGATCAAGATCAAACAGTCCATTGACGACGTGTACTTCTCTGAAAGCAAGGATTTCTTTAGAGTTATTATATTTTATTTAATAATGCCTTGGAGAACTGTACGATTAATAATAATCAGTACATATTAATCATTATTGATATTTTTTGTTAATCAAATAGTGACTATTTAATTAATATTTATTGGATCAAATTATTTTTAGTTGATCAAATAATGACCACTTAATCAAGTATTGACCAGCTAATTAATATTTAGTGGGTCAAATTAATTTGAGCCTACGTGGCTCAATGTGAGGATTGCATTTTTCTTAACTTTAGAAAATTCATAAGCATTTCTTAACATGTAGTGATTTCAAAAAAATAAAATTGTTACATGTTGTGTTTATATAATTTTGATATTTCATTTATTATTTATGAAAAACTAACATTAGATAGGTCCACAATAGACAAATGTTCATGTAATTTTAACATTTGCCGGTTTATACGGACCACGTTCAAATGAAGAACCAATTAATTTGGATATTTTGATCAAGATCAAACGGTCCAGATTAACATGACGACGTGTACTTCTCTGAAAGCAAGAATTTCTTTAGAGTTATTATATTTTATTTAATAATGCCTTGGAGAATTGTACGATTAATAATAATCAGTACATATTAATAATTATTGGTATTTTTTGTTAATCAAATAGTGACTATTTAATTAATATTTATTGGGTCAAGTTATTTTTAGTTGATCAAATAATGACCACTTAATCAAGTATTGAGCAGCTAATTAATATTTAGTGGGTCAAATTAATTTGAGCCTACGTGGCTCAATGTGATGATTGCATTTTTCTTAACTTTATAAATAAGATATAATTTCAAATATTTTAAATTCCTAATTTTTTTCACCCAAAAAGTTCTTAAATTATCTTTAATTAATAAATTAGTGGTATTATGAGTACATCTATTGCACTAGAACGAAGCATTGCATTATTATCAGAACAAACTATATCAACAAGATTAAGTCTCCCAAATTTCAAAAGTTTTTCATCATAAATTTATCCTCTTTTATATGTATATTGCAATCTACAAAATCTGTAAATAGTTCTTAGAGGAATTATTTCATGAAACACCTTGTTTTCGTGAGGTCTTGGCTTGAAATTAATTATGCTTTAAAATATGAAATTGAAAACAACTATATACGAGACTCGACTAAATTAATTGTACTAATTTAACAACTGGGAATTGAATGTGCCTTGATTGCAATTTTAAGGGAATTATTTGAACAAATCACCCAATTCTCTGGTTTTAAGGAAATTTTTTCAAGAAATCACTCTGTTCTCTGAATTTAACCAAGGTAAAACAAAAGGTTCGATTAGGATTGAATATTGCCATGATGAATGCAAAGAAAAAAACATATTTTGATGAATAAAGATCAAAACATCGATGAAAATTCGAACATAAAGACATGAGAGAAGGAAAATAGTAATCGACAATGTGGTGGAGTGTTATGATAGACCCATTTTCTTATCATGGACCCATTTTTTATAAAAAAAAAATTCGAATATTTGTGAAATAATGATATTTTTTGTAAGATTCTAGTGTATATTTATCATTTAATGTTATTCAAAACATAAATTTTGTAGAATTAATGAATAAATAGCTAAAATTCTTAAAATAATTTTTTGAAAATGAGTCCATGATAAGAAAATTGGTCTATCATAGCACTCCCCGACAATGTGACCCTTATGTTCTAATCGTCGTAGGTTTTGGACGGAATAGCAAGCATGCCTTCAATTGGACCCTCGCCCTCTTCGTCACACTTGCTGAAACTTTTCATCTCGTTCATTGCAAGATTCAAAAGAGATTTTGTTTCGTCCTTTCCTTTTGCTAACCGGTTATAAGTTGGGGTTTCTTTTTTTTCTTCTTTTCTTGTGATTTTCAGTTTGAAAGAAGTTTGAAAATCAGAAAGAGTGTGAATAGGAGACGAGAATCAAAAAGATTTTTAAGATTTTTTGGGTTAAATGCACACTATAAATGAAAAATTAGTTTAACGATGACGAGGCAAGTTGTGATTTGAGAAAACAAGTTGAAAATTATAATAGTAAGATTAATTTTAAGGGAAATTTTACTGTTTAGACAGGATTAGTTTCGTATTACCAAAAATAGACCAATTAGTTTCAAAATTTGAGAAATAACACTCTCGACCTTTCAAAAGTCGAGAGAATGCTAAAATGCTCAACCTTTCAAAAGTCGAGCGATTTTATACCCTAAACACCCCCATTTGCAGACTTAACAGATTAATTAGGTCCCTAATCTGTTCGACCTTTGAAAGGTCGAGCAGTATTTGCCACATCACCCTTTCGACTTTTGAAAAATCGGTCAGTATTTGCCACATCACCCGTTCGACTTTTGAAAAGTCGGTCAGATGGCTCGCCCCCCAACGCCCAATAGCGTCCCCGTGATCCCACCCGTGATGCCCCCCCGTGATCCCACCCTCCCACCCGTGAACCCCACCCGTGTACCCCCATTTAAACCCCCCCCCCCCCCCGGTCCCTCTCAATCCATCTCAACACCCACACTCACTATCACTCTCTCCCTCTCTCTCTCTCTCTCTCTCTCTCTCTCTCTCTCTCAAAATTGTGTCCCCCTCTCCCCCCATAATTCCCACTCATCCCCACTTTCTCCCCCCCCTCTCTCTCACATATTTTTGTTATTTGATCCCACACTCTTTCTCTATCTAACGTTTAATTATGTCATTTGATGATGGTGTATTATCGGGTCCGATCGAAACGGACGTATTATTTTCGCAACAAAATCATCGTTCCGAAAGAATTCGACATGATAGAACCGCCGTACGTTTCGAGCAAAAATCTACTTCTTGGAAAAAAAAAAGGAAAATTACGGACCAAAGAATGGTGAATCGGTTAAAACGATCGGGGTTTTATCCGATAATGCAATGTGCCGTTAACGAGTTAAATTAATCATTACTCACGGCTTTAGTCGAAAGATGGCGTCCCGAGACCAATACATTTCACATGAGATGCGGTGAAATGACCGTTACCCTTCGAGACGTGGCGCTTCTTAGTGGATTATGCGTCGACGGTAATCCCGTTATCACTCCATATATTTCTTCCTCTAATTTAAAACAAGAAGTAGTTAGATTATTAGGACAATGTCCGAATGAATGGTCGAAAGAAAAACCCCGGATAAAATTGAGTTGGATGCTCAATAATTTCGAGCAATCGAGTCAAGGCAGAGATGAAGAATATTGTGACCAACGAACTCGGGCTTTTATATTGTATTTTTTGGGTTCTGTCTTGTTTCACGACTCGAGCACAGCTTCGATTCCCGCGAGATATATTTTGCTTTTAGAGGATTTTGATAGATGTAGAGAGTACGCATGGGGAGTAGCTGCATTGGCTCATTTATACTCAGCGCTTTCATTTGCCGCTCAGATTGATCATGATCATGCATATGGATGGTTCTCTCTTCTTCAGGTGTTTGTAAATTATATATTTTTTTGAATTAAAAAGTAAATTAATTTTTGTTAATAAACAATGTTATAGGTGTGGTCTTGGTATTATTTATTACCGGGGAGACCTCGGATTGTTTCGTATAAAAGAAGTGTTGATGAAGCGATGCATCTGCATTTATTTGCGGGATCTCTTGCCACATTTGTTTGCTCTTCTACCTTGAGGGTCCATTTCCGTTGTTTCTCGTTTTTTACTAGGACGACCTGCTTTTTTCCTGACTTTGGGAGGTAACACCGGTACACCCGAAATAATTGGCCAAAATCGTCGATCGGGAATAACTCGAATTACTTCTTCGTACGTACGTTTGTACATCCGAACTCGATAATATTCCGCACAATAACGATAAATATTAGGTTCACGCAACAAACCACACACTGCTAATACATGTGTGCACGCAATTCCTTCTAATTGAGGAACATTGCATGAACAACGACAATTTGGTTCCTCAAGCCAAACTTCATATGTTTCGTTTTCTTGATAGTTAACTTTAATTACCTCGAAATACACTCGAGTATGTGGTCGAACCGTCATATTTCGAGAGTCACGGAGCGCATTTGCTATTATACTCTCATATTTAATGCAAAGAGTAGTTCCCCAACTTTCCGCATCAATTTGACGTTTATAAAAATACGTGTTCAAACGATTGCATATTTGAGATACTATCGTTCGAACAGGTAGGCCACGCGTTTCTTTTAAAACTCCATTAAAACATTCTGAAATATTTGTTGTCGCAACACCCCATCTACGACCACCATCGTGGGATAATGCCCACAAACTTTTATCCCCAACCTGTGTATTCAAATATTCTTCTATTTGTGGATGCATTATTTTAAGCCGCTCAAAATATCTATCAAATGCGTAAATTGTTTTTTGAGTGGCTGTGGTCCAAAAAAATTCTCCCATTGATTTCCCGCCTAATTTCGCTACGATATTTGATTGCACGTGACGTATACAATACCTATACACGTGCCCTTCCTCACTAGGAAATGCACGACTCAACACATTTTTGTGTCCAGACCAACGATCTGTAATAATACACACAGATCGTTCTTTCGTAACATGATATTTCAACCGATCGAGAAACCACTCCCATGACGATGTATTCTCCTGCTCTACTATAGCAAAAGCAACCGGAAATATCCCTCTGTTTCCATCTACACTTGTTGCGATAAGAAGAGTACCGAGATACAATCCGTACAAAGAAGTACCGTCAATACTAACAACCGGTCTACAATAACGAAAACCACTTATTGAGGGACCTAACGCCTAAAAAAGACGTTTGAATTTATTACCTAAACCACGATTCCGTGATCTTACCCCTAAACCTTCTAATTGAAGGTCGACAGCAGCATTCCTATCCGCATTCACAATCGCTTGTGTGTATGCAGGCAATTCAGCGTATGATTGCTCCCAACTTCCATAAATCAGTTCCATTGCTTTACATCGAGCATCCCAAGCTCTTCGATAAGAAATTTCAATTACATACATGTTTTTAATTATATCAATAATATTTTTTGGAGATAGGGATATAGTTCCTCTCAAATGAGGCATTATAATCCTACGTATGTGTTTGGTTGTTAGTTGTCTACTATCACTGCTACCGCTCTCATTTCTACAAGTGTGAGGACCGTTATATTTCGATATTTTCCAATAATCCGTATTTTTAGGGTTAAAGGCACGCATTCTCCATGAACAATCATTGCTTTTGCATGCGACATCCCATTCTCTTGGTCTACTTCTTTTAACGAAAAAACTAACAAAATTTTTAATCGTCCATTCTTGTACCGCAAATTGTAATGATTCTTTATCCGAAAAAATCATTCCAACCCAAGATTTATTTGCCGAAAGTTCTATACAAGGATTGTTAATATCGTTTCCATATTCTTCACATACCATTTCTTCTACCCATTCATCATTTTCAAAAACATCCGGCAACCCTTCACCCATATTCATTTCATCTAAATTAGTATTTCTCGCATTCAATACCTCATCGATATCGGCTTCTGGACCTTCGGTTTGCTCGTCATCATCGTTTGATTCCGACTCTTCGCTCGTTTCATCAGTATCTTCATTACACTCATCATCAGATTGAGTAACAATTGGTTCATTTGAATAAGTATGATTTTCGATCGTTTCGTACGATGATTGTGAAGGACCCGCCATGTGTGGTTGGATATTATTTTGGTAATGATTGTAATTACCATCATGAAAGGAAGTTGGATTTGGATAGTAATTAGAGGGAACGAGTTTCACAAACAATTTAATCGTTCTATTTTGAAGATTGCTCATCATCATAGAAAGACTATGATCATCAGTGATATCGATAATATCACCGGTTCCATCACCAAAAGGCCAATTACATTTTATTGATAAATCATAAATTTCCGGATTTATTTCAATAGTTTGAGAAATTGAATATTTTAGATCGTTATATGTAATATAAACTGGTACGTTTATCATTTTTCGATTACCACCTTCGTAACGGGGAATTGGACCATTCAAATTAACGGTCCCGTTCCAATAAACAACTAAGTTTTGCATATTGCTACATCGTATAAAAAATAAAAATCAATACAAACTATAAATACAAAATTATTTAAAAAACAATAATATTAATTAAAAAATTACTTTGAGAATAGAGGAAGAAGCTAGGAGATCCACCTTGTATATTGATCTGAGATGAAGAAGTGAATGAGGCTTCGGGGGTGTTTAAATAGATAAATTGATCGACTTTTGAAATGTAGGGGGGACAAAAAATCTTTCAAATCCTTCGACTTTTGAAAGGTTGAGAAATCCACCGATTTTTTATAGGGAAATTTTCAAATAACCCCCTAACTTTTCTTGAATTTACAAAAAAGCTCCTAACTTTTGAGAATTGCAATTAAGCCCCTCTAAGGATATTTCATGGAATTGTTATTTTTTGGGACCAAAATACCCCTCTATTTTTCATCTTTAAATTTAGTAAACATATTTTTGTATTATTTTATTAATTTAAAATCACTATAAATATTTTTTAAAATATACTAATTATAAAAAAGTATATGTTACATACATAATTTTAATTATTTATTTATTATATATTTTATCATAATAACTAAAATTAAATAAAAAAATTATATAAATAATAGAGGGGTATTTTGGTCCCAAAAAAATAACAATTCCATGAAATAC
Organism: Luzula sylvatica; assembly: GCA_946800325.1. Classification (NCBI taxonomy): domain Eukaryota; kingdom Viridiplantae; phylum Streptophyta; class Magnoliopsida; order Poales; family Juncaceae; genus Luzula; species Luzula sylvatica. The sequence goes on along the minus strand of OX326961.1, from coordinate 54,107,943 downwards.
CCCTAGAGGGGTTTAATTGCAAATTCAAGAAAAGTCAGCGGGTCTTTTTTAGTTAGGGAATTTTTGCAAATTCAAGAAAATTTAGGGGGTTAGATGAAAATTTCCATGTTTGATTCCCCTCGACCTTTGAAATGTCGAGCCAAATTGGCCGACTTTTGAAAAGTCGAACGATATGAGGGTTAACCAGATAATTGGTTTTTAAGGTCAAAAGTGGATGTTTAAGCTATATAATCGCTCGACTTTTGAAAGGTCGAGAATTTTACCAATCTCTCGACTTTTGAAAGGTCGAGAGTGTTATTTCTCAAATTTTGAAACTAATTGGTCTATTTTTGGTAATACGAAACTAATCCTGTCTAAACAGTAAAATTTTCCTACTAATTTCTCAAAGATTTTTAAGATTTTTTGGGTTAAATGCACACTATAAATGAAAAATTAGTTTAACGATGACGAGGCAAGTTGTGATTTGAGAAAACAAGTTGAAAATTATAATAGTAAGATTAATTTTAATTTCAAATAGTATATAAATGTTGTAAGACAATAATAATTTTTTCATGTTTCAACCTTTTATATAAGAGGTCATATACTTATGTCCTCATGATTCATGATTTTATTTTTGATATTGTCTCGTAACATTATGATGTTAATGATTAATAATTAATTAATAATTTAATTAATAACAAATTTATATCAAATTTATATGTAAATATTGATTAATAATTAACATATTTTTATTGGTACATTAGAATTAATAGTTAATTTATTTTTATATGTTAATTGAATTCTTAATTATTTTTATATATTTTTTTCGAAATACACATAAAAAATGAGAAAGACGAGTTTGTGAGACAAAATAAAATTTCCTTCATACAAGTACAACTATAAAATAAAATAAATAAAAATAGCTCATTTACGTCCTCGCGGCTCGCCTTCTCTCCCAAGACAACAAGGGTTTTAGTTTTGGTCCTCTCGTTTTCTTTCCTTCCCATTTGGGAAATACACACAGCCACAGGACACAGTCGCACAACAGAGAAAAGGAGCTTTCTTCCGACAACAATGGCGCTGTGCCGATCCAGATCTCTACTTCTTCAATCTCGTCACACCCTTCAGGCTTCTCTCATCTCACTACGCCATTACCGCCCTTCTCGCTCTCGCGACGATTTCCCCTCCTCTCCCTTCCGGTATAACCCCTCTCACGCCGTAATCCTAATTTTAGCCCTAGACTTAATCTCAATTATAAATCATTTGTTTGAATCTTATCGATTTTTATTGTAGGGATCAACAAGCGACACCAACAAACTGGGGAATTAGAATCGTACCTGAAAAGAAGGCGTTTGTAATCGAACGCTTCGGGAAGTACGTAAGAACCCTAGATTCTGGTATTCACTTGTTGGTGCCATTAGTCGACCGAATTGCATACGTACACTCCCTCAAAGAAGAAGCCATTCCCATTCCAGATCAATCTGCCATTACCAAAGATAATGTTAGCATTTTGATCGATGGCGTTCTCTATGTCAAGGTCTCTCACTCACCCCTTTCTTCCTCTCCCTCTCTTTACATTGTGATGTGATCGTGGTAAGTTATTTATGTATTTTTGTGTAGATAGTGGATCCAATATTGGCTTCATATGGAGTCGAGAATCCCATTTTTGCAGTTATTCAACTAGCACAAACTACTATGAGAAGCGAATTGGGTAAAATCACCCTTGACAAGACCTTCGAGGAGAGAGACATGCTCAATGAAAACATTGTGGTACCTCTCTCTCTCTCTATATCAGATAAGGATAAATTTTCTTACACATTCGAAACATTAAATTGTCTATTTTTTTTTTTTTTTGTAAACAGAGGTCAATAAATGAAGCAGCATCTGATTGGGGTCTCAAATGCCTCCGTTATGAAATAAGTAATCTTTTGTTTTGTCATTTCTAATTATGCCCCAAATTGCAATTATTGATTTATATGCATTTCTGATTTTTTGTTTCGGTAAAATAAAATTTATAGGGGATATATCGCCTCCACCAGGAGTTAAGGCTGCAATGGAAATGCAAGCCGAAGCTGAGAGAAGAAAACGCGCTCAAATTCTTGAATCTGAAGGTCGATTTTATTTCACCTATCATCTAAATGTATTCATTTAATCTTGTTTTATTTATCAAGTTTTAACTTTTTTTATTTTTTTTTGTTTTTTTTTTTCAGGAGAGAGACAAGCACACATAAACATAGCAGATGGAAAAAAGAGTTCGGTGATTTTGGCTTCAGAGGCGGGTATGATGGATCAGGTTAATAGAGCCAAAGGTGAGATCCCTATTTTAACTCAATTTTTTTAAATTTCGTTGTAGATAAAATATTCAATATTTACTGGAGCCTCCTGTGAAAAAATGAACAGGAGAGGCAGAAGCAATACTGGCCAGGTCAAGAGCTACTGCAGAAGGCCTTCGACTTCTCTCTGCATCCATGAAAGCTGATGGTGGTGCCGAGGTTTTTCTTTTTCTTTTTTGGAAAATTTTGTAGAAGAACCCCTGTATTATGCCTAAATTGCAAAAAAGCCCAACTTTTTGAATTTTTGTACTCTTTTCTTACAGGCGGCGAGTCTTAGGGTAGCAGAGCAATACATCACAGCATTTGGTTCCATTGCTAAGGAGGTAATAAAATAACTAAATTTTTTTGTTCATTTAAATCCAAATAAATTAAAAATAAGAATACAAAAGTAAAGGGTTTAAACGTTAATTTTGTGCAAATAAATTTCAGGGCACTACAATGCTTCTTCCAAGTGCAGCTGGAAACCCATCTGCAATGATAGCTCAAGCTTTATCTATATACAAACAATTAACCCTACCAAGCACTGGTACGAGTGGTACCGGTACGAGAAAACAGAAAGAAGTCTCAGGAGAGCAATTTTTTGATGAAAGTAAAGACGCAGATGGTTTTTCTAATGTTTTGTCTTCTTCTGATGATAGCTTCGTACCGTTTACCCATACCGGGCCTAGTAATTCGGATGAAACTGGTTTTAGTCTTCAAAACCCAGGCAAGAAGCCAAATTAGGGTTTTAGAAATTAGGGCATTTCTTGTTACTTTTTTTTTTTGTTGAAAAGAAAATTGAACTTGTGAAGAGATATTTTGGGATTGTTCTACAATTCGAGGATTTGGGGTTTGGCTTTTACGGAGAGTTATTTGAATAAGTGGGAACTAATTTATTTTTGGTTGTATTTCCATGTTATTTCATCTTGAACTTGCTCGAAATGGAAAAAAAAGACTGAAGATATTCAAAATCCAAAAATAAAAACTAGACCATGATTATGATTTCTTTCAGAAGACTATTATTGTTCGAATTTTATGTTTCTTCGTAAGATCTTTTTGTATTCATATAATATAATATGAATACGCATACATTATCGTATAAATTTGTATGTTAGAAAGAAGGTAAGTCGAATGTTATGGCAGGATAATTACAAATTAATTACTATGGAGCAAGAACTATTAAACACATGCATGTATGAGAAAGTAAGACTAATTTCATTGCAGGATAATTACAAATTAATTACTATGCAGCAAGAACTATATCAGCATTTAATACATACAATGCACCCCCATTCATACCAATGTATTTATAACAAATTGCCACAAAAAATTCTGTCTTCTTTTCTTCACATTCAGAAATGGAATACTTCACTATAGCCACTATATTTGCATTTCTTATCTTCATTTTCCCAATATGTAATGGATTGACAATAACAAAAGAGCGAATAATATCACGAGAAATAAATAACGCTGAAGAAACCGCAGGTTTACCAGTAATCCAAACTATTCAGGTTATATTCCATTTTTTTTCACAATATATATTTTCCAAAAGAACAATTAGGTTTAAAACTTAATGAATAAATTAGGGTACGGATGGGGATATTTTGGACTGCGTCGATATCAATATGCAACCGGCTTTGCAACATCCATTACTAAAGAATCATACCATAAAGGTGTAATATATAATTGTTTTGTTTCATTAATGGTCGTAAGAATATCATTACTTAGGGTTTACAATTTTGGATCCAAATTTGAAGTTTCCGATTTTAATTCTTGAGCAAAGTTTTGTTCTCTGCAATATAGATGACGCCATCATCAATACCGAAAAATACAAACGAAAAATATCCATCAAGAGTGATCGAATCGAGTATTAGTACCGTCTCTTGCCCTTATGGAACAATTCCAATCTTGAGAACTGGTTCGGAACATAAGCTCTCGAAGTTTCCTTCTATCCCCATGTTCAGAGATCACATGATGCAGAACAATTCTCAAAATTCCGAAACCATAATTAGAGTTTATGTGAGTAATGAAATTACCACTATTTAGTATTTACACAAAAAATCGATATGTATCTCTTTACAATATACAAGTGTGCAAAACGAGTGAAAAATGATCATTAATTTGAAAACTAAATTGTTTTTTAGGATGCCATGTATGGAACCGAAGGAAAATATCACGGAACCAAAGCTTCGCTTATTGTCTATGAACCAACCATAAGCGGATCAAATCAACATGTTTATAGTGCCGGTGATGCAATTCTACACAGTGGGCAGAAAAATACTTTCGATTTCATATCATCAGGATGGATTGTGCGATAATTCAAAATCAAACTATTTCATTCGATTGATTTCAAGACAAAATTTAAACCGGTTCACAACTAATTGAATACTTTCTTTACTCATAATTGGCAGGTGTATCCGAGTATATTTGGCGATAATCACGCACGCTTTTATACAATATGGGTATAATATGTAGATAATTCTTTTCATTCATTATATGAAGGCTGATAAGTGATCTTTGTTTTTTTCCTTGAATTAGAATAACAACCCAAAAATGGAAGATATTTGCGTGAATCTTATGTGCCCAGGATTTGTTCAAGTAAGTCGAGAGATTCCCCTCGGTGCACGAGTGAGACCTGTTTCTGTATTTGGTGGAAACCAATATGCCATTACGGTTCAATTATTTAAGGTACGACAATCCTACAAGCATTCCGCTTAAGTCTTCAAGAAATCAGTCTTTACATTCCGACACGTCTTTGGTTAATAATTTTCAATTACAAGAAGGACCAAATTATCCTGTAATTCACTTTTTTGACCACGAGTCTTTAATTGAACATGAATTAAATTTGCTAAGATTAAAGGAGACTGAAGCCAATAATCGGTTATTTAACAATAAATTTTCGTGAATCCACAAACGTAGGATCTTGATAACAATACAGGAGATTGGTGGTTAACGTTCGGCGAAACCAATAAGCTAATTGGATACTGGCCAAAAGAACTCTTCACTTACCTACAAAAGGACAACATAATAGTTGGATGGGGCGGTGAAGTTCAGGCCCCTTCGAACGAACTGAGCCCCCCAATGGGCAGTGGACGCTTTCCTTCAGAAGGATTCGGAAAAACTGCATTTGTTAAAAATACAAAGATTGTTAATGAAAATGACGAACTTATTAATCCAGCAATTAGCAACCTCGTAAAGTCGACCAATAAACCCGAGTGCTACCAGGTTGGCGAAGTAAATGGAGAAAAAGAAGGAATTAGTTTCTATTTTGGCGGACCGGGTGGTTGTAAAGACTAACTGAAAATTTTGTTGTTTGTTGGAAATTTTAATGCTTGAAGCAACTGAAAAATAATTGAAATGAAGATACAAAATTAAGTTCTATTGTCATGAAGAAAGTGCAGCAATTTGTACACTCGTGACTCATGTAGTCTAATTACCTTTCTTTTTAAGTAACAAAAATAGCTGCAATTATATTGTCATGAAGAAATCATGAAATTCATATTTTTTGGCATTGAGAAATTTATCATGCTAATTGCTATATCATTTATATTGCATGAAACTATTGGAAAGTCACAACACAATAGTAATGTTAAATTAAGCTATATTTCATTAATTATTTTGTCTATTTATTCTCAGTTAAATCTACAAATCAAAATGAGCAAATAAATGACTAAATTTTTTCTAGCATTGTAGTATCTTCTAGGAGAATATATTTTTTTTTATAATAAATTGAGTATTATGACGAGTTTCGGAGGAAATCAGCATATAGATGAAACTTTAATTTCAGGATAATAAGTTTGAATCTATTTCGAGTGGCATGCTACTTTAAAACATAAAAAAACACGGATCGACAGATTAAAAAACGACACAGGTGGGTACTAGAGTGGTGACAATCAAGAATTTGCTCGTGTGAATTTTTAATTAGGGAGATTATTAAGAAAATCGAAAATTAGGTATTTTGCTCGTTCTAGACATCAATTTTTGTATTTTATAAAAAATATGATAATGAATTATTTTTAAGGTGTTATAATTTATTTTTTTCATTTTTTAGAAAAGAAATAGAATTTTATTTGTGTTAATCTTCAGTTACACATTTGGTTTCAGATAAATATGAAACTGAGTATTTTGCTTATGTTATACATCAATTTTGACATTTGTAAAAAAATAACATAAATGATCCGCGACCCAAAAGATCCGACGACTCGAATGACCCGCAATTTGAAATGATCCGAAACCGAAATAATTTGATCCATTGAAAATTAGTAAACGAGTAAATATAATAAGACTATTTTTTTTATTTAATGGTAAAATACCCATTAAATGTTAGAAACATATTTTTGCATTCTAATCAATTAATTTTCAAATAATTTTTAAAATATTGTGAAGTACATTCCGAATGTATCCATTCTGAATATTGTCTCCTCATTTAATTATTTTTTATTTTTTATTATTTAGGGTGTGTTTAGAGTACGTTAAATTTTGGTATTTTTTTATTATTATTATTTAATTATTTATTGTTGTAACAAAAAAAAAATTAGAATACCTGTTCTGATTCCGGTTTGGTAAATTTTGGATCGATTTTGTCACCTCTATTTAAAAAAAAAAAAAAAAAAAATAGAATACTTATTGGCGTCCTAAAATCATCCACTTCCATCCTAGGCTCCCCAGACAGTACAGTGAACAAAGAAGTTTCTTAACCAACGGAAGCTTCTCCATCATTTCACTAAAACCCTAACCCTAGTTTCTCGCTACCAAAATGACCGTGCGCCCATTCGATTCGCTGCCGCTAGGTTTCAGATTCCGGCCAACTGATGAGGAGCTGATCAACCATTACTTGAAGCGCAAGATCGCCGGAAATGGCTCTCCGGACGTCGACGTCATCCCTGAGGTCGACATGTCCAAATGTGAGCCCTGGGATCTTCCAGGTACTTATCCATCTTCGCTTTTTTATTCTTTTGTTTCGTTTTCGGTATCCTTTGACGTGATTGATATTACTAGTATTTTATTACGTAAGAGAATCAGAATCGGAATCAGAATTGTGGAATTGAGAAGTTCTGATTTTTATTCCTGCCAGTTCTTGATTGCACTAAGAAGAATCATTAACTTTATCCTCATAGTTTATATATTGGAATCTACTTATTTCTTTTTATGATGAAATTTTGATTCTGAAACTTTATTTGCAGATAAGTCACTGATAAAGTCTGACGATCCAGAATGGTTCTATTTCGCACCGATAGATCGAAAATACCCAAACGGGTACAGATTGAACCGGGCCACAGAGGCTGGGTACTGGAAGGCCACTGGAAAGGACCGGTTCATACGGACCAGGTCCACGGGAAAAACTCAGTCCAGTGTAATCGGCATGAAAAAGACTCTTGTTTTTCACATAGGAAGAGCCCCAAAAGGCACGCGTACCTATTGGATCATGCATGAATACCGTACGACCGAACCTGAGTTCGAACCTGGCGAAAATGTATTTTTAGTTTCATCTATTTTTTTTTCTTTCTAGCCCCTTAAATTAATTGTATTTTCAAAAATTTTATTTTCGTCCATAGGGTGGTTATGTTCTTTACCGTTTGTTTAACAAACAAGAAGAGAGAAATCCTATAAAGGAAGATGAATGTGAAGCAAATGGATCTTCTCCAGTTGCAAATATTACAAAGCATGAAAGAGAAGAGTTGCAAGAAGGCCCCTCAAATCAGCAAATATTCGATAATAGTGCCCCTACATCTTCCTGTATTGATAAATGGCTCACTGACATTACCGAGTGTTCGGCTAATAATGATATCGATCAAAAATCAAAGGTGAACCAATTCTCTCTCTCTCTCTCTCTCTCTAAAGTAATTACAAAATTTTATTTTACCCCTTCTCTTTTTTTGGTATTACACATTGTGTCCATTATATATAAATTATAAAGAACCTCAAAATATAAAATTTTCCTATTTGATATATTGCAGAATAGACTGCTAGACGAAAATTTGATGCACTTGGAGCAAGTGGCTCCAGATGGATTCCCAAGAGTATCCTCTCCATTGCGTCCATACACTGACCATCCATTTCCTAGCAACCTTAACCAAGAAGATTGCATGAAACTCTTCGATTTTAACAATATTTCGAATCAAGACTTCGTCAATAATTTGATTTCCTCTGTCCTTCCCAATTCTTCTTATCAGGTCAGACTCAATTAATAATTTGATGTAATCCACTTATATGATATATTAATATTGTAAGTATTTTTATTGGGGAGAATTGATGAATGTAGGATGTATTTGATGGGGAGACATTGAATCGGCCATATGAACTGTTTGAGGTACAAAGAGGAGGGAATGTTTCACTGGAGGGGTCCAGTCGTGAAAATACTGTAGAGGAGACTGGAATACGGGTTACGGATCGTGAGTTGAATATAGATTCTGAAATTCCTCAACAAGGAAATGCAACAAGAAGGTTTCGTCTTGCGACGAGAGAATTATTTGGTGGTAAATGCAGTGAAATTAGTAGAAATGACAATGAGGTGAGTAGTTCATTATTTTTCACTTTGGCCCCTATTTTTTCATTACTTTCGAAAATACCCATTTTAAGGTGTTTAATGAAGTGGTCGTCATAAAATTTCGGGTTTATATTTAATGGTGATTTTTTATGTGCAGGTTTTGAAATATAGTGGGAGAGTTTTTATTCCAAAAAGAAGCAATGATTCTCTTTTGACAAAGCTAAAGAATTTATCACTTGATGGTATATTACTTGCAAAACTTACAAAATACCCAACTTATCTTGATATTTTTTCCAAAAATACCTATTACATGTACTTAATTACTGCATCTCTCAGAACCCCAAATAATCAAAAACAACGATACTTAATGGTATCTTTACTTTTTTTTAATGTTGTGCAATAAATACTAATGTAGTTTCCATTTATTATGAAGGTGCGTGTTGTAAAGACGATCAAGAAAAATTAAGCGAAAATTTGACACCAAAATCACATAATGAATCAAAAAGGGTACTAAAAATTGCTACAAGGTGGCATATAACCTGGTACGTAGTACCAGTAATTCTCATATCGGTGTGTGTTGGTACATGGAGATGCATGTATTCCTCCTAGAAGCAAAGTGGTAAATGAATATGTCTTTTTGTATATTAGCAATAATGTAATATTATTTTTGCATGATTGGTAGTTAAAATCATATGTATAAAGCATAGTAGTTGTAATGAATGAAGGTTGTGTTGAAAGAATCTCTAGGCATGATTTGTTAACTAATGAGCTTTTTATGATTTTCTCATTTATATAAAGTGTACCTATGCAAATTATCACATATCATTTGCCGCAGAACCGAAATATCAATGAATAATCTTAGAAACTAAGGATTTTTTTTTTAAATTAACATAGATTTCCAAAAGTTCTGTTTTTTGCGTAACGTAAACATCTACGATAAACACGACAAAATATTAACATAAAAAACAAACAATTATTTTCTTCGTATAATATTGTTAGAAAACTAACCTTCAAATGAAAAACTTGTAGATTATGTGCATTTTGAAATAGTGGTTGTATGAATTCGAAAATCTTCTCCTTGAGAAAATGCATGTCCAACCAAAATTCTTTCAAATTTTGGAGAAAGAACTCTCCTGCAATAAGCTCTGTATTGAGAAACTGAAATAAAACACACATTACGATTAGACATAAATAAAAAAGTAGGAGTGCAAACCTGCAATATTTGAATTACATTTTGAAACAACAATACCGTTACATTGCTTATGAACTGGCGTCTCAAACCCAATTTTTCAAGGTAAGGCAGGCCACTAAAGAATTCGTTAAGATTTTTTCTTCTGAATAGTAAGCATTTGTTAAGATTAATTATGGGCTCGATGTAATCCTCGTGGCAGTCAAAATCCATACAAAGATTGAGCAACTTTGATGCCCTTAGTTGGAGAAAGTCGAACCAACCACCCATGTACAACTTTTTTAGATTATTATCACGGCTACAATTGTCATAGTGACGTATTGCCAAATTCTAACATTGGACAACATACGATCAACTTCTCGAGGTCGTGAACCCGGTGCATCATGCACGTCGTGAACCGAGAGATAATTTGCAATTAAACCCCTTATTTATTCTTAATAACTCATGTACCCTCGGGTCATGACACCCTTTTCACCTTCTTCCGCACTTTATCTTACATTGACTCGCCGATGAATGACTCGCCGATGAAGACGGCAGGACTCGAGGCTTGAACAGCGCCAGCGAAAGATTTGTTGAACGGTAAAGACACCAAGGCAGCAGCGCTTGAACCCTCTTCTGGCAGCAAAGTCATAAGGGGCCAGGGCGGCAGTGCCAAGGTGACAGATCTTGAACAGCGCCGAGTTAGAAGATCTGATGAAGGTCGTAGATATTCAAGCCGTCAACGATTTGACGGCGACATCGGTTTCCTCCGATTGATCAGCGACAACATATGTCCTTCTCTTTGCCACTTTCTCTGGTTTTTGGCGACGGCAGCTTATTCTCACTCTCTACTTCATTTTTGTGGATGTGCGCGACGACACCTTATCGTGTCTCTCTACTTCATTCTTGTAGATCTGGGTGATGGTTCGGTACTCCTAGCTGCGAGCTGCGAGCTCGACTCTATATTCTCTTTCTTTTCTCGTGGATGTGATGCATCGGAACCCTAGCCCCTATCTTGGCAAGTTCTCTGGCCATCTCGATCTATCTGCCCTCTCATCTTGATAGCTTCTCTGGCCCTCTCATGGCGGCACTTTGATCTCTTCTTTCTCGGGATGTCTTCGCCCATTTGTCGAGCACCATTATTAATGTTGTTGGTTCGAATCATGTCACTCTCTTTCATTTGGGACTCATCATGAAAGTCAAGCCCTATCCTCCGATTCCCTGCCTCCATCCTCTCCTCTTCGATCTCTCTGCATGACCCCATGCATACCTAACGACGGTGCAATTCCGACAGTTTGTATTGGGTCTGATATGTTTTCCTCTCTTATTTTCTTTTTGTGGCCGTATGACGAAGTGAAGACGCTGAGTCTCGAGATGATCTCAGAGGTATATGTCGGCTACTATTTTCACTTTCCTTCGAGGCCTTGGACGGCGACGCAGAATGCCACAATCATAATCCTGGATGGTTCCTTTTTCTTTTTTGTGGCATGTAAATTTTCATTTTTTCTTTTATACAGAACTTGTAAGTTTTTTTTACTATGTTCAATGAAAATTTGTAGTAGACAACCTTCAAAAAAAAAAAATTAAAATTATCAATCTTCATATTCAAAGATGAACTGAACATGTTAATATATTTATTTATGACTAATATAATATAGCATTTAACTTTTACAACCAGCAGGACCACCAAAGAAAAAGCTAATGCCATCCTTTACAGTGGTAAACTTGCTTATTCCGTAGCATTCCGGATTGGTAGCTACTCCATTCTTAGATCTAAATAGTTCGGGTACAGTAAGGTTATGTTTTCCATCTACTATCGTAGTCTTCGAAAACATTGCGGATTTACCATATCCTTCAGAAGGAAAATGCCCACTGCCCATTGCGGGACTCGGTTGTTTTTCGATCGCAATTTGACCTCCCCATCCAACCCTGTTAGCATCTACACTTAAATAAAAAAAAGAGCACTTCGGGCCAATATCCTATTACTGTTTTAGCGTCACCTAATGCCACCCACCAACTTCCCCTTTCAGGATCATGCAAAGTAATTAGTAAAGTTCCTAAAATTAAATGATTTGTTTGTCTTAAATAAAAAGACCATTGTGTACCTTGAATATGTTACGGTACCGAGATTTTTGGAAACCTGAGGATTAAGAAATTAGAAAAAAAAAACCTTGAAGAGATAGGAAAGTTCTCCATATATTGTTATTGTCATAATTGAATGGTAATTAAGGCGATGATTATTTCTTTGTATTGAATAGGAGTTTAGCTATAAATAGAGGGTTAGGCTAGAGTTTTATTCATTCCAACAAATACCAATAATTGTATTTTCTCTTTCTCTAGTATAGTAAAGTAGTTTGAGTGCCGGCGGCCGTGATTTTTTTTCTTCAGAGTTTCCACGTAAAAATACTTGTATTCGTGTGTTGTTCTTGTGTGTTTGTTTGCGGCGACGATCCTAACAGAATATGTGTACAGTTATCGCAACCTGCTGGCCACCATAAGAAGAGACTGGCAGTTGAAGTCCCAATGGTATATCTGAACTTACTTGGACAAATGAACCATGTTGTAGATTCACGCAACCTTTGGCACAAGGAGTAAAAACTGGAAGCCCAACCTATGTTTTGCTTGTCATTAAATTTAAGCTCATTGAGTATCAGCAATAATAATGTATCAAAACATTTATGATTGGTTAGTACTTTGTCTCCACAAAAAAAAAAGATTGGTTATTACCATAGAAATGAAGAAACCAACGTGCTTGTCGCCTGAAATTTTCGGCCATACCTAATTACACAAATATACCATACCAATTAAGAGTTAATGATTAATTTATCCATAAGCTTGCTTTATATATATATATTAATGAAATCGAAGAAGTTGAAGACAAATTAGAAAAAAATTAATTAATGAGAAAATTGTATGGTATATAAAGTCCCTATTATTGATTAAATCTAAAAGTTCAAAATAATAATAATCTATCTAACTGATTCATATTCAAAATCTCATTTTAGTTTCAATGATATAGATTTAATTCGTGGTGAAAGTTAAAACAAAATAATATAATTTATATCATTAATCAGTTATTATATTTACCGCCCATCCAGCATCTAACATTTCTTTCTGATCATGTCCCTCAACATATGCAAGAAAAGCCGATGCTGCACTTAGTCTGTCTACGTTCCCTTCCACTTCGACGTCAGGTTCATAAACAGTTATCTTTGCATTCGTACCCTGAAACGCCCCATCTTGTCCATAATAGGGCGACTGAATAATAGAAAATTATTGATATGTGTGTGTACTTAAAATGATAATAAAAAAGGGGGGGGGGGCCTTATCGGACTTGTTATTTTTGATCTCTGAAGATCTATTATCATTGATTTGGTACCATGATCTTCTCGTTAGTGATGAGGTCGTGTGATTCTGTACAGGATTTCTCCAAATTGGGACAGTGCCATTTGGGCATGGTACCCTTTCTATTGGAGAGGTCGAATAGATTGTACCTGCATCGTCTTCAGTTGTGAATGTTGGGTATGAGCTTGGTTTCATCTACAAAAAGAAGCGTGTATAGACTGTAAATATCGTAAACAGAGTTAAAAGAAAAAGAAAAAAGAATATAGAAAGATTCAATATATTATGTTTTCATGAACAAAGAAAAATATCTCTTATGCATCAATCGAGGAACGTTAATTGGATTGATTAGACCATTTACTTCAATCATTCCAACTAAGTATTAATTTGAGTGCTAAATCAATCCTCATTAATCATCCTAGATTGACGTATCATCACAATTTTTCTTTGTATGAGAGCTGTCATATATAACTCCATAAAATATACATTTGGGAGCTTCTATCATGGACCCAATTTTGCTTATCATGTACCCTTTTTCAATTGGATGGTCATGATTTAATTTTTTATGTTGATCTGACGGTGCTAATTAAATCTTGTAAGATGAAATTCTTGTCAAAATTTATGATGGACCCCGTAACAAGGGTAAAAAGGTAAATTCATAAAACCCATTTAACTCTCAAGATCACCCCTTTTGTAATCTCTATGCCTCTCTCTCCAGTAGCTTCTTTTTCATTCTATCTTGTATTCCATGAGAGACGCACGTAAGAGAGAGACGCAGGAGAGTGTTGTAGCCGTAAGGGAGAGAAGAGAGTGTCGTAGTCGTAAGGGAGAGAGAAATACAGGTAAGGGATAGTGTTGACGGCGGAGAATGAAGTCGACGGCGGAGAATGAAGTCGACGGCGGCGAATGAAGTCGACGGTGGGGAATGAAGTCGACGGCGGAGAATGAAGTCGACGGCGGAGAATGAAGACGATTGTTCTTCCAGTTTTGCTGTTATTTACTGAGATTTCACCATTAGTTGCTTATTTTTGTTACTTATTTCCTGATTTTCGTTAATTAGGCTGATTTTATTACTCATTTGACCAATATTTTTACTGATTTTTAACTGATATCCTTTAATTAGTTTTAATTAATGTTAATTAATGGTTAATTCACTGATTTTGAGATCTGAATTTTAAGGCTAATTCATTTATTTTAGGGCTAATTCACTGATTTTAGGGTTTCCCTGATTTCGTGAGGTTGTTTTGGAATTCTCTTCTGATTTCCTGCTTATTTGAAAAGTTTCATTATTCACCTGGCAATTAACATTAATTGCAGGGGTTCTTGATTCCATTTTTATTAATTATTTATACTTTTTTTTTTTATTTGAAATTATTCCTCTTTTGTTAATTTGAAATTAATTGTTAAATGACACAATTTCTGCATTGTTCTATCAAGTTTTCTTTATAATTTCAAATTATTTTATTTCCACTTTTTCATTTAGTAATAATTTACTTTTTTTTTTTTTTCAGGTTACAATTGATGCTTTTAGGTAATTTAAGATGATATTAATTGGAGTAAGCATGTTTTATCATTTTCATTTTTTTTTCCTTATAAGTGTTATGTATATTTTTCAAGTTGCATGAATGGTATAAGTTTTTAGAAGAACATGGTAATAGGACTGTGTATTAATTATCTTGTATGGATTGTAATTGATTATAATTTTGTATAATTACCATAATTAATTGTCCAAAAAAAACGTGTTAATTGGGTTGAACCGAGATCGTTTAACATGACGAGAACCGAGATCGAACTGTTTATGTTTTGTCTTCTCAAGTTGATCAAATATTTTGTAGAATCTTGGTCTCTGTGTGTGTGTGTAATATGATGTCTGTGTGTGTGATATGATGTCAAAATACAACTCATCCATTTAGAATATTTTGTAGAATCTTGAAATACAGTTGATATCCATCTAAAATGTAAATTTTTATTTGCCATAAATGTCAGATACTAGATTGTTCAAAATATTTTTTTTGCCATAAACAGCTGATATCCATCTAAATTTTTTTTTTTAATATTCTCAGATACTAGATTGTTCAAAATAGAAAACAAATATGTTATGACAATTTAATTGCCATAAATGTCATCTACCTATTTAGAAAATAGAAGATTTAATAATTATTCATATCCAAGTTTCTTTTCTAATTCATTGAATTTCTTATATAAAGGCTGATGCATAAAATGAAAATTTTAAGTTTGATAATAATCTATTGTTTTGGTGCTACAATTTTTTTCCGCACAGAAAATAATGGTATGCATTTTTTTTACATTTTTTTGAATTATAACCGTAAGAAATTTGTTATTATAATCTTTCTTTTTATGCATTTTTTGAATTATTAGCCTCATAAATTTGAATACATTTTTTGCACATTTTTTATGAATTTTTTTTTAATTAATTTCCTTTTAATGTAGGCCGATGATCCTCGTGCTATTGGTTCTATACCAAAAGAACTCGAAAGGCTAATTAATGTGATAGAGAAGTTGAATGATAAACAAAAAGAGACAATAATGGAAATCGGATTCGGGGGGTTCTTACATTTACAACGAATCACATTAAGAAGTATGTGGTGCAGATTTCTAGCTAATAATTATCGTTTCGAAGAAAAATCGTTCGTCATCGACGAGACTTACGTCCCTATCACGACTTGGGACGCATTTTCCATTCTTGGAGTTCAAGATGGAGGAACTGAAGTTGCCATTAGCCAATTTAATAGGAACATATTTTATCATTCCTTATACATGGACGTGAATACTCAAAAACTCACTCTTGGTGGATTAGCTGAAGATATATGTCATACTAACGACCATGACGAGCATTTTATTAGGAAGTTTTGTTTACTAATAATAGGCACTATCATTGCTCCTGTTTCGAATGACGAATTGCCAAGCACTTATACTGCCCTTGTTGCTGATATATCAAAAATAAAAAATACAAATTGGGCTAAATTTGTCGTTGATGAGTTGATAAGCAGTATCATGACATATAGAATGATGTCAAAATTACCTTTCAAAGGCAACTTCATCCTTCTACAGGTATACATAATTTTACATGTCATACTCTTTATAGAATATAATATTATCATATTTATTTAAAATGCATATTTATTTTCTTTTGTTATGGGTCAGGTTTGGTATTGCGAACACTTGCGAACAAATCAGTTTGATTATAACAATCATTCACATCCATTAATGATGAACTGGGATGAAGAGAAAGTCAAAACAAGAGATTTTTATGCGCGTAAACATGGTATGAAAGCGGGAAACTTGATGATATATCTTAAAAGTCCTTCTACATCCTGCGATAAAAACACAAGTCCTCAGGTTAGTATAAATATCTAATAATGGTATTAGGCACCCTGCTATGTTTTATTACGCACTTTACTCTCCAACAATAAATTAGATAATTTAATGCATTAATTACTTTCTTAATTAAGCCATGCGGGGTAATTTAATGTTAAATTCAATACGTGTTTATTAAAGAAAATTATGTGTAACAGCAAACTGAAGAATTATCCAACAAAGTGTTGACACGTATGGAGGGCTGTTTAATGGAGATCAAAAATGTTGTGGTCTCTTATGGCCATAAAATACAGGGAATGCAAAGAAGTATGGATGTGATGTCTGCCTCGTTCAACCAAAAAATCAATGACTTGGAGATAAAGTTGATGGTTTGTTTCTTATTTTTGAATATTAAAGTTTTTACTTTTTATGCAAATAAAATATATTTATAAAAAATTATGTCAAATACAGAAAACTAACGAAAATGTCAATGAGGACGACAAAACATCGTCTCCTTATGGACAACAGTTTCATACACCGCCTCCTTTTAAACAACAATATCAAGTGCCACCTTATGATTATGAGATAATCGACGATGACGATGAAGATGAAAATAACTACTTCAATAAAGTCGATGACCAAGCCAGCAATGAAAAGATCTATGTTGAAATAAACGATGATAATGTTGCCGATAGAGTCAAGGGTAATAATGGCAGACCTAGAAAAACCAGTTGTTATAACAATTCTCCATACGTAAATCCTGCGCGCCTAAGAGCAATTAAAAGGATTTCAACTCGCAAGAATAATCCTTCACAAAATTATGGTAAACGTAATACAACTAAATTATATGTTTAATAATATCTTTTTACTAATGTCAAGTGACTTGTTCGCATTATTTTCAGATAAATTAGAAAAAGTCGAGAGAGCATCATTAGAGTTTGTGAAAAAATATATTTCTCAACAAGATATGGAAGTTGTACGCACCGAGGAAACTGGTAGTTTGACAATTCGTACATTGAATTGTTTGGTAACCGATGATGTTTCTGACATTGGCAAAAAGTGGTTAAGTGATGATGTAAGTATATTATTATTAATATTTTTTGAAAAAATATACTTGATGTTGCAGATTGTAAAGGGAACATGCATCACCACTCATTTATTTTTATGTTGCAGATTATTGATTGCTATCTTAGAGAATATAGCAATCAGAAATCATATATAGAAACTACATTTGAAACGCAACGATTAGATGGTTGGGGTAAGCAAAATAGCATTAAACCTATCGAAGATAACCAAGAATGGATAAAAATAGTGAAATTTGGAGAAAAATATCTTAAATCACAAATGGTACATATCTCGTATTTTATTATTCATACAATTATTTTGTAAATATTTATGTACTTATTGTTTGTATATCCAGATTCTTTTTCCTGTTAATACCTCAAAAATTCATTGGTATGTTGGAGTTTTAAATATCGAAAACCAAGAGTTTCAAATATTAGATTCTCTATATAGGAGCGATAATCCAGGAAGACAAGATCAAACTCATCATGAATATGCAAAGAGAACAGTTTATCTGGTATGTTACTTTAATTTCAAAAAGACATTCATATTATTTTGTTGTATTTTATCAATATGTACCTTATTTTTAGAGATCCGGTATTCAATTATGTATCCAAGCTGCAATCAAAGCCTCTAAAGGACAATATCCCAATTGGTCAACTATCTCCAATATCGTCGACTGGCCAGTTAAATTAATTGATGACATTCCAAAACAAGAAGATTCTCATTCATGTGGAATATTTACAATAAAATACATACAATTTTGGGATGGTACAAAACTTAGATGCAATTTTGCTCAAGTAACTTTTTTTACCATTTTTCTATAATTTTCTTATTTGATAAAATAAACTATTTTAATATATATATGTATATATATGTATTTTTTTTAGGAACATATGGAGTTGCTGAGGAAAACGTTGGTTGCACAATTGATTTTTATGGAATCAAATAAATTAAAGAATATTCAAGAAAGAATTGTTTCCATGAAGTGATTTTTTTTCCAAAGATGTATTATTTGGTTGCACAATTCATAAATTATTTCCTTGCATAATTTTAATTTGAATTATTTTTTTCCTAAGATGTATTATTGGATTACCTAATGAATATTAAATAGAAAGGATGTCTTTTGAAAAGATAAGTTGTCATTTGGGAGATAAATAACAATAAAAAGGTAATTTTCCCTAAATCACGCCTTGTGGCCTACTTCTCCCTAATTTGTTGTCCATTAAGTTGTCATGTGTGCGCGCCAGTATGTGTGTGCGCCAGTATGTGTGTGTGTGTGTGTGATGATTGGATATGTGTTTCTACAGAAGTGATATTACATAAATTTGACTAAAGATTTAAAAAATACCATAAATTGTAGAAATGAATTTTACTTAACATTTAAAAATAAAAACCATGAATTCCAGAAATAAAATAAAAAATAAAAAAAGTGTTTAATATTTTTCGAACAAATCAAGCGTCTTTCCGAATCTTCGAACATGTTTGTATGTTGTGCCCCAATTCTCGACAGTGTCCACATCTCGTCTTGCCCGTCTTGCCCACCTCCAGAAAGGATTTAATTCTTTTTCTCGGCGCACCTCTACCGACCATTACTTTTGGATCAGAAACACCGAACAATGGCTGATTTGTTTCACCTTGGGTTAACTCAAACCATTGAACTAATGAAGGTCCTTGTGCCGGTAAACAAGTCTTCGGGCCCTTGGTCCACCTTTTCCACACACAACACTCGGGAATTACATTAATGCCCCTCTCAATTAACACTCTGAAAATATGTCTACAAGGTATTTTATCGCAATCCAATTTCATGCAAGTACACTTCATGCTCTCAACCATACCCCCACCAACGCACTCCACAATCACCCTTTTTCCAACGTTATCCCTCGGATTTAACCCATACCAAATTTTATCACCACATTCGTCTATGTCAACGACCTCATAATTTTTTGAAAGGGCAAGCTCTGGTTGAATAAAAGAAAAAATTGCTTCTGTATAAATTCGCGCGATATTATTTTCTAAGCCCACAAATTCTGTTTCAGCAACCGGTATTGAATTAGAAGCTTTAGATTCCGAGCTCAACTCATTTTGACGAATATGAGACAAACAATGCTCGTAATGTGCGACAAGATCAATTAAATACATACCTCCATCAAGATACATATGGAGCCTCGCATTAAGACCCTCATTCCTTTGAGTACTATTGAGTCCTAAGAACAACTTGTTTCGCAAAAAAGCCGGTGCCCACCGTTCTTTCGACTTGTACATAAGCTTCAGCCAATCATTATCCCTTAATGATTTACTAGTTCCGATGTAATCATTCCACCTACTCTCAAATTTTTTTGGATCGGAACTATTATCATACAATAATGACTTGAAACCTCCGAAATCAGAGTGATGAAGATGACGCATCATATTTTGCTCTATATGCCAAGAACATAGACGGTGATCCGTTCGTGGTAATACATTACGAATAGCTTTAGCCATGGAAGGACACCCATCGGTTATTACGGATTTGGGATGAGCTTGGTACATTGCGGTTAACAAGGTCAGTAGAAGCCACTCATATGACTCCGCCGTCTCATTTGCGACTATTCCACATCCAAAGATCGTGGTCGAGCGGTGGTGATTGACTCCGACAAACGGGATAAATGGCATATTATACCGGTTCACCCGATATGTACTGTCAAAAGCCATGACATCACCGAAACACTGATAATCAATTCTAGACTGAGAATCAGACCAAAATAAAGCGGTTAAGCACCCGTCATCGTCAGTCTTGTAATAAAAAAAGAACTCCACATCACTCTCATTTCTCTCTTTCATGCACTTCAAAACAATTTCGGCGTCTCCGTGAAGAATTATCGACTGTTTACGTTTAGCTGAAAAATTATATAAATCTTTCTTCACAAATCCCAATTCCTTCAAACCCCCCGCTTTCTGCTCCAGGACATCCATAATTTGGCTTTGACGAAGCCCCGCAAGTTTCAAGGAGATTATATCATTCTCCTTAGAACTATCAATTTTACGATGAGATCGTAGAAAAAGAACTTCATCTCCATAGGCAAATCCGTGATTGTGGTTATCCACGAATTCTTTCACATGCCAATTGCCAGTTCGTTTGTCGAGTCCGACGCTAAATTTGGCGGGGCAATCACAGCGGGTCAGGGGCCGTTTCCTTTGCTTTTTTTCACCATTCAAATATTTTGCTTCCCGAAATCCAGCACGACAACAAAGGAAACGACGAAAGCACTCTACGCGTTCGGTTCCACGTTTTCTGAGTTTTTGTTTTCGTACACCGAATCCTTCTTTCTTTGCATAATCATAATAGAATTCTTGGGCCTCTTCTAGAGACGAAAACGTCATTTCAAGAATCTTCTTGTGTTCGAGTGATTCTTCCATACTATGATTATCTTCGCATGCCTAGATAAAGCAACAAATAAAAATTGGTCATTTTTTCTCATTTTAATCATGTACATGAGGTGTTCGATTAAATGCTTGAGACAACTAATTCTTGAATACTAACAAAATTGGTAAAAAAATGATCGAATACATGATTATATAATCAATTAAACCATCATGAATCAAACAAAATCCTATTTTATGGACGAAAAAATAATGATTGATACTTAGTAAAAAATAATTAAGTTTAGGTACCTTATACTCCATGATACTTTTGAAGGCGAAATGAACTGAGAGAGGTGGAGGCAAAATGAACCGAGAGGATGGCGTCCAGTGAGAGAGGGAGACGAGATGGACAGAGAGAGGTGGAGACGTTAGGAGAGCTCAGGTCATATCAGAGAGAGAGAGACGCTAATATCAGAGAGAGAGAGACGTTAAGAGTGGGACTAGTATAAGTGGTGAACAAACCATAACAAGGTCAAATGGGCCTGAAATGTTATTTTCATTTGAATTATTACCAAAAACAAATTTATCAAGAGAGACGTTAAGATGTGTGGTGCTGTGTATTTCCATTTGTGTAGTAGAGTTACATATGCTTATACCGAATGGAGAGGAGGTATCTATTTTTGGTAAATATCGAATAAAGAGGAGGTAATAAATTAAATACACAATTAATGGAGAGTCTAATTATAAATTGAATGGAGACATAAAATTTGTAATTTTTGTTAAATATACATATACCGAAAATACCCTTCTTGCAAAATTGGTCCATGATAGAAGCTCCCTATACATTTACCTGAATTTCGTGATCTTCAAGTAAAGGATTCTGAAAAGCCGGTTGCAAGTGGATGCCGATGCAATCAAATATGTCACCATTTTTGCTCTAAAGAAGATTTTTCGAGTTTAGATCATTTGTTTTGGAATCAATTTTGGAAGAGACATTTCAGTAAAGTAACACGCGCGCGCGCGCGTGTGTGTATATATATATATAAGAGAAGTACCTTAATTTGTACGATTGATCCATTGCACAAAACCAAGCAAAAAGCACAAAATAGTAAGGCAAGAGATAATTTGTAATTTGTAATCCATTTTAAGAGACTATACTAACTTGTCTTTGATGGAAGTTCTTTGTTTAGGTGCATATTTATACCCACAAATATGCAACAAATGCATTAAATGACATTTAATAAAATGCATCAAATGATATTTAATTAAATGCATTTAATCATCTTTATTCACCTATAATTTATCTAAATGTTTGATGTTTTGGCATTTGCATTAATTGTAGTGATGATACTTAAATAATTTTGTTTGGATAATTTTTTATAGAATGAGAATAAATTAAATGTCAATTTTTTCACACAACATTAATATTCTTAATGTCCTTGTTTACCACCTTATATTTATAATTAATTAAATCCAAATTTATTAAAATAGAAAATGAGTTATAGAGATGAGCTAATTGACCAACATGACTCGTTCGAAAAATATTTAATCAAATCTAAATTTACAAATTTTGAAAAAGTTTAGTATTGGACATAATTAATTCACAACTTAACATGTGTTAAACGGATACACGAACTCAATTCCAACATTTCACACATAAATCAGAGTTTGTCGAAAATTTTAAAAAATAAAACTATCATAATAATTAGCAAATATATATAAACGAAAATAAAAATAACAATTTTCCAAAAATCTATAAAATACAAATGAAAATACTTTGTTTTTTAAAAAAAAAATAATTCTAGATAAATAATTAAATATGTGTTTAAAAACATATAACTTATCATTTGATCATTTGAATTACCACCTAATAAACGTTGTTCATTATCTAATTGAACGGTTTGTCATCTATTATAATTCACCACTTACTAAATTTCAATATTGAATACATTTAGTATCTTTCACCAATACTTTAATAAGTTGAGGAGATATTAAATGAGACAATTATAATAAATGTATTAAATGTATACTATTAAATGCATAAATGATAAATGCATTAAATGCACATTAATCATATAGTAAATATTAAATCATAATAGTTGTTTGTAATATGTATTAAATGTTAAATTGTTTGAGATAATAAATCATAATAGCTGACAAAGTGTATCAATTAGGTGGTAAACCATATTGATTAAGAAATAATTTGATTTATTTAAGTTTTTATTATATTTTATTTTACACATGATAAGACATATTTATTTCAATAAATTTTTATATTTTATACTTATTTTTTTAAAAAAGAAAAGTTTTTCAATTGTATTTTATAGATTTTTTCGAAATTATTATTTTTGTTTTCTTTGTTATATTTTTATTAATCTTTTATGATAGTTTTATCATGTGTATGTGTTTAACATATGTTAAATGATGCATTAATTTAGTCGTAATTTGTGTTTTGAATTTATAAATTTTGGTTTGATTAATTATGGATGGTGATAAACAAATTTGGTAGAAATATTAAATACATTAAGGAAATGTGAAACAATGGATCCCCTCTTATCCTATCTAGGATGGGAAAAATTAAAAGACCATAATTTACCCCCCCCCCCCCCCCCCCCCCCCCCACACACACACACACACACACACACACACACACACCACACATCTCTTATCAATCATATTTGTGGATTCCTAGTGGGGTATATATCATCATTAAGTGATGATACTCATCCCTCTTTATATATATAAGTAGGTTAGACCCCCCCCCCCAATCTCTCTCTCTCTCTCTCTCTCTCTATATATATATATATATATATATATATATATATATATATATATATATAGAGAGAGAGAGAGAGAGAGAGAGAGAGAGAGAGAGAGAGAGAGAGAGATGCCGTAGCGGCGCTATAGCACGCTATAGAGGACTTTTAGAGGTAAACGCTGCATCGATTCGGAATTTAGCACTGTAACATTTTGTTTCCCTGCAACGATATAGTGGACTGCTATAGCATGAAACGTGCAAATAAAGCGGTTGTAGCGGTGCTATAGCATGATTACAATAGTCCAATTTATTTATGTAGAAATAATAATACTAATAATAATAACAACAACAACATAACAATAATAATAATAATAATAATAACTAGCCTATCTATATGAAAGTAATAATAATAATAATAATAATAATAATAATAATAATAATAATAATAACAATAACAATGATGTAGAATAAATTTTGTACAATTTTGATTTTTGTATCTAACAAAATCGATAACATATTTTCATAACCGTCAATTTCGGTAAATTTATATATTTCCATGAAGAGAAATTCGAAACCTAGTAAAAATTCATCCTTAGCCTATCTATATGATTTAAAATACATCCAAACCAAAAAAATCGAATTTCAAAATTTATTTAATGATGATTCATGTTGTAACTATTTTCGACCGTTAATTTTTTTGAAGTATTATGATAAGTATGATAGAAATTTTTATTTTTCATGAAATTGAATCTACAATATTCTCAAATAATATAAATGATATCTATACGGTTAAAATTCGATTCTCATTTTAGATTTAGTAAAATAAGTGGTGTTGGCCGACGTTGGCCAAACAAGAGTGTTGACCATTGATCCTATCCCATATATATATATATATATATATATATATATATATATATATATATATATATATATCATTAATAAGATAAAATATTAAATTAAATGACTCGACGGGTCAAGTGAGAAGCAACACCAAAAGACACACTGAACAAACCACATAAAATAAAATAAAAAATACATGAAGATGTGACGTGGCTTCATATGGTGATAGTAAATCTCTTAACTTTATACATAAGTATAAATAATAGTAATAATAATAACAATAATAATAATAATAATAATAATAATGAAGATCATTTCGTGGTAGAATACTCCATGCCGATATTAGTTTTTTTGAACTCGGGTGTATATTTTGAATTCGTCACATTAATTTCGATTTTTTTTTGAAGGAATACCAATGGTATTCATACTTTTATAAATAAAGAAAAAAATATTTACATATCTTTGTAAAGTTAATTTCGAATTTTTGTGTACATTATTTTTTTTAAAAATATAATTCATGCTATTAAAAATGATACAACACTATGTAGGTACCAAACTTTGCAATTCACTTTATACCAGATTAAATTAGAATTGAATATTCAAATCTAATTTCTAACTATGTACTGACCCAATTAACTTAATCAAACGATACAAGTTTGTTCGAGAAATTAAATTAAATTTGATGAATTCGTAGTATTAGATTGTTACAATTCTTCAAAATGCATTAGATTATTTTGAAAACAAACTTAATCTGGTATCTACTGTAGGCACTTAAAACAATAATCCCATAAATAATTCGAAAGTTGATACCAGTAATAATATATAGACACAAACCTGTCTATATTCTGATCCAAAGTTCGATCATCAATCTAATTCAAACAAAATTATGTGCATATATGTTGGTACCAAAGTTTGTTCACAATTAATTTAAACAATGATACAAGTTTGTTCAAGAAAATACTTATAAAAGTCAGAATTTTGTAAAGACATTTCGTCGAAACAATTTACATACCAAAATCATGGAGATCAATCAAAGAAGATGAAAGGGGAACATGTTCATCATTTATGAAAATATGGTGCATGGATGTGATCTGGTTCCATGCCCATCGGACCAGCTCCCCTCCCCCATTCTTTTGACTTCGTAAACAATATTGAATATTGCTGGGTCCCACTGTTAAATCTCACAGGAGTTTTGCTCCATCACCACAAAATATTTTGAGAGGTCAACGATTTTCAATCAACGGTGAGATATATTGATCAACAATACAGACTTTACTTGGTGGGATCCACGAAACATTTTGGACAACGCATGACCAACACAGCATGAATCTTGACGCACTTGATTGTTGGTCGTAGTTGTTAATTTTAATCTTGAGCACTTTCTAATTGTATTTTGCATTCTTTAGTAATTAGAAGAATAATTTTGTATTGACAAAAGCAACAATATCAATTATTATAACATATATAATTTTATTGGGTTTCTTTTTTTATCATGTTATAATAATCAAAATGGAACAAAAATTTGGTGCCATAATTGTTTTCAACTGAATATTAAAAATAAAAAATAAGAAAAAAGCTGAACATCTATAAAGATCATAATCCATCACAATCCATCTCCTTTCTCAAAAAACAAAGGGCCGGCAATCTCTCACACAACACCCCCCCCCCCCCCCCCCCCCCCCCCCCCCCTTTACTTTCATTGACTCTTCACAATCTCAATTCTCAAACTCCAATTATACCTCAATATTTTCCTCACAGATCCTCTCTTCCGACAGTAACCTAGAACGGTCGAATGGCGGTCACTTCAATCAGCCAAATTCCTTTTACGCGCCACCTGGAGCCCGCAATGGTTGGGGAATTTGTAGGCCGAACGACAACTTTTTTGATTGGTAAATACTTCGAACGCCAAGTCAGCGTGTCTGACAAGCTGAAAAAGCTCAGACTTCTTCTCTTCAAAATCAACAGTGTGATCGAGGCCGCCGAGGCAGCCATGCCAATAGGAAATCTCTCGCTCTGCAGGTGGCTCAGCGAGCTTCAAGATGCTGCAAGAGAAGGCGACGATATGCTCCTCATCTTCAAAGCGCGTCATTCAGAACACGGCACCTTAAAACATAACAGGCCCCACCGTGCCTTTTTCGTCTTTCCGTTGTTGGGTGTGTTTAAACAGATGGTAGGGGCGATTACAGATCTCATTTGGCATGACTTTGACTTGGATAGGCTAGGCGGGGCCCTCGACAGGCTCGAGAAAATCTCTGCGGACGTGGGAAGCTTTCTCGCACTACTTGAATTGGATACTAGGAGGAAATATAAGAGTTCGAAGGTATATCAGAATGACAAGCCATGTGTCTCGTGCCTTCTTCGAAACGAAGAGGAGAAACGGCGAGAATCCCCAACAATTGTGGTGGAACAACCGCAGAGGGCTCTTCGTACAAGGGTTAAATCTATCGAGCATCTCCGTAAATAATTTTTAATGAAGGTTATTATGTGTTTATTAATGAGACAAAATATATATTGTCCTTGTTATTTAGGCTTGATCATGCATATTATCGTGTATTTAAGCCTAAATAATTAGTCAGTGCAATAAGTAAATAATGAGTTGTAAGTGATTTTCATTGCATGTACTTAATTCGTCTAAAATGATCAATAGAGAGGTAGAAAATGGTGAAAGAAATAAATTTCTAGAGCTGAGATTATTCGTGTTGATGAATGAAAACATTGTGGTTACAATTTTGTAGAATTATCCAATATGCCGATGCATTCTAAATATCAAGAAGAACTAAAAAGAGTATATGGTTTTGATCAGAAAAAAGTTTAAAACAAATGTATTTATTATTGTCTTTGTAATAATAATTATAGAGTGTTTGTTGTTTGTGAGTAAATTGGTACTTTTAACAGTTCAAAAATATATGTGGACTAGCAATAGCCGCGCAATAATTGCGCTGGACTTCATATCCTTTTTTACATGTTTTGTATAATTTGTTTAAATAGAATTTGCGCGTGTACGTTTGAATTCAATTATATAATCATGATATGTTCGCAAATATATGGATGTTAATAAATGCATTATAATTAATAAACGTTCATGAAATTTGTCTAATATGGATATATGCATTATAATTAATAAGAATTCATGGAATTAGTCCATCATTATAAATCCACACCAAATAAATAAATATATGGATGTTAATAAATGCATTATAATTAATAAACGTTCATGAAATTTGTCTAATATGGATATATGCATTATAATTAATAAGAATTCATGGAATTAGTCCATCATTATAAATCCACACCAAATAAATAAATTTGTTTAATATGGATATATGCATTATAATTAATAAGGGTTCATGGAATTTATCCATCATTATAAATTCACACCAAATAAATAAAATATTGTGATTATTTTGGGAGTCAATTATATTTTTTCTTTCATACATGGGTGTAACTTGGGTTGCAATAGAAACAAAACTATTTAAAAAAAAAATGACCGACACGCGTCAGTTTATTATTTTATGTTCTCCATTAGTTCTATGTATAATATGTCAATGATTTCTTTTAACAGTTCAAAATTTCTGTAAATTGTAACGAACGATTGAATTAATATATTCGAGATTTCGACAATTTGTCGATTCTCCATTTGTCCTTAAAAAAAAAAATTACCTGTGGATATGTCAATGTTTTCTTTGACAAAAGGACAATGGAGACTAAGAATCTAAGGGTCGTTTGGCAAATGGAATTAGCAGAATGAAATGGAATTATAAAGTGAAGGAAAACAAAATTCGTATTATTTTGTTTGTAATTTTTTATAATTGACATGATAATTTTTTGAACATTTCGAATAAGAAAAATATATCCGATAGTTGACATGATAATATTTTTATATTAAATAATATTTATAATTTTTTAAAGGATTATATATGATAATTTAATATTTGCAATCATATTTGTATTATTTTAGATGAACAATTTATTTAATAAACAATACAATTATGATACAATAACCATTTGTGTATCCTAGATTAATCCGTATTCGATAATATCGGAACCCTATTTGTATTTGTATAATATCTGAACTGTATCCGTATCCAGTTAATATCCGTATTCGTATAAGTATTCGGAAAAATGAAACGGATACGGATACGATTTGACCATTATCCGTCCGTCGGCACCGTTTACACCCCTGGCTATTCTGCATTTGACGCAATTCCTTTTAAATGTCTCAAAACAGCAAAAAATCCTCGGATTTCGCATGAATTCTGTTGTAATGAAGTATTGGTGTGCTTATAAGTACAGTATACCTGCAATGTCAATTCTCTTACACAATTTTTCATTATAGACCCTTATTTTAGGCAAATTAGTGTAAAATTATGGAGTGGATATCAGTATCACTATTGCACAAAATGCTGTATTCTTGTGGGCTAAAAATGGTTAATTAAATGTGAAAATGTAGATGAACTATCTGTGATTAATATAATGTAAGTGCAACCGATAGCAATTAACAATTACATTAATATTTCATCGAGATTATTGAGATATTAATAGCTATGCCAGTTGAGACTAATATTTCAATAGGGTATTTCGATCACTCGTATTTCACAGAAATAATTTAAAACTGAATAATTAAATGTTCTTGCCACTTGTAATACAATATAACTAATTTCATATATATTCAACAGAACATGATCGAATTATATAATTATATTAATAACTTAACTAAGAACGGAGCCAAATAATTGGTCAAAAATTGTTTAATCGTGTATTTGCTTGCACGTATTTCTTCTTCATATACTTATCAAATTTAATTTATAGTATGTGCATTTGATGAAAATTAATGGTATCAAGATCCATTGTGCGTAACACTTATCCTTCAATAAAATATATGAGAGGTGTATTATTTTCTTACAAAAATACATATCTTTAAAGCTAAATCAAGATGTTCTACCCAACTATTTGAGTTGACTTTGTCCAGATTGGTTAAACTAAGATGTTGCATGAGTTGGAATAAAAAAAAAAAACTTTAAACAATTTTGAATGTTCTTTTATGGGGACTTAAGAGTATTTGTCACGATTAGTTTAACAAAATAATTTAGAATCCTGATAGTTGGCACGTTAGACCCGATTGGATAATCTGATTTTTTAAATCTAGAGAAAGAGTAAAAATTATATTTATCTCCAATTCTAATTATACCTCTTCGACTTCGCCCCCTCCACATATTGACTTGTAAGATCAAACCCTAATTCCATCTTTCTCTGCTTTCTCTCCACCATTGGACTGTAAACCTGAGCAACATGTCCCTATCTCTGAGTCAATTCGCGTTTATCCGCCACTTTGGCCCTGCCATGGTAGGTGAATTTGTCAACAGGACAACCAACTTCCTGACAGGCCGGTATCTCGACCGTCAAGTCAGCATCACGGACAAACTAAAAAGGCTAAAACTCCTCTTATTCAAAATCAACAGTGCGATAGAAGCAGCCGAGTCGGCCATGCCGATAGGCAATTTATCGCTCTGTCGTTGGCTTGGGGAGCTTCAAGAGGCTGCTCGTGAAGGCAATGATGTGCTCCTCATTTTCAAAGCACGCAATGCAGAAGGCCCTCAACACGGGGTGAAATCTCATCGTTTTTTTCTCGCACCACTCTGGGACCCCGTCATTCTCATCGCGGGTGCCACAACTGACTTGTTCTGGCACGACTATGACGTCGACAGGTTAGATAAGTTCTTCTTAGCATCTTATTACAGTATAATTTTGCCTTCTGGGAATAACAAACACTGGGATGCAATTCATTTTTTATTTCACATTGAATTGAATCGCGGGTTATGATAAAAATTGGGACGTAATTTATAAAACATTTTTGTCTGAATCATGGTTTTTCTTTTTCTTTTAGTTATGATAAAAAATTAAAATAAAGACTAACTTCTATAATCAGGTTGAGCGGTTCGCTCGATAGGTTGGACAAAATTTCGTCGGGCCTTGCAAGCTTCCTCGCGCTTCTTGAAATAGATGGAAGGCGGCGTAATAAGCGGAGCAATGATGGACAAAAAAACGCTCAGCCAACTGGTTTTTCTTCAATGCTTCTCGACATGGCTGGCGAAAATCACCGGAGTAGCGAGCCAGATGATACAGATCAACCTCATAGGTCGATTTATATGCGGAACAACGGTGCAAATAGTGCTGCATGATTAATTATGTATCCGGTATACATGTAAGATGTAAAGGGTTTCAAGTCGGGCTTGACCTTGCATTTGGTTTTTAATAAATGGCTTGAGCATATATATTAACTAGCTTTGTGCCCGCGCGATTGCGCGGGTTTGTTCGAGGGTCTTTCTTTTTGTGTTTGTTGGTTGGTGGAATTGCCGTTGTCGAGTGGACTCTTGTTTGTATTTATGGATTGGCTTGTTTTGCATTGGTTGTAATGCCGCGAGCTACTAACAGTCGCGGGTTGCTAATAGTGTTTGGTACAGTTTTGTGTTCGTTCATAACAATAGATGGAGATAAGTTGTATAATAAGAGTTTTACTAAATATTGTCTTCATACATAAAACGAAAGTTCAAGGCGTGTCATAGAGTACTAATTACTACAAAATATCCATACACAAAACGGGACTTCACGATGAGTCATAAAACAATCTTTGGTACAGATAAAATGGTGATCTTCCCAAATCCCAACAAAACATACATTGTTAAACATGGTCAAAATGTTTCCATGGGTGATCTTCCTCTCGAAAAGTCTGGATGGTGTTTCTTCTGTTCTCCACGCATTTTCTGGTTCTGACCTGAAGATTTCGTTAGAAAAAATTATTTCAAAAGGCATGTGTATGTGGTTCTGATCTGAAAACGTGATTAGAGTGAATTAAGTTCAATTCATACCTAATTACTAATTTCTTTGATGCCTGTTTTTTGGTGGGCGGCTCTGTTGATGTCGTTCCTCAATTCTCAGGGAATGTCGTCCATGCTCTTGCGGCTTGTGTTCCAGTTGCAAGGCTATTGCCGGAATACCGACCAAATAATTTCCGCTGTTTCCCAGGATGACGAAGTCGGCTTCATCTTCGTCGTTGTCCGATACCGCAGTCGTTATTTTGTACCTGTTGATTGCATATGGATTGTTAGTTTGTGTTTTATTGGATTTTATATGTTCATTTGTTGTAATTGACCAGTTTATTACCACGGCACTGTTTTGGGGATCGGCGTCTTGCAGTGTTCGCATCGGTATTCATGTTATGGTATGAAGACTTTTTGGAAACCTGAAGATTAGGAAATTAGAAAAAGGAAACCTTGAAGAAATAGGAAAACTCTCCATATATTGATATTGCCATGATTGAATGGTAATTAAGGCAATGATTATTTCCTTGTATTATTTCGTTGTATTGGGTAGGAGTTTAGCTATAAATAGAGGGCTAGGCTAGAGTTTTATTCATTCCAACAAAGCACAAACAATTGTATTCTCTCTTTCTCCAGTATAGTAAAATAAGTTTGAGTGCCGGCGGCCGTGGTTTTTTTCCTTCGGGGTTTCCACGTAAAAATACTTGTGTCCGTGTGTGCTGTTCTTGTGTGTGTGTTTGCGGCGACGATCCTAACAAGTGGTATCAGAGCAAAGGTTAAGGTTCGAGCAGACGAGAGATGGACGAGAACAAGGTTTCGGTATGTCGGTTCGATGGGCGAGACTTCGGTTACTGGAAGATGCAAGTAGAAACGTTGCTATGCCAGAAGGACCTAGAAGAGGCGCTATTCGAGACAAGGCCGGAAAGTATCACGGACGAAGGCAAGTCGAAGAAGATGAACCGCAAGGCGCTAAGCTATATCCAACTATCGCTAGCCAAGAACGTGGCGTTCAACGTAGCGAAGGAGACGACGGCTTTCGGGGTCATGAAGGCGTTGTCCAACATGTACGAGAAACCATCTTCGCTAAACAAGCTGCACCTGGTGCGCCGTCTTTTCAATATGCGAATGACGGAGGGCGGATCTGTTGCGGAGCATCTAAATTCTTTTCAGGTTATTTCAAACCAATTAGACTCTTTCAAATTTAACCTTGGTGATGAGATGAAGGCACTTATGCTACTGTCATCTCTCCCGGAGAGCTGGACGACGACGGTAGACGTTATCGGCGTCAAGGAGGATTTGACTTAGGAAGTGCGGGACCGCATCCTGAATGACGACATTCGGCGAAAGGAGCGAAGCGAAGCCTCGGGTTCCTCGGGTTCGGCGTTGAATTTGGAGAGTCGGGGCCGTGAAGGTCAGAAGAGCAACAACCGCGGACGAGCCAAGTCGAGAGGGCGTAGCAAGTCAAGACCACGTTGCGAGCTGGAGTGCTGGAATTGTGGCAAGAAAGGTCACATGAAGCGGGACTGCAAAGCCCCGAGAAAGGAGAAGGTGGAATCGAGTTCTGCAAATGTTGTCACCGAGCAAGACAGAGACGACGCTCTCGTTTTATGCGTCGACAACCCCGTCGAGTCCTGGGTTTTGGACTTGGGCGCATCCTTCCACTCAACCTCGCAGAGAGATAAGTTCTTAAATTTCAAGACAGGAGATTTAGGAAATGTTCACCTAGCAGATGGAAAGCCTTTGAGCGTATCGGGCATAGGTGATGTCCAGATAAAATCGAGCAACGGATTTAGATGGATCATGCGAGGAGTTCGGTACATTCCCGGTCTGAAGAAGAACTTGATATCCGTCGGGCAGATGGATAGCGAAGGCTACAAGACGGTGTTCGGCAACGGGTCGTGGAAGATTGTAAGGGGGGCCATGGTGATAGCGAGAGGTACGAAGACGGGAACCCTCTATCTTACCGATAATAGAGGAGATTGTTTGGCGTTTTCAGGAGCAGCGACTGATCCGATGTTATGGCACAATCGGCTCGGTCACATGAGTCACGAAGGGATGCAAGTGTTAATTTCCAAGGGTCTGTTACCGAAGGTAAAATCGGTACAAACCGATTTCTGTAAGAACTGCGTGCTCGGCAAGCAAAGACGGGTTAGTTTTTCGAAGGCCGGACGAGAACTCAAGATGGGGAAGTTAGACCTGGTGCATACCGACGTGTGGGGGCCAGCTCCGGTCCAGTCTATCGGGGGGTCACGATACTACGTCACCTTTATCGACGATTCAACTAGGAAGGTATGGATCTATTTTATTAAACACAAATCTGACGTGTTTAATGTGTTCAAAAGGTGGAAGGTAGAAGTCGAGACCGAGACCGGCTTGAAGCT
This sequence comes from Luzula sylvatica, assembly GCA_946800325.1. Classification (NCBI taxonomy): domain Eukaryota; kingdom Viridiplantae; phylum Streptophyta; class Magnoliopsida; order Poales; family Juncaceae; genus Luzula; species Luzula sylvatica. The sequence goes on along the minus strand of OX326961.1, from coordinate 54,074,133 downwards.
GAAATCCTTGAAGTCGGATAATGGAGGGGAGTACGACGGTGCAGAGTTCAGAGGGTTTTGTGCGGAAAAAGGAATCAAGCAGATTCGGACGGTACCAAATCGACCTCAACATAACGGGGTGGCAGAACGGATGAATCGAACTCTGAATGAACGAGCAAGGGCGATGCGATTACACGCGGGATTGCCGAAGATGTTCTGGGCGGATGCGGTTAGCACGGCTGCATACCTTATCAACCGTACTCCGATGAAATCTCTCAACCTCGAGCTACCTGAAGAGAAATGGAGAGGAAAGAAGATTTCTCTTGGTCATTTGCGAATTTTTGGGAGCATCTCGTATGTCCATATCGACGCAGAGAAGAGGGACAAACTAGACGCGAAGGCCCAAAGATGTGTGTTCATTGGTTATGGATCGAATTACTTCGGTTATCGGTTTTGGATCGAGGAAGGTCGAAAAATAATTCGGTCAAGAGACGCAACCTTTAATGAAGGGGAACTCTACAAGAACAGGTTCGGTTCCGGAGGCGAATCGAAACCGGAGGAGAGTGTCCATCAAATCACGAGCAATGACGTGTCGAGCGAGTCCGAGGAAGATGAGTTTTCGGTCCAGGATGTGACTGAAAATGGGGACGAAGACGTGCCTGAAATCGCGCAAGACGAAAACCCAGAAACTCCGATTTTGAGACGATCAAGCCGGAGAATTAAGCCTACAAACCGTTATTCACCATCACTCCATCATTTGCTGCTAACCGATGCGGGTGAACCAGAAGGCTACCGAGAGGCGGTACACGGAGGTGATTCGGTCAAGTGGGAGCGCGCGATGAAGGAAGAGATTGAGTCTCTCCGGAAGAACAATACTTGGGAAATGACCCGGTTGCCAGATGACAAGAAGGCGCTGCAAAACAAATGGGTCTACCGAGTGAAGGACGAGTCAGATGGCAGCAAGAGATACAAGGCGAGGCTGGTAGTCAAGGGGTTTCTTCAGAAGAAGGGAATCGACTACACGGAGGTGTTCTCGCCGGTGGTAAAACTGACGACTATTCGCACGGTGTTAAGTATTGTAGCAGCGGAGGATTTGCACCTCGAGCAAATGGATGTCAAGACGGCGTTCCTTCATGGCGATTTGGAGGAGGACATCCATATGGTGCAACCTGAAGGTTTCGAGATCCCGGGAAAGGAGGATCTTGTGTGTAGGCTTAAGAAGAGCTTGTACGGTTTAAAGCAGGCTCCAAGGCAGTGGTACAAGAAGTTCGACAAGTTCATGTGTGATCGTGATTTTCGTAGGGGTGACACCGACCATTGTTGCTACTACAAGAGCAGTGGAGAAACATACATTATATTGCTTTTGTATGTTGATGATATGCTCATTGCAGGTGCGAACATGAGGGAGATCGACAAGCTCAAGAGGGAGTTGTCAAGAGGATTTGAAATGAAGGATTTAGGAGAGGGGAGCCAAATTCTTGGGATGCGAATTACTCGAGATCGAAGCAAGGGTACTCTCACAGTGTCGCAAGAGAAGTACATTAAGAAGGTGCTGGAGCGATTCCGAGTAGATGACGCCAAGCCGAGAAGTACCCCACTCGGCGCACATTTCAAAATCTCCAAGGCGCAGTCACCGAAAATCACGGAGGAGAAGAAGAGGATGGAGAACGTGCCGTATTCATCGGCAGTGGGTAGCCTAATGTATGCCATGGTGTGCACGAGACCCGACATTTCTCATGCAATGGGAGTCGTGAGCCGGTTCATGGCAAACCCCGGCATCGAGCACTGGGAGGCAATTAAGTGGCTACTGAGATACTTGAAGGCACTGCAAGCATGGCACTGTGCTACAAGAAAGGTGGCACGAGTTTGCAAGGCTTTGTAGATGCTGACCTAGGAGGAGATGTGGATAGTCGGAAGAGCACTTCCGGTTATGTCTTCACGATGGGAGGCACGGCGGTGAGTTGGATGTTGAGATTACAGAAGTGTGTGTCGCTATCGACAACGGAGGCTGAGTATGTGGCAATCTCGGAGGCCGGAAAGGAGATGGTATGGCTCTTGACTTTTCTGAAGGAGATCGGGAAAGCTAAAGGATGCAAGACACTTTACACCGACAGTCAAAGTGCCTTATGTCTCGCGAAGAATCCGGTGTTCCACTCGAGGACCAAGCACATCCAACTGAAGTATCACTACATCCGGGAACTTGTGAGTGACGGGGTCTTATCGCTGGAGAAGATCCAAGGTGCCAAGAACGCTGCAGATATGTTGACCAAGGAAGTCCCCACCGACAAGCTGAGGCTGTGCGTCGCCTCAGTGGGGCTGGTCACGTAAACCATGGGAGCTGTCGCCGGACTCAAGGAAGTCCCGCTCGGGACGGGAGAAAGAAGACTGGTGCAAAAGTCTCCAAGTGGGAGATTGTTATGGTATGGAGACTTTTTGGAAACCTGAAGATTAGGAAATTAGAAAAAGGAAACCTTGAAGAAATAGGAAAACTCTCCATATATTGATATTGCCATGATTGAATGGTAATTAAGGCAATGATTATTTCCTTGTATTGGGTAGGAGTTTAGCTATAAATAGAGGGCTAGGCTAGAGTTTTATTCATTCCAACAAAGCACAAACAATTGTATTCTCTCTTTCTCCAGTATAGTAAAATAAGTTTGAGTGCCGGCGGCCGTGATTTTTTCCCTTCGGGGTTTCCACGTAAAAATACTTGTGTCCGTGTGTGCTGTTCTTGTGTGTGTGTTTGCGGCGACGATCCTAACAAGTCACTCCCTTATTTTCTTGAGTTTGACGGTGTGCTCACCGCATGTGTCGTAATACCATCATGAACCTATGTCAATGTTACTGATTGTGGCCACGCACTGATATTCTTTGTTCGGCAAGCATAAAGATGAATTGTCATGTTATTTATTTTTCTTTATTTGATTCTGTTTTTCTTTATGTGTTATTTGTTTTTGTTTGATTACCTGGCTCTGGTTGTACGTAGCGAGCAGTTCTTTCACTGAGACTATCGGTACCGGTTCTTGGTTCTGAGTTCGTGGTGCTTGCGGCAGCTCTGTGTTGATTGGTATTGTTTGGTACCTGTTTATGGTCATCAAAGATAGTTTTGTTATTTTGTTATTTTCATTACTAACTTTCATTGAATTTTTTTTTTTTATCGTGATTTTATTGCCTGGTAGTTTGGCACGATATTGTCCACATAGATGCGCGTTCCAGAGTATGTGCTAAGGTGATTCTCTTTTGTTTGTGAAGTTTGTCAGTAGTAAAAATATTGTTAGTGCTAAGCGAAGTTATTAGGTATGTTTTGCTATTTTTTAGTTTGCATACCTTGGAATTGCTTAATTTGTACCGAACTGAATGCTGCGATAACTGGATCCGTTCTTAACTTTTCTATGATAGCATTTATGTCAAATTTGATGCTGGTCGTTGCCCCAAATCGATAATCTTATCTCGTAGCCCCTGCATATATAGAATTTTTCTATAAGTGCTTATTTTTATTTTTATTTTAGTTGTTTTTGTGCTATTTTTTATATTATTTCATTCTTTCTACCTTTCGTCTGCAATTTCGATATATTTTACTTGTGTCGAGTTGTGTCCGCGTGGTATTTCTCTCGGGAGTTTGATTCTCTTGATTTGTCCACAAAAAAAGTCAGGGAGCATTCCATGAGCGGGTCCCCAAAATTTGACATGTCATACATACCCCAAAATTTTACATGGACTAAACTGCAAAACTAACATCCAGGGTTATAATTGCAAAGTAAATATCATGTGATTTTCAAAATTATAAGGTTAAAACTTGCAAATTTCAGAAGTACCTCAATTAAATAACGTAGGTACCATCATTTAAAAAAAATGTGAGTTCAAACATAACTTTCAGAAACCTTAATTTTCGAATGTAAAAAAAATTCTAATTTGCACAACCAAAACTAACCACCGAAACAAATATTAAACGCAACACTGTTATAACTCGTATTCTCTTCCCCTAAAAATATATGAAGCAAAGATAGAGAGTAATCAAACCTCGAGAGCTCCAATGATATTCTCTGTGCACCCGAATGAAGCGAGTACAGATCGAGCCAAGGACGGCTGCGAAGCTCCAAATCAGGCGACAACAACTCGAGACAACTGTAATGCTCTGTCTAAGGCAACCCTAATTTCACAAAATAAGTAACATTCAGTTATATAAATAGATAAAGCAACCCTAATTTCACAAAATAAATAGTATGAAACTTATACTTGAAATTTAGTCCCACCAATTTGCCCTGTATGAATCATCAATTAGTCCCAATGCCTAAATTGCTTCAACATCCATTTTTCTTATCTGTAATTGAAGAAAATAATTTGTTGTTAGCTAATAAATTGCAAGGCCTTGTCTGAAGTTTATTTGAAAACGTTTGTATAATTATGTCTATCTTTCGACCAAATAAAGACTTCATACATCATCAATCTTAACTAAGAAACGGGTAACAGAACCTTCGTAAAGATGAACGAAGAACCATGAATCGAATGACTTTGACCTCAAATTTGTACAACTTGAACCGAAGACTTCACAAAGAACAGCAAATCAAACTAACAACGACCGTTCAACCCAAAAAAACGAACAACAACAACAAATCGAGCTAACAGAAGCAAAGAAAAGCAAACCGAGCACGAAAAAGACGAAAAAGGCAAAAAAATCTAGGCACCTGATGTAACCGACAAAAAAAAACAATCTTGCCGGTCGCTCTCGATCAGATGACGCCGACGGATTTTCTTGTAGAGCTTGGTCTCGATTCCACGCTGGCGGCACTTTCGTGCAGAGCTTGGTCTGGATGGAATCACTCGGTTCGGCTGCTAGGGTTTTGCGGCCAGAATTTTTGTAGAGAGAAGAAAGAGAAAGATGAGTATATGCTCTTGCCGCTTAAGAAATTGGAAGAACTTGGTCTACGGTGGACCAATAGAAAGAATCTAATGGTTTCTTCTCGGTGTACATAGACCGCGACCAAGAAGCGTTGAACGGCTGAGATTGAGTCCGCCCAAAAATAACCAAATCGGACGACAGAGAATGGGTAGGCGACGTGGCCAAATGAGAGAAAGGCTGGAGGGGTAGCATTATATTAATTTAAATTTGAGGTGTATTTAAGATTGAATGCTATATATGTTTGCTTGTTTGAAAATGGCTGCATATGTTTGGGTTGAGATTGAATAGCTAGATTTATATTGTTATCCTTCGTAATTCTTTTTTTTTTTGATAATAAACGGAGAAGGCTAATGTGTCATCCATCCATTGATGTCAATGGGAATCGAACCCACAATCTCTCACAACATATGATTTTTTGTGTCTCACACTCAACCAACTAGGATATGGGTCCATTGACAAGAATCTTGCCATTGCACAAAGGAAAATGGGTTATATATGACACCCCAAATGGGGTTATACTATGCCCCCCATTTCCCTCTTAATTTCGTGATTGAGTCATCATTATATCATCGTGTCGTGATGTTAATTGATGAATCCAATTTGCACTATTTCTATACTCAATTGTTGAATTTTGCAATTAACAGTTAATTGAAAGACAATTAACAGTTCATTTAAAATTTATGAATTAAAAGTCAATTCAAATAATTAATTTACATGATATTTGCACCGTAATTATTTTTAGTGATTAACACAAAAATTATGTGGACATACAACTTTGTATAGACTCAAAATCAACAAATAATCCCAAAATATTTTATATATTGTAATTAACAAATATTTTATTATTTGGTAACTTAAAAATATTTTTTTGATATATATGATTGTAGGGAATTCACCCGACCCCGAGCCCCGCGCAGCGGAAGTGAGGGCCCGGTCCGGTTCCCAAAACCCGAGATCACGCCTCGATTCCGAAAGTACGATGCAAAGAAGAATAGTCAATTACCGGTGCAAAATTGATTGCGCACTCGAAGGGTTGATCACGATTCTTTCTTTCTCCTGTCACGTTGGTGACTAGTCGTGCGTCCCACGCCCACACGTCTCCCACCACTTCGTTGACGATAAACACGTCTCCGGTTTGATCACAACAAGAGCCACAAGTGTCGCTCCTCTACTCGTATCCACCGTGAGTCGTAGCACCTCGGTCGCGGGTGAAACTGCCTAGACGATGCACCGGCGAACTTGCTTGAATTCGTTTGATTCTCTAGACGAAGAAAACTCCTTTTCTCCTTCTTTCTCTTTCTCTGTTTAGTCACACTCTTTCAACGCCTTGATAGAATGAATTGCTAAGATTGGATTACTTCATGAGAGAGAAAACATCCTATTTATATGTCATAGGATAAGGACACCCAAAAGGCACGTTTTAGACACACCAACCCGTGTGTACCAAAAACTGCCAGAAAATAGTATTTTAACACAGTGCGTCATGATGCACCATATGGTGCGTCATGACTGACGATGTCAAAAAGTTTCTGGACAAAATAAGCATCCTAGCGACATGATGCACCATATGGTCCGTCATGATGCACGACCGTATTTTTCCTGAATTTGGCTAAGTCCACAACCTGCAGACTGAACACACTATGGTGCGTCATGATGCACAATGTTATTTCGCCAAATTCTGCACAATTCTATTGCGCATCCATCCGTCTTCTCGAACGCGTACGTTCGTGTGTCCTTGTACGTACTCTTTTACCGTTGATCCAAAACTGTATTTCCTTCAATGATAATTAACATAAATTAGTATTCTAAATTCAACAATTGTATCTTGGTGTGAATACTTTCCGAATTAAATTACTATCTTTTTGAAACTACTACTTTTGAGTAAAAATACATATTATTCATAAAATAATATTTTAATATTATTGCTCAATTTTGAACTACCATGCTGATAAAATTGTTGAAATATAATTCATTTTCTAATTAAATGAATAATGGAGAGCCTTCTAGATAATTAAATGGAGAGAAGTGTGGAAGTGTCATGAAGTTCTCTATGCTGACTTGTAAAGTTGGTATTAAGATCACTCCATATTATTCTAGATAATCCATATTAGTCTAGATGTCTCTATATTCAACTAAGCAAGTCGGTTGGTCTTGACTAGAGTATTGTAGTAATTACTAAACCAACTATGTGAGGGTTATAAATAGAGTAAGAAGCATGTAATGTAATACACATCAAAAAGAGTGAAAGTGAAATAGAGAGAGAGAGAGCGTGAGTAAGCTAGATAGAGAGAGTTAGGCAAGCTAGAGAGAGAAAGATAGTTTGTAAGAGTGTGTTTTTGTAAGAAAGTTTAGTGTAATAAAATTATTTTGACTTATTTTCGCTACGCAAATTCCAACAAGTGGTATCAGAGCGGCCGAGGTTCGATTACTGACGTTTTTCGAAATAGTCGATGACTTCAAGTGTTGGAGCGAGTATGGCGCAGTCGATGGTACCCGTATTTAGGGGGGAGCATTATGATGTCTGGAGGATAAACATGCGGACGATGTTATTGTCGCAAGATCTGTGGGAGATTGTCGAAACAGGCTATGTCGAACCATTGCCTAGACAAACTCAGTCCGACGAAGAAAAGACGGCGTTGTCGGAAAATCAAGTGAAGAACGCTAGAGTCTTGTTCTTGATACAACAAGGAGTTGCGGAAAGTTTGTTTTTGCGAATAGTAGGCGCGACCATGGGAACAAAAGCATGGAGTGTACTACAAGAAGAGTTTCAGGGGTCCGCGAAGGTGATCGCGGTCAAATTGCAGACGCTGCGGAGGCAGCTTCACAATATAAATATGAAGGAGACAGAAACGATAAAGGAGTATTTTTCTGGAGTTATCGAGATTGTGAACCAGATGCGAACGTACGGAGAAAATGTTACTGATCAGACGGTAGTTGAGAAAATCTTGATCAGCCTGTCGGAGAAATGCGAGTATATCGTGACGACGATTGAGGAGTCGAAGGATCTCTCCACCCAGACGGTACAACAACTGATGAGTTCGTTGGAATCACACGAGGAGCGAAAATTACGAGGAAGTAGTTCGGTTGAAAGTGTTTTTCAATCGAAGCTGAGTTTCAAACCTCGGTATTATCCGAAGAATCAATATGAAGGTGGTTCGTAGAAGAATGACGGGCCAAAGAGAAACTTCCAAAATCCGAAGGAAGAAAATCCAAGAATGTGGAAGAATACTGATAATTCGAAATGGTGGTGCACTATTTGCAAGAAGAATAATCATTCGATGGAGAATTGTTGGTCGAAGAAGAAAATGCAGTGTTTCAAGTGCCAGAGATTTGGTCACATTGCGAGGGATTGCCGATCTCAGAAGGGTAACCGAGCAAATTTTACGGAACAAAAAGAAGATCGAGGAAACATGTTATATACCTGTCACACGGCGAAAGAAGAAAAAAACGATGTATGGTATTTGGACAGCGGGTGCACGAATCACATGACCGGTAAAGAGGAGATATTTTGAGATATCGACACTTCGTACAAGACTAAGGTTCGTTTGGTTAACGAAGCTTTAGTTAAAGCCAAAGGAAAGGGGAGTATCGCTCTTCAGACGAAGAACAGATCGAAGTTTATGCGAGATGTATTGCTGGTCCCGGATCTGCAGCAGAATTTATTGAGCGTCGGACAACTGATTCAGAACGGTTATATCGTTCATTTCGAACATAACTACTGCAAGATCAATGATCGGCACAATAAGAATCAGGTGTTGGCGAAAGTCGATATGGAGCGATCGAGAAATTTTCCGTTGGAGATTCGTTATGCTTCGCAACTAGCATGGCGAAGCGAGGTGACAAGTGATTCTGGTTTGTGGCACAAGAGATTCGAGCATCTAAACTATATGGCGTTGAAGTTGTTGAGAGCAAAGAAAATGGTGCGAGGACTGCCGTATATCGAGATAAAGAAGGATACATATGAAGGATACATGTGAAGGATGTATTCTCGGAAAGCAACACCGAGCATCATTTCCAACTGGCGTTTGGAGAGCTAGGGCACCATTGGAGTTAGTGCACACTGATATATGCGGAAAGATGCAAACACCATCGCAAGAGCAGAATTGGTATTTTTTTCTCTTTGTTGATGATTATTCGAGGATGATGTGGGTTTATTTCTTGAAAAAGAAGTCTGAGGCGTTTGAGACTTTCAAGAAATTTAAAGCTCTTGTTGAAAATGAGAGTGGCCGAAAAATAAAGACGCTTAGGAGTGATCGAGGTGGTGAGTTTACCCTGAAAGAGTTTGACCGATATTGCTAATATAACGGTATTTGTAGACAATTGTGAAAGAAATACAGTTTAGGATCAACCGTAAAAGTATACATATAAGGATATATGAACATGAATGTTCATGGGTTGATTAAATACATAATAAGATTGTGCAAAGTTAAGTTCCAGAGAGTGGTTCGTTCGAACTAACCGTCGGGTCCGTTCGAACTGACCGCTACGAGTGTAAAATGGTTTTACACATATTCATTCCAAGGAGTGGTTTGTTCGAACCAACATTGGTGTTTGTTCGAACGGACGACTACGAATGATATTTGGAATTAACACTGAATGTGACAGGAGATGGTTCGTTCGAACGAACCGTAAGGGTGCGTTCGAACGGACATCTTCGAGTATAAAATAGTTTTAAACATACTCATGACAGGAAGTAGTCCGTTCGAACGAACTGTATGTTGCGTTCAAACGAGCATGCTGATGGAAGTGTATATTGGATATACACAACCTTTCACCCAATCCTTATCCTATTTTAGTATAAATATGATGTTTCTCTCTTCTCTATTAAAAAAAATTTAAGTCCAATCCAGTCTATCATTCTATCAAGTTGTTGAAAGAGTGCGAAAAGAAAGAAAGAAAGAGAAAAGGTATTTTCTCAGTTTAGAGAATAAAACGCAATCATGCAAGTTCGCCGGTGCATCGTCTAGGCAGGTGCATCCGCGACCGAGGTGCTACGACTCACGATGGATACGGGTAGAGGAGAGACACTTGTGGCTCTTCGTTGTGATCAAACCGAAGGAGTGAAAGACTGTGGAAGCGTGTGCGCATGGGACGCACAAAGACAACCGGAGACGTGTCAAGGCGGTGGGAGACGTGTGGTATGGGACGCACAGGCTAGTCACAAAGACAATCTGAAAATGAACATTGTGCCGATGAAAGTTGACACGACTTCATCAATAGTTGATGAATACGAGTCGAACACAAAAAGAATTTTTCTTAGATCAAGTAGGCTGTATCATAAGCCGATAAATACGGATTTATCATGGCTAATGATAATAGATCGAAATATATGATGATTCGATATCCTACAAGGAGGCTATGAAAAGTGACGATTCCGTATAGCAAGGTGTCATGAATTATGAGATTCAATCCGTGTACATTATCAAGTTTGGAACTTGATTCAATCACTTTCTAGGTTAGACCCGTGAAATGTGAATGTGGTTTTCAAGGTGAAGAACCAACATGGATAGGAATTTCCATATATGCAAAGTGAGGCTCGTAGCGAAGAGTTTGAAGTATTTCAAAGTCGGACTATGAAGAAACGTTTTCGCATGTTGCCATGCTTTCACATTCTCGAAATTCTGCTTGCCATGGTCGTGTATTATCACTATGTGATGTGGCAAAATGGATATCAAAACCGAATTTCTTCACAGAAATTTTATGAAAGGATGTGTACTTGACACAACCTTACGGTTTTGTCGATTCATAAGAATCGGGGATAGGATATGCACGCTTTATCAATCCATATGATGGATTAGAGAATGCTTCTCGGAATTGGAATATTCATTTTATGACGAAGTTATAAACTATTATAACATTGTCGGAACGAATGAAAACTTTGTGTACACATGAAGGTTAGTGGGAGCCGCGTTATATTTCTTGTAACGACAAAGGATTTAGGCGAGACCGCTTATGAATTAAGCGTGAAAATCTATATGATAGATCTAAGAAGCTCCTCATTCTTGATTATAGGTTGTATTTCAACATATAACTCCTTGGAGGAGTTAAAGTGAAAAATTTCGAATGGCAGCATTTTTTTGGGGCTCGATGTGAGACATCAAGCAAGGCAAAAAATAGAAATGATATGATGCTTTACAATTGATGTGAGAATCTATTATATATGTCATGATATGTATGTGGCTGTATGTCGTACATATGAAGCGTCTAATTTACCGTCAATGAAATCCAAGGGAATCACACGAGTTTGAATATAATGTGATTACGTAAAACAAACTCTTGTGTGTGTATACTGGTTATACGGATATATACATAGTGGTTATATATATCTAAACCCATCTGGATTTGTATTGATAGCGGGGAAGTTTATCCTTGAATACTTTACGAAAGAATTCAAGATTTTATTTTATCTATAATGGTGTGGAGGACGTGTTGGTTATAAAGAGTTATAACAACGACATTTTCCAAATATTTAGCACGTCCAAATATGTAGCATGACTTTCGATCACAACGTGTGTACATGTTTTGCTCAAACGAAAATACGGTTATGTGGAAAGGTTCCACAAGACCAATAGTTTATGATTATATTTACGGAGGCGAGTATATTGCGGTTATTAATCGCAAAAGGAAGCGAGTAGTCACGAGTTATCGGATTTATGGTTGTGTATTGCGTGAAACGCAATAGTACAAGCCAAAAATGCCGAGGTCACAACCACTTCTAGCCAATACTCAGAAAATTTCGTTTGATCCATGAAATTTTGTGAAAATATATGATCGTAGGTATCGGAAATGTTCCAAACCTTATGAAGATTAACACTAGCAGCAACGTGCGGACCCGTTTACAAAACCGCTCTATCTAGTCGTGCATGACTGTCATGCGATGACTATGGGTATTGAGATACCTAGAGGAGGAAGAAAATAGTAGAGTGTAGTTATCTAATACGATAGTCCTCGTAGGTTTTGGGTATGGAGACACCCATAGGTAAACGTTGTATCACCCAAATACTTAATTTATATGAATGAATCCCTTTAAAAAATTTGTTTGCTTAAATTAATATGCATTCACCTTATATGAAAACTGTGTGCGGGTTGTGTAATATGATTACATGAACCCTGATTTGAGCTTGTGTGGACGTCGGCATGATCGATGATTATGTGCAGCGAAACCGTCACACCTAAAGTTTCATTTCTAAACATCCCTAGTCGCGGGTCAGTTTGCTTAAGAGAGAAGCATTTCTATTATCATATAATAGACTGAACGCGTACACTAGTACGCTTGCCGAGGAGATGATTATGTTTTGCTAATCATGGGACAAGGTGCTTGTCGAATCGGGAACGTAGATATATGTTAGGTTACATGTATTGGATATGACCAAAGCCGCGAGACCATGACATGGTTTAGTCATTATAGGTGCACTCGCGATGAGTAGGGTATTAGATTCTTCACACTTGAGGGGACCATTGATTACGTTACGTGCGTAACACAATGCTTTGATATGACCAAACGCCTGCCGTAACAAGGGGCCAAAACGGTCATCATTGGGTATTGTCCGAAACACGGAATTCAATATGAGTCTTCAAGATTGGAATTGTTTATTCCGAAAGGAAGAGATATCTCTTAGTCCGCTCGATCAATTGATTAACGAAAACTACAGCCGTAATCAATGATATTAATGGCTAATATCGATTGAAATTGTTAACTCAATTCGGAATCGAGGAATAAGTATAGTTAATCAAAATATAAGGATGACTATAACCATGCCTTTTGATTAACGGATATCGTTAACAAAAGAACTAATAACCGCTATTCGAGATAGGCACAACGATCACAATCATTTTTCGTATTAACATGGGTAACCATGATGGAGTGACTAGATCCCGCTCATGGGCTTGTAGTGCCTTGGAAACATCCTACTACAATCGTTAAACGAACCTACACGGTCACACAACGAGTCGTACTATGTCGGGCTTGATTGCAAGTGTTGGCACATAGGATGTGCATGGCTTAGCGTATTTGATATGCGGGCTATATTCTCTATGATCATGTATATTGGATATGCATGAGTACCTTTTAGGTAGATTTGAAATTGAGTGGGAGACTGAAAGAAATACAGTTTCGGATCAACCGTAAAAGTATACATATAAGGATATATGAACATGAATGTTCATGGGTTGATTAAATGCATAATAGGATTGTGCAAAGTTAAGTTCCAGGGAGTGGTTCGTTCGAACTAACCGCCGGGTCCGTTCGAACGGACCGCTACGAGTGTAAAATGGTTTTACATATATTCATTCCAGGGAGTGGTTCGTTCGAACCAACATTGGTGTTCGTTCGAACGGACTACTACGAATGATATTTGGAATTAACACTGAAATGAGACAGGAGATGGTTTGTTCGAACGAACCGTAAGGGTGCGTTCGAACGGACCTCTTCGAGTATAAAATAGTTTTATACATACTCATGACATGAAGTAGTCCGTTCGAACGAACTGTATGTTGCGTTCGAACGAACATGCTGCCGGAAGTGTATATTGGATATACACAACCTTTCACCCAATCCTTATCCTATTTTAGTATAAATAGGATGTTTCTCTCTTCTCTATTAAAAAAATTTGAAGTCCAATCCAGTCTATCATTCTATCAAGTTGTTGAAAGAGTGCGAAAAGAAAGACAGGAAGAGAAAAGGTGTTTTCTCAGTTTAGAGAATAAAACGCAATCATGCAAGTTCGCCGGTGCATCGTCTAGGCAGGTGCATCCGTGTCCGAGGTGCTACGACTCACGGTGGATACGGGTAGAGGAGCGACACTTGTGGCTCTTCGTTGTGATCAAACCGAAGGAGTGAAAGACTGTGGAAGCGTATGCGCATGGGACGCACAAAGACAACCGGAGACGTGTCAAGATGGTGGGAGACGTGTGGTATGGGACGCACGGGCTAGTCACCAATGAGACACTGAAGAAGAGAAGGATGCGAGCAATCAACCCGTCGTGCGTGATCAATTTCACGCTTGAAATCGTCTATCGTACTTTGCATCGTACCCTCGTTATCGAAGCGTGATCTCGGGATTTGGGAACCGGACCGGGCCTTCATATCCGCTGCGCGGGCCTGGGGTTGGGATAATTCCCTTCAAATTGACGACGGCATATACTCCACAACAAAATGGCATTGCCGAACAAAAGAATAGAACGATAGTGGAGATGGCGCGTGCGATGTTGAAGGAGAAAGGTATGCCAAATTCATTTTGGGCGGAAGCTGTTGCTATGGCAGTTTATATTCTAAACCGAAGTCCAACACGGTCGGTTATGATTCGAACTCCTATCGAAGCATGGCGTGGCGTGAAACCATCGGTTCGACACATGAAGGTGTTCGGTTGTATATGTTACGCGCATGTACTATCCGAGACAAGAAGAAAGCTCGATGATAAAAGCGAGAAGTGTATATTCGTCGGGATATAGTGATACGAGGAAGAGATATCGTCTATATAATTTGGAGAAGAAAAAGTAGGTAATTAGTCGAGATGTCATCTTCGACGAGAATTCTTCTTGGAACTAGGAAGAAAATAAGGTGCAAGAAGTTAGAGGAGCGCCAATTATTATCTCGTTTGGTGAGCCGAGAATGCCGATTATCGAGCCACATGGAGAAGGAAGTTCTTCTGGACAAAATTAATCGAGCTCGAGTTCAACTCCGGATTCGAGTCCAAGTCGGAACAAAGAAAGGATAGAAGAAGAGACGACACCAGAAACAACGCCAAGACGTGTGAGGAGTGTGCGAGGTATTTATGAATCTTGCAATTTCTCGGTGGTCGAGCCACAGAGTTTGATGGATGCAAAGAAGCATTAGAACTGGATTACGGCGATGGAAGATGAAATCCAGATGATTGAGAAGAATAACACATGGGAGTTGAAAGAACGACCAAAAGATGGAGAAGTTATCGGAGTCAAGTGGGTCTACAAGACCAAGTTAAACCAAGATGGGACGGTGCAAAAAATACAAAGCACGACTCGTTGCCAAGGGGTTCAAACAAAAGCATGGAATCGACTATTACGAGACATTTGCTCCAGTCACGAAGCTAGAGACGATCCGAACATTGATCGCTTTAGCGGCCCAGAAGAAGTGGAGACTATATCAGTTAGATGTGAAATCGGCGTTTCTATGCGGCTATCTCGAGGAGGACATTTATGTCGAGCAACCAGACGGGTTCATAGTTGAAGGGGGAGAAAACAAGGTGTACAAGTTGAAAAAGACATTATACGGGTTGAAACAAGCACCGAGAGGATGGTACAGCCACATCGACAAGTACTTCATCGAAAAAGGTTTTGAGAAGAGCAAAAACGAACCTACCTTGTACGTCAAGAAGAACGGTAACGATATTTTAATAGTCTCGTTATATGTTGATGATCTTATTTATACGGGAAGTGACGAGAAAATGATAGAAGAGTTCAAGAGGGATATGATGAAGACGTATGAGATGAGTGATTTGGGTTCGCTACATTATTTTCTCGGTATCAAGATATGTTAAGGTGATGACGGCATCTTCATTTCTCAAGAGAAGTATGTCAAGAGTATTTTGAAGAAATACAAGATGAGTGACTGCAAGTCGGTGACAACCCCATTGATGCCGAAGGAGAAGCTGATAGCCGATGATAAGGAAAACAAGGCGGATCAGTCGGTCTATAGTAGTTTGATAGGCAGTCTATTGTATCTGACTGCGACGAGACCAGATATTATGTATGCCGCGAGTTTATTGTCGAGATACATGCAAAGTCCGAGCCAGCTGCATTACATAACAGCTAAACGAGTGTTGCGGTATATAAAAGGAACCGCGGATTACGGCATTTGGTACAAGCCGGTGAAGAATTCGAGCCTAACTGGGTATACAGATAGCGATTGGGCAGGATGTCGGGACGACATGAAGAGTACGTCAGGCTATGCCTTTTCTCTCGGATCAGGCATGTGTGCATGATCATCTAAGAAGCAAAGTATCGTGGCGTTATCGACGGCTGAAGCCGAGTATGTGGCAGCAGCCAGAGCAGTTGCACAAGCAGTATGGATGAAACGGATAATGACGGATATTGGAGAATTACGAGAAGATCCTATCACGATTTATTGTGATAGTAAATCGGCGATCGCTATGAGAAAGAATCCGGTTAATCACGATCGAACGAAACATATTGCGAACAAATACCACTACATACGAGAAGCAACAGTGGAACAAGGAGAAGTGCAACTGAATTTTTGCAGAACAGATGATCAACTGGACGACATATTTACAAAAGCATTGTCGAAAGTCAAATTCGTGCATAATCGCGAGCTGATAGGCGTGTCCAAGAAAATGAATTAAGGAGGAGTGTTGAAATATAATTCATTTTCTAATTAAATGAATAATGGAGAGCCTTCTAGATAATTAAATGGAGAGAAGTGTGGAAGTGTCATGAAGTTCTCTATGCTGACTTGTAAAGTTGGTATTAAGATCACTCTAGATTATTCTAGATAATCCATATTAGTCTAGATGTCTCTATATTCTACTAAGGAAGTCGGTTGGTCTTGACTAGAGTATTCTAGTAATTACTAAACCGACTATGTGAGGGTTATAAATAGAGTAAGAAGCATGTAATGTAATACACATCAAAAAGAGAGAAAGTGAAATAGAGAGAGAGCGTAAGTAAGTTAGATAGAGAGAGTTAGGCAAGCTAGAGAGAGAAAGATAATTTATAAGAGTGTCTTTTGTAAGAAAGTTTAGTGTAATAAAATTATTTTGAGTTATTTTCGCAGGGCAAATTCCAACAAAAATAATATTTTAACTTGAGAACTTTGTGCTTTCGCGAGTTTCAGTTGTTTTCTTTCTACACTCTTTGATTGCATGTGTGCCTCGGAACATACTACAGTTTAGTACTTATAATGTCCTTTTGCTTCGATTGTACTCACTAATGCTCCGTGTATTATTACTAATTGTGCCATTAGATCTCCATTATCTCCCATTTCTCCACTAATTGACAGTTTGTTCATTTTGTCGGTGTTGGTCATTAATAATATGTATAATTTATTGGAATGGAGGTACCAGTTCTCAAAACCATTGTCGAATTCACAACATTCGACTTCTTCATTCAGGCCCAGTCCTCCAAATTTAATGATATCCAGCTATCTTTGATATTTAAATTAATTAATTAATTAATTTTTCCGCAGGCAATAGACCAGATAATAAACTCAGCGACAAAGTCGAACTACGTGTCCACTGACCATATGTCGGTACTGATCATTTTCCGTGACCTTAAGGGTGCTGCTGCCGGGGCGGTGCTCAACATTCTCAGGTTCTATTTTCGCACTCGTGAGGGCATTTTTGATATTTTGACATTTTGTATAATTAATAATATATTAATATTTATAATGTGGTGTTATGGAAATGGAGCATGGTATGTGCCAGGAATTGAAAGTATTGGCTCTTCATATACAAGTGCTTGGAGCAGTCTTAGCTGAAGCGGAACTGGCCCTGTGCATGGCAACGCGGACGAGACACTGCACGAGGAAGCTCGATCTGACCAGCAACCACCAGAAAGCCGGTATTGTCGAATGTCGAGCAAACCGTAGACCTAACAGATTTGTTGGTCGTCTTTGAATTTTTCAAGAGATTTGTCTTTTTGGTTTGGATTTTTGTTGGGCATCGAGCCTCGCTGGATTTACGCAGATAAGAGAACACTTATCTAGAGAGAGAGACAACAATTGCATGAATTGCTTGAATTTAGTCTATCTTTCTGTCTTTATAAAACAAATCCTCAATATTTATTTCATTTATTAATTACTTTAATAAATAAATATACAGGTCGAAGAAGGCTTGAGATCACTGAGGCCATTAGATAGAGGCACAATAAAGGCCTCCGTCAGAAAGACAAACGCCTCCTCAACGTCGAAGAAGGCTTCTCATATTTTTCAACATTGCAGCGTCGACTTTTCTTTAATTATGATACATGTATTTTGAAGGAAATTTTTCATATATGACCATGTGAAAGAAGTTAATTAACGAAATAACCAAGTTTTGAAAAATATTCCAAATTTGTCTTTTGCGGAGTTCCATATCTCGCCTGGCGAGGTATCATTGTGCGCTTTTTTTTACTTCGTTAGTTAGTGTAAAGTTAGTGTAAATAAGAGAAGTAATTAAGGTATAAATAAAGGCGCTGAATGAAAGCCCGCCAAATATTTGTGATGTTTTTAATATTAAATTTGTTCATACCTACTCCAAAATGTACCCACCGAATTCTCCATTATTTAGTTATTACGTTTAATTATATTGATAATTAAGATATATAATTAAATATTCATTAAAATTTATTCAAATTTATGAATTCGAATAAATATTAATTATGTATTAAGTTAACAGCTAACATGTACTGGTTATCATTTTAATTAAATATACTAATTAGAACATAGAGATGTTATGGTAAAATTTGGATAATTTAGGTTCGTATGTTTAATTAAAATGATAATTAGTACATGTTAGTTGTTAACTTAATACATAATTAATATTTAATATTCGAATTCATAAATTTTAATAAATTTTAATGAATATTTAATTATATATCTTAATTATCAATATAATTAAACGTAATAACTAAATAATAGAGAATTCGGTATGTACATTTTGGAGTAGAATAAATTTTTTATATATTTTTTTCAACCGTATATTAAAAAAAGAAAAAATTACGCTCCTCCAAAATGTACCTGCCGAATTCTCCATTATTTGAACTATTATATTTAATTAATGTGATAATTAAGATATATAATTAAATATTCATTAAAATTTATTCAAATTTATGAATTCGAATGAATATTAATTATGTATTAAGTTAACAGCTAACATGTAATAGTTATTATTTTAATTAAATATACTAATTAGAACATAGAGATGTTATGGTAAAATTTGGATAATTTCGGTTCGTATGTTTAATTAAAATGATAACCAGTACATGTTAGCTGTTAACTTAATACATAATTAATAATTATTCGAATTCATAAATTTTAATAAATTTTAATGAATATTTAATTATATATCTTAATTATCAATATAATTAAACGTAATAACTAAATAATGGAGAATTCGGTGGGTACATTTTGGAGTAGAATAAATTTTTTATATATTTTTTTTCAACCGTGTCAGATATTAAAAAAAGAAAAAATTACTCTCCTACAAAATGTACCTGCCGAATTCTCCATTATTCGAACTATTAACTATTATATTTAATTAATGTGATAATTAAAACATATAATTAAATATTCATTAAAATTTATTCAAATTTATGAATTCGAATGAATATTAATTATGTATTAAGTTAACAGCTAACATGTCATAATTATTATTTTAATTAAATATACTAATTAGAACATTGAGATGTTATGGTAAAATTTGGATAATTTCGGTTCGTATGTTTAATTAAAATGATAACCTGTACATGTTAGTTGTTAACTTAATACATAATTAATAATTATTCGAATTCATAAATTTTAATGAATATTTAATTATATATCTTAATTATGAATATAATTAAACGTAATAACTAAATAATGGAGAATTCGGTGGGTACATTTTGAAGTAGAATAAATTTTTTTTATATTTTTTTCAACTGTGTCAGATATTAAAAAAAGAAAAAATTACTCTCCTCCAAAATGTGCCTGCCGAATTCTCTATTATTTGAACTATTAACTATATATTTAATTAATGTGATAATTAAAACATATAATTAAATATTCATTAAAATTTATTCCAATTTATGAATTCGAATGAATATTAATTATGTATTAAGTTAACATCTAACATGTAATAGTTATTATTTTAATTAAATATACTAATTAGAACATAGAGATGTTATGGTAAATTTTGGATAATTTCGGTTCGTATATTTAATTAAAATGATAACCAGTACATGTTAGCTGTTAACTTAATACATAATTAATATTTATTCGAATTCATAAATTGGAATAAATTTTAATTAATATTTCACTATATATCTTAATTATCACGATAATTAAACGTAATAACTAATTAATGACGAATTCGGTAGGTACATTTTGGAGGAGGTATGAACAAATTTAATATTAAAAACATCACAAATATTTGGCGGGCTTTCATTCAGCGCCATGCGTCCTTTCATTCAGCGCCTTTATTTATACCTCAATTACTTCTCTCATTTACACTAACTTTACACTAACTAACGAAGTAAAAAAAAGGCGCACAATGATACCTCACCAGACGAGTTATGGAACTCCGTAAAATACGAATTTGAAATATTTTTCAAAACTTAATTATTTCGTTAATTAACTTCTTTCATATGGTCATATATGAAAATTTTCCTAGTTTGAACATATGATATTCTTTTGCATGAATTAACAAGTAACGACAATGGATAACTTCTAATTTGTCTGTCTATTGGAAAAAATAGTACATAAATTATTGTTCTCAGTTGTTGCAAATATTCAACTTGGTTGTCTAATAGCGAAGTCCAACTATTTAAAGGTTTTATTTGTGTACGTGATGGTAATAAATGTTTCTTTGAAGACATACTCGATAGAGAGAAAATCGTCCCACACAAATGTGCGGGGACAAATCTAGTATATAAGAAATCTTTGAAAAAATCTATTTTGTTTTTTTCTTAATGTTTTTTGGGACTTAGCAGCCAATAAACACCCAAAACACCTACATCTAATAGTTAACCTGTTCATTTTTTTTCTCTCTCTTTCTTTTCGGGGTCGGGTCTGTGTTTTTTTGTTTTTGTTTTGTTCATCGGGTCTGGGTCTTTCACTGGAGCAGTCCAGTGTATTACTGTGCTGGTGGTTTCTTCACTAGAACAAGAGAGAAGAAAGGTTGTCTGTGTTCCTTACAAGCTTTTGTGGATTTCTACTAGCATTTGTGATTGGTAAATGTCAAAAACTCATTTCATTTCACGTGCCACGCTTGTAAATAGAGTAACAAGATTCTCCTAGGCAAATATAACCTTTTACATATGGCCAATAAAAAATGGCCAAACATGCCACTATACAACATGTGGATTGAGTTTTGAAAACTTTATCACAACCGAAATATTTAAATGTAATAATATATTTTTTATGTTTCAAACAAAAATAATTATTGAAATAATATTATAAATTTACCACGGGCCTCGTAGTTTAGTGTTGAGTGATTAACACAAGATATCGTATGTCTTCGATTCGAATCATGTTATTTTTATACAGAGTAAATTTAATTTTCATTTTTAATTTTTAATTTCCATTTTTAAACAAAAAATATTGTTTACTAAAAAACTTGGCGAGAAGGCATAATTTGCTTTGTCTCATGCATAGATCCGTTCGTGTAAGGATACATGAAAATAATTTGTGTGCACGCAAAAAAAAAAAAAATTAAGTTTTATAAATTATAGTATAGGCAATTCATTTTTTTTTTATCTATTCAAATCACAAATCTTTTTTGATGGGACAACAAGAGAATATTTAAATAAACAAAAACTTCAGTTAATTTATTATTTAAATATTATTACATATTATACACAATAAAATTTAATTAAAAAAAAAACTTGATTCACTTACTCTCTATTTTCTAAAAATTATATAATAAAATTCAGTGTTGCGAATAGCTCGCTGTATAAACGATATCGTGCGATATATCACAATTTGGATGATAAATGTTGCAAGTTGTTGTTTTTGTTCAGCTTTTAAGTCCTGAAAAAAAAATTCTAGCTAGACATACAGAAAATTAAATTAAATTAATTGAAAAAACCTATACAACAACTAAACGAGTTTCTCATACTATTGTAATATTAGCAATTTCAGATTATTTTCACAATATTATTTTGTAATTATAATATTGTATTATGGATTACATTATGATATATAAGAAAAAATATTTGTTAAAATTATACGCTGCGAAAATGTTGCACTCATATATTGTTCTCCATACGCAATTCGTTGCAAAAATGATGAAGAACATTGCAAACTGCAAAACGCTATTCACAACCTAAATAAAATTTAAAAAACGTGCTCCTATACATAACAGGTAAACGTAACATATGCGATTGAATACATAACACGATAAATAATTTCAAATCCGGATTCTTGTGATCACCGTACAACATATACCACAGACAACAAATAATTTCAAGAGCTCCACAGCTAAGTTTTAAATTACGCGAAAAAAAAACATGCTTCATGTACAAAAAGAATGCAAACAGAATGCAGTACACAGTACCTAACTAGTTTGATATTAAGGCTTCTTGATAGGGATGTCAACGGTTCGGATACGGTTCGGATAGTGATCACACCAGATGCATATCCATATTTTTTTTCGGATACGGATCCGGATACGGTTCGGATATTAAAAGGATATGAATACGGTTCGGATATTGTCGGATACGGATACGAATACGAATCATATTCGGATATTAAAACGGTACTATGGTATAATAATATAATAATATTTTAGAATTTAAGTCTTGATTATTTTATAATTTTGAAGCAAATTATATATATATATATATATATATATATATATATATATATATATATATTACTGTAAATATTTTCTATTAGGTACTATTATGATTTTGATCATGATTTCAACAAAACGATTATCCGTTTATAAATTTTATTCGGATCCGGATAGTATTCGGATCCATCAAAAAATTAGTTCCTAGATCCGGATCCATATCCGTAAAAACGGATACGGTTCCGGATCCGGTTTCATTCGGATTCGGATATTTTTTCGGATCCGGATATTTCTTCGGATACGGTTCGAATCGGTTCGGACAATATCCGTCCCATTGACACCCTACTTCTCAGTCATCACAAATGGCGTTTCAGTTCATGGAAGAGCCGAAGAAGACTTGGTCCCGGATAGTCACGCACAGCACAGGGTCCACACATTTTTGTGGGGGCATACATGGGATATGCAATAAATGTCGACAGCAGATATTATGTGTTCACTATTTACTTTCCTTACATTTCTTTTTTTTAATTTTCACTAGGACATTAATATCATTGCATCTTTGGTTTGTTTAATTATGTGTTACAGTTTTAATAATAACATGCAAGATTTGATATTTTATGTTATATTTCAAAATAGAAGTACAGTTATGAACTGATCAGCCATGAAATTAAGACTTCCGGATATTATATTGTTAAATTAACCAAATAAGATTGGCTGGAGTCATGCGGCTCTGAATTTTTAGTTGTCCTCTCTTTCATTGTCTTATTTATTCATGACCCATTTTATAATAAATTAATTAATAATTAATTAGGAGACAAAATATACTGTTTTTCAAATATACTTAACTATTACATAAATATACTGTTTTCCAAAAAAATTGGAGAGGCTGTTTTTCGAAAATCTTGGGAAGGCATTAGGGATGTAAATGGTGCGGGTAATGCCCGACCCGACCCGAACCGGATCCGTCTAAATATCCGGATCCGAATAAAATTACCCGGATCCGAGCGGATCCGGATACTACCCGGATCCGTTTTTTCGGATCCGGAACAAAAAATACGGTCGGATCCGGATTCGGATCCAAATAATTACCCGGATCCGAATAGCAATGCAAAACGGGTACCCGTTTTTCCAAATTCATTACCATTTTTAATATATTAATTTTTTAAATTATTAAACATCTTTATCTCTCTTTTTATTCACCTCACATCACATCACTTTTTCTTCACCTCACATAACATGGTCTCTGCAAGCCATGGTCTTGTCAAAATAAAGAATTTAAGCCACGACCTATTGTTATTTGTAAAATATCATATAAGAATTTCCTTTAATATAAGAATTAAATTAAAATTTAAGAAATATATTTCGAATTGATTAATTAAAATATAATATTGTATACATTATAAATTATTAGTATCCGTATTCGCGCGACATAAATTATTAGTCAAACTCACGTTTTCATCATTTCGACCAAATTACTCTATTATATTCGACAAATATTTGAATTTAGTAAAGTATAATTATATTATTTATTACTTAAGTATTATCATAATTGTATCATAAATATTTTGGTTAGAAAAAAATAATTAATTACATATACAATATATGTCTGAACTATCCGAATATTATCCGGATCCGTATCCGTATCCGACGATATCCGAACCGTATCCGTATCCGTTTAATATCCGAACCGTATCCGGATCCGACAAAAAATACGGATCCGGATCTGGTATGACCACTATCCGAACCGGATCCGAACCGTTTACACCCCTAGAAGGTGGCCCCTTTCCAGGGCCTATATATTAAGATCCGTCCCTACTTTGAACCTAATAAATTTATCAAGAAAACATACTAATTAGTTATTAACTCATACAACAAATTTATACTAACAATTATGGTCATAAATCACATGAGCAGAGACGAACCGGAAAGAAAAACTTACAATGACTGAACTTTGCTTTAAAAAAAAGTCCTTCTAAAGTGCGGGATTTGAACATACAAAATATCAGCAATGGTCCTTTGGTTTAGTGGTAAAATATTTAGCATAAGATACCAAAGATCAAGAGTTCAAGCCTCATTGATATCACAAATAAAAAATAAAACCAATAATATACATGTTTCATGGATTAGATTTCACTTAAAAAAAAAAAATACGAACTATCATAATCAAGCCAACAAACTTACATTTGAACTCTATATATCTTGTGAAATAATATTACATAAATTATTTTTAACATATACCAAATAACATATATACATCGTTACTGGTTTTATAGAGGAGGCCGACATCTCCGCTTGGCTCCCCTTGGATCCGTCCGTGCACATACGTTAGCAAGTTAGTTGGTCAAATATGTTTGAAAAAAAAATGATAGTTTTGATGATTTATCCTTCAAATCGCGTTATGATGTCATTGTTTTCAAGATTTAATATGTCATCGTCAAATTATTGTGCAAAATGGTTTACAAATAACCTCCATGATATTTCGAAGTGTGTTTAGCTTCGTCTTGCACACGAAATTAAACCTCCTGCGAGACCGGTCAAAACAACAAAAAATATATGTATTTTTTATTTAAATTTGTGCATCAATTTAAATAATTATATGCATATATTTAAACCACCGAGACTTTTTCATTTACTCGTCTAATTTGATGTATTGAACTCTCAAACAAGACTCATATTTACAGAGAGTAGTCATATCATTCACCAATGAAAAAATATATTATTTTTAACAAAATATTATAATTATTGTTCCAATGAATTTTTTTTATCCATTGGAAGTACATCTGGATACAGGGCCGGGTGTGATGAATGAAAAAAGATTTCAGTTGAATGATATTTTAAACTTTTTTATGAAAATAAAAAATGTGAAAATATTTTGTTGATATTTTGTTTACTTTTATGAGAAGTTTTTCTTTTTTTTGTAATATGAGTTACAATTTCGTCGTGTCTGAATTTTATTTTTACAAATTCGAACTAGAACATCAAAAATATGGAGACCGGTCATGTTTGGGTGCATCCATATATTTCTTCAGGATGATGGTAGACAATTTTAGATGTATATCTCTTATAATTTATAATAATCATTATTGTCATCATTATAACATGATCATCATTCAACTTTTGTAGGATCAACTTTGGACAATCCTTAGTATTGAATTATTAACAACCCACATTGCAGAAATAATTCGTAGAACATCTAATCTTATTTTTTGTTCACTAAATATGAAAATAAATTTATTTTCAAAATCACCATCATAATATTTTGTGTGTGTGTTTTTGCAAGTAGAGGATACACCCTCAATACGAAAGATTCACGTGTGATATGTGGATTTTTCAATGGTGACCACCTTGCTAACTCGTCGCAAAGCTGAAACTTGATAATTACACAATTGATTTTGGTGTTATTGGTCAGACAATCGTACAGACAATCGACCCCACAAAATTTTGCTCCAATCTCCATCCTTAAATACATTTGTCTTGTTCCGTTTACCCACATCCTACCCATTATTAGCTAATATTTCATGATTACGAGAGGTCCGATCGCATGTGACTTGCAGGTATTATATGTTTAATTTCTTCCCCTATCCAATAGTTTGCCATCTGTTTTATTGTTGTCCCATCCAATAGTTTAACTAAATTATGCCATGTAAATAACAGTCGATCTATAGTTCTTGCGGTATATGTTGAAAAAATATTGTGACCTATCTAGACGATAAACAAGTAGTGTTACATGTCAATTAATGGTGTTTAAAAGCAACAATGTATATCAATACTCTTAACTATAATTGCTAATAATTTTGAGCAGTTATATCATTGTAATTGATACTTGGTATATTCGGTTGAAGTAGGGAGTACGAACCTATTCTATTTTCTTCAAAAAAAAATATTCGGTTGAATGAAATTATGATTGTGAATTGTGACCTACCTGCAATAATTAGATTAATTTGGCAAATTTTATCGTGTTTATCACATGTTGTCATATGTATGGACAAGACTTTGAAAATTTGAAAAGACAGATTTTAGTGAGAACTCTACCACAATTAACTCGTGGATTTATTTTTATTGTACTTGAGCATTCCTAAAATGTTAATTATGCCTTGATCTTCTAGTGTAAATAAAGAGTACATTTGTGGTTGATATCGTACTAACACTAACATGTATATATACCAATATTTTAAATTACAACATAACGATCCGTAACATTCGGACTCTAATTTACACGTGATTATTGTTATTATGGACTATAACGGTGATATACCTCTGCTATTTAGTAGATTGCAATATTGCGTTTTAAAAATATTTTCCTTTATTTGCGCCTACCAAAATTTAATTTTAAATCTCAAGGAAACAATATATACAATATATATTTTGTTAATTTAACTACCACTGAGAAATCAACATTTTCTCGTTCAAATATTCTAGAGAAATGATTCTGCACGTTGTGGTATTGCACGCCAGACCCAAACTAGAGATCTCGGCATGTCCATCCCACTGTCAGCCACGGGAGAATGCACCAATATCGCATGCCGGCAATGCCTCTAATTTATAAATTTTATATGTATCATATATTTTTTAGATTTATAATATTTTCTTTTAAAATATAACAAATATTGTATATTTATACATTTTATGACATATTTTTATGTTTTATATCTTTTTTGACGCATCGTATATATTTTTCAGATGTATATACCTTTATGTTTTATACTTTTTATATATATCATATAATTTTTTAGATGTAAGATATTTTTTATGTTTTATATATTTTTAGATGTATTATTTTTTTATGTATGATATACATTGTTGAATTACAATACATCTTATACATTTTTAGATTTATCGTATATATTTTGAATGTATGATATTTTTTTGTTCAAATACAATACATATTGGGCATGTTTGATTTTAGGGATTAGATGGGATAGGATTTCAATATCCGGGATAAGCCTAAAATCCCTTGTTTGATTTGAGAGATTAGATGGAATAGATTTTCTTGTCCATGTATTTTGTACTCCCACTAAAAAATTGGTATTTCAAATACATGGATATAGCTATCCATGTATTTGATTATAATATTATTTCGTCAAATTATATTCATGAATAATAATTATATTATATTATATTAAACAACAATAATAATATATTATGTACTATTCCATAATGTAATATAATAAAATTTAAAACAATATATAATATAATATAAAATAATACAATATAATATAAAACAATATAATACAATATAATATAATATAAAATAATATAAAACATTATAAAACATTATAATATAATATAATATAATATAATGTAATATAATATAAACCAATATAATATAAAATAATATAATATAATATAATATAGTATAATATAGTATAATATAATATAATATAATATAATATAATATAATATAATATAACATCATAATATATATAATATAATATAAAACAATATAACATAATATAATATAATATAATATAATATAATATTACATTATATTATATTATATAATAAGAATTAAATGACATTCATATAATATTATATTAAATTATATAATGTTATTTTATAATATAATATAATATAATATTATATTATATAATAAGAATTGAAGTAATATAATATTATAATATAATACAATATTATATTATACAATAAAATAATATAAATATAATATTCAAATCCTGGATTTTGTACCAATGAATCAAACAAGAGATTTGATATACGTGATTTCAAAATACAACAAATCAAACAACTCACATGGATTATCAAATACATGAATAGTGATATACATGTATTTTCATATTCATGTATATAAATATCCCCCAAATCAAACATGTCATTATGTATTTCTATACGACATACATTTTAGATGTATCAACAACATATTTTATAAAAAAATTACTAGTTTTTTTTATCTTTTGCATAATAATATATATATATATTTTGATTGACGTGCACCTGGCCGGCCAATTGGTAAAAAAATACTTGTTGGGAAAAGAAAAGAAAAAAACGTCACACAGGGTGAATCCTGGTGACCAACTTGCACAACACTAGCGTGCATTAGTCACCCCCAAATCCCAATATTCTAATTGGACATGGTTATATATTTGATCATACTCATAAATTTTAATTGGGATCATGCTTCAAAGATCTGGGATATTTGAGTAGGAGCTGCGTAATGATATCCAAGATAGAATGAGGCATTCCATAGCTGCGTTTCGCTCCCTATAAACTAATTTAAAACCTTCTTCTTTTCAAAGCGATATACAAATGGACCAATTACAAGATTCCCTGCTTCCCCTTCCCCTTGCTTCTGAATCTCCTCTCCCACCAAACCCTAATAACTTCTCTCCTCGTACTATTAATACTACCACTATTACTGCTTCATCATGTTCTTCTACTTCTTCTCCTTCAACTCTTCTTCGTCTTGCAACAGTCATTACCCTATTTGTACTTACCCTCTGGGCCAACTACGAGGCAACCAAAGGATTCGACCTCACCGTTCTCAGTGCTTCCACTCGTACCCTTGCTGGCCGTCGATTCAACCTGTTATTCGTATCCAATGGAAGAGCTTCTAAACTAGCTCTGAAAGCAAGTATCGTCATGGAACGTGCTCTCTATCCTCCACAAGAAAGGTTTATCAAAAAGTCTGTTCATCATGTAACCATCCGTTTAGCTGATCGAAACCTTACTCAAGAAGTCCTCGTTAAACACTCTGATGGTTATATCGAACAAGGAGAAGACTCAGAATACCTTATTGAACTTAGCCCTAGTTTAATGGTGAAGACAAACTTTAAAATGGTGGTCGAATCAGCATTGCATCGGGGTATGGCATATGTGTGGTTATGCGAAAATGCACCGCGCCATATTATAGATGCTATGGTAGACTATTTGATGATAAAATCCGGATTTGCTTGGAAGCATTACGAGGAAGATACTGCGTCGGCTCACACCCTCGCAAGCTTCATAGAGTTGTGTGAAGAGAGAAGACATGGTTTCTTTGCAAGTCTCAACAATGCCATGCAGGAGAAGAAGTGGAGCGATAAAATGGTTAATAGTGTAGTATTTAGTTCAAACTCGGAAAGTAAGTGTTTAGATCGTATTTTATCAATGTTCGATAAGGGGTTAGTAGTAGATAATTATGGATTAAATTCTTAAATAAAAAGTATGTGTTTAGATCGTATTTTATCAATGTTCGATAAGGGGTTAGTAGTAGATAATTATGGATTAAATTCTTAAATAAAAAGTATGTGTTTAGATCGTATTTTATCAATGTTCGATAAGGGATTAGTAGTAGATAATTATGGATTAAATTCTTAAATAAAAAGTATGCGTTTAGATCGTATTTTATCAATGTTCGATTAGGGGTTAGTAGTAGATCATTATGGATTAAATTCTTAAATAAAAAGTATGTGTTTAGATCGTATTTTATCAATGTTCGATTAGGGGTTAGTAGTAGATAATTATGGATTAAATTCTTAAATAAAAAGTATGTGTTTAGATCGTATTTTATCAATGTTCGATAAGGGGTTAGTAGTAGATAATTATGAATTAAATTCTTAAATAAAAAGTATGTGTTTAGATAGTATTTTATCAATGTTCGATAAGGGGTTAGTAGTAGATAATTATGGATTAAATTCTTAAATAAAAAGTATGTGTTTAGATCGTATTTTATCAATGTTCGATAAGGGATTAGTAGTAGATAATTATGGATTAAATTCTTAAATAAAAAGTATGCGTTTAGATCGTATTTTATCAATGTTCGATTAGGGGTTAGTAGTAGATCATTATGGATTAAATTCTTAAATAAAAAATATGTGTTTAGATCGTATTTTATCAATGTTCGATTAGGGGTTAGTAGTAGATAATTATGGATTAAATTCTTAAATAAAAAGTATGTGTTTAGATCGTATTTTATCAATGTTCGATAAGGGGTTAGTAGTAGATAATTATGGATTAAATTCTTAAATAAAAAGTATGTGTTTATGTCAGAGCATAAACAAGCAATATGATAAGGAGAAGAAGAGTCGAGTGGTGGTGTGTGGGTAGGGGTGTCAACGGTTCGGATCCGGTTCGGATAGTGGTCATACCAGATCCATATCCATATTGTCGAATCCGGATACGGTTCGGATAATAAATGGATACGGATACGGTTCGGATATTGTCGGATACGGATACGGATATGGTTCTGTTTCGGATATTAAAACGGATATTATGTTATCATAACGTAACTTACTTTTTAGCTATAAATATATATAATTTGTGACATGAACGATAAATATGATTATATTTAAACATAATTTTACGATTGTGAGTTAAATCATTTACAAATCATTAATTTGTATATGATTTTTCAACTAATATCAAATATAATACATAAAAATAATATATAATATGAGTATCCGGATCCGATTTCGGATACTCGAATCTAGTTTCGAGTATCCGGATCCTAAAAATACCCGGATCCGGAACACGGATCCGGTTCCCGCACCAAAACCGAATATCGAATCCGGTTCCGGATCTTAAAATTATCAACCAGATCCATATCCGGATCCACTCGGATTCGGATATTTTTTTCGAATCCGGATATTTTTTCGGATACGGTTCGGGTCGGTTCGGGCAATATCCACACCATTGACATCCCTATGTGTGGGTGATGTGGTATGTATGATAGTTATTTAACTTGTTGAATGATTTTTAATTTGAAACGAAGATAGGACAAATTTCATAATGTACTGAAAATAGAATTTTACCGAATATGCCCGGATAGACGTGACTTGTTGATTGCGAATCGAATGCACTTGTCTTCACAATGCAGTTGTATTTGGTCTTATTCTATTTATTTATTTCTTTTGCTTAAATGTCTTATTCTGATCTAGAATGTGTATTTGTGGTAAATGATCGCAAAATTTGTTGTTTGAAGGAATGATCTTAATTAAGAAATGTGAATTTTTAAATAAGCCATAACTTTGTTCGATTTTTTTTTTTAAAACCTCATTTTCGGATACTAAAAAAACCCTCTAAATCAGTTGTCATTTTCATTTATATTTTATCCTATGTAAAATTAAACTTAACATTTGATAGTGTTCAATTTTTTTTGGACAAATACCCCTCTATATTTTCATATTTTATTTTATTAAACAACTTTTGATATTTTTTTATCAATAATAAAAAATAATATTATAAAAAAGTATGCATCTTAAAAATGTTTTGGCACAAAATAATATTTTTCCAGCTAGTTTTAATGTTCACTGTAAATAAATGTAGCTGCAAAAATCAAAACTCGCGGCATTAAATTTTATTTTTTCAGCTAGTTTTAATGTTCATTTATTGTTAATAAAACTTGCTGCTGAAATCAGAACTAATAGCAAACAATATTTTAGATGACAGTTTTTTTTTTACAATGAATGAAAATTAAACTAGATGCTAAAACAGTATTATCCTGCCTTTTTAACGAATATTTTTTTTTTATCAAAAACACTACAAGCCCATAATCAAAACACAGAAACACCGCCGAAATGCTAAATAAAGTAATTATTTAGGTGGGCCCCACTTATTTTTTATATGTAAATTTGCAATTCAGGATGATTTCGGTATTTTATTTATGTGACTCTAGCAGTTTTGATTTTTTAATATCGTTTATTTTATTATTATTAAATCCTAGAAAACTATGATAAAATATTAAAATTATATGTAACATGTACTATTTTTTAAATAAGTATATGTTAAAAATATAGATATTTATAAATTATTAGAAACAATATAAAAAGAGGTTTAATAAAATTAACATGGAAAATAAAGAGATATTTTGGTCTAATTTTATTAAATTTAATTCTATAAAGGATAAATTAATGAAAATAAAATTTTGTTTAGAAGGTCAGGGTTTTTTAAGAATTTAAAGAAATACGATATTATTTAAGAATTTCGAATAAGAAATAATAATTGGTATTAGAAAAGGGTAATCGGTTTTGTTATTACTTGAGTGTATTTTAGGGAAACTGACAAGGTCCCACTCACACAGCCTTATGTGAGAAATGACTGGCATGTGAGAAAATGACTCGTAGCAGTATAAGGGATTTGGGTTACCACGTCTGTTGATGTGAGATAAAGAAAGCTACCACTATTGAGGTACATATTTACGTATGTTTCAGCTTGAGCAGGATGAGTTCGGGCTACTTTCATCAAGGATGAAATGTTATTATTATCATTGTAATTATTTCAATAGTTACATTATCATATGTGATAAAATTCTAAATCTAATCAATATTTAACCATAGATTTTTTGTGGTTAACAAATCACTAATTTGATATAATAGCACATCCACGTGGGGAAGTTAAATAGAGGTTTTATTTTATGGAAGTTTCTATCATAGATCCAATTTGTAAAAATGATATTTTCGGTATATAAATATATAGCAAAAATTAAAAATTGAATGTCTCCGTTTAGTTCATGATTGGGCTCTTCATTAATTATGTCTTCCAATTCTAATCTCATCACTATATAACATGTACCATAATTAAATGCTAGAAAACTCTATACAACATTTATCAAAATTAAATGCTAATTTAATTATTAATTTTTTTTTTGACCTATACTAGAAAATTTACACTGAACCCATTCTTTTTCTTGCTCCCTCTGACTCACGGTGCTCCCTCTCTTTTATCACACACACTCATCATATCTCACACAACATATTACACACACGCGCGCGCGCGCACACACACACACATCATATCGCACACACACATAGCATATTACACGCACATATACAACATATCACATAAACGGTTCGATCAACTAGAGAAGACGAAACATAAACGGTTCGATCTCGGTTCTCGTCATGTTAAACGATCTTAGTTCAACCCAATTAATACGTTTTTCTTGGACAATTAATTATGGTAATTATACAAAATTATAATCAACTAGCTTTTCCCCGCGCAATTGCGCAGGAGTTTTCGAGTTTATCGTGATTTTTTTTTATGTCATTTTTTTATCTTAATTTTTACTTTTATTTTATTTATGAAATATTTGTTTCTTGTACATGATTGTTGTGATTGAGTATAGTTTCTCGTTGTGTATTCATGTTTTTTTTTTGATATTTTTTATGATATATTTTGTTTAAATATTTTTATTTGCGATATTGCTTATGTTGTTATGAAAAATCATGTATTAAACCAAAATCGAAATATTCATAGTAACTCGCTCTTGCCGTCTCCATCACTCTCTTTCTATATCAATAATATCGTTCTCCTTCTTTGTCCGTGTTGACATCGCCTACCATTCTCTCTGCATTTGAAATCGCCTCCATCATAGCTCTTATTTGCCTCGTTAGGTTTAGCCACCGAAAAAATGAATACAGAGAAATAGAGTTGGGTGTAGGAAATTTTTCAAAAAACCTCTAACTTTTTTGGATATTGTAAAAAAAAAACTATCTTTTCGGAGACTCCAAAAAAAACCTCTACCAAACTTTTATTCTAAAATATCCATTATGGGGGTTAAAACTAATCATGGATGATATTAACTATTTTTATATGTAGTAATTAATTTATTTTTGTTATTTTTGATTAATTTTAAGAAAGTTTATAAACATTTTTTTAACATGTAGTGATTTCAAAAAAATAAAATTATTACGTGTTGTGCTTATATAATTTTAATATTTCATTTATTATTCAAGAAAAACTAACAACATATAATAATAAAATAAACAACAATAGATAAAAACCTTGACAATATATTGATAAATCTTATTAAACATGTAGTTTTTTATTTTCATTCTTCTTTTATGCATTTTGTTAATAGTTTGATGATATTTTATTTTTTAAATATTTGTAAGGTGTTCTTTTAAGGTTGTTGGTCAACTTATTATTATTTTACGTTAGTTTTTCATGAAAAAATATATAAAAGTCATATATATATAAAGTATGAAATATTAAAATTATATAACATATAACATATAATAATTATTTTTTAAAATTATTATATGCTAAATTTGTTTGGGTCATTTTTAAAATTTATAAAAATAACATGTTTTATTAACTATATATGTAAATAGAAAAGTATTTTGGTTAAAAAAATATTTAACACCGTCTATGGTTAGTTTTAACCTCTATAGGAGGTATTTGTAATAAAAGTTAGGTAGAGTGTTTTTTTACAATATCCAATTTTTTTTGGATAATTCAGACAAAAAATATGAATGAATTTGGTCCCCGATGGACTTAGGCTCGTGTAATTTTAACATTATTTATTGTATATGGACCACGCTCAAATAAAGAATCGACTAATTTGGACATTTTGATCAAGATCAAACGGTCCAGATTAAATTGACAACATGGCCCTCTCTGGAAGCAAGAATTTTTTTAGAATTATATATTTTAATAATTCCTTGGAGTACTATACGGTAAATAATAATCAATACAGACTAATAACCATTGATTTATTTTTTGTTAATCAAATAGTGATCACTTAATTAACATTTATTGGGTCAAATTGTTTTTACTTTTTAGTGAATAAAAATGATCACTTAATCAAATAGTGACTACTTAATTAACATTTATGTCAAATTATTTGTAGCTTACGTGGCTCACGGTCTCCATTTTTGTTAACTTTATAAATAAGACATAACTACTACATATGTAAATATAAAAGTATTGTGGTTAAAAAAAATTTAACACCATATATGGTTAGTTTTAACCCCTATAGGGGGTATTTGTAATAAAAGTTTGGTAGATGTAGTTTTTTGGAGTTTTCCAAAAGATATGAGGTTTTTTATAATATTAAAAAAAAATGGATTTTTTTTTTGAAAATTTCTCATATTTAATCCAGAAAAAAATATGAATTGATTTGGTCCGCAACGGACCTAGGCTCGTGTATTTTTAACATTAGTTAGTTAATATGAACCACGTTCAAACAAGAACCGACTAATTTGGACATTTTTATCAAGATCAAATGATCCAGACTAACATGATGACGTGACCCTCACTCTACGCATGGATTTCTTTGAAATTATATATTTTAATTATTTTTTGGAAAACTGTACTATTAATAATAATCAATAGAAATTAATAATCATTGATTTTTTTTAAACAAATAGTGATCACTTAATTAACATTTAGTGGGTTAAAATTTATTTTCGAAAAAATAAATAATAATTAATGCATTTTTTAAAAACCAAAAATAATCCATTTTTTTAAAAAAACAAAAATTAATCAATTACTTTTGAAAAATATAATTAAATGCATTTTTTTTTTAATTTTCTTTTTTTTGTATGGGACATCTAATTATTTTTTCATTAAATTTGGAATGTAAATATTATCACATATAATCCCAATTGATATACAATGTCATTCAAATAAAGATGACATCATCATATCACATGGACACATATTAAAAAAAAATATACATATGACATTTCAAATTTTTAATTATGAAATATTTACTTATAATAAACATAAAATATTTAAATTAGGAAAAAATTTATTGATTCAAAAAATTTATTTTCGAAAAATAAATAATAATTAATGCATTTTTTTAAAAACCAAAAATAATTCATTTTTTTAAAAAACAAAAATTAATCCATTATTTCTGAAAAATAGAATTAAGTGCATTTTTTTTTTAATTTTTTTTTTTTTGCATGGGACATCTAATTATTTTTTCATTAAATTTGGAAAGTAAATATTATCACATATATCCCAATTGATATACAATGTCATTCAAATGATAACATCATCATATCACATGGACACATATTAAAAAAAATATACATATGACGTTTCAAATTTTTAATTATGAAATTTTTATTTATAATAAACATAAAATATTTAAATTAGGAAAAAATGTATTGATTAAAAAAATTATTTTCGAAAAATAAATAATAATTAATGCATTTTTTTATAAACAAAAAAATAATCCATTTTTTTTAAAAACAAAAATTAATCCATTATTTTGAAAAATTGAATTAAATGCATTTTTTTTAATTTTCTTTTTTTTGCATGGGACATCTAATTATTTTTTCATTAAATTTGAAATGTAAATATTATCACATATATCCCAATTGATATACAATGTCATTCAAATAAAGATGACATCATCATATCACATGGACACATATTAAAAAAAATATACATATGACATTTCAAATTTTTAATTATGAAATTTTATTTATAATAAAAATAAAATATTTAAATTAGGAAAAAATTTATTGATTCAAAAAATTTATTTTCGAAAAATAAATAATAATTAATGCATTTTTTTTAAAACCAAAAATAATCCATTTTTTTAAAAAACAAAAATTAATCCATTATTTTTGAAAAATAGAATTAAATGCATTTTCTTTTTTTTGCATCAGACATCTAATTATTTTTTCATTAAATTTAGAATGTAAATATTATCACATATATCACAATTGATATTCAATGTCAATCAAATAAAGACGACATCATCATATCACATGGACACATATTAAAAAAATATACATATGACATTTCAAATTTTTAATTATGAAATCTTTATTTATAACAAACATAAAATATTATATCATATCATATTAAATTATACCATACTATACTATATCAAATCATATTATATTATATAACATTATAATATTATATTATTATCATATCATTTTATATTATGTCATAATGTATTATATCATATTATATTGTATTTTATGTCAATTTAAAATGTAAGTGTAGTTATATTATGTTGTATTATATTATATCATATTATATTATGTTGTATTATATTATATCATATTATATTTATATCAAACTACATTTATATCAGTTTTAATGTCGAACCATGTGTATAAAACATAAAAAATGTTCTAGTACATTATGTTCCAAATATATACAATTTTAGAAAAAATGACATCCAATATTCTATTTTAATTCCTAATACTTACCATACTTGGCATCACAATTTTGTAATCTAGATACCGCAACAAATATACAAGGTATCCATCAGCCTCTCTCTAATAAATCCTAAATTAAATTTACATTTACATTTATATTTAAATTTTAGACAAGGAAATAATCATAGTAAAAAACAAAAAGATTTTCAGGGATCGTGAGTGGTAAACTATCGATGTAATTATGGAAACACTTCACATTTTCTCTCTAGAGTCTCGATGTCAACTACGGAAGACTCGCTCGTCGGTAACCAAAGGTCTCTCGATCGAACCATTTCAAGTTTCCTCTACAAAACGGACACGATTCAAATCTCGTATACCTGAAATTAGTCACACACAATCGGCACTTAATTTACCCTTCTGAAAGGACTAGAAATGCAAAAAATAAAATATCAAATTTACCCAAATTAATTACCAGTCTCTGTAGCAATTAATACACATCTGTAAACAAAAGAAAATAAACATTATTCAAACCCTTAAGACTAGCTCTTCTCTCATATGCAGATATGGAGCTTTCCTCTTCAATATAAATATGTAAAAAAAAGAAAATAAACACTGATCAAACCCTTGTTAATTTTTTCAAGTGATGGCTATGAAAAACTTGAACTATAAAAAGAAAAAAGTAATACCTTGCAAATAAGTACAATAAAAAGGCCAAAGTACTTCGGAAGCTAGTAAATCGCATTCGAAGTCAATTAGCTGTCCATTCATTAACAGTTCAAACATGATTGAAACGAACCGAAGCAAATAATTAACCGTTAATTAAACTAACTAATCGAAATGAACCGAAGCAAAACATTAACCGTTAATAATAAGTGCTTGATTTAAACTAAAATTGGAAACAACTATATATGAAACTTTATCAACTATATTTCAGAAATTTCTGACGAGTACACAATAATAAGTGCTTGATTTAATAATCAACAAAATATAGTGGATGTTTTTTAGAGGAATTTAATCGAATACCTAATCTTCGACATGTTTCGGCTAGACCTCTTATTGGCAAAGACATATTGATCTTGATAGAAACTTCAAACCTCCACAAGCTTCAATTCGCAAGCGTATCAGTCTGTCAACATTAGCAATGATTAATTCGAAATTTCAGAAATATATCGTAAATTTGTAAATTACTTGAAATTGTTTGATGAGTTACAAGAGTAAGAGAAGTACTGTCTAAATCTGAAATTATAATTGCCTTGTTCTGAAATCGAAAACAACTATATTTGAAAATTTTCTGACGAGTTCACAAATAATAAGTGCCTGATTCGAGAAAGTACAAAATATAGTGGTAGTTTATCGAACAAAATCTACAAGTTCTTATGCATCTTCAGGTAATGATTTCATGCATCTCATATTAGGCATTTTATCGAACAACTTGGCTACATCCATTGAATTTGAAAGGTCGAAGCAGCCAATCCCAAAAAATAGACTAAATTAGTAAATAATAATATCAATTATACAAAAGACCTCAATTAGACAGTCCTAAATATCTAAATTACCCAATTAATCTTAATTTATACTTCAATTATACTAAACTGTGTTTCAGTTTCAACCAAATATACCTCGAGTGTGCGCACATCCTCATTAGGAGAAATTGGTGTCAAGTCAAGGACAAATGCTAGGATTTAGGAGTCACCACGTGAATGAATGGGCCGCCGCAGATCACAGTGAGGTTGTTCGTGTCCTAGGGGAATCGTGGATTCGAGACGTTGCTGAAGAGAGAAAGTTATCGCCACCCCAGGGAGACGTCCTGCAGTCTTCTCTTTGAGTCACCATTTGAATCGCTAGAGAGAAGGTAGCGAAGAGAGAGAGAGAGAGAGAGGAGAGAGAGAGACTGAGACTAGATTAGGGTTGAAGAGGATTCACGGGTAGTGTTTTTTAGTTTGGTTAATATCTTTCAAGCAAAAAAAAAAAAAAAGGTTTGGTTAATCTCTCATCAGAATAGATAAATTAGCTCAATGGCCCAGATAGGAAGTTTAATGCGGGAAAGTTTGATGCGTGAAAAATTTCGCCAATATTTTGATGAAAAATATAGAGGGAAACTTCCCTCCAATATCTTACAAAGTATAAAATGAAAAAAATAAAGATAAATGTTCCTCCTAATTTTCATTACAAATTAGTTAATTTGAAAATTCAAAATAAAGAGGAAAAAAATTCCAATAATACAAACTAATATATTTACAAAATTAAAACTGTAAAATATGTCTAAATTAATTGTAATATTTGTAAAAAAATATGTTAACTTATAACATGTTATGCATTATACATATTTGTCAGTAATCAACCACAAATTTTGGTCCCAATTATTTGACAATTTATATGTAATCATTCTGGGACAATATTTTGGTCACAAAATATACTCACACGTAGAATTAATCTTGTTTTGTGACAAATTTAGTAGCAAAAAAAAAATATTTGTCCCAATAAAATTTTTCTTTTGCGACAAACATAAATCAGTCACTAATAATGACATACAGAGACAAAATTTACTTTGTCGCTAAGATTTTCGTAGTTAATAGAACTTTTTGTAGTAGTGAACCCATACAAGATAATTAATACATAGTCCTATTAACATGTTTTTCTAAAATAATATACCATTCATGCAACTTGAAAAGTATGCAAAACACTCAATAGAAAAGAAAAAATGAAATGGGTAAAACATGCTTACTCTAATTAATATTAATATTAATATCATCTTAAATTACCTAAAAGCATCAATTGTAACCTGAAAAAAAAGTAAATTATTAATAAATGAAAAAATGGAAATAAAATAATTTGAAATTAAAAAGAAAACTTAATACAACAATGCATAAATTGTATCATTTAACAATTAATTTCAAATTAAAAAAAGGAATAAATAATTAATAAAAATGGAATCAAAAACCTTGGTGGGGGATACAAACGGGTCCTTTAGCATTGAGCTGTTTATCCTTGGCTCCTTCAACCAAATCAGCGAATCACAATGCAAGGGCTCTTTTATGTTGAAATTTGTGCAGCGGGTTAGCGCTCAAAATACTAATTTTATTACTCAAACTTTGATATTACAAAAGACACTCTTACAAACTATTTCTCTTTCTCTCACTAAATATTTCTCTCACTCTAAACACTATTCCTAACTCTCTCTCTGTTTCTTT
The DNA here is from genome assembly GCA_946800325.1 of Luzula sylvatica. Classification (NCBI taxonomy): domain Eukaryota; kingdom Viridiplantae; phylum Streptophyta; class Magnoliopsida; order Poales; family Juncaceae; genus Luzula; species Luzula sylvatica. The sequence goes on along the minus strand of OX326961.1, from coordinate 54,033,764 downwards.
CTTTCTATGTATGATTTATACTTTCTATTGTAATTCATACAACTAGTTTATCCCTCTATTTATAGACATATATGATTGTGTAAGTGTAACTTGGAGATTTTAGAGAGATTTAGAATTCTCTTTGACCAAATTTATAACCTCATGATATTTCTACACATCTCCAATTAATCATCTAGAACTATCTCCAATATTCATGTATATTCTTCATGCTTAACTTACTTCATCTTTACCATGAAGCAAATTAATTATATTATATTCAAGAAAATGAATTAATACTTCGACACTCCTCCTTAATTCATTTTCTTGGATACGCCGATCAGATCGTGATTACGCACAAATTTGTCTTTCGATAACGCCTTCGTAAATATGTCAGCCAGCTGTTCCTCTGTCCTGCAAAATTTCAGCCGCACTTCTTCTTGTTCCACTGCTTCTCGTATATAGTGATATTTAATCGCAATATGTTTCGTCCGATCATGATTAACCGGATTCTTGCTCATTGCGATCGCCGATTTACTATCACAATAAATCGTGATAGGATCTTCTCGTAATTCTCCAATATACGCCATTATCCGTTTTATCCATACTGCTTGTGCAACTGCTCTGGCTGCTGCCACATACTCGGCTTCTGCTGACGATTACATCACGATACTTTGCTTCTTAGATGACCACACACACATGCATGATCCGAGAGAGAAGGCATAACCTGACGTACTCTTCATGTCGTCTCGACATCCTGCCCAATCGCTATCTGTATTGTCACACCCCAAATATAAAAATGAAAATGGGTGCGTCAACCCGCCAGTATACAATTCGTATACCACAGACTCTCATATGAAAACATCACAAAACAATATACTAAACTGATTCGAAAACAACGACAACACATACATATATACATACATTACGGAATTAAAATAATAAATCAAAACTATTGCGGAAGCATAAAATATATTAATACGAAATTCAGATAACGTAGACGTTCTCACTCTCGAGGTACCCGCAACTCCCGATATTTGACCTTCGATACCTGTACAAAAAATATGTAAATCGAAAGGAATAGTCACGGAAGTGACTAAGTGAGTGAAACCTCGTTAAAAATAGTCATAACTAAAATAAGTACTTTTCAAATAAGTTCATAAAATAATCTCGTATAACTTCAAATCGTAAGTTTTCTAAATACCTCGTTAAAAATAGTCATAACTAAAATAAGTACTTTTCAAATAAGTTCATAAAATAATATCGTATAACTTCAAATCGTATCTTTTTCCAAATATATCTCAAAATACTTGCCCCGATTTTTCAAACTATAAATCGAAATCAAATCGATTATCTTCGTATCTAATCATACACGTGAAGGAAATGCAGTTTCACATCTACGATAAAATCGTACGTATAAGGATATATGAACATGGTAGTTCATAGAAATATAACATGTGTATTATATGCACATATGTATATATGATATACATAATTAGATTGATAAGATAACATTTTTGGAAAAATCTGTTTGTAATAATTTTACTAAAACGGACATAACTTTCGCATACGAACACCGATTTGGATGATTCAACTCTCATAAGTTAGATAATTGGATTATCTACAACTTTCATATTCAGTGGAAAAACATTTGAATAACGTAGGACGTTCATTCTAATGAAATACACGAAAGGTTGCGGCAGTTCGACGAAAGGACGCGAACGTTTACTAAAACTAGCATAACTTTCGGACTGGATATCCAAATTGGATAAACTCGGATTTGTTGGAAAGGTGATAAGATCATCTAGAAGTTTTGTTCAGAAAGATCCTGTTAATTACGGACCTAAGTCGGTCGCAATTCCAGTTTAGTGAAAGTGTGTCTGCTGATTCTGCAGGAGACACATCTTTTGATCAAATCTTCTAGAAACTTGTCCTTTCATGCATATAAAAGTATCATTTGATTGATTAAAGAGTGTCTATTTACTGGTGAAGGAATACAAGTTATTCTATAAATAGGACACTAATCTCACTCAATCAAATCAATCTAAGCAACCATTATTTCCAGTAATTAAGAAAGAGAAAAGTTCGCCGGAATTCTCCATTGATTCCGGCAAGAGTCTAAGCAAGAGTGATTCCGAGGCGTCTAGGCAGTTTCGTGATTATCCGACGACTCCCATTTCGCGGTGGATACGAGTAAAGGTACGTATACGTTTGCGTACTAACGAGTTAAGTTCATCAACCGACGAGAAGACGAACGGAGAAAGACGACCGGTTTGGGCGTGGGACGAACCGGTACGAGCGAAAAGGTGCGAACGAAAAGGTGCGACGTGAACGGAAGTGTAGGCTTCGCAGCGACAAACCCTTCGTAAGCGATCAATTTCGCTAGGTACAAATATTACGTTTATTAAATTTACGTTATATTAGTTATAGGCAATTTGATAAACAAATCGTAGATGAGATCTCGGAGATTTGTACTCTGTCGAGTCCAATAATTATCCGCTGCGCGGACTCGATGGGGTGTAGATAACCCAACAGTGGTATCAGAGCGAACGTCATACGGTTTGCGTTATCAAATCGCAAAAAAATGATTAAGATCATATGTAGGGTCATTTTAGTAAATTTTCCAAAAATTGAAACCTAAAATAAGATTTTAAAGTCAAATTCACAAGTAATCGAATGGTAAAATATTATAGGATAATTACTGGTATCATTTAATGTCTTGAAAATAGTTTGGCTTCGAAACGAACACATAATTCCTTATTTGACTACAAAACATTAGAATTTTATTTTTTATAATTCAATTTAATACATGAAAACCTTGTGAATATAAAACCTAGTAAGTTGATGTATGACACAACAAATCCCTCACAGCGAAATTTGAAATGATTGAATTTTGCGTAATTATAAACTAACTAGATGTCTCCCATATAAACAGTTGTCATGTTTGTTTACAAATATACGTGTGGATTGGGCCTTCGTCAGGAATGCGTATACGCGTAGTTCAATAGGACAATAAGCTTTAGTATAATTTAAATGTGGATTGGGCCTTCGTCAGGCATGTTTAAATTTAAACTAGTTGATACGTTTAGCATGATTTTAGTTTAGATATTCAAGTTAATCGGATTAATTGGATAAGACATAGTTGAAATACACACACGGAATTTTGAATTACATACGATATAATTTAAATACTGAAATTTCATAAAGTTTGAGAGTCGCATATGATGCGATTGGATATGATCCTACCTAAATAACGAGATCCCACTCGATAGGCCTTCGTCAATTGTGGGAGGATTGTAATATATGGTTCTCAAGGTGTTATCGGATTATGAATCCCGAATCGATCATGAGGGTGATTGTTTTGATAAAAGTGACACAAATAACCCTATTAAATAAAGCATATAGAATTAATACGCACAGTTAATTAATTAATCATTATTATGTTTTAGGAATCATGTCTAGTAACAATACCAGTTCCATATCGATTCGATCGTTATTGGAGAAAGATAAACTTGTTGGTAGGAATTTTCTGGATTGGCACCGTAACCTTAGAATCGTTCTAAGGCATGAAGATCTGATAAGTGTATTAGAAACGCCAATAGTGGAAGTGGCTAATCCAACAGAAGCTCAAAAGGCAGAGTTGAAAGTACTCAAAGGCAAATCGAATAATGTAACATGCCTTATGTTAGCATGTATGGATGCAAGTTTTCAAAAGAAGTTCGAAGACTCCGATGCATATACGATAAACAAACGTCTCCTTGAAATGTTCCAGGAGCAAAAGAGACTTGAACGGTTCAATACTCTTAAAGTTTTGATTAATTGTAGAATTGCACCAGGGTCATCAGTTAGCATGCATATGCTAAAGATGCAGGATTTCCTACACCGTCTAGAGAAATTCGACGAAGTAATCTCGGCAACATTGCAACAGGATTTGATCGTTTGTTCATTACCACCGACATTTGCCTCATTCGTGACGAACTATCACATGCATTCGATGAACAAGACGATCCCTGAATTACATGGGATGCTGAAGAATTATGAATCGAAAATGATTACGACGGGTCCTAAAAACCGCGGCGGATCGAATGATGTCTTAATGATTCAATCGGAAATTCGTAAAAGAAACAACTCAAAAGGTGCATCAGGTTCGGGCTCTAAGAAGAAGCCGAAACTGAATAACAAAGGGAAATCCGAGAAGAAGAAGAAACAGGACGATGATAAACGTTTTCATTGTGAAAAGACGGGCCATTGGCGCCGCAACTGCAAGGTATTTCTCGAAGAGTCGAGGAAGAACAAAGGGAAAGCCGTAGCGGCCGGTATCGCAGGTATGTCTGTTATAGAAATTAATATTTCTACTATGAATAATTGGGTATTAGATACTGGTTGTGGAACTCATATTTGTCGTAATGTGCAGATCCTAAGAAATAGTAGAAGATTGAAGTCTGGTGATGTAGATCTCCGCGTTGGAAATGTAGCAAAGGTTGCGGCTTTTGCAATAGGAGAAGTGGATCTAGCATTACCAAGTGGATTTAATATAGTATTAAATAAATGTTTTTATGTACCTAGTTTATGTAAAAATATAATAAGCTTGTCTAAATTAGCGAATGATGGCTATGCATTTGTTATTAGGAATGATGAATTTGTGATATGTAAAGACAATAATATTTATGCTAATGTAGTTATTGAGAATGGTCTTTATGTGTTAGGTTTAGATAAATTTAATAAATCCATCTATAACGTGAATGAATCTCGGAATAATCCTAAAGTTGGTAATCAAACTTACTTTTGGCATTGTCGTTTAGGTCATATAAATGAGAAACGCATCTCGAAACTCCATAAAGATGGTTTACTCGACTCATTTGAATTTGATTCATATGGGAAATGCGAATCATGTTTACTTGGCAAAATGATAAAAGCGCCGTTTTCGAAGAAAGGTCAACGATCCACGGAGCTATTAGAACTAATACATTCAGATGTATGTGGTCCAATGAGCATCGAGGCAAGAGGAGGTTATCGTTACTTCATCACATTTATTGACGATTATAGTAGATATGGCTATGTCTATTTAATGCGTCTTAAATCAGAATCTTTTGAAAAGTTCAAAGAATTCCAAAATGAAGTAGAGAACCAGCTTGGCAAGAAAATCAAAGCTCTTCGATCTGATCGAGGAGGCGAGTATTTGAGCTATGAGTTTGACGATCATTTAAAAGATTGTGGAATTGTTTCACAACTTACTTCACCTGGCACACCACAATGGAATGGAGTAGATGAAAGGAGAAATCGTACCCTATTAGATATGGTTCGATCAATGATGAGTCAAATTAGTCTTCCAAAAATCGTTTTGGGGATATGCACTTTTGACCGCGGCTTATTTGATAAATCGCTTACCTTCAAAGTCGGTTGAAAAGACACCATATGAGCTATGGCATGGAAAAACTCCATTATTGTCTTTTATTAAAATCTGGGGATGCGAAGCATATGTCCAAAGAATGATTTCTGACAAGCTCGATCCCAAATCAGACAAATGTCTATTTGTCGGTTATCCTAAAGAAACAAGAGGATACTATTTTTACAATCCAGCTGAAAATAAAGTTTTCGTGGCACGAAGAGGTGTCTTCTTAGAGGAGGACTTTATCTCTTCGCACAATGGAGGAGCAAAAATAGATCTTGATGAAATTCGAGATACCGAAATAGAAGTTGAACCGACGATGATTGATTCAGAACCGTCAAATGTTGACTTAGCTGAATCAAGTACAAAAGTCATTGTACCTTCTCGTCGATCTAGTAGGATTCGCCATGAACCTGAACGGTATGGTTTTATCATAACTGATAATGGCGACATCGAGTTCATTGATGATGAACCGAAATCCTACAAAGATGCGATTAAAGGTATAGATTCCAACAAATGGCTCGAAGCCATGAAATCAGAAATCCAGTCCATGTATGATAATCAAGTTTGGAACTTGATAGATAAACCTCCAGGGGTCACACCCGTTGGATGTAAATGAGTTTTCAAGAAGAAAACCGATATGGATGGAAAGGTGCAAACTTACAAAGCACGGCTTGTCGCGAAAGGTTTCAAACAAATCCATGGTATTGACTATGATGAAACGTTTTCGCCGGTAGCCATGCTTAAGTCTATTCGCATACTACTTGCTATAGCTGCATACTATGATTATGAGATATGTCAAATGGACGTTAAAACCGCATTTCTTAACGGAAATTTAATAGAGGATGTGTACATGACACAACCCGAAGGTTTTATCGATCCAAAAGATGCGAATAAAGTTTGTAAGTTACAACGATCCATTTATGGATTGAAACAAGCATCTCGAAGTTGAAATATACGATTTGATGAAGTTATAAGTGAGTATAATTTTATCAAAAACGTAGATGAACCTTGTGTATACAAGAAGGTAAGTGGGAGCCGTATTGTGTTTCTTGTTCTTTATGTGGACGATATATTGCTCATAGGAAACGATATTCCGATGCTTACGGAAGTTAAAAAATATTTAACGAGTCGTTTCGCTATGAAAGACTTAGGCGAGGCAGCTTATATATTAGGCGTAAAAATCTATAGAGATAGATCTAAAAGACTCCTTGGTTTAAGTCAAAGTACGTATATTGACAAGGTATTGCATAAATTAGCAATGGAAAATTCCAAGAAGGGATTTATACCTATGTCGCATGGTATTAATTTCTCGAAAAATCAATGTCCGACATCGATTGAAGATAAGAAATTAATGTCTGATGTTCCATACGCTTCGGCTGTAGGATCCATCATGTATGCCATGATATGTACTCGTCCAGACGTATCATATGCCTTAAGCGTTGTTTCTCGCTATCAATCGAATCCTGGTGAAGCACATTGGATTGCGGTTAAATCTATCCTTAAATACTTACCTAGAACAAAGGATCACTTTCTCGTGTATGGTGGTACTAGTGAAGAGCTAATCGTTAAAGGATATACCGACGCTAGTTTTCAAACATGTATTGATGACTTTATGTCTCAATCAGGTTATGTGTTTTGTCTAAATGGCGGTGCGGTAGTTTGGAAGAGTTCCAAACAACCTACGATAGCTGATTCGACTACATGAGCGGAATTTATCGCAGCTTCGGAAGCAGCAAAATAACCGGTTTGGATGCGTAAATTCATCCTGGAACTTGGAGTAGTCCCAAGCATTATGAAACCCATTGGCGTATACTGCGACAATTCGGGTGCGATCGCTCAAGCCAAAGAACCTAGATCACATCACCGTTCTAAACATATTCTCCGGAAGTTTCATTTGATTCGTGAAATTTTGCAACGCAAGGAAGTTGCCATAATGAAAATTAATACTGACGACAACGTGGCGGACCCGTTTACGAAACCATTAGCTCAAGCCAAGCATGATAGGCATACTCGCAACATTGGTTTAAGATATCTAGAGGAGGAATTGAATTAGGGATTATATTAGCTATCTCATCCCAATATTCCTTAGTAATTTCGTAAACGATGTATTATTAGTTCTATAAATAAATGTAATCAATAAATGTAAAAACTTTTTATTTTGATTTAATAAAATATTTAGTTTTGTTTATTCTACAATTTAGCTTTATTTTAACTTGTGTGTGGGGTTATATAATTAGTTATATTAATCCAGATTTATATCTCGAAATATGAGCGTTTAGTATAATAAGATTTACTAAGTAAAGACGTCATATATTAAATACTTACAATAAATGTTATTTAAAACGAAATTTAATAAGAGTATATATTTCGAAATTGTCCCTATTTATGATTAGGATATTTAATGAGTTAAATATATTCTATTATATAATAATAGACTAACATGATTAGTATGTTTGTCGAGGTGATGATTCAGCTTTACTAATCATTGACAAAAGAGCGTGTCAAATCGGAAATATAGTTACATATAGTTGATATGTATGGACTTGACCAAAAGGTGCGAATTCATAACATGGTTTAGTCATTAAACATGAATCGCAATGAATATGTTTTGGTAGCTTCATACTTGAGATAACACTTGATTAATTTTTATACGTAGTTGCATACTTTGATATAGTTAACATTATTCCGTAAATGGGTAATAAGGCTATCATTGGGTGTGTCACGAAATATGAATATTAAAGTGATTATCAAGATAGGAATTGTTCATTTCGAAATAAATAGATATTTTGTTGGCCACCGATTGAATTAAATTAACATGTGCACAAATTGATATTGATCAATTGTTAAATTAATTCATGAGAAATCGGAAAAACATTAAGTCAATTACATAAAGGGGATGACTATCACCATGCCTCGTCATTGACGGATATCGCGAACAAGAGAACCAAAATCGTATATCGAGATTAGGTATAAATGATGAAAGTCATTTAAATTCAATTTAACATGGGTAGCTATGATGGAGTGACTAGATCTCGTTCATAAGTTTGTAAGACTTAGGCATAAGTTTACGGCCCTCGTTAAGTTTACGGCCCTCACTAAGTTTGTAAGACTTAGGCATAAGTTGAACCTACACGGAGACACATCTTTTGATCAAATCTTCTAGAAACTTGTCCTTTCATGCATATAAAAGTATCATTTGATTGATTAAAGAGTGTCTATTTACTGGTGAAGGAATACGAGTTATTCCATAAATAGGACCCTAATCTCACTCAATCAAATCAATCTAAGCAACCATTATTTCCACTAATTAATCCAGTAATTAAGAGAGAGAAAAGTTCGCCGGAATTCTCCATTGATTCCGGCAAGAGTCTAAGCAAGAGTGATTACGAGGCGTCTAGGCAGTTTCGTGATTATCCGACGACTCCCGTTTCGCGGTGGATACGAGTAGAGGTACGTATACGTTTGTGTACTAACGAGTTAAGTTCATCAACCGACGAGAAGACGAACGGAGAAAGATGACCGGTTTGGGCGTGGGACGAACCGGTACGAGCGAAAAGGTGCGAACGAAAAGGTGCGACGTGAACGAAAGTGTAGGCATCGCAGCGACAAACCCTTCGTAAGCGATCAATTTCGCTAGGTACAAATATTACGTTTATTAGATTTACGTTATATTAGTTATAGGCAATTTGATAAACAAATCGTAGATGAGATCTCGGGGATTTGTGCTCCGTCGAGTCCAATAATTATCCGCTGCGCGGACTCGATGGGGTGTAGATAACCCAACAACACGTACTAATACTTTTACCCGGGGTGAGGGCACAAATAACTCTCGACTGAAGTGCCAACCCGAGCTGATAGTGAATCACACACGGGCTGGAACATAACAAAAGGGGAACACATCCACCCGACGACTGGATATCCTTGCGCCACAGCCAAACCCCTCATGGGTCGGGACTTTGCACTACATCAAGTTAGCTACGCTTTTCTCTCAATAGAGTCTCCCAGAGACCCTTTCTAAAATCGCAAGTCTGAGCTTACTTTTTATACTAATTCAAATCATACATATAAAGAGCCTCCCGGAGACCCTCACTAAAATCGTAAGCCCCCGGTTAACGTTTTATCCAAATAAAATTCTACATATATATATAGTCTCTCAGAGACCCTCTTTAAAATCGTTCTCATAATAAAATATTATGCCATATAATTTACAAAGTATCTTTATCAAAACAAAAACGATTTTTTAACACAAATCATTTATGAAAACAAATTCGAAATGTACTTTCTATATTTGAATGAATATCCAAATTCAAAATCATAATTTCGCAACTCATTTAAAATCATAAATCGTCGTACCTGTTATTTAAAATCAGTTCCAAATATATAACGATATCATAAACGAAATAATATAGGTTTTCGTAATTAAACACGTTTTTTGGAACAAAATATGTTTTAATCAAATTAACCAAAATAGGTATAAATAACCGTGAAAAGTGAGAATTACACTCACGATATCGTAAACAAAATAATTTTTATTTTCATAACTTAGCACGATTTTTGGAACAAAACTCGTTTTATCAAAAATAACCAAAATAAGTAGAATTTATAATTCTAATAAACGATAAGTGAGAATAGCACTCACAGATTGATCGAACTCGCTCGACATCAAGACGGAATCGAAAACCTAGCTCCGGAACCGAAAACCAATATCGACGGACCGATAAAAAGCGAAAACTTGAAACTCGAACCAAATCCAGAAAACTCGCTTGCTAATTCACACGATCTCATGTTTTACTATTCCCTCTTAATTGTTGTTTCATGGTCTTTCATCAGTTTTCCACTCTTCTGATATTTTCTCAAATATTTATGTGTGAGTCGAATTATATTCGGGAGAGAGACAAGGAAGCAATTAAGTTTATATACTCAAATACCTAACCGCCTAAGAAGGGGTACAAGGCCCAATTGGAAAGAATGGCACATTTCATTTATAACCTCAAAATTTTTGTATTTTACTTATTCATGATTATTTGATCCTATGAAATAACCTGATAAGGCCCACTAAAGGGAATAGTATATATATTTTTTCAAATATAACCCTAAATAAATAATTATTAATATTTTGATAACTTCACAAACAAGATCATGCCAAAGTATTATTTATATAATCTTGAAAATATATTACATTATGAAAACTCGCATATACTACGTTTCAAATTTCGAAAGAATTAAAATATCTAACTTGAAATTTGGTATCGAAATATTTTATAAAGAATAACGACAAATGTCAAAATCATATTTTTGATATTTATTACATTATTCCCCCCTTAAATAGATATTTAGTCCACTAAACATAAAACAAGTTTTTAATGTAAAATTGAGCGTGTATATATATATATATATATATATATATATATATATATATATATATATATATATATATATATATATATATTTTTCGTAAATAGTTTTCCAATTCATTTAAATAATTTTCAAAATCTTATCATTTCACAAAAATCTCTGAAATCAATTTTTATTTGTTTTCACGATCACGATTTATATGCAAATAATATTTAGTTCCAAAACCTTTTAAAACTACATCCAAATCATTTAAAAATTTTGATTCTAAAATTCTGAAATATAATATCAGAAATCACATAAAAGCGTATCCTCACATTTGTTATTCAAAATAATGTTTTAAATATCATTTTCAATTACCGCAAATATGTTTCGGTCAAAATATCCCAAAATAATATTACGAATATATAAAATCATTTCTAAAGTTTATACTAATGTCTTTGTAAATAAAATATTTACCTTTTCCCGAATGAAATGCTTCGAAAGAAATACGTACTCGAACTTGGATTACTAGCGAACGACATCGACACGAGACACATATACACAAGGAAACTCTAAACCCAACTCTCACGACGATAAGAATGTTGTTTTCGAAAGTTTTGCTCTGATACCACAGAAGCTGTCACACCCCAAATATAAAAATGGAAATGGGTGCGGCAACCCGCCAGTATACAACTCGTACACCACAGACTCTCATATGAAAACATCACAAAACAAGATACAAAACTGATTCGAAAACAACGACAACACACACATATATACATACATTACGGAATTAAAATAATAATACAAAACTATTACGGAAGCATAAAATATATTAACACGAAATTCAGATAACGTAGGCGTTCTCACTCTCGAGGTACCCGCAACTCCCGATATTTGACCTTCGATACCTGTACTAAAAATATGTAAATCGAAAGGATTAGTCACGGGAGTGACTAAGTGAGTGAAACCTCGTTAAAAATAGTCATAACTAAAATAAGTACTTTTCAAATAAGTTCATAAAATAATATCGTATAACTTCAAATCGTATTTTTTTCCAAATATATCTTAAAATACTTTCCCCGGTTTTTCAAACTCTAAATTGAAATCATCTTTGTATCTAATCATATACGTACTAATACTTTTACCCGGGGTGAGGGCCCAAATAACTCTCGACTGAAGTGCCAACCCGAGCTGATAACGAATCACACACGGGCTGGAACATAACAAAAGGGGAACACATCCACCCGACGACTGGATATCCTTGCGCCACAGCCAGACCCCTCATAGATCGGGACTTTGCACTACATCAAGTTAGCTACGTCTTTCCCTCAATAGAGTCTCCCTGAGACCCTTTCTAAAATCGCAAGTCCCAGCGTACGTTTTAGACTAATTGAAATCATACATATAGAGAGCTTCCCGGAGACCCTCTCTAAAATCGTAAGCCCGACTTATGCTTTATCCAAATAAAATTCTACATATATATAGAGTCTCTTAGAGATCCTCTTTAAAATCGTTCTCATAATAAAATATTATACCATATAATTTACTAAGTATCTATATCAAAACAAAAACGCTTTTTAACACAAATCATTTCTGAAAACAAATTCGAAATGTAATTTCTATATTTGAATGAATATCCAAATTCAAAATCATAATTTCGCAACTCATTTAAAATCATAAATCGTCGTACCTGTTATTTAAAATCAGTTCCAAATATATAACGATATCATAAACAAAATAATATAGGTTTTCGTAAATAAACACGTTTTTTGGAACAAAATCTGTTTTAATAAAATTAACCAAAATAGGTATAAATAACGGTGAACAGTGAGAATTACACTCACGATATCGAAAACAAAATATTTTTTATTTTCAGAACTTAGCACGGTTTCTGGAACAAAACTCGTTTTATCAAAAATAACCAAAATAAGTAGAATTTATAATTTTAATAAACCATAAGTGAGAATAGCACTCACAGATTGATCGAACTCGATCGACGTCAAGACGGAATCGAAAACCTAGCTCCGGAACCGAAAATCAATATCGACGGACCGATAAAAAGCGAAGACTTGAAAGTCAAACCAAATCCAGAAAACTCGCTTGCTAATTCACACGATCTCATCTTTTACTATGCCCTCTTAATTGTTGTTTCATGGTCTTTCATCAGTTTTCCACTCTTTTGATATTTTCTGAAATATTTATGTGTGAGTCGAATTATATTCTGGAGAGAGACAAGGAAGCAATTAAGTTTATATACTCAAATACCTAACCGCCTAAGAAGGGGTACTCGGCCCAATTGGAAAGAATGACAAATTTCATTTATAACCTCAAAATTTTTGTATTTTACTTATTCATGATTATTTGATCCTATGATATAACCTGATAAGGCCCAATAAAGGGAATAGTATATTTTTTTTTCAAATATAACCCTAAATAAATAATTATTAATATTTTGATAACTTCACAAACAAGATCATGCCAAAGTATTATTTATATAATCTCGAAAATATATTACATTATGAAAGCTCGCATATACTACGTTTCAAATTTCGAAAGAATTAAAATACCTACCTTGAAATTTGATATCGAAATTCCTTACCGGCTTGTACCAAATGCCGTAATCTGATGTTCCTTTTATGTACCACAACACTCGTTTAGCTGATGTGTAATGCAGCTGGCTCGGACTTTGCATGTATCTCGATAATAAACTGGCGGCATACATAATATCCGGTCTCGTCGCAGTCAGATATAATAGACTGCCTACCAAACTTCTGTACACCGACTGATCCGCCTTCTTCTTCTTATCATCGGCTATCAGCTTCTCGTTCGGCATTAATGGGGTCGTCACCGACTTACAGTTACTCATCTTGTACTTCTTTAAAATACTCTTGGCATACTTTTCTTGAGAAATGAAGATGTCGTCCTCACCTTGACATATCTCGATACCGAGAAAATAATGTAGTGAATCCAAATCACTCATCTCATACGTCTTCATCATATCCCTCTTGAGCTCTTCTATCATTTTCTCGTCACTTCCCGTATAAATGAGATCATCCACATATAACGATACTATCAAAATATCGGTACCTTTCTTCTTGACGTACAAGGTCGGTTCGCTTTTGCTCTTCTCGAATCCTTTTTCGATGAAGTATTTGTCGATCTGGCTGTACCATGCTCTCGGTGCTTGTTTCAACCCGTATAATTAATGCCTTCTTCAGCTTGTACACTTTGTTTTCTCCCCCTTCAACTGTGAATCCTTCAGGTTGCTCGACATAAATGTCTTCCTCGAGATATCCATTTAGAAACGCCGATTTCACATCTAGCTGATATAGTCTCCACTTCTTCTGGGCCGCTAAAGCGATCAACGTTGTGATCGTCTCTAGCCTTGCAACTGGAGCAAACGTTTCGTAATAATTGATTCCATGCTTTTTCTTGAACCCCTTGGCAACAAGTCGTGCTTTGTATTTTTCCACCGACCCATCTGGATTTAACTTGGTCTTTTAGACCCACTTAACTCTGATAACTTCTCTGTCTTTTGCTCGTTCTTTCAACTCCCATGTGTTATTCTTCTCGATCATCTGGATTTCATCCTCCATCTCCTTAACCCAGTTCTCATGTTTCCATGCTTCCGCGAAATTCTACGGTTCTACAATCGAGAAATTGCAAGATTCGTAAATATCTCGCAAACTCCTCACACGTCTTGGGGTTGTCTCTGGCGTCGTCTCTTCTTCTCTCCTTTCTCTGTTCGGACTTGGACTCGAGGTCGATTCATTTCGTCCAGAAGAACTTCCTTCTCCATGTGGCCCGATAATCGGCATCCTCGGCTCACCAAACGAGATAATAGTCGGTACTCCTCTAACTTCTTGCACCTTATTTTCTACCGAATTCCAGGAAGCATTCTCGTCGAAGATGACGTCTCGACTGATTATCAACTTTTTCTTCTCCAAATTATAGAGCCGATATCCTTTCGTCGAATCACTATACCCGACGAATATACACTTCTCGCTCTTATCGTCGAGCTTTCTCCTTGTCTCGGACGGGACATGCGCGTAACATATACAACCAAACACCTTCATGTGTCGAACCGACGGTTTCACGCCACGCCATGCTTCAATAGGAGTTCGACTCATAACCGATTTTGTTGGACTTCGGTTTCGAATATAAACCGCCGTAGCAACAGCTTCTGCCCAAAATGAATTTGGCATACCTTTCTCCTTCAACATTGCACGCGCTATCTCAACTATCGTTCTATTCTTTCTTTCGGCAACGCCATTTTGTTGTGGGGTATATGCAGCCGTCAATTGTCTACGAATACCATTATATTCGCAATATCGGTCAAACTCTTTTGAGGTAAACTCACCTCCACGATCACTCCTAAGCGTCTTTATTTTTCGGCCACTCTCATTTTCAACAAGAGCTTTAAATTTCTTGAAATTCTCGAACGCCTCAGACTTCTCTTTCAAGAAATAAACCCACATCATTCTTGAATAATCATCAACAAAGAGAAGAAAATACCAATTTTGCCCTTGCGACGGTGTTTGCATCTTTTCGCATATATCGGTATGCACTAACTCCAGCGGTGACTTAGCTCTCCAAACGCCTGTTGGAAATGACGCTCGGTGTTGCTTTTCGAGAATACATCCTTCACATGTATCCTTCTTTATCTCGTTATACGGCAGTCCTCGCACCATTCTCTTTGCTCTCAACAACTTCAACGCCATATAGTTTAGATGCCCGAATCTTTTGTGCCACAAATCGGAATCGCTCGTCACCTCGCTTCGCCATGCTAGTTGCGGAGCATAACTAATCTCCAGGGGAAAATTTCTTGACTGCTTCATATCGATCTTTGCCAACACTTGATTCTTGTTGTGCCGATCATAGATCTTGCAGTAGTTATTTTCAAAATGAACGACATAACCGTTCTGAATTAGTTGCCCGACACTTAATAAAATCTGGTGCAGATCCGGAACCAGCAATATATCTCGCATAAATTTCGACCCGTTCTTCGTCTAAAGAGCGATACTCCCCTTTCCTTTGGCTTCAACTAAAGTTCCGTTACTTAAACGAACTTTAGTCTTGTATGAGGTGTCGATATCTCTAAATATCTCTTCTTTACCGGTCATATAATTCGTGCACCCGCTATCCAAATACCATACATCGTCTTTTTCTTCTTTCGCCGTGTGACAGGTATAGAACATGTTCCCCGGATCTTCTTTTTCTTCTATAAAATTCAGTCGATTACCCGTCTGAGATCGGCAGTCCCTCGCAATATGCCCAAATCTCTGGCACTTGAAACACTGTGTTTTCTTCTTCGACCAAAAATTCTCTGTCGTATGATTATTCTTCTTGCAAATACTGCACCACCATTTTGAATTAGCGGTATCCTTCCATCGTCTTGGATTTCCTCCTTTCGAGTTCTCGAAATTGAAGGGAATACAGTTTCGGATCAACCGTAAAAGTGTACACAAGGATGAACGAATGTAAGCGTACATTTGTGGTCATAACTTTTTGTAGAAAAATCAAATTTGAATGGATCAAATTGGATTAGATAGATAAAGATATTATCTAGAACTTTCATGTAGAAATATTTTTCATTTGAACGACGTATCAATGTCGTTTTAATGGAATACCGAAAGGGTACGACGGTTTGACATACAGTTAGTAAAACGTCCGTAACTTTCGCATCCGAACTCCAATTGGGCCATGCCAAATTGGGTTGGAAATATAATAAGATTATCTACAACTTTCGTAAATGTTCAAAGTCGGTTGGGACGATTTAATACTTTCGTAAATGTGTGAAAGGGTGTATATTGGATATACATGCCTTTTGACCCATCCTTATCCTATATGATATATATAGGATGTTTCTATCTCTCTCCAGACCAGATCATTCAGATGAATCTATGGTATTATTCAGAATAATCCAAAAATATAAAGAGACATCTTTCAAGAGAGTGAAAGAGTGTGAAGAGAGAAAGACCGAGAAAAAGGAGTTTTTCTCGGTGTAGAGAATCGATCTAATCAAGCAAGTTCGCCGGTGCATCGTCTATTCAGAATAATCAAGCAAGTTTTTCTCGGTGCATCGTCTAGACCGAGAAAAAGGAGTTTCTCGGTGTAGAGAAAGACCGACGAACTCTGACTCACGGTGGATACAAGTAGAGGAGCAAAACTTGTGGCTCTCCGATTGTGATCAAACCGAAGGAGCAAAACTGTGGGTTGTGGAAGAGTGTGGACGTGGGACGCACGAAAGACAACCGGAGGCCTGTCAAGATGGTGGGAGATGTGTGGTATGGGACGCACGGGCAAGTCACCAACGTGACACCGGAGAAGCAAAGGATGCTAGCGATCAACCTGTCGTGCGTGATCAATTTCACGTTGGTAATCGTTGTCCTTCTATTGCATCGTACCCTCGAAGTCATGGCGTGATCTTGGATTTTGGGAACCGGACCGGGCCTTCAAATCTGCTGCGCGAGCCCGGGAACGGGTGAATTCCCAACAGTGGTATCAGAGCGATCGCCATCGATTCGAGGGTCGAATCATAGTCGTATATTCGATATACGCACGGGTTATCAAAGTTCGTACCCGTTTGCATGATGTTACATATTTAGAACGTCAATTTTGTTAAAATCACAAATGGAATTCACTAGAGATCAATCAAAAGTTGATTGAGAGTATCTAGTAATGATCGTGAAAAGATTTCATGATTTATCGTTTTGGAAACGAGCGAAAACGGAAGAAATGGCGAAATCTGCAGAAAATCAGAGTTTCTGCCGCCCCGGGGGCAGTTTTTGGTGCCCCGGACGCGTCCCGGGCGAGGTTTTCTCGAGCCCCACGGGCGTCGGATGGGGCAGGGACCCCCCCTGCCCCCCTCTCGATGCTGATTTTGTTTTCGCGATAACTTTGGCTACGAAACTCGAAATTTTGAGTTCTTTATATCGATTTGATCGGCATCAAACATACTAGCATGTAAGATAATTAATTATTTGGAATAATTAGTCTCCCTAAATAAATCATATGCATTTCGAAAATCTTGTGATAGTGATATAATATGATTATGTCACGAATTATTTAACATGAATGTCATGATCCCTCATAATATTTAAGTCGTGGAAATGCCTTCCATGTCACCAACCATCGAAATTGGTATCACAATATGTGTGTTGTTAGGCCTTCGTCATGCACACATGTTGTTGGTATTAATGGGTGGCAAGCGTTAAATGGGGACTTACGTGTTGTTAGGCCTTCGTCATGCACGTGAGTAGTCCACTTGACGATACGTTTGATATGGTTATGACTTAACCGTCCAAGCCAATCCGATTGGAGTTCGGGGCATAGTTAGAATGCACACACGGAATTGGGATTGTATATGATACGATCCATCACCGAAATTCTATAAAGGTTCAAGAGTCGTATTGGATACGATTGGATATTAATCCTACCTAAATAAGCGAGATCTCACTCGATAGGCCTTCGTCACTTGTGGGAGGATTGCGAAATATGGATCTTGAGTGTTATGGACTTGGAGTCCCGTATCGGTATGAGGGTTATTGATTCGATAAAATAACACTATTCATATAATCATCATATAAGCATATAGATTAAGTACGCACGGTTAGGAGCTTAATCTTCATCATCCGGTTAGAACTATGTTTTCAAGCAACACCAAATATATCGATGAGATCGATATGATAGATAGCTTTTGGGCCGGAATTACCATTCTTAACCTTGATAGTGAAAGAATAGTTCTTAGACTTAAATGAACGCGTTGGACACGAAATTGGTAGATTTGGGGCTCGAGGCTTTGGCTTTAGAGAAAGTCGGGTTCGATAAACTTTAATAAGAAATCGAACGATATTATGTGCCTTGTGGTGGCATGTATAGACGCAAATTTCTCAAAATTGTTTTGAGAATTCGGGTGCATACGAAAGTAAAACACAACGCTCATGAAATAGTTTCAAGAGCTTGAGCACATTGAATTGTTCGATCCAGCTCAAAGAGTAGGTTAGTTTTGAGACGCCTTATGGGTCTTTGATTAACACTCGTGTGTTGATGGTACGAGATTTGATCTCCGTGACCGAATATCATATGCATTCGACAGATAATTTGATCCCTAAATTGCATGAGATGCGATTTAAATTTGAATTGGAGATGCTCGAAGCATCCGAGAAATTCAATGCATAGAGATGCGTGGATGTCTTTGTAATTCAAGGTTGGGATCGAAAGAAATAAATGTCTAAGGGTATTTTGGGAAAAAGTTTTCCAAACAGAAAGTTCAGACAAAGAGTTGTCCAAACTAATGACTCAAAGAACGGTGAAATCCGAGGAGGATTAAACCTAGAAGTTGATTGCTTCTTTTGGCATTGTCGTCTTAGCCATATGAATGAGATACGCGAATCTAGATTCCATATGATGGATTACTAGAATCATTCGAATTAGATTCGATTGATTGATGCGATACTTATTTATTAGGCAATATGACAAAGGGCATCATTCTACAAAGGTTGGAGAAAGATCCAACGAATTATTGGAAATTACATTTAGATGTAAATGTTTCGATAAATTCCGAAGCAAGAGGAGGCTATCGGTATTTTGTTACGTTTACGGATGGTTAAAGTAGATACGGTAATATCTGTTTAATGCGTGCCGAAATGGAGACTTTTGAAAGGTTCAAAGAGTTTCAAAACAAAATACAAAATCGACTAAGCAAGAAAATCAAAGCCCTTTCGATAGGATCGAGAAGGCGAGTATTTGAGCTAAACCTTTCGATAGGATCGAGAAGGCGAGTATTTGAGTTGTGAGTATTGATGATCATTTATGATTGTGGAATCGATTCACAATTACCTTTATTCGGAACATTTAGATGTGTCTGAAAAGAGGAAATGAACGCATGTTTCACATGGTTCGATAAATGATAAGTCAAACGGATATCCCAAAAATATTTTGGGGATACACCCTTGAGACAGAGACACTAATGAATGGTTGCATATATGATATGGACCATAAACCTTCTAATCGGTATAAAAGGCGCCATATGAGATATGGATCGGAATGGTTCCGAAGTTGTCATTTGTACAGATTTGAGGATGTGAGTATATTTCGAAATTGGCTTCAATTAAACTCAATCCCAAATCTGTAAATTGTTCGTTTATCATATATCCTAACGGAAGCTAAAGGGTATTAGTTCTAACGTCCCGACGAAAATGAGATTTTCGTGGCTCGAAAAGATGCCTTCTTAGAGGAGGACCGAATGCGCACAAGTTTGGAACTTGATGTCGCTTATCTCTATGCGGGCTAGTGGGAGTAGAATGAATCTCGAAAGAGTTCGAGATCTGGAAAATGAACATTGTACCGATGAAAGTTGACACGACTTCATCAAGAGTTGATGAATACGAGTCGAACACACAAAGGAATTTTTCGTAGATCAAGTAGGCTATATCATAAGTCGGTAAATACGGATTTATCGTTGCTAATGATGATAGATCGAAATCATATGATGATTCGATATCCTACAAGGATGCTATGAAAAGTAACGGTTCCACATGGCAATGTGTCATGAAATCTGAGATTCGATCCGTGTAAATTATCAAGTTTAGAACTTGATTTCATTACTTTCAGGGTTAGACCCGTGAAATGTGAATGGGTTTTCAAGGTGAAGAACCTACATGGATAGGAATTTGCATATATGCAAAGCGAGGCTCGTAGCGAAGAGTTTCAAGTAATTTGTAGTGGGACTATGAAGAAACGTTTTCGCATGTTGCCATGCGTTCACATTCTCAAAATTCTGCTTTCCATTGTCGCGTATTATGACTATGTGATGTGGCAAAATGGATGTCAAAACCGAATTTCTTGACAGAAATTTTATGAAAGGATGTGTACTTGACACAACCTTACTGTTTTGTCGATTCATAATAATCGGGGATAGGATATGAACGCTTTAACGATCTATATGATGGATTAGAAAAAGCTTCTCGGAATTGGAATATTCGTTTTGACGAAATTATAAACTGTTATAAAATTGTCGGAACAAATGGAAACTTTGTGTATACATGAAGGTTAGTGGGAGACCTGTTATATTTCTTGTAACGACAAAGGATTTAGACGAGACCGCTTATGATTTAAGCGTGAAGATCTATATGATAGATCTGAGAATTCCTCGTTCTATATTATAGCACATATATCGACATATTGTTGAAAATGGTTTTCAACATATGACTCCTTGGCGGAGTTAAATCGAAATGTCGAATGACAGAAATTTTCTACCGCTCGATGTGAGACATCAAGTAGGGCGGAAAATGATAATATGATGCTTTACATTTGATGTGAGGATCTATTATATCTATCATGATATGTATGTGGCTATATGTCGTGCACATAGAGCGTCTAGTTCACCATCAATAAAATCCATGGGAATCACACAAGTTTGAATGTAATGCGATTACATGAGACTAACTCTTGTGAATGTATAATGGTTATACATTTATATACATAATGGCTATGTATCTTTAAACCCATTGGGATTTGTATTGATGGCGGTGAATGTTATCCTTGAATACTTTGCAAAAGAATTCAGGATTTTATTTTATCTATAATGGTGTGGAGGACGTGTTGGTTATAAAGAGTTATAACAACAAAAGTTTCCAAATATGGCACGTCCAAATATGTAGCACGACTTTCGATCAGAAAGTGTGTACATGTTTTGCTTAAACGAAAACACGGTTATGTGGAAAGGTTCCACAAGACCAATAATTTATGATTCTATTTACGGAGGAGATTATAATGTGGTTATTAATCACAAAAGGAAGCGGTATGGATCAAGGATACATGACCAAACTCGAGTAGTCATGAGTTATCGGATTTATGGTTGTGTATTGCGTGAGACGCAATAGTACAAGCCAAAAATGCCGAGGTCACAACCACTTCTAGCCAATACTCAGAAAAATTTTATTTGATCCATGAAATTTTGTGAAATGATGTGATCGTAGGTATTGGAAATGTTTCAAACCTGATGATGATTAACACTAGCAGCAACGTGCGGACCCGTTTACAAAACCGCTCTCTCTAGTCGCTTGTGACTGTCATGCGATGACTTTGGGTATGGAGATACCTAGAGGAGGAAGAGAGTAGAGTGTAGTTGTCTAATACGATAGTCCTCGCAGGTTATGGGTATGGAGATACCCATAGGTAAATGTTGTATCACCCAAATACTTAATCCGTATGAATGCATCGCTTTTAAAAAATTTGTTTACTTAAATTTTTATGCATTCACCTTATATGAAAACTGTGTGCGGGTTGTGTAATTTGATTACATGAACCCTGATTTGATCTTGTGTGGACGCCGGCATAATTGAGGATTATGTGCAGCAAAATCGTGACACTTAAAGTTTCATTTCTAAACATCCCTAGTCGCGGATCAGTTTGCCTAAGAGAGAAGCATTTTTATTACGAGGGAATAGACTGAACGCATACACTAGTACGTTAGCCGAGGAGATGATTATGTTTTGCTAATCATAGGACAAAGGTGTTTGTCGAATCGGGAACGTAGATATATGCTAGGTGACATATATTGGATATGACCGAAGCCGCGAGACCATGACATGGTTTAGTCATTATAGATGGACTCGCGACGAGTAGGGTATTAGGTTTTTCATACTTGAGGGGACCATTGATTGCGTTACGTGCGTAACACAATGCTTTGATATGATCTTACGCTCAGCCGTAACTGGGAGTTAAAACGGTCATCATTGGGTATTGTCCGAAACACGGAATTCAATGTGAGTCTCCAAGATAGGAATTGTTTATTCCGAAAGGAAGAGATATCTCTTTGGCAACTCGATGAATTGATTAACGAAAATCGTGGCCACAGTCAGTGATATTAACGGTTAATATCGATTGAAATTGTGAACTCAAAAAAAAAATTGTGAACTCAATTTGGAATCGAGGAAAAAGTATAGTTAATCAAAATATAAGGATGACTACGACCATGCCTTTTGATTAACGAATATCGATAACAAGAGAACTAATAACCGCTATTCGAGATAGGCACAATGATCACAATCATTTTTCATGTTAACAAGGGTAGCCATGATGGAGTGACTAGATCCCGCTCATGGGCTTGTAGTTCTTTGGAAACATCCTACTGCCATCGTTAACCGAACCTACATGGTCACACAACGAGTCGTACTAAATCGGGCTTGATTATAAAGTTGGCACATAAGATGTGCGTAGCTTGGTATTTGATACGCAAGCTATATTTTCTAAAGTAGTGCATATTGGATATGCATGAGTACCTTTTAGGTAGATCTGAAATTGAGTGGGAGACTGAAGGAAATACAGTTTCGGATCAACCGATGAACCTACGCGGTCACACATAGAGCTGTCTTATTTCGGGCTTAATTTCAATCTCTAAGGTTATGTGTACTGTTGGGAATTCACCCGACCCCGGGCCCGCGCAGCGGATATGAAGGCCCGGGCTTAATTGAAAAACCTACACAACAACTACATGAACTTCTCGTACATGTATTAGATATTTTAGATTGTTTTTCACAAAGATTACTTTGTAATTATAGTATTGTATCATGGATTACATTATGATATATAAGAAAAACTATTTATTGAAATTATACACTGCGAAAATGTTGTACTCATATATCGTCTATATACACAATTTGTTGCAAAAATAACGAAGAACATTGCAAACTGCAAAACGTTATTCGAAACCTAATGAAACCTAAAAATAATTAAAAAAAAAATGCTTATGTACATAACATGTAACATAACATACGCGATTGAATACAAAAACGATAAATAATTTCAAATCTGGACTTTTATGATCACCATACAAGATACAACATATACCACAAACAAACAATAATTTTAAGAGCTCCCCAGCTAAGTTTTAAATTAAAAAAAAAAAAACATGCTTCTGTACAAACTGAATGCAGTACACTGTACCGAACAGGTTTGCATTAAGGCTTCTCAGTCATCACAAATGGCGTTCTGAGTTCATTGAAGAGCCAAAAAAAAGCTCGGATGCGGATAGTCAAGCACAGGGTCCACACACTTTTTTGGGGACATACATTGAACATACAATAAATTGTCGACGGCAAATATTATGTGTTCACTCTTTATTTTCCTTAAATTTTTTTTTTTTAACTTTCACTAGGACATTAATATCATTGTATGTTTGATTTGCAGTTTAATTACAGTTGTAATAATAACATGCAATATTTCATATTTATGTTATACTTCAGAAGAAGTATAGTTATCGACTTATCAGCTGTGAAATTATTATATTGTTAGATTAAGTTATTAACAACGGGTCTGTTTGGCAGTGGAATTGATAGAATGAAATTGGATTGTAAGGCGGGGAGAGAAAATTATCCTAGAATTAGCCAATTTTATTGTTTGTTTGGGTGTTTGAAAAATAAAATGCCGGAAAACATAATTTTTTGTAGCTTCAAATATTTGTCTTATTTATTCATGACCATTTTATAATAAATTAATTAATGACCCATTTTATAATAAATTAATTAATTAGGAAAATAGTTTGAATAACTTAGAACCTAATAAAATTTTCAAGAAAACTATACTAATTGGTTATTAACTTCATTCAACAACTTTAAACTAAATATTATGGTCATAAATCACATGAGCAGAGACGAATCATAAAGAAAAACTTAGGATGACCGAACTTTGCTTAAAAATATACAAACTATCATAATCAAGCCAACAAACTTACCATTTGAACTCTATATAATTAGTGAAATAATATTACATAAATGATTTTTAACACGTACCAAATAAAATATATACATCATTACTGGTTTTATAGAGAAGGCCGCCATCTCTGCTTGCCTCCCCTTGGATCCGTCCGTGCAAATACGGCCCCAACATCTGCAAAAACTGTTAGCAAGTTTGTTGGTGAAATATGTTTGAGAAAATTGATAGTTCGGATGATTTATACTTCAAATAATGAAATAACCTCCATGATATTTTGAGGAGTGTTTAGCTTCGTCTTGCACACAAAATTAAGCCTCCTGCGAGACCGGACAAAACAAGAAAGAATATATGTATTTTTATTTAATTTTGTGCATCAATTTAAATAAGTATGAATCTGGATTTTGTCTTTTGTCAAAGAAAGAGAAGAATTTTATTGTTACTTTGATACATTATACCGGCGACAAGCTTTTTCCATAGTTTGATGTATTGAACTCTCAAACAAGACACCTATTTGTAGAGAGCAATTATCTCATACATCTCCAATGAAAATATATATTTTTCACAAAATATTATAGTTATTGTTCCAATGGATTTCTTTTTGATCCTTTGGATAGTACTACTGAAGGGTGTTCTATTTGCTCGTAGTTCTCGTTTGATATATGATAAAGCAAATCTTGGTTTTCGTTTCCTTTGTGATGGACCTGGACGAGGGGGAACATGTCAAGACCTCCAAAAATTCCAAAACCAATAAATTAAAAGAAAAATAAGATATATGGCTATCAGATTTCCACAAAGACCCGACGGAGTTCAAAAAAAAAAAATCCGGAGTACAAAACAGAGAATTCAACGAAACAAAAGTGATATGAGTACATCTGGATACAGGGCCGGGTGTGATGAATGAAAAAAGATTTCGATTGAATGGTATTTTAACTTTTTTTATGAAAATAAAAAATTGTTAAAATATTTTGTTGATTTTTTGTTTACTTTTATGAGAAGTTTTTTTTTCTAATATGAGTTAAAACAATTTTATCATGTTTTGAATTTTTCTTTTACTAATTCAGACTATGACATAAAAAATATCGAGACCGGTCATGTTTGGATACAACCATTATTTTAACATTTCATTCATTATATTTGTTTAGATTTTATATTTGTTTCTGAAAAACTAACATAAAATAATAATAAGATGAACAAAAATATTAAATGAACACATTGCAAATATTTAAAAATTAAAATATCATGAAACTATTACAAAAATACATAAAAGCGGAACGAAAATAAATAAAAACTAGATATTTGAGGAAATGTTTTTCTATCAATATATTTTCAAGGTCTATATTTTATTATTATCCGGTGTTAGTTTTTCATGAATAATAAATGAAATATTAAAAAAATATAAACACAACATTCAATAATTCTATTTTTGTGAAATCATACTACATGTTAAATTTTTTTTATGAATTTTGTTAAAACTAATAAAATTAATGAAAAAAATACAAAAATATTTTTGTAATTAATACATATGAAAATAGAAAGTTATTTTGGTCAAAAAAAAGTTTAACACCTCCTTTAGGAGAGTATTTGAAAATAAATGTTTGTTACAGGGTTTTTTTGGAGTTTCCAAAAATATAGGAATTATTTAGAATATTCAATAAAGATAAGAGGGTTTTTTGAAAATTTTCCTTGAATTATTAACAACCCACATTGCCGAAATAATCTGTACAACATCTAATCCTATTTAAAAAAATTTCACTAAATATGAAAATAAATTTCTTCTCAAAATCACCATCATTTTATTTTATGTGTGTGTTTTTGCAAGTAGCGGATTCATTCTCAATATAAAAGATGCCCGAGTAATATGTTTGATATTTCAATGGTGCCTACCTCGGGAACTCCTCGTCACAAAAAGCTGAATCTTGATAAATACCCAATTGATTTTGGTGTTATTGATCTGGAGCCAATCGTCCAATCGTACAGACAATTGACCCCACAAAATTTAGCTCCAATCTCCATCCTTAAATACTTTTGTCTTGTTCCGTTCTCCCACTGTTAGCTAATATTTCATGATTATTTTTGTCTTGTTCCGTTCTCCCACATCCTACCACTATTAGCTAATATTTCATGATTTCATGATTACAAGAGGTCAATCGCACATGACTTGCAGGTATTATTATTATTATTATTTTATGTTTAATTTCTTCACTTATCCATCACCAGTTTGCCATATGTATTATTGTTGTCCCATCCAAAAGTTTGACTAAAATTATACCATGTAAATAACAATCGGATCTATAGTTCTTGCGGTATATGTTGAAAAAATATTGTGACCTATCTTGACGATAAACAAGTAGTGTTACATGTCAATTGATGGTGTTTAAAAGCAACAATGTATATCAATACTCTTAACAATAATTGGTAATAATTTTGAGCAGTTATATATATCATTGTACTTGATACTTAGTATATTCGGTTGAATGAAATTATAATTGTGAATTGTGACCTAACTGCAATAATTAGATTAATTTGGCAAATTTTATCTTATTTATCAAATGTTGTCATGTGTACGGACAAGACTTTGAAATTTTGAAAAGGCAGATTTTAGTGAGAACTCTACAACAATTAACTCCTGGATTTATTTTTTATTGTAATTAAGCATTCCTAAAATGTTTTTTTTTAAAAGAATAAAGTAGGTTTTTAAGTCCTACTTCGATTATTTGTTATAATTAAAATATTTGTTCATACAAGCAATGAAGGTATTTGTCTTATCTAGCTAAAATTATCTATTCCTAAATACCTTCTAACACATGCTTACATGTACTAATGCTTAAAGTTAAGAATAGAAATCCTGCCAATCAACAATTCCTAACTTCTTTTCCGGAAAACCTATCAATATTTATGCCTTGATCTTCTAGTGTAAATAAAGAGTGTACATTTGTGGTTGATATCGTACTAACACTAACATATATATATATATATATCAATATTTCAAATTGCAATATAACGATCCATTACATTTGGACTGTAAATTTTACACGTGATTGTCGTTATTATGTACTATAGCGGTGATATACCTCGGCTATTTAGTAGATTGCAATATTGTGTTCTAAAAATATTTTCTTTTATTTGCGCATACCAAAATTTAATTTTAAATCTCAAGGAAACAATATACACCATATATATTTTGTTATTTTAACTACCACTGAGAAATCACCATTTTCTCGTTGAAATATTCTAGAGAAATGATTATGCACGTTGTGGTATTGCACGCCAGACCTAAACTAGAGATCTCGGCCTGTCCATCCCACTGTCAGTCACGGGAGAATGCACCAATATCGCATGCCTGCTATGCCTTTAATTTGTAAATTTTTAAATGTATCATATAAATTTTTATAATATTTTTATGTTTTAAATCTTTTTTGACGCATCGTATATATTTTTCAGATGTATATACCTTTATGTTTTATACTTTTTATATATATCATATAATTTTTTAGATGTATGATAATTTTTTATGTTTTATATATTTTTTGATGTATTATTTTTTGATGTATGATATACATTGTTGAATTACAATACATCGTATACATTATTTGATTTATCGTATATATTTTTAATGTATGATATTTTTTTGTTCAAATACAATACATATTATGTATTTCTATAGGATACACATTTTAGATGTATCGTATATATATATTTTACATGAACAACATTTTTTATAAAATAAATTACTAGTTTTTTATCTTTTGCATAATAATTTGTACTTTATTTTATGACGTGCACCAGGCTTCCGAAATGGTAAAAAAGTACTTGTTGGGAAAAAAAAAACTATCACGTGACATGACAGGGTGAATCCTGGTGAACCAACGTGCACAACACTAGCGTGCGTTAGTCGCTCCCAATATTCTAATTGGACATGGTTATATATTTGATCTGGAATAATTCGCAAGTTTGAGGGCACAAAATATATTTTGCCCATACTCAAATTTTAATAGGGATCATGCTTCAAAGATCTGAGATATTTGAGTAGGAGCTGCATAATAATATCCAAGATAGAATGAGGCATTCCATAGCTGCGTATCGCTCCCTATAAACTAATTTAAAACCTTCTTCTTTTCAAAGCGATATACAAATGGACCAATTACAAGATTCCCTGCTTCCCCTTCCCCTTGCTTCTGAATCTCCTCTCCCACCAAACCCTAATAACTTCTCTCCTCGTACTATTAATACTACCACTATTACTGCTTCATCATGTTCTTCTACTTCTTCTCCTTCAACTCTTCTTCGTCTTGCAACAGTCATTACCCTATTTGTACTTACCCTCTGGGCCAACTACGAGGCAACCAAAGGATTCGACCTCACCGTCCTCAATGCCTCCACTCGTACCCTTGCTGGCCGTCGATTCAACCTGTTATTCGTATCCAATGGAAGAGCTTCTAAACTAGCTCTGAAAGCAAGTATCGTCATGGAACGTGCTCTCTATCCTCCACAAGAAAGGTTTATCAAAAAGTCTGTTCATCATGTAACCATCCGTTTAGCTGATCGAAACCTTACTCAAGAAGTCCTCGTTAAACACTCTGATGGTTATATCGAACAAGGAGAAGACTCAGAATACCTTATTGAACTTTGCCCTAGTTTAATGGTGAAGAAAAACGTTAAAATGGCGGTCGAATCAGCATTGCATCGGGGTATGGCATATGTGTGGTTATGGGAAAATGCACCGCGCTATATTATAGATGCTATGGTAGACTATTTGATGATAAAATCCGGATTTGCTTGGAAGCATTACGAGGAAGATACCACGTCGGCTCACACCCTCGCAAGCTTCATAGAGTTGTGTGAAGAGAGAAGACATGGTTTCTTTGCAAGTCTCAACAATGCCATGCAGGAGAAGAAGTGGAGCGATAAAATGGTTAATAGTGTAGTATTTAGTTAAAACTCGGAAAGTATGTGTTTAGATCGTATTTTAGCAATGTTCGATAAGGGGTTAGTAGTAGATAATTATGGATTAAATTCATAAATAAAAAGTATGTGTTTAGATCGTATTTGATCAATGTTCGATTAGGGGTTAGTAGTAGATAATTATGGATTAAATTCTGAAATAAAAAGTATGTGTTTAAATCGTATTTTATCAATGTTCGATAAGGGGTTAGTAGTAGATAATTATGGATTAAATTCTTAAATAAAAAGTATGTGTTTATGTCAGTGCATAAACAAGCAATCTGATAAGGAGAAGAAGAGTCGAGTGGTGGTGTGTGGGTGATGTGGTATGTATGATAGTTATTTAACTTGATGAATGATTTTTAATTTGAAACGAAGATGGGACAAATTTCATAATGTACTGAAAATAAAATTTTACCGAATATGCCCGGATAGACGTGACTTGTTGATTGCGAATCGAATGCACTTGTCTTCACAATGCAGTTGTATTTGGTCTTATTCTATTTATTTATTTCTTTTGCTTAAATGTCTTATTCTGATCTAGAATGTGTATTTGTGGTAAATGATCCCAAAATTTGTTGTTTGAAGGAATGATCTTAATTAAGAAATGTGAATTTTTAAATAAGCCATAACTTTGTTCGATTTTTTTTTTTTTTTTTTTTGAAGAGAGCCTAGAGCACGAAACGTGCTCGTGCAGCTCCGATTATATATAAGTGCGCAAAGCGCCAGTTTTACAAGCGAATCAAAATTACAAGTATTACAAGTATCCTAAACATGAGGAAATGCCAGGTTCCAAGCCTTGACTAATTCTCTATACGATGTTATGGATCTAATCCTAACTTAAGGATGAACAAGCGTCATGTTTAGGATCTAATCCTAAACATGAGGAAATGCCAGGTTCAATTTTTTTTTTTTAAAACCTCATTTCCGGATACTAAAAAAACCCTCTAAATCAGTTGTCATTTTCATTTATCCTATGTAAAATTAAACTTAACATTTGATAGTGTTCAATTTTTTTTGGACAAATACCCCTCTATATTTTCATATTTTATTTTATTAAACAACTTTTGATATTTTTTTATCAATAATAAAAAATAATATTATAAAAAAGTATGCATCTTAAAAATGTTTTGGCACAAAATAATATTTTTCGAGCTAGTTTTAATGTTCACTGTAAATAAATATAGCTGCAAAAATCAAAACTCGCGGCATTAAATTTTATTTTTTCAGCTAGTTTTAATGTTCATTTATTGTTAATAAAACTTGCTGCTCAAATCAAAACTAATAGCAAACAATATTTTAGATGACAGTTTTTTTTAACAATGAATGAAAATTAAACTTGATGCTAAAACAGTATTATCCTGCCTTTTTAACGAATATTTTTTTTTTATCAAAAACACTACAAGCCCATAATCAAAACCCAGAAACACCGCCGAAATGCTAAATAAAGTAATTATTTAGGTGGGCCCCACTTATTTTTTATATGTAAATTTGCAATTCAGGATGATTTCGGTATTTTATTTATGTGACTCTAGCAGTTTTGATTTTTTAATATCGTTTATTTTATTATTATTAAATCCTAGAAAACTATGATAAAATATTAAAATTATATGTAACATGTACTATTTTTTAAATAAGTATATGTTAAAAATATAGATATTTATAAATTATTAGAAACAATATAAAAAGAGGTTTAATAAAATTAACATGGAAAATAAAGAGATATTTTGGTCTAATTTTTTTAAATTTAATTCTATAAAGGATAAATTAATGAAAATAAAATTTTGTTTAGAAGGTCAGGGTTTTGAAGAATTTAAAGAAATACGATATTATTTAAGAATTTCGAATAAGAAATAATAATTGGTGTTAGAAAAGGGGAATCGGTTTTGTTATTACTTGAGTGTATTTTAGGGAAACTGACAAGGTCCCACTCACACAACCTTATGTGAGAAATGACTGGCATGTGAGAAAATGACTCGTAGCAGTATAAGGGATTTGGGTTACCACGTCTGTTGATGTGAGATAAAGAAAGCTACCACTATTGAGGTACATATTTACGTATGTTTCAGCTTGAGCAGGATGAGTTCGGGCTACTTTCATCAAGGATGAAATGTTATTATTATCATTGTAATTATTTCAATAGTTACATTATCATATGTGATAAAATTCTAAATCTAATCAATATTTAACCATAGATTTTTTGTGGTTAACAAATCACTAATTTGATATAATAGCACATCCACGTGGGGAAGTTAAATAGTGGTTTTATTTTATGGAAGTTTCTATCCTAGATCCAATTTGTAAAAATGATATTTTCGGTATATAAATATATAGCAAAAATTAAAAATTGAATGTCTCCGTTCCGTTTAGTTCATTATTGGGCTCTTCATTAATTATGTCTTCCAATTTTAATCTCATCACTATATAACATGTACCATAATTAAATGCTAGAAAACTCTATACAACATTTATCAAAATTAAATGCTAATTTAATTATTAATTTTTTTTTTGACCTATACTAGAAAATTCACACTGAACCCTTTCTTTTTCTTGCTCCCTCTGACTTACGGTGCTCCCACTCTTTTATCACACACACTCATCATATCTCACACAACATATTACACACACACATCATATCGCACACACACATAGCATATTACACGCACATATACAACATATCACATAAACGGTTCGATCAACTAGAGAAGACGAAACATAAACGGTTCGATCTCGGTTCTCGTCATGTTAAACGATCTTAGTTCAACCCAATTAATACGTTTTTCTTGGACAATTAATTATGGTAATTATACAAAATTATAATCAACTAGCTTTTTCCCCGCGCAATTGCGCGGGAGTTTTCGAGTTTATCGTGATTTTTTTATGTCATTTTTTTTATCTTAATTTTTACTTTTATTTTATTTATGAAGTATTTGTTTCTTGTACATGGTTGTTGTGATTGAGTATAATTTCTCGTTGTGTATTCATGTTTTTTTTTTGATATTTTTTATGATATATTTTGTTTAAATTTTTTTATTTGCGATATTGCTTATGTTGTTATGAAAAATCATGCATTAAACCAAAATCGAAATATTCATAGTAACTCGCTCTTGCCGTCTCCATCACTCTCTTTCTATATCAATAATATCGTTCTCCTTCTTTGTCCGTCTTGACATCGCCTACCATTCTCTCTGCATTTGAAATCGCCTCCATCATAGCTCTTTTTTGCCTCGTTAGGTTTAGCCACCGAAAAAATGAAGACAGAGAAATAGAGTTGGGTGTAGGAAATTTTTCAAAAAACCTCTAACTTTTTTGGATATTGTAAAAAAAAAAACTATCTTTTCGGAGACTCCAAAAAAAACCCCTACCAAACTTTTATTCTAAAATATCCCCTATGAGGGTTAAAACTAATCATGAATGATATTAACTATTTTTATATGAGAAGACGAACGGAGAAAGTACTAATCATCGTACTAACGAGTTAAGTTCATCAACCAACGAGAAGACGAACGGAGAAAGATGACCGGTTTGGGCGTGGGACGAACCGGTACGAGCGAAAAGGTGCGAACGAAAAGGTGCGACGTGAACGGAAGTGTAGGCACCGCAGCGACAAACCCTTCGTAATCGATCAATTTCGCTAGGTACAAATATTACGTTTATTAGATTTACGTTATATTAGTTATAGGGAATTTGATAAACAAATCGTAGATGAGATCTCGGGAATTTGTGCTCCGTCGAGTCCAATAATTATCCGCTGCGCGGACTCGATGGGGTGTAGATAACCCAACAACACGTACTAATACTTTTACCCGGGGTGAGGGCGCAAATAACTCTCGACTGAAGTGCCAACCCGAGCTGATAGTGAATCACACACGGGCTGGAACATAACAAAAGGGGAACACATCCACCCGACGACTGGACATCCTTGCGCCACAGCCAGACCCCTCATGGGTCGGGAATTTGCACTACATAAAGTTAGGTACGCTTTTCCCTCAATAGAGTCTCCCATAGACCCTTTCTAAAATCGCAAGTCTGAGCTTACTTTTTAGACTAATTCAAATCATACATATAGAGATCCTCCCGGAGACCCTCACTAAAATCGTAAGCCCGGTTAACGTTTTATCCAAATAAAATTCTACATATATATATAGTCTCTCAGAGACCCTCTTTAAAATCGTTCTCATAATAAAATATTATGCCATATAATTTCTAAGTATCTTTATCAAAACAAAAATGATTTTTAACACAAATCATTTATGAAAACAAATTCGAAATGTACTTTCTATATTTGAATGAATATCCAAATTCAAAATCATAATTTCGGAACTCATTTAAAATCATAAATCGTCGTACCTGTTATTTAAAATCAGTTCCAAATATATAACGATATCATAAACGAAATAATATAGGTTTTCGTAATTAATCACGTTTTTTGGAACAAAATCTGTTTTAATCAAATTAACCAAAATAGGTATAAATAACGGTGAAAAGTGAGAATTACACTCACGATATCGTAAACAAAATAATTTTTATTTTCATAACTTAGGACGATTTCTGGAACAAAACTCGTTTTATCAAAAATAACCAAAATAAGTAGAATTTATAATTTCAATAAACGATAAGTGAGAATAGCACTCACAGATTGATCGAACTCGATCGACGTCAAGACGGAATCGAAAACCTAGCTCCGGAACCGAAAACCAATATCGACGGACCGATAAAAAGCGAAAACTTGAAACTCGAACCAAATCCAGAAAACTCGCTTGCTAATTCACACGATCTCATGTTTTACTATTCCCTCTTAATTGTTGTTTCATGGTCTTTCATCAGTTTTCCACTCTTCTGATATTTTCTCAAATATTTATGTGTGAGTCGAATTATATTCGGGAGAGAGACAAGGAAGCAATTAAGTTTATATACTCAAATACCTAACCGCCTAAGAAGGGGTACAAGGCCCAATTGGAAAGAATGGCACATTTCATTTATAACCTCAAAATTTTTGTATTTTACTTATTCATGATTATTTGATCCTATGAAATAACCTGATAAGGCCCACTAAAGGGAATAGTATATATATTTTTTCAAATATAACCCTAAATAAATAATTATTAATATTTTGATAACTTCACAAACAAGATCATGCCAAAGTATTATTTATATAATCTTGAAAATATATTACATTATGAAAACTCGCATATACTACGTTTCAAATTTCGAAAGAATTAAAATATCTAACTTGAAATTTGGTATCGAAATATTTTATAAAGAATAACGACAAATGTCAAAATCATATTTTTGATATTTATTACATTATTCCCCCCTTAAATAGATATTTAGTCCACTAAACATAAAACAAGTTTTTAATGTAAAATTGAGCGTGTATATATATATATATATATATATATATATATATATATATATATATATATATATATATATATATTTTTTTCGTAAATAGTTTTCCAATTCATTTAAATAATTTTCAAAATCTTATCATTTCACAAAAATCTCTGAAATCAATTTTTATTTGTTTTCACGATCACGATTTATATGCAAATAATATTTAGTTCCAAAACCTTTTAAAACTACATCCAAATCATTTAAAAATTTTGATTCTAAAATTCTGAAATATAATATCAGAAATCACATAAAAGCGTATCCTCACATTTGTTATTCAAAATAATGTTTTAAATATCATTTTCAATTACCGCAAATATGTTTCGGTCAAAATATCCCAAAATAATATTACGAATATATAAAATCATTTCTAAAGTTTATACTAATGTCTTTGTAAATAAAATATTTACCTTTTCCCGAATGAAATGCTTCGAAAGAAATACGTACTCGAACTTGGATTACTAGCGAACGACATCGACACGAGACACATATACACAAGGAAACTCTAAACCCAACTCTCACGACGATAAGAATGTTGTTTTCGAAAGTTTTGCTCTGATACCACAGAAGCTGTCACACCCCAAATATAAAAATGGAAATGGGTGCGGCAACCCGCCAGTATACAACTCGTACACCACAGACTCTCATATGAAAACATCACAAAACAAGATACAAAACTGATTCGAAAACAACGACAACACACACATATATACATACATTACGGAATTAAAATAATAATACAAAACTATTACGGAAGCATAAAATATATTAACACGAAATTCAGATAACGTAGGCGTTCTCACTCTCGAGGTACCCGCAACTCCCGATATTTGACCTTCGATACCTGTACTAAAAATATGTAAATCGAAAGGATTAGTCACGGGAGTGACTAAGTGAGTGAAACCTCGTTAAAAATAGTCATAACTAAAATAAGTACTTTTCAAATAAGTTCATAAAATAATATCGTATAACTTCAAATCGTATTTTTTTCCAAATATATCTTAAAATACTTTCCCCGGTTTTTCAAACTCTAAATTGAAATCATCTTTGTATCTAATCATATACGTACTAATACTTTTACCCGGGGTGAGGGCCCAAATAACTCTCGACTGAAGTGCCAACCCGAGCTGATAACGAATCACACACGGGCTGGAACATAACAAAAGGGGAACACATCCACCCGACGACTGGATATCCTTGCGCCACAGCCAGACCCCTCATAGATCGGGACTTTGCACTACATCAAGTTAGCTACGTCTTTCCCTCAATAGAGTCTCCCTGAGACCCTTTCTAAAATCGCAAGTCCCAGCGTACGTTTTAGACTAATTGAAATCATACATATAGAGAGCTTCCCGGAGACCCTCTCTAAAATCGTAAGCCCGACTTATGCTTTATCCAAATAAAATTCTACATATATATAGAGTCTCTTAGAGATCCTCTTTAAAATCGTTCTCATAATAAAATATTATACCATATAATTTACTAAGTATCTATATCAAAACAAAAACGCTTTTTAACACAAATCATTTCTGAAAACAAATTCGAAATGTAATTTCTATATTTGAATGAATATCCAAATTCAAAATCATAATTTCGCAACTCATTTAAAATCATAAATCGTCGTACCTGTTATTTAAAATCAGTTCCAAATATATAACGATATCATAAACAAAATAATATAGGTTTTCGTAAATAAACACGTTTTTTGGAACAAAATCTGTTTTAATAAAATTAACCAAAATAGGTATAAATAACGGTGAACAGTGAGAATTACACTCACGATATCGAAAACAAAATATTTTTTATTTTCAGAACTTAGCACGGTTTCTGGAACAAAACTCGTTTTATCAAAAATAACCAAAATAAGTAGAATTTATAATTTTAATAAACCATAAGTGAGAATAGCACTCACAGATTGATCGAACTCGATCGACGTCAAGACGGAATCGAAAACCTAGCTCCGGAACCGAAAATCAATATCGACGGACCGATAAAAAGCGAAGACTTGAAAGTCAAACCAAATCCAGAAAACTCGCTTGCTAATTCACACGATCTCATCTTTTACTATGCCCTCTTAATTGTTGTTTCATGGTCTTTCATCAGTTTTCCACTCTTTTGATATTTTCTGAAATATTTATGTGTGAGTCGAATTATATTCTGGAGAGAGACAAGGAAGCAATTAAGTTTATATACTCAAATACCTAACCGCCTAAGAAGGGGTACTCGGCCCAATTGGAAAGAATGACAAATTTCATTTATAACCTCAAAATTTTTGTATTTTACTTATTCATGATTATTTGATCCTATGATATAACCTGATAAGGCCCAATAAAGGGAATAGTATATTTTTTTTTCAAATATAACCCTAAATAAATAATTATTAATATTTTGATAACTTCACAAACAAGATCATGCCAAAGTATTATTTATATAATCTCGAAAATATATTACATTATGAAAGCTCGCATATACTACGTTTCAAATTTCGAAAGAATTAAAATACCTACCTTGAAATTTGATATCGAAATTCCTTACCGGCTTGTACCAAATGCCGTAATCTGATGTTCCTTTTATGTACCACAACACTCGTTTAGCTGATGTGTAATGCAGCTGGCTCGGACTTTGCATGTATCTCGATAATAAACTGGCGGCATACATAATATCCGGTCTCGTCGCAGTCAGATATAATAGACTGCCTACCAAACTTCTGTACACCGACTGATCCGCCTTCTTCTTCTTATCATCGGCTATCAGCTTCTCGTTCGGCATTAATGGGGTCGTCACCGACTTACAGTTACTCATCTTGTACTTCTTTAAAATACTCTTGGCATACTTTTCTTGAGAAATGAAGATGTCGTCCTCACCTTGACATATCTCGATACCGAGAAAATAATGTAGTGAATCCAAATCACTCATCTCATACGTCTTCATCATATCCCTCTTGAGCTCTTCTATCATTTTCTCGTCACTTCCCGTATAAATGAGATCATCCACATATAACGATACTATCAAAATATCGGTACCTTTCTTCTTGACGTACAAGGTCGGTTCGCTTTTGCTCTTCTCGAATCCTTTTTCGATGAAGTATTTGTCGATCTGGCTGTACCATGCTCTCGGTGCTTGTTTCAACCCGTATAATTAATGCCTTCTTCAGCTTGTACACTTTGTTTTCTCCCCCTTCAACTGTGAATCCTTCAGGTTGCTCGACATAAATGTCTTCCTCGAGATATCCATTTAGAAACGCCGATTTCACATCTAGCTGATATAGTCTCCACTTCTTCTGGGCCGCTAAAGCGATCAACGTTGTGATCGTCTCTAGCCTTGCAACTGGAGCAAACGTTTCGTAATAATTGATTCCATGCTTTTTCTTGAACCCCTTGGCAACAAGTCGTGCTTTGTATTTTTCCACCGACCCATCTGGATTTAACTTGGTCTTTTAGACCCACTTAACTCTGATAACTTCTCTGTCTTTTGCTCGTTCTTTCAACTCCCATGTGTTATTCTTCTCGATCATCTGGATTTCATCCTCCATCTCCTTAACCCAGTTCTCATGTTTCCATGCTTCCGCGAAATTCTACGGTTCTACAATCGAGAAATTGCAAGATTCGTAAATATCTCGCAAACTCCTCACACGTCTTGGGGTTGTCTCTGGCGTCGTCTCTTCTTCTCTCCTTTCTCTGTTCGGACTTGGACTCGAGGTCGATTCATTTCGTCCAGAAGAACTTCCTTCTCCATGTGGCCCGATAATCGGCATCCTCGGCTCACCAAACGAGATAATAGTCGGTACTCCTCTAACTTCTTGCACCTTATTTTCTACCGAATTCCAGGAAGCATTCTCGTCGAAGATGACGTCTCGACTGATTATCAACTTTTTCTTCTCCAAATTATAGAGCCGATATCCTTTCGTCGAATCACTATACCCGACGAATATACACTTCTCGCTCTTATCGTCGAGCTTTCTCCTTGTCTCGGACGGGACATGCGCGTAACATATACAACCAAACACCTTCATGTGTCGAACCGACGGTTTCACGCCACGCCATGCTTCAATAGGAGTTCGACTCATAACCGATTTTGTTGGACTTCGGTTTCGAATATAAACCGCCGTAGCAACAGCTTCTGCCCAAAATGAATTTGGCATA
Source organism: Luzula sylvatica (assembly GCA_946800325.1). Classification (NCBI taxonomy): domain Eukaryota; kingdom Viridiplantae; phylum Streptophyta; class Magnoliopsida; order Poales; family Juncaceae; genus Luzula; species Luzula sylvatica. The sequence continues at coordinate 53,994,863 of OX326961.1, read as the reverse complement.
CCTTTCTCCTTCAACATTGCACGCGCTATCTCAACTATCGTTCTATTCTTTCTTTCGGCAACGCCATTTTGTTGTGGGGTATATGCAGCCGTCAATTGTCTACGAATACCATTATATTCGCAATATCGGTCAAACTCTTTTGAGGTAAACTCACCTCCACGATCACTCCTAAGCGTCTTTATTTTTCGGCCACTCTCATTTTCAACAAGAGCTTTAAATTTCTTGAAATTCTCGAACGCCTCAGACTTCTCTTTCAAGAAATAAACCCACATCATTCTTGAATAATCATCAACAAAGAGAAGAAAATACCAATTTTGCCCTTGCGACGGTGTTTGCATCTTTTCGCATATATCGGTATGCACTAACTCCAGCGGTGACTTAGCTCTCCAAACGCCTGTTGGAAATGACGCTCGGTGTTGCTTTTCGAGAATACATCCTTCACATGTATCCTTCTTTATCTCGTTATACGGCAGTCCTCGCACCATTCTCTTTGCTCTCAACAACTTCAACGCCATATAGTTTAGATGCCCGAATCTTTTGTGCCACAAATCGGAATCGCTCGTCACCTCGCTTCGCCATGCTAGTTGCGGAGCATGACTAATCTCCAGGGGAAAATTTCTTGACTGCTTCATATCGATCTTTGCCAACACTTGATTCTTGTTGTGCCGATCATAGATCTTGCAGTAGTTATTTTCAAAATGAACGACATAACCGTTCTGAATTAGTTGCCCGACACTTAATAAAATCTGGTGCAGATCCGGAACCAGCAATATATCTCGCATAAATTTCGACCCGTTCTTCGTCTAAAGAGCGATACTCCCCTTTCCTTTGGCTTCAACTAAAGTTCCGTTACTTAAACGAACTTTAGTCTTGTATGAGGTGTCGATATCTCTAAATATCTCTTCTTTACCGGTCATATAATTCGTGCACCCGCTATCCAAATACCATACATCGTCTTTTTCTTCTTTCGCCGTGTGACAGGTATAGAACATGTTCCCCGGATCTTCTTTTTCTTCTATAAAATTCAGTCGATTACCCGTCTGAGATCGGCAGTCCCTCGCAATATGCCCAAATCTCTGGCACTTGAAACACTGTGTTTTCTTCTTCGACCAAAAATTCTCTGTCGTATGATTATTCTTCTTGCAAATACTGCACCACCATTTTGAATTAGCGGTATCCTTCCATCGTCTTGGATTTCCTCCTTTCGAGTTCTCGAAATTGAAGGGAATACAGTTTCGGATCAACCGTAAAAGTGTACACAAGGATGAACGAATGTAAGCGTACATTTGTGGTCATAACTTTTTGTAGAAAAATCAAATTTGAATGGATCAAATTGGATTAGATAGATAAAGATATTATCTAGAACTTTCATGTAGAAATATTTTTCATTTGAACGACGTATCAATGTCGTTTTAATGGAATACCGAAAGGGTACGACGGTTTGACATACAGTTAGTAAAACGTCCGTAACTTTCGCATCCGAACTCCAATTGGGCCATGCCAAATTGGGTTGGAAATATAATAAGATTATCTACAACTTTCGTAAATGTTCAAAGTCGGTTGGGACGATTTAATACTTTCGTAAATGTGTGAAAGGGTGTATATTGGATATACATGCCTTTTGACCCATCCTTATCCTATATGATATATATAGGATGTTTCTATCTCTCTCCAGACCAGATCATTCAGATGAATCTATGGTATTATTCAGAATAATCCAGAAATATAAAGAGACATCTTTCAAGAGAGTGAAAGAGTGTGAAGAGAGAAAGACCGAGAAAAAGGAGTTTTTCTCGGTGTAGAGAATCGATCTAATCAAGCAAGTTCGCCGGTGCATCGTCTATTCAGAATAATCAAGCAAGTTTTTCTCGGTGCATCGTCTAGACCGAGAAAAAGGAGTTTCTCGGTGTAGAGAAAGACCGACGAACTCTGACTCACGGTGGATACAAGTAGAGGAGCAACACTTGTGGCTCTCCGATTGTGATCAAACCGAAGGAGCAAAACTGTGGGTTGTGGAAGAGTGTGGACGTGGGACGCACGAAAGACAACCGGAGGCCTGTCAAGATGGTGGGAGATGTGTGGTATGGGACGCACGGGCAAGTCACCAACGTGACACCGGAGAAGCAAAGGATGCTAGCGATCAACCTGTCGTGCGTGATCAATTTCACGTTGGTAATCGTTGTCCTTCTATTGCATCGTACCCTCGAAGTCATGGCGTGATCTTGGATTTTGGGAACCGGACCGGGCCTTCAAATCTGCTGCGCGAGCCCGGGAACGGGTGAATTCCCAACAGTGGTATCAGAGCGATCGCCATCGATTCGAGGGTCGAATCATAGTCGTATATTCGATATACGCACGGGTTATCAAAGTTCGTACCCGTTTGCATGATGTTACATATTTAGAACGTCAATTTTGTTAAAATCACAAATGGAATTCACTAGAGATCAATCAAAAGTTGATTGAGAGTATCTAGTAATGATCGTGAAAAGATTTCATGATTTATCGTTTTGGAAACGAGCGAAAACGGAAGAAATGGCGAAATCTGCAGAAAATCAGAGTTTCTGCCGCCCCGGGGGCAGTTTTTGGTGCCCCGGACGCGTCCCGGGCGAGGTTTTCTCGAGCCCCACGGGCGTCGGATGGGGCAGGGACCCCCCTGCCCCCCTCTCGATGCTGATTTTGTTTTCGCGATAACTTTGGCTACGAAACTCGAAATTTTGAGTTCTTTATATCGATTTGATCGGCATCAAACATACTAGCATGTAAGATAATTAATTATTTGGAATAATTAGTCTCCCTAAATAAATCATATGCATTTCGAAAATCTTGTGATAGTGATATAATATGATTATGTCACGAATTATTTAACATGAATGTCATGATCCCTCATAATATTTAAGTCGTGGAAATGCCTTCCATGTCACCAACCATCGAAATTGGTATCACAATATGTGTGTTGTTAGGCCTTCGTCATGCACACATGTTGTTGGTATTAATGGGTGGCAAGCGTTAAATGGGGACTTACGTGTTGTTAGGCCTTCGTCATGCACGTGAGTAGTCCACTTGACGATACGTTTGATATGGTTATGACTTAACCGTCCAAGCCAATCCGATTGGAGTTCGGGGCATAGTTAGAATGCACACACGGAATTGGGATTGTATATGATACGATCCATCACCGAAATTCTATAAAGGTTCAAGAGTCGTATTGGATACGATTGGATATTAATCCTACCTAAATAAGCGAGATCTCACTCGATAGGCCTTCGTCACTTGTGGGAGGATTGCGAAATATGGATCTTGAGTGTTATGGACTTGGAGTCCCGTATCGGTATGAGGGTTATTGATTCGATAAAATAACACTATTCATATAATCATCATATAAGCATATAGATTAAGTACGCACGGTTAGGAGCTTAATCTTCATCATCCGGTTAGAACTATGTTTTCAAGCAACACCAAATATATCGATGAGATCGATATGATAGATAGCTTTTGGGCCGGAATTACCATTCTTAACCTTGATAGTGAAAGAATAGTTCTTAGACTTAAATGAACGCGTTGGACACGAAATTGGTAGATTTGGGGCTCGAGGCTTTGGCTTTAGAGAAAGTCGGGTTCGATAAACTTTAATAAGAAATCGAACGATATTATGTGCCTTGTGGTGGCATGTATAGACGCAAATTTCTCAAAATTGTTTTGAGAATTCGGGTGCATACGAAAGTAAAACACAACGCTCATGAAATAGTTTCAAGAGCTTGAGCACATTGAATTGTTCGATCCAGCTCAAAGAGTAGGTTAGTTTTGAGACGCCTTATGGGTCTTTGATTAACACTCGTGTGTTGATGGTACGAGATTTGATCTCCGTGACCGAATATCATATGCATTCGACAGATAATTTGATCCCTAAATTGCATGAGATGCGATTTAAATTTGAATTGGAGATGCTCGAAGCATCCGAGAAATTCAATGCATAGAGATGCGTGGATGTCTTTGTAATTCAAGGTTGGGATCGAAAGAAATAAATGTCTAAGGGTATTTTGGGAAAAAGTTTTCCAAACAGAAAGTTCAGACAAAGAGTTGTCCAAACTAATGACTCAAAGAACGGTGAAATCCGAGGAGGATTAAACCTAGAAGTTGATTGCTTCTTTTGGCATTGTCGTCTTAGCCATATGAATGAGATACGCGAATCTAGATTCCATATGATGGATTACTAGAATCATTCGAATTAGATTCGATTGATTGATGCGATACTTATTTATTAGGCAATATGACAAAGGGCATCATTCTACAAAGGTTGGAGAAAGATCCAACGAATTATTGGAAATTACATTTAGATGTAAATGTTTCGATAAATTCCGAAGCAAGAGGAGGCTATCGGTATTTTGTTACGTTTACGGATGGTTAAAGTAGATACGGTAATATCTGTTTAATGCGTGCCGAAATGGAGACTTTTGAAAGGTTCAAAGAGTTTCAAAACAAAATACAAAATCGACTAAGCAAGAAAATCAAAGCCCTTTCGATAGGATCGAGAAGGCGAGTATTTGAGCTAAACCTTTCGATAGGATCGAGAAGGCGAGTATTTGAGTTGTGAGTATTGATGATCATTTATGATTGTGGAATCGATTCACAATTACCTTTATTCGGAACATTTAGATGTGTCTGAAAAGAGGAAATGAACGCATGTTTCACATGGTTCGATAAATGATAAGTCAAACGGATATCCCAAAAATATTTTGGGGATACACCCTTGAGACAGAGACACTAATGAATGGTTGCATATATGATATGGACCATAAACCTTCTAATCGGTATAAAAGGCGCCATATGAGATATGGATCGGAATGGTTCCGAAGTTGTCATTTGTACAGATTTGAGGATGTGAGTATATTTCGAAATTGGCTTCAATTAAACTCAATCCCAAATCTGTAAATTGTTCGTTTATCATATATCCTAACGGAAGCTAAAGGGTATTAGTTCTAACGTCCCGACGAAAATGAGATTTTCGTGGCTCGAAAAGATGCCTTCTTAGAGGAGGACCGAATGCGCACAAGTTTGGAACTTGATGTCGCTTATCTCTATGCGGGCTAGTGGGAGTAGAATGAATCTCGAAAGAGTTCGAGATCTGGAAAATGAACATTGTACCGATGAAAGTTGACACGACTTCATCAAGAGTTGATGAATACGAGTCGAACACACAAAGGAATTTTTCGTAGATCAAGTAGGCTATATCATAAGTCGGTAAATACGGATTTATCGTTGCTAATGATGATAGATCGAAATCATATGATGATTCGATATCCTACAAGGATGCTATGAAAAGTAACGGTTCCACATGGCAATGTGTCATGAAATCTGAGATTCGATCCGTGTAAATTATCAAGTTTAGAACTTGATTTCATTACTTTCAGGGTTAGACCCGTGAAATGTGAATGGGTTTTCAAGGTGAAGAACCTACATGGATAGGAATTTGCATATATGCAAAGCGAGGCTCGTAGCGAAGAGTTTCAAGTAATTTGTAGTGGGACTATGAAGAAACGTTTTCGCATGTTGCCATGCGTTCACATTCTCAAAATTCTGCTTTCCATTGTCGCGTATTATGACTATGTGATGTGGCAAAATGGATGTCAAAACCGAATTTCTTGACAGAAATTTTATGAAAGGATGTGTACTTGACACAACCTTACTGTTTTGTCGATTCATAATAATCGGGGATAGGATATGAACGCTTTAACGATCTATATGATGGATTAGAAAAAGCTTCTCGGAATTGGAATATTCGTTTTGACGAAATTATAAACTGTTATAAAATTGTCGGAACAAATGGAAACTTTGTGTATACATGAAGGTTAGTGGGAGACCTGTTATATTTCTTGTAACGACAAAGGATTTAGACGAGACCGCTTATGATTTAAGCGTGAAGATCTATATGATAGATCTGAGAATTCCTCGTTCTATATTATAGCACATATATCGACATATTGTTGAAAATGGTTTTCAACATATGACTCCTTGGCGGAGTTAAATCGAAATGTCGAATGACAGAAATTTTCTACCGCTCGATGTGAGACATCAAGTAGGGCGGAAAATGATAATATGATGCTTTACATTTGATGTGAGGATCTATTATATCTATCATGATATGTATGTGGCTATATGTCGTGCACATAGAGCGTCTAGTTCACCATCAATAAAATCCATGGGAATCACACAAGTTTGAATGTAATGCGATTACATGAGACTAACTCTTGTGAATGTATAATGGTTATACATTTATATACATAATGGCTATGTATCTTTAAACCCATTGGGATTTGTATTGATGGCGGTGAATGTTATCCTTGAATACTTTGCAAAAGAATTCAGGATTTTATTTTATCTATAATGGTGTGGAGGACGTGTTGGTTATAAAGAGTTATAACAACAAAAGTTTCCAAATATGGCACGTCCAAATATGTAGCACGACTTTCGATCAGAAAGTGTGTACATGTTTTGCTTAAACGAAAACACGGTTATGTGGAAAGGTTCCACAAGACCAATAATTTATGATTCTATTTACGGAGGAGATTATAATGTGGTTATTAATCACAAAAGGAAGCGGTATGGATCAAGGATACATGACCAAACTCGAGTAGTCATGAGTTATCGGATTTATGGTTGTGTATTGCGTGAGACGCAATAGTACAAGCCAAAAATGCCGAGGTCACAACCACTTCTAGCCAATACTCAGAAAAATTTTATTTGATCCATGAAATTTTGTGAAATGATGTGATCGTAGGTATTGGAAATGTTTCAAACCTGATGATGATTAACACTAGCAGCAACGTGCGGACCCGTTTACAAAACCGCTCTCTCTAGTCGCTTGTGACTGTCATGCGATGACTTTGGGTATGGAGATACCTAGAGGAGGAAGAGAGTAGAGTGTAGTTGTCTAATACGATAGTCCTCGCAGGTTATGGGTATGGAGATACCCATAGGTAAATGTTGTATCACCCAAATACTTAATCCGTATGAATGCATCGCTTTTAAAAAATTTGTTTACTTAAATTTTTATGCATTCACCTTATATGAAAACTGTGTGCGGGTTGTGTAATTTGATTACATGAACCCTGATTTGATCTTGTGTGGACGCCGGCATAATTGAGGATTATGTGCAGCAAAATCGTGACACTTAAAGTTTCATTTCTAAACATCCCTAGTCGCGGATCAGTTTGCCTAAGAGAGAAGCATTTTTATTACGAGGGAATAGACTGAACGCATACACTAGTACGTTAGCCGAGGAGATGATTATGTTTTGCTAATCATAGGACAAAGGTGTTTGTCGAATCGGGAACGTAGATATATGCTAGGTGACATATATTGGATATGACCGAAGCCGCGAGACCATGACATGGTTTAGTCATTATAGATGGACTCGCGACGAGTAGGGTATTAGGTTTTTCATACTTGAGGGGACCATTGATTGCGTTACGTGCGTAACACAATGCTTTGATATGATCTTACGCTCAGCCGTAACTGGGAGTTAAAACGGTCATCATTGGGTATTGTCCGAAACACGGAATTCAATGTGAGTCTCCAAGATAGGAATTGTTTATTCCGAAAGGAAGAGATATCTCTTTGGCAACTCGATGAATTGATTAACGAAAATCGTGGCCACAGTCAGTGATATTAACGGTTAATATCGATTGAAATTGTGAACTCAAAAAAAAAATTGTGAACTCAATTTGGAATCGAGGAAAAAGTATAGTTAATCAAAATATAAGGATGACTACGACCATGCCTTTTGATTAATGAATATCGATAACAAGAGAACTAATAACCGATATTCGAGATAGGCACAATGATCACAATCATTTTTCATGTCAACAAAGGTAGCCATGATGGAGTGACTAGATCCCGCTCATGGGCTTGTAGTTCTTTGGAAACATCCTACTGCCATCGTTAACCGAACCTACATGGTCACACAACGAGTCGTACTAAATCGGGCTTGATTATAAAGTTGGCACATAAGATGTGCGTAGCTTGGTATTTGATACGCAAGCTATATTTTCTAAAGTAGTGCATATTGGATATGCATGAGTACCTTTTAGGTAGATCTGAAATTGAGTGGGAGACTGAAGGAAATACAGTTTCGGATCAACCGATGAACCTACGCGGTCACACATAGAGCTGTCTTATTTCGGGCTTAATTTCAATCTCTAAGGTTATGTGTACTGTTGGGAATTCACCCGACCCCGGGTCCGCGCAGCGGATATGAAGGCCCGGGCTTAATTGAAAAACCTACACAACAACTAAATGAACTTCTCGTACATGTATTAGATATTTTAGATTGTTTTTCACAAAGATTACTTTGTAATTATAGTATTGTATCATGGATTACATTATGATATATAAGAAAAACTATTTATTGAAATTATACACTGCGAAAATGTTGTACTCATATATCGTCTATATACACAATTTGTTGCAAAAATAACGAAGAACATTGCAAACTGCAAAACGTTATTCGAAACCTAATGAAACCTAAAAATAATTAAAAAAAAAATGCTTATGTACATAACATGTAACATAACATACGCGATTGAATACAAAAACGATAAATAATTTCAAATCTGGACTTTTATGATCACCATACAAGATACAACATATACCACAAACAAACAATAATTTTAAGAGCTCCCCAGCTAAGTTTTAAATTAAAAAAAAAAAAACATGCTTCTGTACAAACTGAATGCAGTACACTGTACCGAACAGGTTTGCATTAAGGCTTCTCAGTCATCACAAATGGCGTTCTGAGTTCATTGAAGAGCCAAAAAAAAGCTCGGATGCGGATAGTCAAGCACAGGGTCCACACACTTTTTTGGGGACATACATTGAACATACAATAAATTGTCGACGGCAAATATTATGTGTTCACTCTTTATTTTCCTTAAATTTTTTTTTTTAACTTTCACTAGGACATTAATATCATTGTATGTTTGATTTGCAGTTTAATTACAGTTGTAATAATAACATGCAATATTTCATATTTATGTTATACTTCAGAAGAAGTATAGTTATCGACTTATCAGCTGTGAAATTATTATATTGTTAGATTAAGTTATTAACAACGGGTCTGTTTGGCAGTGGAATTGATAGAATGAAATTGGATTGTAAGGCGGGGAGAGAAAATTATCCTAGAATTAGCCAATTTTATTGTTTGTTTGGGTGTTTGAAAAATAAAATGCCGGAAAACATAATTTTTTGTAGCTTCAAATATTTGTCTTATTTATTCATGACCATTTTATAATAAATTAATTAATGACCCATTTTATAATAAATTAATTAATTAGGAAAATAGTTTGAATAACTTAGAACCTAATAAAATTTTCAAGAAAACTATACTAATTGGTTATTAACTTCATTCAACAACTTTAAACTAAATATTATGGTCATAAATCACATGAGCAGAGACGAATCATAAAGAAAAACTTAGGATGACCGAACTTTGCTTAAAAATATACAAACTATCATAATCAAGCCAACAAACTTACCATTTGAACTCTATATAATTAGTGAAATAATATTACATAAATGATTTTTAACACGTACCAAATAAAATATATACATCATTACTGGTTTTATAGAGAAGGCCGCCATCTCTGCTTGCCTCCCCTTGGATCCGTCCGTGCAAATACGGCCCCAACATCTGCAAAAACTGTTAGCAAGTTTGTTGGTGAAATATGTTTGAGAAAATTGATAGTTCGGATGATTTATACTTCAAATAATGAAATAACCTCCATGATATTTTGAGGAGTGTTTAGCTTCGTCTTGCACACAAAATTAAGCCTCCTGCGAGACCGGACAAAACAAGAAAGAATATATGTATTTTTATTTAATTTTGTGCATCAATTTAAATAAGTATGAATCTGGATTTTGTCTTTTGTCAAAGAAAGAGAAGAATTTTATTGTTACTTTGATACATTATACCGGCGACAAGCTTTTTCCATAGTTTGATGTATTGAACTCTCAAACAAGACACCTATTTGTAGAGAGCAATTATCTCATACATCTCCAATGAAAATATATATTTTTCACAAAATATTATAGTTATTGTTCCAATGGATTTCTTTTTGATCCTTTGGATAGTACTACTGAAGGGTGTTCTATTTGCTCGTAGTTCTCGTTTGATATATGATAAAGCAAATCTTGGTTTTCGTTTCCTTTGTGATGGACCTGGACGAGGGGGAACATGTCAAGACCTCCAAAAATTCCAAAACCAATAAATTAAAAGAAAAATAAGATATATGGCTATCAGATTTCCACAAAGACCCGACGGAGTTCAAAAAAAAAAAATCCGGAGTACAAAACAGAGAATTCAACGAAACAAAAGTGATATGAGTACATCTGGATACAGGGCCGGGTGTGATGAATGAAAAAAGATTTCGATTGAATGGTATTTTAACTTTTTTTATGAAAATAAAAAATTGTTAAAATATTTTGTTGATTTTTTGTTTACTTTTATGAGAAGTTTTTTTTTTCTAATATGAGTTAAAACAATTTTATCATGTTTTGAATTTTTCTTTTACTAATTCAGACTATGACATAAAAAATATCGAGACCGGTCATGTTTGGATACAACCATTATTTTAACATTTCATTCATTATATTTGTTTAGATTTTATATTTGTTTCTGAAAAACTAACATAAAATAATAATAAGATGAACAAAAATATTAAATGAACACATTGCAAATATTTAAAAATTAAAATATCATGAAACTATTACAAAAATACATAAAAGCGGAACGAAAATAAATAAAAACTAGATATTTGAGGAAATGTTTTTCTATCAATATATTTTCAAGGTCTATATTTTATTATTATCCGGTGTTAGTTTTTCATGAATAATAAATGAAATATTAAAAAAATATAAACACAACATTCAATAATTCTATTTTTGTGAAATCATACTACATGTTAAATTTTTTTTATGAATTTTGTTAAAACTAATAAAATTAATGAAAAAAATACAAAAATATTTTTGTAATTAATACATATGAAAATAGAAAGTTATTTTGGTCAAAAAAAAGTTTAACACCTCCTTTAGGAGAGTATTTGAAAATAAATGTTTGTTACAGGGTTTTTTTGGAGTTTCCAAAAATATAGGAATTATTTAGAATATTCAATAAAGATAAGAGGGTTTTTTGAAAATTTTCCTTGAATTATTAACAACCCACATTGCCGAAATAATCTGTACAACATCTAATCCTATTTAAAAAAATTTCACTAAATATGAAAATAAATTTCTTCTCAAAATCACCATCATTTTATTTTATGTGTGTGTTTTTGCAAGTAGCGGATTCATTCTCAATATAAAAGATGCCCGAGTAATATGTTTGATATTTCAATGGTGCCTACCTCGGGAACTCCTCGTCACAAAAAGCTGAATCTTGATAAATACCCAATTGATTTTGGTGTTATTGATCTGGAGCCAATCGTCCAATCGTACAGACAATTGACCCCACAAAATTTAGCTCCAATCTCCATCCTTAAATACTTTTGTCTTGTTCCGTTCTCCCACTGTTAGCTAATATTTCATGATTATTTTTGTCTTGTTCCGTTCTCCCACATCCTACCACTATTAGCTAATATTTCATGATTTCATGATTACAAGAGGTCAATCGCACATGACTTGCAGGTATTATTATTATTATTATTTTATGTTTAATTTCTTCACTTATCCATCACCAGTTTGCCATATGTATTATTGTTGTCCCATCCAAAAGTTTGACTAAAATTATACCATGTAAATAACAATCGGATCTATAGTTCTTGCGGTATATGTTGAAAAAATATTGTGACCTATCTTGACGATAAACAAGTAGTGTTACATGTCAATTGATGGTGTTTAAAAGCAACAATGTATATCAATACTCTTAACAATAATTGGTAATAATTTTGAGCAGTTATATATATCATTGTACTTGATACTTAGTATATTCGGTTGAATGAAATTATAATTGTGAATTGTGACCTAACTGCAATAATTAGATTAATTTGGCAAATTTTATCTTATTTATCAAATGTTGTCATGTGTACGGACAAGACTTTGAAATTTTGAAAAGGCAGATTTTAGTGAGAACTCTACAACAATTAACTCCTGGATTTATTTTTTATTGTAATTAAGCATTCCTAAAATGTTTTTTTTTAAAAGAATAAAGTAGGTTTTTAAGTCCTACTTCGATTATTTGTTATAATTAAAATATTTGTTCATACAAGCAATGAAGGTATTTGTCTTATCTAGCTAAAATTATCTATTCCTAAATACCTTCTAACACATGCTTACATGTACTAATGCTTAAAGTTAAGAATAGAAATCCTGCCAATCAACAATTCCTAACTTCTTTTCCGGAAAACCTATCAATATTTATGCCTTGATCTTCTAGTGTAAATAAAGAGTGTACATTTGTGGTTGATATCGTACTAACACTAACATATATATATATATATATCAATATTTCAAATTGCAATATAACGATCCATTACATTTGGACTGTAAATTTTACACGTGATTGTCGTTATTATGTACTATAGCGGTGATATACCTCGGCTATTTAGTAGATTGCAATATTGTGTTCTAAAAATATTTTCTTTTATTTGCGCATACCAAAATTTAATTTTAAATCTCAAGGAAACAATATACACCATATATATTTTGTTATTTTAACTACCACTGAGAAATCACCATTTTCTCGTTGAAATATTCTAGAGAAATGATTATGCACGTTGTGGTATTGCACGCCAGACCTAAACTAGAGATCTCGGCCTGTCCATCCCACTGTCAGTCACGGGAGAATGCACCAATATCGCATGCCTGCTATGCCTTTAATTTGTAAATTTTTAAATGTATCATATAAATTTTTATAATATTTTTATGTTTTAAATCTTTTTTGACGCATCGTATATATTTTTCAGATGTATATACCTTTATGTTTTATACTTTTTATATATATCATATAATTTTTTAGATGTATGATAATTTTTTATGTTTTATATATTTTTTGATGTATTATTTTTTGATGTATGATATACATTGTTGAATTACAATACATCGTATACATTATTTGATTTATCGTATATATTTTTAATGTATGATATTTTTTTGTTCAAATACAATACATATTATGTATTTCTATAGGATACACATTTTAGATGTATCGTATATATATATTTTACATGAACAACATTTTTTATAAAATAAATTACTAGTTTTTTATCTTTTGCATAATAATTTGTACTTTATTTTATGACGTGCACCAGGCTTCCGAAATGGTAAAAAAGTACTTGTTGGGAAAAAAAAAACTATCACGTGACATGACAGGGTGAATCCTGGTGAACCAACGTGCACAACACTAGCGTGCGTTAGTCGCTCCCAATATTCTAATTGGACATGGTTATATATTTGATCTGGAATAATTCGCAAGTTTGAGGGCACAAAATATATTTTGCCCATACTCAAATTTTAATAGGGATCATGCTTCAAAGATCTGAGATATTTGAGTAGGAGCTGCATAATAATATCCAAGATAGAATGAGGCATTCCATAGCTGCGTATCGCTCCCTATAAACTAATTTAAAACCTTCTTCTTTTCAAAGCGATATACAAATGGACCAATTACAAGATTCCCTGCTTCCCCTTCCCCTTGCTTCTGAATCTCCTCTCCCACCAAACCCTAATAACTTCTCTCCTCGTACTATTAATACTACCACTATTACTGCTTCATCATGTTCTTCTACTTCTTCTCCTTCAACTCTTCTTCGTCTTGCAACAGTCATTACCCTATTTGTACTTACCCTCTGGGCCAACTACGAGGCAACCAAAGGATTCGACCTCACCGTCCTCAATGCCTCCACTCGTACCCTTGCTGGCCGTCGATTCAACCTGTTATTCGTATCCAATGGAAGAGCTTCTAAACTAGCTCTGAAAGCAAGTATCGTCATGGAACGTGCTCTCTATCCTCCACAAGAAAGGTTTATCAAAAAGTCTGTTCATCATGTAACCATCCGTTTAGCTGATCGAAACCTTACTCAAGAAGTCCTCGTTAAACACTCTGATGGTTATATCGAACAAGGAGAAGACTCAGAATACCTTATTGAACTTTGCCCTAGTTTAATGGTGAAGAAAAACGTTAAAATGGCGGTCGAATCAGCATTGCATCGGGGTATGGCATATGTGTGGTTATGGGAAAATGCACCGCGCTATATTATAGATGCTATGGTAGACTATTTGATGATAAAATCCGGATTTGCTTGGAAGCATTACGAGGAAGATACCACGTCGGCTCACACCCTCGCAAGCTTCATAGAGTTGTGTGAAGAGAGAAGACATGGTTTCTTTGCAAGTCTCAACAATGCCATGCAGGAGAAGAAGTGGAGCGATAAAATGGTTAATAGTGTAGTATTTAGTTAAAACTCGGAAAGTATGTGTTTAGATCGTATTTTAGCAATGTTCGATAAGGGGTTAGTAGTAGATAATTATGGATTAAATTCATAAATAAAAAGTATGTGTTTAGATCGTATTTGATCAATGTTCGATTAGGGGTTAGTAGTAGATAATTATGGATTAAATTCTGAAATAAAAAGTATGTGTTTAAATCGTATTTTATCAATGTTCGATAAGGGGTTAGTAGTAGATAATTATGGATTAAATTCTTAAATAAAAAGTATGTGTTTATGTCAGTGCATAAACAAGCAATCTGATAAGGAGAAGAAGAGTCGAGTGGTGGTGTGTGGGTGATGTGGTATGTATGATAGTTATTTAACTTGATGAATGATTTTTAATTTGAAACGAAGATGGGACAAATTTCATAATGTACTGAAAATAAAATTTTACCGAATATGCCCGGATAGACGTGACTTGTTGATTGCGAATCGAATGCACTTGTCTTCACAATGCAGTTGTATTTGGTCTTATTCTATTTATTTATTTCTTTTGCTTAAATGTCTTATTCTGATCTAGAATGTGTATTTGTGGTAAATGATCCCAAAATTTGTTGTTTGAAGGAATGATCTTAATTAAGAAATGTGAATTTTTAAATAAGCCATAACTTTGTTCGATTTTTTTTTTTTTTTTTTTTGAAGAGAGCCTAGAGCACGAAACGTGCTCGTGCAGCTCCGATTATATATAAGTGCGCAAAGCGCCAGTTTTACAAGCGAATCAAAATTACAAGTATTACAAGTATCCTAAACATGAGGAAATGCCAGGTTCCAAGCCTTGACTAATTCTCTATACGATGTTATGGATCTAATCCTAACTTAAGGATGAACAAGCGTCATGTTTAGGATCTAATCCTAAACATGAGGAAATGCCAGGTTCAATTTTTTTTTTTTAAAACCTCATTTCCGGATACTAAAAAAACCCTCTAAATCAGTTGTCATTTTCATTTATCCTATGTAAAATTAAACTTAACATTTGATAGTGTTCAATTTTTTTTGGACAAATACCCCTCTATATTTTCATATTTTATTTTATTAAACAACTTTTGATATTTTTTTATCAATAATAAAAAATAATATTATAAAAAAGTATGCATCTTAAAAATGTTTTGGCACAAAATAATATTTTTCGAGCTAGTTTTAATGTTCACTGTAAATAAATATAGCTGCAAAAATCAAAACTCGCGGCATTAAATTTTATTTTTTCAGCTAGTTTTAATGTTCATTTATTGTTAATAAAACTTGCTGCTCAAATCAAAACTAATAGCAAACAATATTTTAGATGACAGTTTTTTTTAACAATGAATGAAAATTAAACTTGATGCTAAAACAGTATTATCCTGCCTTTTTAACGAATATTTTTTTTTTATCAAAAACACTACAAGCCCATAATCAAAACCCAGAAACACCGCCGAAATGCTAAATAAAGTAATTATTTAGGTGGGCCCCACTTATTTTTTATATGTAAATTTGCAATTCAGGATGATTTCGGTATTTTATTTATGTGACTCTAGCAGTTTTGATTTTTTAATATCGTTTATTTTATTATTATTAAATCCTAGAAAACTATGATAAAATATTAAAATTATATGTAACATGTACTATTTTTTAAATAAGTATATGTTAAAAATATAGATATTTATAAATTATTAGAAACAATATAAAAAGAGGTTTAATAAAATTAACATGGAAAATAAAGAGATATTTTGGTCTAATTTTTTTAAATTTAATTCTATAAAGGATAAATTAATGAAAATAAAATTTTGTTTAGAAGGTCAGGGTTTTGAAGAATTTAAAGAAATACGATATTATTTAAGAATTTCGAATAAGAAATAATAATTGGTGTTAGAAAAGGGGAATCGGTTTTGTTATTACTTGAGTGTATTTTAGGGAAACTGACAAGGTCCCACTCACACAACCTTATGTGAGAAATGACTGGCATGTGAGAAAATGACTCGTAGCAGTATAAGGGATTTGGGTTACCACGTCTGTTGATGTGAGATAAAGAAAGCTACCACTATTGAGGTACATATTTACGTATGTTTCAGCTTGAGCAGGATGAGTTCGGGCTACTTTCATCAAGGATGAAATGTTATTATTATCATTGTAATTATTTCAATAGTTACATTATCATATGTGATAAAATTCTAAATCTAATCAATATTTAACCATAGATTTTTTGTGGTTAACAAATCACTAATTTGATATAATAGCACATCCACGTGGGGAAGTTAAATAGTGGTTTTATTTTATGGAAGTTTCTATCCTAGATCCAATTTGTAAAAATGATATTTTCGGTATATAAATATATAGCAAAAATTAAAAATTGAATGTCTCCGTTCCGTTTAGTTCATTATTGGGCTCTTCATTAATTATGTCTTCCAATTTTAATCTCATCACTATATAACATGTACCATAATTAAATGCTAGAAAACTCTATACAACATTTATCAAAATTAAATGCTAATTTAATTATTAATTTTTTTTTTGACCTATACTAGAAAATTCACACTGAACCCTTTCTTTTTCTTGCTCCCTCTGACTTACGGTGCTCCCACTCTTTTATCACACACACTCATCATATCTCACACAACATATTACACACACACATCATATCGCACACACACATAGCATATTACACGCACATATACAACATATCACATAAACGGTTCGATCAACTAGAGAAGACGAAACATAAACGGTTCGATCTCGGTTCTCGTCATGTTAAACGATCTTAGTTCAACCCAATTAATACGTTTTTCTTGGACAATTAATTATGGTAATTATACAAAATTATAATCAACTAGCTTTTTCCCCGCGCAATTGCGCGGGAGTTTTCGAGTTTATCGTGATTTTTTTATGTCATTTTTTTTATCTTAATTTTTACTTTTATTTTATTTATGAAGTATTTGTTTCTTGTACATGGTTGTTGTGATTGAGTATAATTTCTCGTTGTGTATTCATGTTTTTTTTTTGATATTTTTTATGATATATTTTGTTTAAATTTTTTTATTTGCGATATTGCTTATGTTGTTATGAAAAATCATGCATTAAACCAAAATCGAAATATTCATAGTAACTCGCTCTTGCCGTCTCCATCACTCTCTTTCTATATCAATAATATCGTTCTCCTTCTTTGTCCGTCTTGACATCGCCTACCATTCTCTCTGCATTTGAAATCGCCTCCATCATAGCTCTTTTTTGCCTCGTTAGGTTTAGCCACCGAAAAAATGAAGACAGAGAAATAGAGTTGGGTGTAGGAAATTTTTCAAAAAACCTCTAACTTTTTTGGATATTGTAAAAAAAAAAACTATCTTTTCGGAGACTCCAAAAAAAACCCCTACCAAACTTTTATTCTAAAATATCCCCTATGAGGGTTAAAACTAATCATGAATGATATTAACTATTTTTATATGAGAAGACGAACGGAGAAAGTACTAATCATCGTACTAACGAGTTAAGTTCATCAACCAACGAGAAGACGAACGGAGAAAGATGACCGGTTTGGGCGTGGGACGAACCGGTACGAGCGAAAAGGTGCGAACGAAAAGGTGCGACGTGAACGGAAGTGTAGGCACCGCAGCGACAAACCCTTCGTAATCGATCAATTTCGCTAGGTACAAATATTACGTTTATTAGATTTACGTTATATTAGTTATAGGGAATTTGATAAACAAATCGTAGATGAGATCTCGGGAATTTGTGCTCCGTCGAGTCCAATAATTATCCGCTGCGCGGACTCGATGGGGTGTAGATAACCCAACAACACGTACTAATACTTTTACCCGGGGTGAGGGCGCAAATAACTCTCGACTGAAGTGCCAACCCGAGCTGATAGTGAATCACACACGGGCTGGAACATAACAAAAGGGGAACACATCCACCCGACGACTGGACATCCTTGCGCCACAGCCAGACCCCTCATGGGTCGGGAATTTGCACTACATCAAGTTAGGTACGCTTTTCCCTCAATAGAGTCTCCCATAGACCCTTTCTAAAATCGCAAGTCTGAGCTTACTTTTTAGACTAATTCAAATCATACATATAGAGATCCTCCCGGAGACCCTCACTAAAATCGTAAGCCCGGTTAACGTTTTATCCAAATAAAATTCTACATATATATATAGTCTCTCAGAGACCCTCTTTAAAATCGTTCTCATAATAAAATATTATGCCATATAATTTCTAAGTATCTTTATCAAAACAAAAATGATTTTTAACACAAATCATTTATGAAAACAAATTCGAAATGTACTTTCTATATTTGAATGAATATCCAAATTCAAAATCATAATTTCGGAACTCATTTAAAATCATAAATCGTCGTACCTGTTATTTAAAATCAGTTCCAAATATATAACGATATCATAAACGAAATAATATAGGTTTTCGTAATTAATCACGTTTTTTGGAACAAAATCTGTTTTAATCAAATTAACCAAAATAGGTATAAATAACGGTGAAAAGTGAGAATTACACTCACGATATCGTAAACAAAATAATTTTTATTTTCATAACTTAGGACGATTTCTGGAACAAAACTCGTTTTATCAAAAATAACCAAAATAAGTAGAATTTATAATTTCAATAAACGATAAGTGAGAATAGCACTCACAGATTGATCGAACTCGATCGACGTCAAGACGGAATCGAAAACCTAGCTCCGGAACCGAAAATCAATATCAACGGACCGATAAAAAGCGAAGACTTGAAAGTCAAACCAAATCCAGAAAACTCGCTTGCTAATTCACACGATTTCATCTTTTACTATGCCCTCTTAATTGTTGTTTCATGGTCTTTCATCAGTTTTCCACTCATTTCATTTATAACCTCAAAATTTTTGTATATTACTTATTCATGATTATTTGATCCTATGAAATAACCTGATAAGGCCCAATAAAGGGAATAGTATATTTTTTTTTCAAATATGACCCTAAATAAATAATTATTAATATTTTGATAACTTCACAAACAAGATCATGCCAAAGTATTATTTATATAATCTCGAAAATATATTACATTATGAAAACTCACATATACTACGTTTCAAATTTCGAAAGAATTAAAATATCTAACTTGAAATTTGATATCGAAATTCCTCACCGGCTTGTACCAAATGCCGTAATCTGATGTTCTTTTTATGTACCACAACACTCGTTTAGCTGATGTGTAATGCAGCTGGCTCGAACTTTGCATGTATCTCGATAATAAACTGGCGGCATACATAATATCCGGTCTCGTCGCAGTCAGGTATAATAGACTGCCTACCAAACTTCTGTACATCGACTGATCCGCCTTCTTCTTCTTGTCACCGGCTATCAGCTTCTCGTTCGGCATTAATGGGGTCGTCACCGACTTACAGTCACTCATGTTGTACATCTTTAAAATACTCTTGGCATACTTTTCTTGAGAAATGAAGATGCCGTCCTCACCTTGACATATCTCGATACTGAGAAAATAATGTAGCGAATCCAAATCACTCATCTCATACGTCTTCATCATATCCCTCTTGAGCTCTTCTATAATTTTCTCGTCACTTCCCGTATAAATGAGATCATCCACATATAACGATACTATCAAAATATCGGTACCTTTCTTCTTGACGTACAAGATCGGCTCGCTTTTGCTCTTCTCGAATCCTTTTTCGATGAAGTATTTGTCGATCTGGCTGTACCATGCTCTCGATGCTTGTTTCAACCCGTATAATTAATGCCTTCTTCAGCTTGTACACTTTGTTTTCTCCCACTTCAACTGTGAATCCTTCAGGTTGCTCGACATAAATGTCTTCCTTGAGATATCCGTTTAGAAACGCCGATTTCACATCTAGCTGATATAGTCTCCACTTCTTCTGGGCCGCTAAAGCGATCAACGTTGTGATCGTCTCTAGCCTTGCAACTGGAGCAAACGTTTCGTAATAATTGATTCCATGCTTTTGCTTGAACCCCTTGGCAACAAGTCGTGCTTTGTATTTTTCCATCGACCCATCTGGATTTAACTTGGTCTTGTAGACCCACTTAACTCCGATAACTTCTCTGTCTTTTGCTCGTTCTTTCAACTCCCATGTGTTATTCTTCTCGATCATCTGGATTTCATCCTCCATCGCCTTAACCCAGTTCTCATGTTTCCCTGCTTCCGCGAAATTCTACGGTTCTACAATTGAGAAATTGCAAGATTCGTAAATATCTCGCAAACTCCTCACACGTCTTGGGGTTGTTTCTGGCGTCGTCTCTTCTTCTCTCCTTTCTCTGTTCGGACTTGGACTCGAGCTCGATTCATTTCGTCCAGAAGAACTTCCTTCTCCATGTGGCCCGATAATCGGCATCCTCGGCTCACCAAACGAGATAATAGTCGGTACTCCTTTAACTTCTTGCACCTTATTTTCTTCCGAATTCCAGGAAGCATTCTCGTCGAAGATGACGTCTCGACTGATTATCAACTTTTTCTTCTCCAAATTATAGAGCCGATATCCTTTCTTCGAATCACTATACCCGACGAATATACACTTCTCGCTCTTATCGTCGAGCTTTCTCCTTGTCTCGGACGGGACATGCGCGTAACATATACAACCAAACACCTTCATGTGTCGAACCGACGGTTTCACGCCACGCCATGCTTCAATAGGAGTTCGACTCATAACCGATTTTGTTGGACTTCGGTTTCGAATATAAACCGCCGTAGCAACAGCTTCTGCCCAAAATGAATTTGGCATACCTTTCTCCTTCAACATTGCACGCACTATCTCAACTATCGTTCTATTCTTTCTTTCGGCAACGCCATTTTGTTGTGGGGTATATGCAGCCGTCAATTGTCTACGAATACCATTATATTCGCAATATCGGTCAAACTCTTTCGAGGTAAACTCACCTCCACGATCACTCCTAAGCGTCTTTATTTTTCGGCCACTCTCATTTTGAACAAGAGCTTTAAATTTCTTGAAATTCTCGAACGCCTCAGACTTCTCTTTCAAGAAATAAACCCACATCATTCTTGAATAATCATCAACAAAGAGAAGAAAATACCAATTTTGTCCTTGCGACGGTGTTTGCATCTTTTCGCATATATCGGTATGCACTAACTCCAGCGGTGACTTAGCTCTCCAAACGCCTGTTGGAAATGACGCTCGGTGTTGCTTTTCAAGAATACATCCTTCACATGTATCCTTCTTTATCTCGATATACGGCAGTCCTCGCACCATTCTCTTTGCTGTCAACAACTTCAACGCCATATAGTTTAGATGCCCGAATCTTTTGTGCCACAAATCGGAATCGCTCGTCACCTCGCTTCGCCATGCTAGTTGCGGAGCATAACTAATCTCCAGGGGAAAATTTCTTGATTGCTTCATATCGATCTTTGCCAACACTTGATTCTTGTTGTGCCGATCATAGATTTTGCAGTAGTTATTTTCAAAATGAACGACATAACCGTTCTGAATTAGTTGCCCGACACTTAATAAAATCTGCTGCAGATCCGGAACCAGCAATATATCTCGCATAAATTTCGACCCGTTCTTCGTCTAAAGAGCGATACTCCCCTTTCCTTTGGCTTCAACTAAAGTTCCGTTACTTAAACGAACTTGAGTCTTGTATGAGGTGTTGATATCTCTAAATATCTCTTCTTTACCGGTCATATAATTCGTGCACCCGCTATCCAAATACCATACATCGTCTTTTTCTTCTTTCGCCGTGTGACAGGTATAGAACATGTTCCCCGGATCTTCCTTTTCTTCTATAAAATTCAGTCGATTACCCGTCTGAGATCGGCAGTCCCTCGCAATATGCCCAAATCTCTGGCACTTGAAACACTGTGTTTTCTTCTTCGACCAAAAATTCTCCGTCGTATGATTCTTCTTCTTGCAAATACTACACCACCGTTTTGAATTATCAGTATCGTGCCATCGTCTTGGATTTCCTCCTTTCGAGTCCTCGAAATTGAAGGAAATACAGTTTCGGATCAACCGTAAAAGTGTACACAAGGATGAACGAATGTAAGCGTACATTTGTGGTCATAACTTTCAGTAGGAAAATCCAATTTGAATGGTTCAAATTGGGTTAGATAGATAATGAGATTATCTAGAACTTTCATGTAGAAATATTTTTCATTTGAACGACGTATCAATGTCGTTTTAATGGAATACCGAAAGGGTACGACCGTTTGACATACAGTTAGTAAAACGTCCGTAACTTTCGCATCCGAACTCCAATTGGGCCAGGCCAAATTGGGTTGGAAATATAATAAGATTATCTACAACTTTCGTAATGTTCAAAGTCGGTTGGGACGATTTAATATTTTCGTTTCAACAGAATACTGAAAGTGTGTCTGCAGTTTTATGTGCGAAAATATGTATATTGGATATACATGCATTTTGACCCATCCTTATCCTATATGATATATATAGGATGTTTCTCTCTCTCTCTCCAGACCAGATCATTCAGATGAATCTATGGTTTTATTCAGAATAATCCAGAAATATAAAGAGACATCTTTCATGAGAGTGAAAGAGTGTGAAGAGAGAAAGACCGAGAAAAAGGAGTTTTTCTCGGTGTAGAGAATCGATCTAATCAAGCAAGTTTGCCGGTGCATCGTCTAGGCAGTTGCATCCGCGACCGACGAACTCTGACTCACGGTGGATACAAGTAGAAGAGCAACACTTGTGGCTCTCCGATTGTGATCAAACCGAAGGAGCAAAGCTGTGGGCTGTGGAAGAGTGTGGACGTGGGACGCACGAAAGACAACCGGAGGCGTGTCAAGATGGTGGGAGACGTGTGGTATGGGACGCACGGGCTAGTCACCAACGTGACACCGGAGAAGGAAAGGATGCGAGCGATCAACCCGTCAATAAACAATTCCTATCTTGGAGACTCGCATTGAATTCCGAGTTTCGGACAATACCCAATGATGACTGTTTTGACTCCCTGTTACGGTGAGCGTAAGGTCATATCAAAGCATTGTGTTACGCACGTAACGCAATCAATGGTCCCCTCAAGTATGAAGAACCTAATACCCAACTCGTCGCGAGGCCATCCATAATGACTAAACCATGTCATGGTCTCGCGGCATCGGTCATATCCAATATATGTCACCTAGCATATATCTACGTTCCCGATTCGACAAACACCTTTGTCCTATGATTAGCAAAACATAATAATCTCCTCGGCTAACGTACTAGTGTACATGTTCAGTATATTATCTGATAATGTAAATGCTTCACTCTTAAGCAAACTGAATCATGACTAGGGATGTTTAGAAATGAAACATTAAGTGTGACGGTTTCGCTGCACATAATCCTCAATTATGTCGACGTCCACACAAGTTCAAATTAGGGTTCATGTAATCAAATTACACAACCCGCATACAATTTTCATATACGGTGAATGCATATTAATTTAAGTAAACAAAATTTTTAAAAGGGATGCATTCATACGGATTAAGTATTTGGGTGATACAACGTTTACCCATGGGTATGTCCATACCCATAACCTGCGAGGACTATCATATTAGATAACTACACTCTACTCTCTTCTTCCTCCTCTAGGTATCTCCATATCCATAGTCATCGCATGATAGTCACGCGCGACTAGAGATAGCGGTTTTGTAAACGGTTCCGCACGTTGCCGCTAGTGTTAATCTTCTTAAGGTTTGGAACATTTCCAATACCTATGATCACATCTTTCATAAAATTTCATGGATCAAATGAAATTTTTCGAGTATTATCTAGAAGTGGTTGTGACCTCGGCATTTTTGGCTTGTACTATTGCGTCTCACGCAATACACAACCATAAATCCGATAACTCATGACTACTCAAGTCTGGTCATGTATCCTTGATCCATACCGCTTCCTTTTGTGATTAATAACCAAAATATACTCGCCTCCGTAAATAGAATCATAAATTATTGGTCTTGTGGAACCTTTCCACAAAACCGTGTTTTCGTTTAAGCAAAACATGTACACACTTTGTGATCGAAAGTCGTGCTACATATTTAGACGTTCCATATTTGGAAACTGTTGTTGTTATAACTCTTTGTAACCAACACGTCTTCCACACCATTATAGATAAAATAAAATCCTGAATTCTTTTGCAAAGTATTCAAGGATAACATTCACCGCTATCAATACAAATCCCGATGGGTTTAAAGATACATAACCATTATGTATATATATGTATAACCATTATACATTCACAAGAGTTAGTCTCATGTAATCGCATTACATTCAAACTCGTGTGATTCACATGGATTTTATTGATAGTGAACTAGACGCTCTATGTGTACGACGTATAGCCACATACATATCATGACAGATATAATAGATCCTCACATCAAATGTAAAGCATTATATTATTATTTTCCGCCCTACTTGATGTCTCACATCGAGCCGTAGAAAATTTCTGTCATTCGATATTTCGATTTAACTCCGCCAAGGAGTTATATGTTGAAAACCATTTTCAACAATATGTCGATATACGTGCTATAATATAGAACGAGTAACTTCTTAGATCTATCCTATAGATCTTCACGCTTAATTCATAAGCGGTCTCGCCTAAATTTTGTGTCGTTACAAGAAATATAACGCGGCTCCCACTAACCTTCATGTATACACAAAGTTTCCATTTGTTTCGACAATGTTATAACGGTTTATAACTTCGTCAAAACGAATATTCCAATTCCGAGAAACTTTTTATAATCCATCATATGGATCGTTAAAGCGTGCATATCCTATCCCCGATTCTTATGAATCGACAAAACCATAAGGTTGTGTCAAATACACATCCTTTCATAAAATTTCTGTCAAGAAATTCGGTTTTTACATCCATTTTGCCACATCACATAGTCATAATATGCGACCATGGTAAGCAGAATTTCGAGAATGTGAAAGCATGGCAACATGCGAAAACGTTTCTTCATAGTCCAACTATGAATTACTCGAAACTCTTCGCTACGAGCCTCGCTTTGCATATATGCAACTTCCTATCCATGTAGGTTCTTCACCTTGAAAATCCATTCACATTTCACGGGTCTAACCCGGAAAGGAATGAAATCAAGTTCTAAATTTGATAATTTACACGGATCGAATCTCAGATTTCATGGCATCTTGCCATATGGAATCTTTATTTTTCATAGCATCCTTGTAGAATATCTAATCATCATATGATTTCGATCTAACATCATTAGCCACGACAAATCCGTATTTATCGGCTTATGATATAGCCTACTAGATCTACAAAAAAGTCCTTTGTGTGTTCGACTCGTATTCATCAACTCTTGATGAAGTCGTGTCAACTTTCATCGGCTCAATGTTCATTTTTCAGATCTCGAACTCTTTCAAGATTTATTCTACTCCCACTAGCCCGCGTAGAGATAAATGACATCAAGTTCCAAACTGGTGCGCATTAAACAGATATTATCGTATCTACTTTAACCGTCCGTAAACGTAACAAAATACCGTTAGCCTCCTCTTGCCTCAAAATTTATCGGATCATTTACATCTTAATGTAATTTCCAATAATTCGTTGGATCTTTCTCCAACCTTTGGAATAAGTATCGCATTAATCAATCGAATCTAATTCGAATGATTCAAGCAATCCATCATATGGAATCTAGATACGCGTATCTCGTTTATATGGCCATGACGGCAACGCCAAAAGAAGCAATCAACTTCTAGGTTTAATCCTCCTCGGATTTCACCGTTCTTTGAGTCATTATTTTGGACAACTTCTTGTCCGAACTTTCTGTTCGGAAAAACATTTTTCCCAAAATACCCTTAGACATTTATTTCTTCCGATCCCGCCCTTGAATTAGAAGGATATCCACGCATCTATATGCATTGGATTCCTCGGATGCTCCGAGCATCTCCAATTCAAACTTACATCGCATTTCATGCAATTCCGGGATCGACTTATCTATCGAATGCATATGATATTCGGTCACGAAGCTCAAATCTCGTACCATCAACACACGAGTGTTAATTAAAGACCCATAAGACGTCTCAAAATTAACCAACTCTTTGAGCCGCATTGAACCATTCAACGCGCTCTACCTCTTGAAACTATTTCATGAGCGTTGTGTTTTACTTTCGTATACACCCGAATTCTCAAAATAATTTTGAGAAATTTGCGTCTATACATGCCACCACAAGGCACATAATCTCGTTCGATTTCTTCTTAAAGTTTATCAAACCCGGCTTTCTCTAAAGCCAAAGCCTCGAGCCCTGAATCTACAATTTCCGTGTCAAACACGTTCCTTCAAGTCTAAGAACTATTCTTTGACTATCAAGGTTAATTACGGTAATTCCGGCCCAAAAGCCATATATCATATCGATCTCATCGATATATTTGGTGTTGCTTGAAAACATAATTCTAAATGGATGATGAAAATTAAGCTCCTAACCGTGCGTACTTAATCTATATGCTTATATGATAATTATATGACAGTGCTATTTTATCGAATCGATAACCCTCGTACCGATACGGGACACCAAGTCCATAACACTCAAGATCCATATTTCGCAATCCTCCCATAAGTGACTATGGCTGACAAATGGGATCTCGCTTATTTAGGTAGGATTATTATCCAATCGTATCATATACGACTCTTGAACCTTTATACAATTTCGGTGATGGATCGTATCATATACAATCCCAATTCCGTGTGAGCATTCTATCTATGCCCCGAACTCTAATCGGATTAGCTTGGACGGTTAAGTCACAACCATATCGAACGTATCGTTCAATTGAACTACTCACGTGCCCGACTATGGCCTGAACCCACGTGAGTCCCCAATTAACGCTTACCACCCGCATCAATACATACAATAATACGTGCCCGACTATGGCCTGAAACCACGCATTATGTCATACCAATCTCGATGGATGTGGACATGGAAGACATTTCCACGACTTAAATATTATGAGGTATCATGACATTCATGTTTAAATAATTCGTGACATAATCATATTATATCACTATCACAAGATTTTTGAAATGCATATGATTTATATAGGGAGAGTAATTATTCTAAATAAATACTAATCTATATGCTAGTATAATTGAATTAATTGATTAGAGATAAAGATAGGCCAAAAGGTATGTATATCTAATATACACCTTTTCGAACAGAAAACTGCTCGCACCCCTTCAGTATTCAGTTGAAACGAAAATCTTAAATCGTTCGAACCGACTTTGAATGTGAACGAACGTTCTAGATAATCTTATTATCGTTCTAACCCCAGTGGATTGGACTCGATTGGAATTCGGATGCGAAAATTACGAACGTTTTACTAACTGTATGTCAAACAGTCCCAACCTTTCGGTATTTCATTCAAACGACATTGATAATTCGTCCAAATGAAAACACTTTCTATATCAAAGTCATAGATAATATAATTATCTAACTAACCCAATTTGATCCAATCAATTTGGAGTTTCCCACTGAAAATTAGGCCAATTTTAGTAAAATACGGACAAACGAAAAGGTAAGTATATCCAATACACCTTTTCAACCAGAAAACTACAGACACCTTTTCAGTATTCTGTCGAAAAGAAAATATTAAATTCTTCCAACCGACTTTGAACGTGAACGAAACTTCTAGATAATCTTATTATCTAACTAACCCAATTGGATTGGACTCAATTGGACTCAATTGGAATTCACCCGACCCCGGGCCCGCGCAGCGGATATGAAGACCCGGTCCGGTTCCCTAAATCCAAGATCACGCCATGACTTCGAGGGTACGATGCAATAGAAGGATAGACGATTACCAGCGTGAAATTGATCACGCACGACGGGTTGATCGCTCGCATCCTTTCCTTCTCCGGTGTGACGTTGCTGACTAGCCCGTGCGTCCCATACCACATGTCTCCCACCGTCTTGACACGCCTCCGGTTGTCTTTCGTGCGTCCCACGTCCACACTCTTCCACAGCCAACTGTTTTGCTCCTTCGGTTTGATCACAATCGGAGAGCCACAAATGTCGCTCATCTACTTGTATCCACCGTGAGTCGGAGTTCATCAGTCGCGGATGCAACTACCTAGACGCTGCACCGGCGAACTTGCTTGATTAGATTGATTCTCTACACCGAGAAAAACTCATTTTTCTCGGTCTTTCTCTCGTCACACTCTTTCACTCTCTTAAAAGATGTCTCTTTATATTTCTGGATTATTCTGAATAATACCAAAGATTCATCTGAATGACCTGGTCTAGTGAGAGAGATAGATACATCCTATTTATCTCACATAGGATAAGGATGGGCCAAAAGGCATGTATATCCAATATACACCCTTTCACACAGAAAACTGCATGAACCTGTTCAGTATTCCGTCCATACGAAATTGGTAAATGCTTCTGACAGAAAATCAACCAACACGAAAGTTGTAGATAATCTTATTATCTACCCAACTCAATTTGGCCTGGACCAATTGGAGTTCGTATGCAAAAGTTATTACTGGTTTACTAACTGTATATCATACTGTTGCACCCTTTCGGTATTTCATAGAAACGACACTTATACTTCGTTCATATGAAATATATTTCTTCATGAAGGTTGTAGATAATCTTATTATCTATCTAACCCAATTTTAACCATTCAAATTTAATTTTCCTACTGAAAGATATTGTTGGTTCAAATTTCCTAGGGTTTGATTATCTCAAAATAATGTCGATACTACTAATCTATTTTCGGAGAGTGACATTTATAGAGATGAAGACGTAATCCACAATAGGATCAAAAGAAGAATCAAGACGTCGGAAATCAAGACGGTGAAGAAACGATGGCACGAAAACATACGATCAAGTGAAGACATCAAGACATCGAATATTCCGCAAGTTGGGGTATCACATAAATCACCAAAACAACTTATAGGTATCCCTATACTTGTTTATGAATTATTAAGCTCAAGATTAGTCAAATAAATATATTCAAAATCCATCAAAATGATGAAATAAAATATAAGGCTGAAAGTAGGATGTCCGTTATAACGGAACTCATTGTCCGTTGTAACGGACATACTCGTCCTATTCAAGTATGACAAACACAGTATAGTCCGTTATAACGGACTAACCAATCCGTTATAACGGACACCAGCAAAGCGTTGTAACGAAATAATGTCCGTTACAACGCTAATTAAATCCAAACTTGAAGGATGTCACAGGACTATGTCTGTTACAACGGACATATCTGTTCGTTAGAACGGACATTGAAATCACTTCAGTAAACACTTTTCTCTCCATGTCCGTTGTAACGGATTAACCAATCCGTTACAACGGAAAGCCTCTCAGCGTTGTAACGGAGTATTCTCCGTTGTAACGGAAATTAATATTAATATGAAGTGAAGTCCCAGTATGATGTTCGTTGTAACGGACTTGTTAGTTCGTTGAAACGAACCTCTTAACACGGACTTCCGTTATAACGGACAAGTATTCCGTTATAACGGACTGTGTAATAATTCGAATATAACAGCCGTAACGGCTAGTTTGACTTATTGTCCGTTACAACGGACTTGCTGTCCGTTGTAAAGGACTATGCAGAAAATGCAATTCTGGAAAGGGTCTATGTGTTCTATAAATAGAACCCTTCCCTGATTCTCTCTCATCATCTCAACCAATATATTTTCCCAATCAAAAGAGAGAATCCTAGCTTTAAAATCTTGAGCTTAATCATCTAAACATTCTTAGAGATTATTAGATCCAATTTCGAATCCACTACAAAACGATTCCCAACTTGCGTGACCGATCACGACTAGTTCGTTAGTAGTAAATTGTAATAGGCTAGTTACTAATTGTAAAGCCCGCCATTGATCGATAAATTCGTGTAAATCGATCAAGGCAAACCTTGTAATTGTTTGAGTTGGGTATTCAATCGAAAGCCAAAAAGGCGCAAGGGAACCCCGGAGACGTAGGTACTTGCAATCAATTGAGTCGGTCGATTGAGCAAGTAGCCGGTGAGTTAAAGCTACAAAGCAACCACCTACCGAACTCCGTAAACAAATATCGCGTGCTATTTGTTTCGGTATTGTATTTCTTTCTCTAATTTATTTACGCTTCCGCACAAAATTGTAATTGTATCCATTAGCGCGAAAATTAGACCGTAGGACTTCCTATTCACTCCCTCTAGGTCTAAATTAAACAACAGATATGACCACGAATGTACGTTTACATTCGTTTATCCTTGTGTACACTTTTACGGTTGATCCGAAACTGTATTTCCTTCATGTACAGGAGATGTACGCCCGTACTTTCTTTAGTTGGATCTTGAACTGAGTGGGAGACTAAAGAAAATACAGCTACAGATCAACTAGTAGATTGCACACATGAGGGTAGATGAACGTACGCGTTCATCGGAACGATTGGATGCATAATAAGCTGATGTAAATCTGACAGAAATTACATAGTCCGTCATGACGCACCATGTGGTCCGTCATGATGCACATTAATGTATTTTTGTGCAGACCGATATGTGAGTATACCATCATGACGCACCATCCAGTGCGTCATGATGGTGGTGCGTCATGATGCACAGTCCTGTCCGTCATGACGGAGCACAATTGTAATGGCTAGATTTAGTACTGTGATCCAAACTATCGATTAGCAGTTTTGATACTCATTAATGTCCCATTAATATTTCAGCCTTGATTATAAGATCATGGCTGTCTTCTCTTCTTCTCTCCTGGCCATTCTAGGGCAGAAAATTATTTTGTGAGACAAGAAAGAAAGAGAGAAAGGGAGATTGAATCTTGAGCAATTTAACGGCGATTTTAGGAGAATCGTGCGTAACCGAGAGACGAGGCTCACAGTGGATACGAGTAGAGAGGTTTCAGCTAAAGCCTTTAATGTGACCTAACGAGAGCACGTTCGAGGAAAGTCGAAGGGCAAACCGGAAAGCAATCCGGTTGTATTCGACAAATCGAAGCTTCGAGCAAGGTGTCGAATCGTACGGGCGTGGGACGCACGTGTTACCGGGATCGAAGCGAGCAAAGCAACTACGCAGTCAACCCGCCCCCGTGATCAATTTCACACGATATGATTCTCTATGAATTAAGAGTTAATTTAATAGGTAGTTGCATATTCATCATTCGTACTTTCGAATCGGCGACGTGGTCCTCGAGATCGGGTCGGACCGGGCCTCGCAATCCGCTACGCGGGGCTTGGTAGTGACGCCGATTCGCAACACTTTCCAAAATTTTTTTATCGATTTTTCATGATTTCTCTGATTGTTGTTCGTTTTTTGGCTCATTTACCCCCACCCCCCTCCCCCTCCCCTCAGCAGATTTTTTATCGATTTTCAAGATTTCTGTTGATTTAGCCCCCCCCCCCCCCATTTGCAGATTTTTTTTATCGATTTTCATGATTTTTGTGATTGATGTTCGCCTTTTGCTGATTTCCTCCCTTTGCAGATTTTTTTTATCGATTTTCCTAATTTCTGTGATTTTTGTTCGTTTTTTGGCTGATTTAACCCCCCCCCCCCCCCCCCCCCCCTTTGCAGATTTTTCATCGATATTCATGATTTCTGTTGGTGTTTTGACTGATTTAACCCCCCCCCCCCCCACCACCCCCCCCCCCCCCCCCCCCCACCACCCCCCAACCTCTTTGCTCCCAAAACCCTTTTAACCCCCTTCCCCCTTGCAGATTTTCATTTGACTTTCATGATTTATGTAATTGTTGTTCATTTTTTGGCCGATCCCCCCCCCCCCCCCTGTAGGTTTTTTTTTTTTATCGATTTTCATGATTTTAGTAATTTATGTTTGTTTTTTGGCTGATTTACCCCCCCCCCCCCCCCCCCCCCCCCCCCCCCCTCCCCCCCGCAGATTTTTTTTTAACGATTTTCATGATTTCAGTATGTTTTTTTGGCTGATTCCCCCCCCCCCCCCCCCCCCCCCCGTTTTATTGATTTTCATGATTTTTGTACGTTATTTGGCTGATTTATCCCCTCCCTTTTTACCTCCCCGCCCCCTCCTATGAATTACATGATTTATGTAATTACTGTTCATTTTTTGGCTTATTTATCCCCTACCACCTTTTGTTGGTTTTTGATCGATTTTCATGATTTCTGTGATTTATGTTTGTTTTTTTGCAGATTTACCCCCCCCCCCCCTCCCCCACACACACACACACACACACATCCACTCTACTAATTCCACTTGCCAAACAACCCCTTACTCTTTTTTTTTTCTAAAAGTTATATAATAAAATTCAATGTTGCGAATAACTCTCTGTATAAACGATGTCGAGCGATATATCACAATTCGGATGATAAATGTTGCAGGTTGTTGTTCTTTTTCAGCTTTTAAGTCCTTAAAATAAAATTTCTGGCTAGACATACAAAAAATTAAATTAAATTAATTGAAAAACCTACACAACAACTAAATGAGCATCTCGTAAAAATATTAGATATTTTAGATTGCTTTCGTTGGATATCGGCGTCACTACCGAGGTCCTGCGCAGCGGATTGCGAGGCCCGGTCCGACCCGATCCCGAGGGCCACGTCACTGATCCGAAAGTACAAATCCTATCTACATGCAACTACCTATGAATTTAACTATTAATTTCATAGAGAACCATACCACGTGAAATTGATCACGGTGAAGGGTTGACGCTTTCATAGTTGCTGCCTTGATCGCTTCGATTCCGGTAACACGCACGTCCCATGCCCGTGCGATTCAACACCTAGACCGAAGCTCCGATTTGTCGTATACAACCAGAATTTCTTCAGTTCGTCTCCGACCTTGCTCGACCTTGATCCCCACAGAAAGTTTCAGCTGAAACATCTCTACTCGTATCTACCTCGAGATATCGTCTCTCGGTTACGCGTGATTCCCCTAAAATCACCGTAAACTTGCTCAAGATCCAATCTCACTTTTTCTCTTTCTAGCTTGTCTCACAAGATATCTTTCTGTCAAAAGAATGGCCAGAGAGAAGATGAATGGCTGGCCATGATCTTATAATCAAGACACCATTAATAGGGCATTAATGAGTATCTTAAGAAAAACTGATAATCCAGAATTTGGATCACATTCCGTCATGACGTATTGTAGTACGTCATGACGCACTAGTCAAGATTACTGATATATCCGTTATCTCTATAGTCCGTCATGACTGACTATACAGTCCGTCATGGCGCACCTCAGTTATGACTAACATACACTCGGTCGTCACTCATACTCACATATTGGTACACATAATTCTCTTTGGTCCGTCACGACGGACCAACCAGTCCGTCTTGACGGACTGTATATATTTTGTAATCCTTCAGAAAATCCTTTGTTCCGTCACGACGGACTATGTGTTTTCTGTCAGATTTGCACAACCTTATTGTATATCCAATCATTTCGACGAACACGTACGTTCATCTACCCTCATGTGTAGAATCTACTAGTTAATCTATAACTGTATTTCCTTCAGTTTTCCACAAAGATTATTTGTAATTATAATATTGTACCATGGATTACATTATGATATATAAGAAAAATTATCGTTATTCGAAACCTAAATATAATTAAAAAAAATGCTTATGTACATAACACGTAACATAACATACACGATTGAATACAAAAAACGATTTTTCAAATATGGACTCTTATGATCACCATACAAGATACAACATATACCACAAACAATAAATAATTTTAAGAGCTCCCCAACTAAGTTTTAAATTTAAAAAATATATATATGAAAACTTTATCACAACCGAAATATTTAAATGTAATAATATATTTTTTATGGTTCAGACAAAAATAATTATTGAAATAATATTTTAAATTACCACCGGCCTCATAGTCTACTCGTGAGTGATCATCACAAGATATCATATGTCTTAGATTCGTGTCATGTTGTTATTACTAATAAAAATATGAAAGAAAAAATATTCACTATTCGTGAATTAGGCTTCTTTAGAAAAATATTATAAATTTAATTTCCGTTTTTATAATATAAAAAATATATTAAAAAGTTAAATACATGTATTGTTTACTAAAAAACTTGGAGAGTAGGCATAATTTGCTTTGTCTCATGCATAGATCCGTCCGCGTAAGGATATATGAAAATAATTTGTGTGCACTCAAAAACAAAAGAATTCAAAGTTTTATAAATTTATAATATAGGAAATTCACCTTTTTTTTTATCTAATTCAAATCACGAATATTTTTTATGGGACAACAAGAGAGTAACAGTTTGTACATATATTTTGAGAATATTTAATTAAACAAAAACTTCAGGTAATTTATAATTTGAATATTATTACATATTATATACAATAAAACTTAATTAAAAAAACTTGATTCACTTAGGTAGTGTTTGGGTGCATTGAATTAGGGGTGAAATTGAGTCTTCAGATTTTTCAAATATAATTTTTTTTGTTTGACATCTAGAATAATAAAAGGAATTGGAACTTAATATTATAAATTCTTCAAATATATTATAATTATAATTAATGTTATATTGTATTATTTTCATAATTAATATTATAATATTATTAAAATTAGTACCATAATATTACTACAATTAATAATATTATGATAATTTTTATATTGCAATAATGTTATATTATAGTCATATTATTACTTTTTTCAAACCAATTATATAATAATATAATATTATAATAACATAATAATAATAATAATAATATAATAACATAATAATAAAAATATATAATTATTTAACATTATGATAATACTATTATATTGTATTAATTTTAATATAAAATTATTTTTAAACGAAATTCCAAAATTTTGTAAACAACCAAACAGAAAATTTTATTTTCCAGCATCTTATAATATAGGCATCCAAACAAAATGTGAAATTACTAATTCCAGAAATTTTTACTCCTCCACCTGATAATCCGATTCCACTCAACTAATTCCGCTTGCCAAACAGCCCCTTACTCTTTTTTTTGTAAAAGTTATATAATAAAATTCAATGTTGCGAATAGCTGACCGTATAAACGATGTCGAGCGATATATCACAATTTGGATGATAAATGTTGAAGGTTGTTGTTCTTTTTCAGCTTTTAAGTCCTGAAAATAAAATTTCTAGCTAGACATATTAAAAATTAAATTAAATTATATGAAACTAAATGTGCTTCTCGTACCAATATTAGATATTTTAGATTGTTTTTCACAAAGATTATTTTGTAATTATAGTATTGTATCATGGATTACATTATGATATATAAGAAAAACTATTTATTAAAATTATACATTGCGAAAATGTTGTACTCATATATCGTCTATATTCACAATTTGTTGCAAAAATAACGAAGAACATTGCAAACTGCAAAACGTTATTCGAAACCTAAATATAATTAAAAAAAAAAAAAGTTTATGTACATAACACGTAACATAACATACGCGATCGAATACAAAACGCGATAAATAATTTCAAATCCGGACTCTTATGATCACCATACAAGATACAACATATACCACAAACAATAAATAATTTTAAGAGCTCCCCAACTAAGTTTTAAATTTAAAAAATATATATATATGAAAACTTTATCACAACCGAAATATTTCAATGTAATAATATATTTTTTATTGTTCAAACAAAAATAATTATTGAAATAATATTATAAATTATCACCGGCTTCATAGTCTAATGGTGAGTGATTAACACAAGATATCATATGTCTTAGATTCGAGTCATGTTGCCATTACTAATAAAAATATGAAACAAAAAATATTTACTATTCGTGAATTAGGTTTCTTTAGAAAAATATCATAAATTTAGTTTCCATTTTTATAATAGTAAAAAATATATTAAAACGTTAAATATACGTATTGTTTACTAAAAACTTGGAGAGAAGGCTTAATTTGCATTGTCTCATGCATAGATCCGTCCGCGTAAGGATACATGAAAATAATTTGTGTGCACGCAAAAACAAAAGAATTCCAAGTTTTATAAATTTATAATATAGGCAATTCACTTTTTTTTTTATCTAATTCAAATCACGAATTTTTTTTATGGGACAACAAGAGACTAACTGTTTGTTCATATATTTTGAGAATATTTAAATAAACAAAAACTTCAGTTAATTTATAATTTGAATATTATTACATATTACATACAATAAAACTTAATTAAAAAAAAAACTTGATTCACTTAGGTAGTGTTTGGAGGCATTGAATTATGGGTGGAATTGGGTCTTGAGATTTTTCAAATATAATTTTTTTTGTTTGGCATCTAGAATAAAAAAAGGAATTGGAACTTAATATTATAAATTCTTCAAATATATTATAATTATAATTAATATTGCATTAAATTATTTTCATAATTAATATTATAATATTATTAAAATTAGTAGCATAATATTACTACAATTAGTAATATTATGATAATTTTATATTGCAATAATGTTATATTATAATCATTTTATTACTTTTTTCAAACAAATTATATAATAATATAACATTATAATAATATAATAAAATAATAATAAAAATATTATAATAATTTGATATTATGATATACTATTATATTGCATTAATTTTAATATAAAATTATTTTTAAATTTTGAATAGCGAAATTCCAAAATTTTGTAAACAACCAGGCATAAAATTTTATTTTCCAGCATCTTATAATTTAGGCATCCAAACGAACTGGGAAATTATTAATTCCAGAACTTTTTACTACTCCACCTTATAATCCGATTTCACTCTACTAATTCCGCTTGCCAAATAGACCCTTACTCTTTTTTTTCTAAAAGTTATATAATAAAATTCAATGTTGCGAAGCTCGCCATATAAACGATGTCGAGCGATATATCACAATTCGGATGATAAATGTTGCAGGTTGTTGTTCTTTTTCAGCTTTTAAGTCCTTAAAATAAAATTTCTGGCTAGACATACAAAAAATTAAATTAAATTAATTGAAAAACCTACACAACAACTAAATGAGCATCTCGTAAAAATATTAGATATTTTAGATTGCTTTCGTTGGATATCGGCGTCACTACCGAGGTCCTGCGCAGCGGATTGCGAGGCCCGGTCCGACC
Organism: Luzula sylvatica; assembly: GCA_946800325.1. NCBI lineage: Eukaryota > Viridiplantae > Streptophyta > Magnoliopsida > Poales > Juncaceae > Luzula > Luzula sylvatica. Next base: position 53,957,410 of record OX326961.1, on the reverse strand, counting down.
CGATCCCGAGGGCCACGTCACTGATCCGAAAGTACAAATCCTATCTACATGCAACTACCTATGAATTTAACTATTAATTTCATAGAGAACCATACCACGTGAAATTGATCACGGTGAAGGGTTGACGCTTTCATAGTTGCTGCCTTGATCGCTTCGATTCCGGTAACACGCACGTCCCATGCCCGTGCGATTCAACACCTAGACCGAAGCTCCGATTTGTCGTATACAACCAGAATTTCTTCAGTTCGTCTCCGACCTTGCTCGACCTTGATCCCCACAGAAAGTTTCAGCTGAAACATCTCTACTCGTATCTACCTCGAGATATCGTCTCTCGGTTACGCGTGATTCCCCTAAAATCACCGTAAACTTGCTCAAGATCCAATCTCACTTTTTCTCTTTCTAGCTTGTCTCACAAGATATCTTTCTGTCAAAAGAATGGCCAGAGAGAAGATGAATGGCTGGCCATGATCTTATAATCAAGACACCATTAATAGGGCATTAATGAGTATCTTAAGAAAAACTGATAATCCAGAATTTGGATCACATTCCGTCATGACGTATTGTAGTACGTCATGACGCACTAGTCAAGATTACTGATATATCCGTTATCTCTATAGTCCGTCATGACTGACTATACAGTCCGTCATGGCGCACCTCAGTTATGACTAACATACACTCGGTCGTCACTCATACTCACATATTGGTACACATAATTCTCTTTGGTCCGTCACGACGGACCAACCAGTCCGTCTTGACGGACTGTATATATTTTGTAATCCTTCAGAAAATCCTTTGTTCCGTCACGACGGACTATGTGTTTTCTGTCAGATTTGCACAACCTTATTGTATATCCAATCATTTCGACGAACACGTACGTTCATCTACCCTCATGTGTAGAATCTACTAGTTAATCTATAACTGTATTTCCTTCAGTTTTCCACAAAGATTATTTGTAATTATAATATTGTACCATGGATTACATTATGATATATAAGAAAAATTATCGTTATTCGAAACCTAAATATAATTAAAAAAAATGCTTATGTACATAACACGTAACATAACATACACGATTGAATACAAAAAACGATTTTTCAAATATGGACTCTTATGATCACCATACAAGATACAACATATACCACAAACAATAAATAATTTTAAGAGCTCCCCAACTAAGTTTTAAATTTAAAAAATATATATATGAAAACTTTATCACAACCGAAATATTTAAATGTAATAATATATTTTTTATGGTTCAGACAAAAATAATTATTGAAATAATATTTTAAATTACCACCGGCCTCATAGTCTACTCGTGAGTGATCATCACAAGATATCATATGTCTTAGATTCGTGTCATGTTGTTATTACTAATAAAAATATGAAAGAAAAAATATTCACTATTCGTGAATTAGGCTTCTTTAGAAAAATATTATAAATTTAATTTCCGTTTTTATAATATAAAAAATATATTAAAAAGTTAAATACATGTATTGTTTACTAAAAAACTTGGAGAGTAGGCATAATTTGCTTTGTCTCATGCATAGATCCGTCCGCGTAAGGATATATGAAAATAATTTGTGTGCACTCAAAAACAAAAGAATTCAAAGTTTTATAAATTTATAATATAGGAAATTCACCTTTTTTTTTATCTAATTCAAATCACGAATATTTTTTATGGGACAACAAGAGAGTAACAGTTTGTACATATATTTTGAGAATATTTAATTAAACAAAAACTTCAGGTAATTTATAATTTGAATATTATTACATATTATATACAATAAAACTTAATTAAAAAAACTTGATTCACTTAGGTAGTGTTTGGGTGCATTGAATTAGGGGTGAAATTGAGTCTTCAGATTTTTCAAATATAATTTTTTTTGTTTGACATCTAGAATAATAAAAGGAATTGGAACTTAATATTATAAATTCTTCAAATATATTATAATTATAATTAATGTTATATTGTATTATTTTCATAATTAATATTATAATATTATTAAAATTAGTACCATAATATTACTACAATTAATAATATTATGATAATTTTTATATTGCAATAATGTTATATTATAGTCATATTATTACTTTTTTCAAACCAATTATATAATAATATAATATTATAATAACATAATAATAATAATAATAATATAATAACATAATAATAAAAATATATAATTATTTAACATTATGATAATACTATTATATTGTATTAATTTTAATATAAAATTATTTTTAAACGAAATTCCAAAATTTTGTAAACAACCAAACAGAAAATTTTATTTTCCAGCATCTTATAATATAGGCATCCAAACAAAATGTGAAATTACTAATTCCAGAAATTTTTACTCCTCCACCTGATAATCCGATTCCACTCAACTAATTCCGCTTGCCAAACAGCCCCTTACTCTTTTTTTTGTAAAAGTTATATAATAAAATTCAATGTTGCGAATAGCTGACCGTATAAACGATGTCGAGCGATATATCACAATTTGGATGATAAATGTTGAAGGTTGTTGTTCTTTTTCAGCTTTTAAGTCCTGAAAATAAAATTTCTAGCTAGACATATTAAAAATTAAATTAAATTATATGAAACTAAATGTGCTTCTCGTACCAATATTAGATATTTTAGATTGTTTTTCACAAAGATTATTTTGTAATTATAGTATTGTATCATGGATTACATTATGATATATAAGAAAAACTATTTATTAAAATTATACATTGCGAAAATGTTGTACTCATATATCGTCTATATTCACAATTTGTTGCAAAAATAACGAAGAACATTGCAAACTGCAAAACGTTATTCGAAACCTAAATATAATTAAAAAAAAAAAAAGTTTATGTACATAACACGTAACATAACATACGCGATCGAATACAAAACGCGATAAATAATTTCAAATCCGGACTCTTATGATCACCATACAAGATACAACATATACCACAAACAATAAATAATTTTAAGAGCTCCCCAACTAAGTTTTAAATTTAAAAAATATATATATATGAAAACTTTATCACAACCGAAATATTTCAATGTAATAATATATTTTTTATTGTTCAAACAAAAATAATTATTGAAATAATATTATAAATTATCACCGGCTTCATAGTCTAATGGTGAGTGATTAACACAAGATATCATATGTCTTAGATTCGAGTCATGTTGCCATTACTAATAAAAATATGAAACAAAAAATATTTACTATTCGTGAATTAGGTTTCTTTAGAAAAATATCATAAATTTAGTTTCCATTTTTATAATAGTAAAAAATATATTAAAACGTTAAATATACGTATTGTTTACTAAAAACTTGGAGAGAAGGCTTAATTTGCATTGTCTCATGCATAGATCCGTCCGCGTAAGGATACATGAAAATAATTTGTGTGCACGCAAAAACAAAAGAATTCCAAGTTTTATAAATTTATAATATAGGCAATTCACTTTTTTTTTTATCTAATTCAAATCACGAATTTTTTTTATGGGACAACAAGAGACTAACTGTTTGTTCATATATTTTGAGAATATTTAAATAAACAAAAACTTCAGTTAATTTATAATTTGAATATTATTACATATTACATACAATAAAACTTAATTAAAAAAAAAACTTGATTCACTTAGGTAGTGTTTGGAGGCATTGAATTATGGGTGGAATTGGGTCTTGAGATTTTTCAAATATAATTTTTTTTGTTTGGCATCTAGAATAAAAAAAGGAATTGGAACTTAATATTATAAATTCTTCAAATATATTATAATTATAATTAATATTGCATTAAATTATTTTCATAATTAATATTATAATATTATTAAAATTAGTAGCATAATATTACTACAATTAGTAATATTATGATAATTTTATATTGCAATAATGTTATATTATAATCATTTTATTACTTTTTTCAAACAAATTATATAATAATATAACATTATAATAATATAATAAAATAATAATAAAAATATTATAATAATTTGATATTATGATATACTATTATATTGCATTAATTTTAATATAAAATTATTTTTAAATTTTGAATAGCGAAATTCCAAAATTTTGTAAACAACCAGGCATAAAATTTTATTTTCCAGCATCTTATAATTTAGGCATCCAAACGAACTGGGAAATTATTAATTCCAGAACTTTTTACTACTCCACCTTATAATCCGATTTCACTCTACTAATTCCGCTTGCCAAATAGACCCTTACTCTTTTTTTTCTAAAAGTTATATAATAAAATTCAATGTTGCGAAGCTCGCCATATAAACGATGTCGAGCGATATATCACAATTCGGATGATAAATGTTGCAGGTTGTTGTTCTTTTTCAGCTTTTAAGTCCTTAAAATAAAATTTCTGGCTAGACATACAAAAAATTAAATTAAATTAATTGAAAAACCTACACAACAACTAAATGAGCATCTCGTAAAAATATTAGATATTTTAGATTGCTTTCGTTGGATATCGGCGTCACTACCGAGGTCCTGCGCAGCGGATTGCGAGGCCCGGTCCGACCCGATCCCGAGGGCCACGTCACTGATCCGAAAGTACAAATCCTATCTACATGCAACTACCTATGAATTTAACTATTAATTTCATAGAGAACCATACCACGTGAAATTGATCACGGTGAAGGGTTGACGCTTTCATAGTTGCTGCCTTGATCGCTTCGATTCCGGTAACACGCACGTCCCATGCCCGTGCGATTCAACACCTAGACCGAAGCTCCGATTTGTCGTATACAACCAGAATTTCTTCAGTTCGTCTCCGACCTTGCTCGACCTTGATCCCCACAGAAAGTTTCAGCTGAAACATCTCTACTCGTATCTACCTCGAGATATCGTCTCTCGGTTACGCGTGATTCCCCTAAAATCACCGTAAACTTGCTCAAGATCCAATCTCACTTTTTCTCTTTCTAGCTTGTCTCACAAGATATCTTTCTGTCAAAAGAATGGCCAGAGAGAAGATGAATGGCTGGCCATGATCTTATAATCAAGACACCATTAATAGGGCATTAATGAGTATCTTAAGAAAAACTGATAATCCAGAATTTGGATCACATTCCGTCATGACGTATTGTAGTACGTCATGACGCACTAGTCAAGATTACTGATATATCCGTTATCTCTATAGTCCGTCATGACTGACTATACAGTCCGTCATGGCGCACCTCAGTTATGACTAACATACACTCGGTCGTCACTCATACTCACATATTGGTACACATAATTCTCTTTGGTCCGTCACGACGGACCAACCAGTCCGTCTTGACGGACTGTATATATTTTGTAATCCTTCAGAAAATCCTTTGTTCCGTCACGACGGACTATGTGTTTTCTGTCAGATTTGCACAACCTTATTGTATATCCAATCATTTCGACGAACACGTACGTTCATCTACCCTCATGTGTAGAATCTACTAGTTAATCTATAACTGTATTTCCTTCAGTTTTCCACAAAGATTATTTGTAATTATAATATTGTACCATGGATTACATTATGATATATAAGAAAAATTATCGTTATTCGAAACCTAAATATAATTAAAAAAAATGCTTATGTACATAACACGTAACATAACATACACGATTGAATACAAAAAACGATTTTTCAAATATGGACTCTTATGATCACCATACAAGATACAACATATACCACAAACAATAAATAATTTTAAGAGCTCCCCAACTAAGTTTTAAATTTAAAAAATATATATATGAAAACTTTATCACAACCGAAATATTTAAATGTAATAATATATTTTTTATGGTTCAGACAAAAATAATTATTGAAATAATATTTTAAATTACCACCGGCCTCATAGTCTACTCGTGAGTGATCATCACAAGATATCATATGTCTTAGATTCGTGTCATGTTGTTATTACTAATAAAAATATGAAAGAAAAAATATTCACTATTCGTGAATTAGGCTTCTTTAGAAAAATATTATAAATTTAATTTCCGTTTTTATAATATAAAAAATATATTAAAAAGTTAAATACATGTATTGTTTACTAAAAAACTTGGAGAGTAGGCATAATTTGCTTTGTCTCATGCATAGATCCGTCCGCGTAAGGATATATGAAAATAATTTGTGTGCACTCAAAAACAAAAGAATTCAAAGTTTTATAAATTTATAATATAGGAAATTCACCTTTTTTTTTATCTAATTCAAATCACGAATATTTTTTATGGGACAACAAGAGAGTAACAGTTTGTACATATATTTTGAGAATATTTAATTAAACAAAAACTTCAGGTAATTTATAATTTGAATATTATTACATATTATATACAATAAAACTTAATTAAAAAAACTTGATTCACTTAGGTAGTGTTTGGGTGCATTGAATTAGGGGTGAAATTGAGTCTTCAGATTTTTCAAATATAATTTTTTTTGTTTGACATCTAGAATAATAAAAGGAATTGGAACTTAATATTATAAATTCTTCAAATATATTATAATTATAATTAATGTTATATTGTATTATTTTCATAATTAATATTATAATATTATTAAAATTAGTACCATAATATTACTACAATTAATAATATTATGATAATTTTTATATTGCAATAATGTTATATTATAGTCATATTATTACTTTTTTCAAACCAATTATATAATAATATAATATTATAATAACATAATAATAATAATAATAATATAATAACATAATAATAAAAATATATAATTATTTAACATTATGATAATACTATTATATTGTATTAATTTTAATATAAAATTATTTTTAAACGAAATTCCAAAATTTTGTAAACAACCAAACAGAAAATTTTATTTTCCAGCATCTTATAATATAGGCATCCAAACAAAATGTGAAATTACTAATTCCAGAAATTTTTACTCCTCCACCTGATAATCCGATTCCACTCAACTAATTCCGCTTGCCAAACAGCCCCTTACTCTTTTTTTTGTAAAAGTTATATAATAAAATTCAATGTTGCGAATAGCTGACCGTATAAACGATGTCGAGCGATATATCACAATTTGGATGATAAATGTTGAAGGTTGTTGTTCTTTTTCAGCTTTTAAGTCCTGAAAATAAAATTTCTAGCTAGACATATTAAAAATTAAATTAAATTATATGAAACTAAATGTGCTTCTCGTACCAATATTAGATATTTTAGATTGTTTTTCACAAAGATTATTTTGTAATTATAGTATTGTATCATGGATTACATTATGATATATAAGAAAAACTATTTATTAAAATTATACATTGCGAAAATGTTGTACTCATATATCGTCTATATTCACAATTTGTTGCAAAAATAACGAAGAACATTGCAAACTGCAAAACGTTATTCGAAACCTAAATATAATTAAAAAAAAAAAAAGTTTATGTACATAACACGTAACATAACATACGCGATCGAATACAAAACGCGATAAATAATTTCAAATCCGGACTCTTATGATCACCATACAAGATACAACATATACCACAAACAATAAATAATTTTAAGAGCTCCCCAACTAAGTTTTAAATTTAAAAAATATATATATATGAAAACTTTATCACAACCGAAATATTTCAATGTAATAATATATTTTTTATTGTTCAAACAAAAATAATTATTGAAATAATATTATAAATTATCACCGGCTTCATAGTCTAATGGTGAGTGATTAACACAAGATATCATATGTCTTAGATTCGAGTCATGTTGCCATTACTAATAAAAATATGAAACAAAAAATATTTACTATTCGTGAATTAGGTTTCTTTAGAAAAATATCATAAATTTAGTTTCCATTTTTATAATAGTAAAAAATATATTAAAACGTTAAATATACGTATTGTTTACTAAAAACTTGGAGAGAAGGCTTAATTTGCATTGTCTCATGCATAGATCCGTCCGCGTAAGGATACATGAAAATAATTTGTGTGCACGCAAAAACAAAAGAATTCCAAGTTTTATAAATTTATAATATAGGCAATTCACTTTTTTTTTTATCTAATTCAAATCACGAATTTTTTTTATGGGACAACAAGAGACTAACTGTTTGTTCATATATTTTGAGAATATTTAAATAAACAAAAACTTCAGTTAATTTATAATTTGAATATTATTACATATTACATACAATAAAACTTAATTAAAAAAAAAACTTGATTCACTTAGGTAGTGTTTGGAGGCATTGAATTATGGGTGGAATTGGGTCTTGAGATTTTTCAAATATAATTTTTTTTGTTTGGCATCTAGAATAAAAAAAGGAATTGGAACTTAATATTATAAATTCTTCAAATATATTATAATTATAATTAATATTGCATTAAATTATTTTCATAATTAATATTATAATATTATTAAAATTAGTAGCATAATATTACTACAATTAGTAATATTATGATAATTTTATATTGCAATAATGTTATATTATAATCATTTTATTACTTTTTTCAAACAAATTATATAATAATATAACATTATAATAATATAATAAAATAATAATAAAAATATTATAATAATTTGATATTATGATATACTATTATATTGCATTAATTTTAATATAAAATTATTTTTAAATTTTGAATAGCGAAATTCCAAAATTTTGTAAACAACCAGGCATAAAATTTTATTTTCCAGCATCTTATAATTTAGGCATCCAAACGAACTGGGAAATTATTAATTCCAGAACTTTTTACTACTCCACCTTATAATCCGATTTCACTCTACTAATTCCGCTTGCCAAATAGACCCTTACTCTTTTTTTTCTAAAAGTTATATAATAAAATTCAATGTTGCGAAGCTCGCCATATAAACGATGTCGAGCGATATATTACAATTTGGATGATAAATGTTGCAGGTTGTTGTTCTTTTTGAGCTTTGAAGTCCTGAAAATAAAATTTCTAGCTAGATATACAAAAAATTAAATTAAATTAATTGAAAAACCTACACAACAACTAAATGAACTTCTCGTACATGTATTAGATATTTTAGATTGTTTTTCACAAAGAATACTTTGTAATTATAGTATTGTATCATGGATTACATTATGATATATAAGAAAAACTATTTATTGAAATTATACACTGCGAAAATGTTGTACTCATATATCGTCTATATACACAATTTGTTGCAAAAATAACGAAGAACATTGCAAACTGCAAAACGTTATTCGAAACCTAATGAAACCTAAATATAATTAAAAAAAAAATGCTTATGTACATAACATGTAACATAACATACGCGATTGAATACAAAAACGATAAATAATTTCAAATCTGGACTCTTATGATCACCATACAAGATACAACATATACCACAAACAAACAATAATTTTAAGAGCTCCCCAGCTAAGTTTTAAATTAAAAAAAAAAAAAGCATGCTTCTGTACAAACTGAATGCAGTACACTGTACCGAACAGGTTTGCATTAAGGCTTCTCAGTCATCACAAATGGCGTTTTGAGTTCATTGAAGAGCCAAAAAAAAGCTCGGATGAGGATAGTCAAGCACAGGGTCCACACACTTTTTTGGGGACATACATTGAACATACAATAAATGTCGACGGCAAATATTATGTGTTCACTCTTTATTTTCCTTACATTTTTTTTTTAAACTTTCACTAGGACATTAATATCATTGTATGTTTGATTTGCAGTTTAATTACAGTTGTAATAATAACATGCAATATTTCATATTTATGTTATACTTCAGAAGAAGTATAGTTATCGACTTGTCAGCTGTGAAATTATTATATTGTTAGATTAAGTTATTAACAACGGGTCTGTTTGGCAGTGGAATTGATAGAATGAAATTGGATTGTAAGGCGGGGAGAGAAAATTATCCTGGAATTAGCCAATTTTATTGTTTGTTTGGGTGTTTGAAAAATAAAATGCCGGGAAACATAATTTTTTGTAGCTTCAAATATTTGTCTTATTTATTCATGACCATTTTATAATAAATTAATTAATGACCCATTTTATAATAAATTAATTAATTAGGAAAATAGTTTGAATAACTTAGAACCTAATAAAATTTTCAAGAAAACTATACTAATTAGTTATTGACTTCATTCAACAACTTTATACTAAATATTATGGTCATAAATCACATGAGCAGAGACGAATCAGAAAGAAAAACTTAGGATGACCGAACTTTGCTTAAAAATATACAAACTATCATAATCAAGCCAACAAACTTACCATTTGAACTCTATATAATTAGTGAAATAATATTACATAAATGATTTTTCACACGTACCAAATAAAATATATACATCATTACTGGCTTTATAGAGGAGGCCGTCATCTCCGCTTGCCTCCCCTTGGATCTGTCCGGGCAAATACAGCCCCTACATCTGCAAAAAATGTTAGCAAGTTTGTTGGTGAAATATGTTTGAGAAAATTGATAGTTCGGATGATTTATACTTCAAATAATGAAATAACCTCCATGATATTTCGAGGAGTGTTTAGCTTCTTCTTGCACACAAAATTAAGCCTCCTGCGAGACCGGACAAAACAAGAAAGAATATATGTTTTTTTATTTAATTTTGTGCATCAATTTAAATAAGTATGAATCTGGATTTTGTCTTTTGTCAAAGAAGGAGAAGAATTTTATTGTTACTTTGATACATTATACCGGCGGCGAGCTTTTTCCTTAGTTTGATGTATTGAACTCTCAAACAAGACACCTATTTGTAGAGAGCAATTATCTCATACATCTCCAATGAAAATATATATTTTTCACAAAATATTATAGTTATTGTTCCGATGGATTTCTTTTTGATCCTTTAGATAGTACTACTGAAGGGTGTTCTATTTGCTCGTAGTTCTCGTTTGATATATGATAAAGCAAATCGTGGTTTTGGTTTCCTTTGTGATGGGACCTGGACGAGGGGGAACATGTCAAGACCTCCAAAAATTCCAAAACCAATAAATTAAAAGAAAAATAAGATATATGGCTATCAGATTTCCACAAAGACCAGACGGAGTTCAAAAAAAAAAAAAATCCGGAGTACAAAACAGAGAATTCAACGAAACAAAAGTGATATGAGTACATCTGGATACAGGGCCGGGTGTGATGATTGAAAAACGATTTCGATTGAATGGTATTTTAACTTTTTTTATGAAAATAAAAAAATGTTAAAATATTTTGTTGATTTTTGTTTACTTTTATGAGAAGTTTTTTTTTTCTAATATGAGTTAAAACAATTTCATCATGTTTTGAATTTTTCTTTTACAAATTCAGACTGTGACATAAAAATATCGAGAATGGTCTTGTTTGGATACAACCATTATTTTAATATTTCATTCATTATATTTGTTTAGATTTTATATTTGTTCCTGAAAAACTAGCATAAAATAATAATAAGATGAACAAAAATATTAAAAAAACACATTGCAAATATTTAAAAATTAAAATATCATAAAACTATTATAAAAATACATAAAAGAGGAACGAAAATAATTAAAAACTAGATTTTTGAGGAAATATTTGTCTATCAATATATTGTCAAGGTCTATATTTTATTATTATCCGGTGTTAATTTTTCTTGAATAATAAATGAAATATTCAAAAAATACAAACACGACATTCAATAATTTTATTTTTGTGAAATCATACTACATGTTAAAAAATATTTATGAATTTTCTTAAAACTAATAAAATTAATGAAAAATTTGCAAAAATATTTTTGTAATTAATACGTATGAAAATATAAAGATATTTTGGTCAAAAAAATTTTTAACACCTCTTTTAGGAGAGTATTTGAAAATAAATGTTTGGTACAGAATTTTTTTGGAGTTTACAAAAATATAGGAATTATTTAGAATATTCAATAAAGATATAGGGTTTTTTGAAAATTTTCCTTGAATTATTAACAACCCACATTGCCGAAATAATCTGTACAACATCTAATCCTAATTAAAAAAAATTCACTAAATATGAAAATAAATTTCTTTCTCAAAATCACCATCATAATATTGTATGGGTGTGTTTTTGCAAGTAGTGGATTCATCCTCAATATAACAGATTCCCGAGTAATATGTTGATTTTTCAATGGTGACTACCTCGGGAACTCCTCATCACAAAAACCTGAATCTTGATAAATACCCAATTGATTTTGGTCTTATTGATCTGGAGCCAATCGTTCCAATCGTATAGACAATTGACCCCACAAAATTTAGCTCCATTCTCCATCCTTTAATACTTTTGTCTTGTTCCGTTCTCCCACATCCTACCACTATTAGCTAATATTTCATGATTACGAGAGGTCGATCGCACGTGACTTGCAGGTATTATTGTTATTTTATGTTTAATTTCTTCCCTTGTCCATCACCAGTTTGCCATCTGTATTATTGTTGTCCCTTCAAAAAGTTTAACTAAAACTATACCATGTAAATAACAATCGGATCTATAGTTCTTGCGGTATATGTTGAAAAAATGTTGTGACCTATCTTGACGATAAACAAGTAGTGTTACATGTCAATTGATGGTGTTTAAAAGCAACAATGTATATCAATAATACTCTTAATTATAATTGGTAATAATTTTGAGCAGTTATATATATCATTGTACTTGATACTTAGTATATTCGGTTGAATGAAATTATAATTGTGAATTGTGACCTACCTGCAATAATTAGATTAATTTGGCCGATTTTATCTTGTTTATCACATGTTGTCATATGTACAGACAAGACTTTGAAAATTTTAAAAGACATATTGTAGTGAGAACTCTACAACAATAAAAAATGCTAGACTTACAGAAGTGAATCACAAATACATCACCGAATTATTTGTTAAGGAAATAATTAGGTGATAATTAAGTGGGGCCTATGTATAAAATTTACCATAAATGTTCATTCGGTAATGCATTTGTGTTTTAATTCGGTAGTTCTATCATTTTTGCTACAACAATTAACTCGTGGATTTATTTTTTATTGTAATTAAGCATTCCTAAAATGTTAATTATGCCTTGATCTTCTAGTGTAAATAAAGAGTGTACATTTGTGGTTGATATCGTAGTAACACTAACATGTATATATATCAATATTTCAAGTTGCAATATAACGATCCGTAACATTTGGACTGTAAATTTTACACGTGATTATCGTTATTATGCACTATAGCGGTGATATACCTCGGCTATTTAGTAGATTGCAATATTGCGTTCTAAAAATAATTTCCTTTATTTGCGCCTACCAAAATTTAATTTTAAATCTCAAGAAAACAATATACACCATATATATTTTGTTATTTTAACTACCACTGAGAAATCACCATTTTCTCGTTCAAATATTCTAGAAAAATGATTATGCACGTTGTGGTATTGCACGCCAGACCCAAACTAGAGATCTCGGCATGTCCATCCCACTGTCAGTCACGGGAGAATGCACCAATATCGCATGCCGGCAATGCCTTTAATTTGTAAATTTTTAAATGTATCATATAAATTTTTATAATATTTTCTTTTAATATAGATTTATAATATTTTTATGTTTTAAATCTTGTTTGACTCATCGTATATATTTTTCAGATGTATATATACCATTATGTTTTATACTTTTTATATATCTCATATAATTTTTTAGATGTATGATATTTTTTATGTTTTATATATTTTTTGATGTATTATTTTTTTATGTATGATATACATTGTTGAATTACAATACATCTTATACATTTTTTGATTTATCGTATATATTTTAAATGTATGATATTTTTTTGTTCAAATACAATACATATTATGTATTTCTATAGGATACACATTTTAAATGTATCGTATATATATATATTTTACATGAACAACATTTTTTATAAAATAAATTACTAGTTTTTTATCTTTTGCATAATAATTTATACTTTTGTGCACCAGGCCTCCGGAATGGTAAAAAAGTACTTGTTGGGAAAAGAAAAAACTATCACGTGACGTGACAGGGTGAATCCTGGTGGACCAACGTGAACAACACTAGCGTGCGTTAGTCGCTCCCAATATTCTAATTGGACATGGTTATATATTTGATCTGGAATAATTTACAAGTTTTAGGGCACAAAATATATTGCCCATACTCAAATTTTAATAGGGATCATGCCTCAAAGATCTGAGATATTTGAGTAGGAGCTGCATAACGATATCCAAGATAGAATGGGGCATTCCATAGCTGCGTATCGCTCCCTATAAACTAATTTAAAACCTTCTTCTTTTCAAAGCCATATATACAAATGGACCAATTACAAGATTCCCTGCTTCCCCTTCCGCTTGCTTGTGAATCTCCTCTCCCACCAAACCCTAATAACTTCTCTCCTCGTACTATTACTGCTTCATCATGTTCATCTTCTTCTTCTCCTTCAACTCTTCTTCGTCTTGCAACAGTCTTTACCCTATTTGTACTTACCCTCTGGGCCAACAACGAGGCAACCAAAGTATTCGACCTCACCGTCCTCAATGCCTCCACTCGTACCTTTGCTGGCCGTCGATTCAACCTGTTATTCGTATCCAATGGAAGAGCTTCTAAACTAGCTCTGAAAGCAAGTATCGTCATGGAACGTGCTCTCTATCCTCCACAAGAAAGGTTTATCAAAAAAATTGTTCATCGCGTAACCATCCGTTTAGCTGATCGAAACCTTACTCAAGAAGTCGTCGTTAAACACTCTGATGGTTATATCCAACAAGGAGAATACCTTATTGAACTTAACCCGAGTTTAATGGTGAAGAAAAACGTTAAAATGGCGGTCGAATCTGCACTGCACCGAGGTATGGCATATGTCTGGTTATGCGAAAATGCACCGCGCTACATTATAGATGCTATGGTACACTACATCATGATAAAATCCGGATTTTCTTGGAAGCATTACGAGGAAGATACCGCGTCAGCTCACTCCCTCGCAAGCTTCATAGAGTTGTGTGAAGAGAGAAGACATGGTTTCTTTGCAAGTCTCAACAATGCCATGCAGGAGGAGAAGAAGTGGAGCGATAAAATGGATAATAATAATGTAGTATTTACTTTTAGTTCAAATTCTGAAAGTTTGTGTTTAGATCGTATTTTATCAATGTTCGATAAGGGGAATAAATAGTATGTGTTTATGTCGGAGCATAATCTAGCAATCTGATAAGGAGAAGAAGAGTCGAGTGGTTGTGTGTGGGTGCATGTAGCATGATAATTATGTAACCCTTGTTGTTGAATGATTTTTAATTTGAAATGAGGGTAGGACAAATTTGGGACAAATTTCATAATGTATTTGAAATAAAATTAATTTGTTGAATGCGAATTGAATGCACTTGTCTTCACAATGCTAGATTTCTGCAATTTTATTTGGTCTTATTCTATTTATTTAGTTCTTTTGCTTAAATGTCTTATTCTGATCTAGAATGTGTATTTCTGGTAAATGTCCCAAATTTTGTTGTTTGAAGGAATGATCTTAATTAAGAATGAGAATTCTTAAATAACCCCTAACTTCTTCGAATTAAAAAATCCCTCACATTTTGGAAACTCAAAAACCCCCTAAAAAACCAGTTGTCATTTTCATTTACCCTCTATAGAAGTTCGACTTAACATTTGATGGTGTTAATTTTTTTTTTTTGACAAAAACCTCTCTATATTTTCATATTTGATTTATTAAACAATTTCTGAATTTTTTATTAATAATAAAAAAATTATGCACCTTAAAAATATTTTGGCACAAATACTATTTTTCATCTAGTTTTAATGTTCATTGTACATAAAACTAGTTGTTGAAAGAGTAGTGATGTATGCCCCCTTAAAATCTCCTAGATCGATTGATGTGTTGGCGCATGCATTAATAATGGTGGTAAACCATGAATATTTAATTTTTTCCATTATATTTAGGAAAAGAAGGTAAAAAAGATCCACAGTTTCGCACATCATTAATTTATTTAATATTTTAAACAAGTTTGTTTACCACCATTTGTAATATTAATTAATCAAATTTAAAACTATAAATTTGGAAAAGAAGTTATTGGGCCGAATTAATACGCCGTTTAACATGTGTTAAACGAATACACATGAATAAAAATATCATAAAAAATAAATAAAAATAATAAGTTCGCAAAAGTTAGTAAAATAAAAATGAAAATACTTTTCTTTTAAAAAAGATTGAAAATAAAATAATAAAATTTTGTTAAAATAAATAGGACTTGTCATGTGTAAAATCAAATATAATAAAAAATTAAATAAATCAAATCATTTTTTAATAATTTGGTTTACCACATAACAAATATGGTTTATCACCTAATTAATACGGTTTGTCACATATTATGATTTATTATCTAAAATAATTTTATTATTTATCATATATTAATTTGAATTTAGGATTAAATTCAGTCAATTAAATTTCTGCCAACACATCAAGTATTGTGGGTGAATGTAAAGGGAGCAAATATAATTTTTCTTGTTGAAATCAAAATTAGCGGTAGAAAATACTATCTTTTGCTGCCGAAATCAAAACTAATGGAAGACAATATTTTAGCAGAAAATACCATTTTAGCTGATAGTTTTTTTAAACAATGAATGAAAACTAAACCTAGATGCTAAAATAATATTATCTTGCCAAGATTTTTTCACGAATATTTTTTATATCGTTTATTTCATTATTATTAAATGCTAGTTTTTTTTTTATAAAATATATATAATAAATGAATTATTAAAATTATATATAACATATAGTGTTTTTAAATAAGTATATGTTAAAATATATTTATAGATATATTTAAATTATTAGAAAAAATATAAAACGAGGTTTAATCAAATTAAAATAAAAAATAGAGGAATATTTTGGTCTAATTTTTTTAATTTTAATCCTTGTAAAGGATAAATTAATGAAAATAAAATTTTGTTTAAAAGGGGAGGGTTTTTTAAGAATTTTAAAAAAAAATAGGATATTATTTAAGAATTTCCATTAAGAAATAATAATTGGTATTGAAAAAGGGTATCAGTTTTGTCATTGCTCGAGTGTATTTGATAGGGAAACTGACAAAGGTCACACACACACAACCTTATATGTGAGAAATTACTGGTAGAAGTATACGGGCTTTCGACCCTTGGATCATTTATCACGTGTGAGATAAAGAAAGCTACCACGGTTGAGGTACATATTTGCGTAAGTTTCAGCTTCAGTAGGATAAGGTCGGGAGCCTGAGGGCCTTTTTGCAAAAAAAAAAAAAAAAAAAAAAAACATGCTTTCATCAAGGATGAAAGGTTATTATTATCATCGAAATTATAAATTTACAAATAACTCCCTCATTTTTCTTGAATTTACAAAACCCCCCTACATACAAGGTTTTCTTTTCAAATACTCTCCTATTGGAATATTTCATGGTATTATAAAAAAAAATTGACAAAAATACCCCTCTATTTTTCATTTTTAATTTAATAAACATATTTTGTATTATTTTATTAATTTAAAATCTTTATAAATTTTTTTTAACATATACTAATTTAAAAAACTACATGTCATATACATAATTTTAATCTTTTATTTATTATATCTTTTATCATAGAAAACTAAAATTAAATAAAAATATGATATAAAAAATATTCATGGAAATATCTTGACAAATTAATATTATTCTAGTATTTAATTTTAATGAAAAATAGTTGTTAATAAAATAGTTACTAAATAGTATTTTTTATCAAATTAGCCATGCATGAGTGAACATCAAAACTAGCATTAAAATAATATTTCCGTTAGTTCTAATTTCAACAGCTAATTGTATTTCAGCAATTTGTTTTGTAATAATTACTTTTAAAATTAGCCATTATCATATCTAATAAAATTCTAATTCTATTCTAATTTATATTTAGGAAAATTTTCATATATGATCATGTTAAAGAAGATTATTAATGAAATAACCATGCGTTGAAGTTTATTAGAAAATTGTATTTTGTGGAGTTCCAAACTCCGCCTAAAAAGCATTGGGCAGACTATCCGTTTTTTTTATAACTGTTTGATTAGTACAAAAAATTGTTAACCAAATAATTAAGAGAGCGGATATTGGGCGGAGCTCATTGGGCGGAGTTGGAAAGCCCGCTCGGCAGAGTATGAAACTCCGCCTAAATAATTGTGTTGTGTATATTAAATTTATTATGTTAATTAAATTGATTGATTGTCGATAATTTATTATGTTAAATTTAATTATGTTGATTATTGAATTATTTTTAATATGAAAAAGAATGGATAATAATTTACAATGGCCATAAAAATTAATTCAAATTCAAATTCAAATTCAAATTTTTATAACAGTGGGTATTTAATATTAAATATATAGTTGATATGACTGACATAATGGATTAATAGCGGAAAATATCAGTTGTATAGCGTTTCGGTACTTTATATATATGTATATTAAATAAATTTTTATAACATTTTTTATACTAAATTTCTTAAATTAATTCAAATTCTACATTATTAATATTCAAAATTGAACAATACAAAATAAATTAAAAATACATTCAAAATTATAACATAAAATTCATAAAATAATGAAATAAATTAAACAACGGAAGTATGTTCATTAACCACCGGTGTAGAAGCGGATGTCCTCAGTGAAAGTCTAATCTCGTCCGAATCAAAATCGATTTCATTGCCATCCATACATTGAACAAATTTTCACCAAACATCTTTTGATTCTATTTGTATTCGTCAAGTTTTTGTTTCTCCCGCCGATGCACTAGAATTGGAAATCATTGAAGAACTAGTGGTCATGAATTTAACTCTAAAATATGAAATTGAACATCTTTATGTGGATGACATATTGCTCATTGGCAATGATATGCCTATGCTCTTAAGTGTTAAGAAATATTTGGGGAATCAATTTTCAATGAAAGACCTAGGAGAATCAGCTTATATATTAGGCGTAAAGATCTACAGAGATAGATCAAGGAAGCTTCTAGGTCTAAGTCAAAGTACATACATTGACAAGGTATTGAAGAGGTTCAATATGCAAGATTCCAAGAGAGGATCCTTGCCAATGTCGCATGGTATCTCGTTAGATAAATCTCAATGTCCGACATCGAGAGATGAACGAGAACGCATGAATAGAGTACCATATGCTTCGGCAATTGGATCTATTATGTATGCAAAGATATGTACTAGACCAGATATGTCATATGCACTAAGTGTAACAAGCAGATACCAATCAGATCCAGGTGAGAGTCACTGGATAGCAGTAAAGAATACTCTTAAGTACTTGAGAAGGACTAAAGATGTATTCTTATTCTACGGAGGTTTGGAAAGTGAGCTGGTGATAAAGGGTTTTACCGATGCTAGCTTTCAAACCTGCATCGATGATTTTAGATCGCAAAGTGGTTATGTATTCTGTTTGAACGGAGGAGCAGTTGTTTGGAAAAGTTCCAAACAGCAAACTGTACCAGATTCTACAACGGAAGCGGAGTATATAGCAGCTTCGGAAGCAGCTAAGGAAGCTCCTTGGATCTAGAAATTTGTGGCAGAACTAGGTGTAGTTCCAAGTGTGTTGGACCCTGTGATTCTCTTTTGTGATAACAATGGAGCAATTGCGCAATCTAGGGAGCCAAGGTCACACCATAGATCCAAACACATATTTCGGCGTTTTCATCTTATTCGAGAGATAATAGAGAGAGGAGACGTGAATGTGTGCAAAATTCCAACTGATGATAATATAGCTGATCCGTTTACTAAGCCGCTCTCGATAGCGAAACATGATCGTCATGCTAGAGCTATTGGTTTGGATTACCTCAGAGAGGAGAGTTGAGTGTGTATTATTATCAGTTCACCCTAGTGCAAGTGGGAGACTGAAGGAAATAATGTCCTAGGCTGAACCAAATAATGCCCTAGGCTGAACTGTTTAGCTTGTATGTAAACGAATGATCATTATTATTTATGTTTGTTGATTTAATATTTTAATATTTGATTAAAGTTTCATTTAATACGTGTACTGGTTATTTAACATATTTAGGAATATGTGAATAAGCCTTGAATTGTATCAGTAGTTTATACATCATCATAATATGTGATTATGATAGTAAAACTGTAGCAATGAACGTAATACGATTCTAAATGTCCCTGGTCATATATATGATGTATATACAGATATACATGTCTGAGAAAATAGAATATATGTGTACACCAGTATATTCGCATATGAGATGATTATGTTTTACTGATCATGGACATGGAATACATAGAGATGTAGTGATGTCAAATATGGAATATAGATATGTATTAGAGACTACAAATTGGACTGACCAACTTATGAGAATATACATGGTTATTGTCATTATATATATTCTCATAAACATATAGAATTTTAGTTCTTTGACCTGAGATTATCATTAGATTTCTCACATGTGAATTGTGATACTTAGATAAGTTTCTTTGTTATCTTTAACCGGGTAATCAAGATCATCATTGGGTATTACATGAAGCATGTTGAAGGATGTGAATAACCAAGATGGAAGTTGTTCTTTTCATGATTGAAAGAGATATCTCTCAGGGCCTCCTGATGAATTAGGATTGAAGGAAATGCGTGGCCACGCTCAATAAGATTAACATGTGTTGTTAATATTAATTGAATATTCAATCTAATTCTATATCGGGAAAGAGTTAAGTTGATTTAGAAAGGATGACATTTGACCATGTCTTTGATCATCAGATATCGTATGAACAAGAGAGCTAGAAATTTGTCTATTTGATAAATAGGTTATGATCATAAATCATTTATTTAATTTGGGTAATCATAATGCCTTGCTATAGGCCAATTATGATTTGCATAGTTAAATGGAGATTTAATATGCTGCCAACATTAAATAAACCTATAGGGTCACACACAAAGACAAGTTTGGATTGGACACAGAAAATTAGATCAAGATGAAGAGGTGTAAAGCATTAATTGAATGCTACATGCATGTATGGATGCATGGTATTAATATTCAGGATATCATTCATTTGATGAAGATATTTTGTGAGCATTGGATGCCACAAAAGTGGTTGGAATTCTAAGAGTTTTCCACTTGATTATAAATACATACTAAACCTCTTCATAAAAAAAAAAGATTCACTCAATCTCTTGGGCAGAATTTTACACTCATAAAATTTCGAATTTAGAGAGTAAAAGAGAGAGAAAATAGTTTTCTTAGAGAGAAAGAAAAGAGGGAAGCTTGGCTGAATTTATTTGAGAAAGAAAATAGAAGCAAGCAGATTTTCTGAAGGGAGGAAGAGACCGACTAGCATCGGAAGTCTTCACATCCAATTCAAACGAGTCGCGTGTGGACACCTCTAGAGTGTGGTGCCGAGTTTGGAGCATCGCTTGAAGTGATCGTCCTTGCTTCCTTCAACCAGATTTGAACTAAATCTGAGGTATAATCTTGAAACTCTTCCTTCGTATATAATTAGCGATACACAGATCCATGGCTTAAGGGATTCGGGTAAGTTCCGCTTGTTGGTTCAAATTTCCTATTGTTTGATTATCTCAAATACAATGTCGATACTACTAACGAAATCTAGCAAGATAAATGTATAGGAGATAGGTACAAAATGAAAGGATCAATCAAGAATAACAAGAATCAAAGACGCCGAAGAATCATGGATAAAATCAAGACGCACATAAATCAAGACGTTGAAGAATTGCGAAGAAGATCAAGACATAGAAGATTCCGCAAGTTGGGATATCTACCTAATCATCAATACAATATATAGATATCTCTAAACTTGTTTAAAAGATTAAACTCAATGAAAAAAGTATTTGAATTCAATTAAAAAGGCTGAAATCAGTATGTCCGTTGCAACGGAATTCCAGTCCGTTGTAACGGAACTACTCGACTTACTTAACATTGGAATGGACAGTATAGCCCGTTGCAACGGATTTACCAATCTGTTGCAACGGACAAGTGCGTTGTAACGGAACTCTATCTCCGTTGCAACGTTATTTTATTTCCAATGAAGAAGCATGTCCCAGTAAGATATCCGTTGTAACGGACATCATAGTCCGTTGAAACGGACATCATGGCTTCACTTCAGTACAAACTTACACATACGCCCGTTGCAACGGATTAACCAATCCGTTGTAACGGAACACATCATCCCGTTGTAAAGAACAACTCTCCGTTGCAACGGGAATAAAATCCAAAGCTGAAGTATTGTCTCAGTAGGAGGTCCGTTGTAACGGACACAACCCTGTGGGAACGGACTAGTTAACACAGAGTTCCGTTGTAACGGACTAAGTTACGTTACAACGGACTGTGCAATAAATTCAAGTACGGCAGCCATAACGGCTAGTTTTTGAAAGCTCCGTTGCAACGGACCATATGTCCGTTGCAACGGACTATTCAGAATAAGCAAGTGAGGGAAGGGACTATGTGTTCTATAAATAGAACCCTTCCCTCATTCTCTCACTTCACTTCATCAATCAAAATCTAAACTTCCAAAGAGAGAAACCTTGTTATATCATTGAGCTAAACCAATCTTCTAAATCATTCTTAGAGATTAGATTTCCCTCTTCCCTTTCAAATACTATTCCCAACTTGCGTGACCGATCACGTTTAGTCAGTATTTAGATATTGTAATAGGCTAGTATCAAGAGTGTAAAGCCGCCATAGATCGAGAGAAACGTGCAACTCGATCTAGGCAAAACCTTGTACGAGTGAGTTGGAATTCAATCGAACGCCGAAAAGGCACAAGGCATTCCCGGAGACGTAGGTACTCGCAATTAATTGAATCGGTCAATTAAGCGAGTAAAGGGTGAGTTAAAGCTACAAAGCAACCACCTACCGAACTCCGTAATAAACATCGCGTGTTCGGTATCTTCTTTTCATTATTAACTTAAATTTATATTCCGCACTAAAATTAGAATTTGTATACCTAGTCGATAATTGCCCATTAGGTTACCTATTCACCCTCCCCCCCCCCCTCTAGGTTAGAATTAACCAACACCGCTGTGCAATAAGGTTGCCCGAAAACCAAACAGTGGTATCAGAGCCACGTGTATCGTTTCTTAGATCGATTTAGTATATTATATGTACTAGTTTAGAGTTTCTAAGAATTATAAAACTACATATGTATTTTTGATTGATATGATGCAACAGAAGGTGCACTGTCTCACGCAGAGATTTATTGCATGAGATGCAGGATATTATTCTGCTTGAACAAGGATATCATTCTGTTCAAACAAAAGGTACACTGTCTCATGCTGAGATTTATTGCATAAGATGCAGGTTATTATTCTGTTTGAACGAGGATATCATTCTGTTCAAACAGAAGGTGCACTGTCTCACGCTGAGATTTATTGCATAAGATATCATTCTGTTCAAACAGAAGGTGCACTGTCTCACGCTGAGATTTATTGCATAAGATGCAGGATATTATTGCATAAGATGCAGGATATTATTCTGTTTGAACGAGGATATTATTCTGTTCAAGCAGAATATGGACTGTCTCACGTGGAGATTATTGCATATGTATTAGTCGAAATATATATATATATATATATATATATATATATATATATATATATATATATATAGAGAGAGAGAGAGAGAGAGAGAGAGAGAGAGAGAGAGAGAGAGAGAAAAGCTAACGTGCTCAATTAAGTAAACTAATTTTCGTACTCAAAGGCTCTTAACCATCCGATTAATCTAATCACATGATTTGTTGAATTTTATGATAGACGAAAGGAGGGAACAGTAATGGATGGCTTTGAGATATTATTTGTTCCCATCTCGTCATATTCTTTCCTTTCTAAAACTAATTTACTTACATGCCCCTCTTTCTTCCTTTTTCTTTTAAATTATTACTCTTTTGAGGAAAGAAAATACAACGTCTTTCTAAAAAAGAAATATTTCTTTTCATGGTCATTTTAGAAAGGAAAACATGATCATTTCTCAGAGAAAACAAGATTATTTCTTTTCAAGGTCATGCCACAATTTCGAATTTGCTGAGTTTAGATTGCAATTAGTCACCTTCTTTCATCCTCTGCATGTCTCGTTCTTTCTTAGAAATCTGCTAGCCTACTACCCTGTGCAGAAACTAGCCATTGCGAGGTATGGATTCTGAATCACTTATCTCCTTGTAATATTGTAATATCTATTTCGCAAATAATTACTGCTTTTATACTCTGATTGTGTACTTATTTGATTATTTAGGACGAAATAAATGGCCTCAGCTTTTGACGCTCCAAACCCGATAAATCAGGCAGCAAATTCATATTTCGTCGAGGACGATGCATTTGAGGTATTATATTATTTCGATTTTGCAATTACTGATTTTACATCATAACATAGCTCGATTGAAATTTTAGACTAATTTATTTGGATGCTATTAAATATACATTAGGGGACCCATTTTGACCCTTCTGAAGAATATTTGACGAATGGTTCGAATTCAGATGGTGAAGATGATAATTGCGAACCATTCATAGGTATGGAATTTATGAGTATAGAAGAAGCGCGCGAATTTTACAATACGTATGCTTGTAAAAATGGGTTTAGTATTCGCAAATGTACCCATTATATGTCGAAGGTGACAGGAAATTTGACTTTCGTTAAATACGTTTGTTCAAAAGAGGGAAGACCACTTGGGAAAAAAAAAAGGCACGAGAGCTTGGAGAAGTGTCGGGCCCGAAAACACCAGAGAAGAATCGATCATCTACGAGATGTGATTGCAAAGCCTCCATGAACCTCAACTATTCGCAAAAAGATGAAAATTGGCACGTAAGCTAATTCTACAAAGACCATAACCACGAACTAATTGTAAGCCTTTCAAAAAAACGTATTTTGAAATCCCAAAAGTGAAGGGGAATATCCTCGACCCCGGGCCCGCGCAGCGGAATGATGGCCCGGTCCGATTCCCCGATTCCCGAGATCACGCCATGACTTCGAGGGTACGATGCGAATAGAAGGATAGATCTATACCAGCGTGAAATTGATCACGCACGAAGGGTTGATCGCCGCCTTCTATCTCCTGTCACGTTGGTGACAATCCGCGTGTCCCATACCACGCGTCTTTCACCGTTCGTTGACCGTCTTCTCACTCCTTGAGTCGATCACAATCCAAGAGCCACAATTGTCGCTCCTCTACTTGTATCCACCGTGAGTGGCAAGACGTCGGTCGCGGATGCACCTGCCTAGACGATGCACCGGCGAACTTGCTCGATCTAATCGATTCTCTATTACTCGAGAAACTCCTTTCTCGATTTCTCTCTCTTCGCACCCTTTCACTCACTAAAGATCAAATCTGAATTTGCTCTTTTTCTTGTGTATATTGGGCAGAATAATCAATTGCTTAGAATGATTCAACTGATTTCCATAGTGAAGATGAGAGAGAAAATCCTATTTATACCTAAATAGGATAAGGATTAGCCAAAAGGCATGTATATCCAATATACACCCTTTCACACAGAAAACTGTATGAACCTGTTCAGTATTCTGTCCAGACGAAATTGATAAATTTCTCTGACAGAAAATCAACCAACCCGAAAGTTGTAGATAATCTTATTATCTACACAACCCAATTTGGCCCAGCCCAATTGGAGTTCGTATACAAAAGTTATGACTGTTTTACTAACTGTATGTCATACTGTTGCACCCTTTCGGTATTTCACAGAAACGACACTTATACTTCATTCATATGAAATATATTTCTATATGAAGGTTGTAGATAATCTCATTATCTATCTAACCCAATTTGAACCATTCTAATTGGATTTTCCCACTGAAAGTTATGGCCACGAATGTACAACTATATTCGTTTATCCTTGTGTACACTTTTACGGTTGATCCGAAACTGTATTTCTTTCAGTCTCCCACTCAATTTCAGATCTACCTAAAAGGTACTCATGCATATCCAATACGCACGATTTTAGAGAATATAGCTCGCGTATCAAATACCAAGCTATGCACATCCAATGTGCCGATTTTATGATCAAGCCCGACTTAGTACGACTCGTTGTGTGACCATGTAGGTTCGACTTAACGATGGTAGTAGGTTGTTTCCAATGCCTACAAGCTCATGAGCGGGATCTAGTCACTCCATCATAGCTACCCATGTTAAACGAAAAATGATTGTGATCATTGTGCCTATCTCGAATAGCGGTTACTAGTTCTCTTGTTTGCGATATCCGTTAATCAAAAGGCATGGTAATAGTCATCCTTATAATTTGATTAACTACACTTATTCCCCGATTCCGAGTTGAGTTAACAAATTTCAATCGATATTAACCATTAATATCATTGGCCGTGGCCACGGTTTTCGTTAATCGACTCATCGAGCGGCGCCTAAGAGATATCTCTTCCTTTCGGAATAAACAATTCCTATCTTGGAGACTCATATTGAATTCCGTGTTTCGGACAATACCCAATGATGACCCTTTTAACTCCCTGTTACGGTGAGCGTAAGATCATATCAAAGCATTGTGTTACGCACGTAACGCAATCAATGATCCCCTCAAGTATGAAGAATCTAAAACCCCATCCGTCGCAAGTCCATCTATAATGACTAAACCATGTCATGGTCTCGCGGCTTCGGTCATATCCAATACATGTAACCTAACATATATCTACGTTCCCGATTCGACAAACTCCTTTGTCCCATGATTAGCAAAACATAATCATCTCCTCGGCAAACGTACTAGTGTACGCGTTCAGTCTATTCCCTTGTAATAGTAATGCTTCTCTCTTAAGCAAACTGACCCGCGACTAGGGATGTTTAGAAATGACACTTTAAATGTGACGGTTTCGCTGCACATGGTCCTCAACCATGTCGACGTCCACACAAGTTCAAATCAAGGTTCATGTAACAATCATATTACACAACCCAGCACACAGTTTTCATATAAGGTGAATGCATATTAATTTAAGTAAACAAAATTTTAAAAGGGATGCATTCATATGGACTAAGTATTTGGGTGATACAACGTTTACCTATGGGTATCTCCATACCCATAACCTGCGAGGACTATCGTATTAGATAACTACACTCTACTCTCTTCTTCCTCCTCTAGGTATCTCCATACCCATAGTCATCGCATGACAGTCACGCGCGACTAGAGAGAGCGGTTTTGTAAACGGGTCCGCACGTTCCCGCTAGGGTTAATCATCATCAGGATTGGAACATTTCCAATATCTACTATCACATCTTTTCACAAAATTTCATGGATCAAATGAAATTTTCTGAGTATTGGCTAGAAGTGGTTGTGACCTCGGCATTTTTGGCTTGTACTATTGCGTTTCACGCAATAAACAACCATAAATCCGATAACTCGTGGCTACGAGAGTTTGGTCATGTTTCCTTGATCCATACCACTTCCTTTTGCGATTAATAACCGCAATATACTCGCCTCCGTACATAGAATCATAAACTATTGGTCTTGTGGAACCATTCCACATAACCGTGTTTTCATTTAAGCAAAACATGTACACACTTTGTGATCGAAAGTCGTGCTACATATTTGGACGTGCTTAATCTTTGGAAACTGTTGTTGTTATAACTCTTTATAACCAACACGTCCTCCACACCATTATAGATAAAAATCCTGAATTCTTTCGCAAAGTATTCAAGGATAACATTCACCGCTATAAATACAGATTCCAATGGGTTTAAATATACATAACCATTATGTATATAAATGTATAACCATTATACATTCACAAGAGTTAGTCTTATGTAATTCAATTACATTCAAACTCATGTGATTCCCATGAATTTATTGACGGTAAATTAGACGACTTATGTGTACGACGTATAGCCACATACATATCATGACAGATATAATAGATACTAACATCAAATGTAAGGCATCATATTATTACTTTTCGCGCTGCTTGATGTCTCACATCGAGCCTTTGAAAATTTCTGTCATTCAACATTTTGATTTAACTCCGCCAAGGAGTAATATGTTGAAAACCATTTTCAACAATATGTCGATATATGTGCTATAACATAGAACGAGGAACTTCTTAGATCTATCCTATAGATCTTCACGCTTATTTCATAAGCGGTCTCGTCTAAATCCTTTGTCGTTACAAGAAATATAACGTCGCAGCTCCCACTAACCTTCATGTATACACAAAGTTTCCATTCGTTTCGACAATTTTATAACAGTTTATAACTTCGTCAAAACGAATATTCCAATTCCGAGAAGCTTTCTCTAATCCATCATATGGATCGTTAAAGCGTGCATGTCTTATCCCCGATTCTTATGAATCGACAAAACCGTAAGGTTGTGTCAAGTACACATCCTTTCATAAAATTTCTGTCAAGAAATTCGGTTTTGACATCCGTTTTGCCACATCACATATCATAATACGCGACCATGACAAGCAGAATTTCGAGAATGTGAAAGCATGGCAACATGCGAAAACGTTTCTTCATAGTCCGACTATGAATTGCATGAAACTCTTCGCAAAAAGCCTCGCTTTACATATATGCGTATTCCTATCCATGTCGGTTCTTCATCTTGAAAAACCCACTCACATTTCACGGGTCTAACCCAGAAAATAATGAAATCAAGTTCTGAACTTGATAATTTACATGGATCGAATCTCAGATTTCATGACACCATGTCATGTGGAATCAACTTTTCATAGCATCATTGTAAGATATCGAATCATCATATGATTTCGATCTATCATCATTAGCCTTGATAAATTCGTATTTACCGGCTTATGATATAGCCTACTTGATCTACGAAAAATTCCTTTGTGTGTTCGACTTGCGTTCATCAACTCTTGATGAAGCCATGTCAACTTTCATCGGTACAATGTTCATTTTCAAATCACGAACTCTTTCGAGATTTATTCTACTCCCACTAGCCCGCATAGAGATAAATGGCACCAAGTTACAAACTTGTGCGAATCTAGTCCTCCTCCAAGAAGGCATATCTTCGAGCCACGAAAATCTCATTTTCGTCGGGACGTTAGAATTAACATCATTTAGTTTCCTTAAGGATAAACGAACAATTTTTCAGATTTGGGATTGAGTTTAATCGAAACAAATTTCGAAATATACCCACATCCTCAAATCTGTACAAATGACCACTTCGGAACCATTCCGATCCATATCTCATATGGTCTTTTGTACCGATTAGAAGGTTTATGGTCCATATCTTATATGTAACCGTTAATTAGTGCCGCTGTCTCAAGGGCGTATCCCCAAAACATTTTTGGGAGATCCTATTGACTTATCATTTATCGAACCATGTCCAACATGCGTTCATTTCCTCTTTTCGGACACATCTCAATGTTCCGAATAAAGGCAATCGTGAAACGATTCCACAATCATAAATGATCATCAATATTCATAACTCAAATATTGCCTCTTCGATCCTATCGAAAGGTTTAGCTCAAATACTCGCCTTCTCGATCCTATCGAAAAGCTTTGATTTTCTTGCTTTGTTGATTTCGTATTTCGTTTTTGAAACTCTTTGAACCTTTCAAAAGTTTCCATTTCGGCACGCATTAAATAGATATTTTCATATCTACTTTAACCGTCCATAAACGTAACAAAATACCGATAGCCTCCTCTTGCCTCGGAACTTATCGGAACATTACATCTAAATGTAATTTCCAATAATTCGTTGGATCTTTCTCCAACCTTTGGAGAATGATGCCATTGTCGTCTTGCCTAATAAATAAGTATCGCATTAATCAATCGAATCTAATTCGAATGATTCTAGCAATCCATCACATGGAATCTAGATACGCGAGTCTTGTTTATATGGCTAAGACGGCAATGCCAAAGGAAGCAATCAACTTCTAGGTTTAATCCTCCTCGGATTTCACCATTCTTTGAGTCACTAGTTTGGACAACTCCTTGTCCGAACTTTCCATTTTGGAAAACATTTTCCCAAAATACCCTTAGACATACATTTCTTTCGATCCCGCTTTTGAATTACAAGGACATCCACGCATCTATATGCATTGAATTCCTCGGATACTCCGAGCATCTCCAATTCAAATTTAAATCGCATCTCATGTAATTTCGGGATCGACTTATCTATCGAATGCATATGATATTCGGTCACGACGATCAAATCTCGTACCATCAACACACGAGTGTTAATCCAAGACCCATAAGGCTTCTCAAAATTAACCTACTCTATGAGCCGCATTGAATCATTCAACGCGCTCTAACTCTTGAAACTATTTCATGAGCGTTGTGTTTTACTTTCATATACACCCGAATTCTCAAACAATTTTGAGAAATTTGCGTCTATACATGCCACCACAAGGCACGTAATATTGTCCGATTCCTTCTTAAGTTTATCGAATCCGGCTTTCTCTAAAGCCAAAGCCTCGAGCCCCGAATCTACCATTTCCGTGTCCAACACGTTCCTTTAAGTCTAAGAACTATTCTTTGACTATCAAGGTTAATAACGGTAATTCCGGCCCAAAAGCCATCTATCATATCGATCTAATCGATATATTTGGTGTTGCTTGAAAACATAATTCTAAACGGATGATGAAGATTAACTCCTAACCGTGCGTACTTAATCTATATGCTTATATGATGAATATATGAATGTGTTATTTTTATCGAATCGATAACCCTCATACCGATACGGGACTCCAAGTCCATAACACTCAAGACCCATATTTTACGATCCTCCCATAAGTGACTATGGCCGACAAATGAGATCTCGATATTTTAGGTAGGATTATATCCAATCGCATCCAATGCGATTCTTGAACCGTTATAAGATTTCGGTGATGAATCGTATCCAATACAATCCCAGTTCCGTGTGTGCATCTTATCTATGCCCCGAACTCCAATCGGATTGGCTTGGACGGTTAAGTCACAACCATATCCATCGTATCGTTCAATTGAACTACTCACGTGCCCGACTATGGCCTGAAACCACGTGAATCCCCAATTAACGCTTACCACCCGCACCAATATATACAATAGTACGTGCCCGACTATGGCCTGAAACCACGCACTATGTCATATCAATCTCGATGGTTGTGGATATGGAAGGCATTTCCATGACTTAAATATTATGATGGATCATGCCATTGCATGTTTCTAAATTCGTGACATAATCCAATTATATCACTATCACAAGATTTTCTATATGCATATGATTTTATTCGGGAGTCTAATTATTCTAAATAATTATCTAATAATATGCTAGTATGATTGATGCCGATCAAATCGATATAAAGAACTCAAAATTCCAAGTTGTGTAGCCAAAGTTATCACGAAAACAAAATCAGCAACCAGAAACCAGTCCGTTGTAACGCAACATAGTCCGTTACAACGGACCTCCAGTATACTTGGCACTCCGTTACAACGGAAGTCCAGTCCGTTACAACGCTATTTATTTCGGAGTTTGGCCAAATTTTGCCAGAAACATGTCCGTTACAACGCAACATAGGTCCGTTACAACGCTATTTTCTGCAAACCTTCGTCCAAATTTCCAGAGACCAGTCCGTTACAACGCAACATACAGTCCGTTGCAACGGACCAACTGCGTAGAGCTCCGTTACAACGGACCCAGTCCGTTACAACGGACTCCAATAGACACCCTTGGCATCCCCGCAACCTCGTATCAGATACAAGGTCCGTTACAACGGACTCCAAGTCCGTTACAACGGAATAAGCAGTTTTCACGGTCCTCCTCACACCCCCGCATCCTATACAGGGTCCGTTGCAACGGACTCCAAGTCCGTTACAACGGAATATGTGTTTTTTCGAAAAATTCTCAATTTCCTGTATCTGCTACAGTGTCCGTTGCGACGGACTCCAAGTCCGTTATAACGGACTATGCGATTTTTGAACTGCTGTTTTCGCTCGTTTCCAAAACGATCAATCATGAAACCTTTTCACGATTATTCCTAGATACTCTCAATCAACTATTGATCGATCTCTAGCGAATTTCACTTGTGATTTTAATGGAATTTGACATTCTAAATATATAACATCATGCAAACGGGTACGAACTTTGATAACCCGTGCGTATATCTAATATACGACTATGATTCGACCCTCGAATCGATGGCGATTGCTCTGATACCACTGAAGGGGAATATCCTCGACCCCGGGCCCGCGCAGCGGAATGATGGCCCGGTCCGATTCCCCGATTCCCGAGATCACGCCATGACTTCGAGGGTACGATGCGAATAGAAGGATAGATCTATACCAGCGTGAAATTGATCACGCACGAAGGGTTGATCGCCGCCTTCTATCTCCTGTCACGTTGGTGACAATCCGCGTGTCCCATACCACGCGTCTTTCACCGTTCGTTGACCGTCTTCTCACTCCTTGAGTCGATCACAATCCAAGAGCCACAATTGTCGCTCCTCTACTTGTATCCACCGTGAGTCGCAAGACGTCGGTCGCGGATGCACCTGCCTAGACGATGCACCGGCGAACTTGCTCGATCTAATCGATTCTCTATTACTCGAGAAACTCCTTTCTCGATTTCTCTCTCTTCGCACCCTTTCACTCACTAAATATCAAATCTGAATTTGCTCTTTTTCTTGTGTATATTGGGCAGAATAATCAATTGCTTAGAATGATTCAACTGATTTCCATAGTGAAGATGAGAGAGAAAATCCTATTTATACCTAAATAGGATAAGGATTAGCCAAAAGGCATGTATATCCAATATACATCCTTTCACACAGAAAACTGTATGAACCTGTTCAGTATTCTGTCCAGGCGAAATTGATAAATTTCTCTGACAGAAAATCAACCAACACGAAAGTTGTAGATAATCTTATTATCTACATAACCCAATTTGGCCCAGCCCAATTGGAGTTCGTATGCAAAAGTTATGACTGTTTTACTAACTGTATGTCATACTGTTGCACCCTTTCGGTATTTCACAGAAACGACACTTATACTTCATTCATATGAAATATATTTCTATATGAAGGTTGTAGATAATCTCATTATCTATCTAACCCAATTTGAACCATTCTAATTGGATTTTCCCACTGAAAGTTATGGCCACGAATGTACGACTACATTCGTTTATCCTTGTGTACACTTTTACGGTTGATCCGAAACTGTATTTCTTTCAAAAAGTACATGTCAGAAGAACAAAAAGAGCTCATTAAGTTGTTAGGGGGGCATGGCGTTAAACCTAGTCAAATACTAGAGATTTTGGCCGTGCAAGCAGGAGGTAGGCAGAATCTGTGTTTTTCGAGAAAAGACGTGAGTAACGTGATAGCTAGGGAAAACAGAAAGTTGATCGGGGTAGATATGGACAGCACAATGGTTTATTTCAACCAATTGGAACAAAGTGATCCTGATTTTTTTTATTCGGTTGAGACCGATGTAGACCAAACCGTTAAGTGTTTATTTTGGGTGAATGGACGGTCGAGAAGGTCGTATCGTGAATTTGGTGATGTCGTTATATTCGACACGACTTACTCGACCAACAAGTATAGCATGCCGTGTGGACCATTTGTAGGAGTAAACCATCATCGACAATTGATATTTTTTGGGTGTGCTCTAATTAGAGGAAAAGGTAAGGGAAAGAGGAAACCACACCGCATCAAGCCTCCTGCAGAGATCGCTGCCAAGAAAATGCCACAATGCAGCATATGCAAGAAGAAAGCAGGTCATAATGCCGCTACATGTCCTCAAGTAAGAATTTGAGCTCGTAATTTGATGTGACTGGTTAATTTTATAAAACTGCAATGTAGATAACATTTGTTTTTTATGTCTATTTGTAGAAAAAATAAACTCGATGGAAACGATGAATCAGGTGATTATGGGAGCGATGATGACGGTGTGATGATTATGATATGGATGAATATGCACCCAACTAGAATTTTGTTGAAAATTTTAAGGTTTTTAGGGCTTAATTGAAATTTAGACTTAATTTGATTAATTAGAGGTGTATGAATTTTTATATGTTTTTCTGAATATTATGTGATTTTAGGTTTTCTGTACTGAGATTTATGCCTCAAAATATGTTGGAAACGATGAAACTGCAAGAATTGATTTTCAGTACCAGTCAATAGTTGGTACAGTACTTGATTTACAACATGGTTTGGTATCGTACCAGTCAATAGTTGGTACAGTACTTGCTCATATGATTTGAAACTATTAATGATGCTACAAGAATTTGCAATATGAATTCGTACCAACATTACTCATGATTTGAAAGTATTAATGCTACCAGAATTTCCAATATCACATTACCGATATAAGAATTGCAAAACATTGTTGCTCGTACAAGAATTGGTACATACCCATTTACTTTATACATCACATACACTCTTATGAACAATAATAATAATTCTACATCCTAGATAATACAAAATAAAAACATATCAGTATTACAATTACGCAACACATACTCCTTTTGAGCACCACTTACACATATAATGTTATCGGTACGACACATACTCCTTAGAACACTGCATTATACAACAACATACACGTCATAATTAAATTTATACAACACATATATTCCAAACATTCTCTTTATCCTTTCGTGATGTTCACAAGACTGGACAAGGGTTACATGATGCATGCAGATTGCTGAACAGTTGAGAACACGAGATCGATAACGAGTACCCGAGAGGCAGCGGGCCAGCGGCATCCATCAGAACTAATGCCAGAAAAATTGCGAGACAATCATCAATTCAATTTAGGCATTAACTGCATTATCAAATAAAAAACGAATTCAAAGATTAACACTTCCAAATAAACAAATGAAGCAACACAAAATTACAAGTTTTTGGGCAAAATTGAAATCATTTTGACATTTGTCTTCATCAAATCTGGGAGTAGGAAGAGAGAAATCGATCTATTGAAATTTCAGAGCAAAAACATGACATAAAGGGGTTAGGGTTTCGGCATCTAGAATAAAGAAACTAGCAATATCGACGGGAGAGAAGAGATGAACCGAACAAGACCTACCTTTTAAGGAGAACACTAGTACCATGGAGTCAAGCTTCGTGGAGAGGAATAGAGGCAACCCTTGAGATGATAATTGAAGGCAGAAAGAGGAGAGGAACGACCATGAAAGTATTTGCAACTTTTTTAGATTGAAAGAGGGGCCTGTAGGTAAATTAGTTTAAGAAAGGAAAGAATATGACGAGATGGTAACAAATAATATCTCAAAGCCATCCATTACTGTTCCCTCCTTCCGTCTATCATAAAATTCAACAAATCATGTGATTAGATTAATCGGACAGTTAAGAGCCTTTGAGTACGAAAATTAGTTTACTTAATTGAGTACGTTAGCTTTTCTCCCTATATATATATATATATATATATTTTTTTTTTATAATTCAACGATATGTGATATAGCGTGGCCAAATTTTGTGTTGTGATTGAATGATGTGATTGCATGTTGTAAATTTAATTTATGGCGACCAGTGAGTTGTCCAAGTTGTAAATTTATTTATTAT
This sequence comes from Luzula sylvatica, assembly GCA_946800325.1. Taxonomy (NCBI): domain Eukaryota; kingdom Viridiplantae; phylum Streptophyta; class Magnoliopsida; order Poales; family Juncaceae; genus Luzula; species Luzula sylvatica. Next base: position 53,922,073 of record OX326961.1, on the reverse strand, counting down.
GGCAACCAGTGAGTTGTCCAAGTTGTAAAATAGAATATGTTGTTATTTTATTTAAATGAAGATGAAGTAGTTCATCGCCACAAGCAGTCACATGATGAAGAATCTCATCGCCATAACCGGTCACATGATGAAGGAGTTCATTGTTGGTTAATTCTAACCTAGAGTGGGGTAAATTTGGCAATCTAACTTACACTTAGTTTAGATTTAAACCTAATTTACGGTGCGGAATAAATAATAATTTAGATGACAAAGATGATACCGTACAAACACTTTGACACAAGATGTTTGTTTACGAAGTTCGGTAGGTGGTTGCTTTGTAGCTTTAACTCACCCTTTACTCGCTTAATTGACCGACTCAATTATTTGCGAGTACCTACGTCTCCGGGAATGCCTTGTGCCTCTTTTTGGCTTTCGATTGAATTCCAACTCAACTCGATTACAAGGATTTGCCTAGATCGATTTACACGCTTCTATCGATCTATAGCTTAGGCTCTTTACAATTTGTTGCACTAGCCTATTAGACTTTTTCACTAATCGAGCTACAACGTGATCGGTCACGTGAGTGGGATACGATTAGTGGAGAATATCGAAAGTAGATCAACGATCTAAAGAGGTTTCTCAAGCTATCAATGGATATAGATAATCACAGCTTAGGGTTTCTCTCTTTTTAGGTTTGAATGTTTGAAAATGAAGGAGTGAGAGAGAGAGACCCATGAAGGATTCTATTTATACTCTCTATAGAAATCCTTCAGAAAACTTGTAGTGCGTTCGAACGCATTAAAGTCCGTTCAGAACGCACTTGTAGTTTGCACTAGCCGTTTCAAAATAACGTGCAAGTACATCTTGGGTCCGTTCGAACGGACTCAATTATACATAGCATTTTGCGTTCACATGAACAAGAGTCCGTTCAACGCACTGAAAAGTGGGTGAACGGATTCCAGGTTGTCCGTTCGAACGCACATGTGTGTTCGTTCGAACGCACATGTGTGTTCGTTCGAACGCACACAACCCTGTGACATTTTTCCGTTCACAGGAAGGATTGTCCGTTCAACGCACTCAGAAGGTGGGTGAACGGATTCTAATTATCCGTTCGAACGGACATGATTGTTCGTTCGAACGCACACATCCCTGTGACACGTTTGGTTCTAATCAAGGTTTAAAGTTTTGATATGTGGCAAGTCCGTTCTGAACGGACTTTGAGTTCGTTCAGAACGCACTTCCTGCTTGACTGAACTCATTGTTATTTTGAACATGATTTTACTTGAGTTCTACTAGGTTTGTACCTATGGTTTATTTGTGGCGTATCCCACTCACGGAAGGCTTCAACATCTTGATTCTTGATGTATTCCAATGGCCTTCCTCGTGTTCTTCTTTTCTTGTTTATCTTGAGACTTCATGTCCTGATTCTTGATGTAATCCAATGAAGTCCTCATTCACAAGTCCTCATTCATCTTGGTATCGTACCTATGTTATCCTGCACTTTTCTGGATGTATACATTAGTAATGACAGTGTTTTGAAATAATCAAACTATCAGGAAATTTGAACCAACAAACTCCCCCTTTTGATTAATTTCAAAACACTATCGGTTTGGAGAGTTTCACCATTTAGTTGAGAACTTTCCGTACGATCGTTTCTCCCCCATTTTGAAAGAGATCAAAAGGGCCAAGGAGACTTCATCAACGGAAGGCTCCCCCTAAATGCGAGCTCCCCCTCAAAGAATGAATTGATGAATGTATGAGCTCGTTAATATGATCACATTCTTTTGTTTTGAATGATGACAATCTTTTCAAATTTAGCAGATTTAAGGAAAATAAAACAATTTTTGTGTTTGTGTGCGTTCCGAACGAAAAAGTGGTGCGTTCGAACGCACTTGCATCTGGACTGATAGATTATATGAAAAAAAATCAACATAGATGTAACAGTTGATAATACTCAGACTGACACTAAATCAAATTTATGCAGTTCAAGGCATGACATATGCCGATACAAACACACACATAACATACGCTGTTCAGCGATACAAACCCAACAAACGCAATTTCTCACACACATGCACGTCATATAAAAACAAACACGACAACACAACACACTTATGACACCGCCGGTGATTACATCTCGTTGGGACCGGGGTAAGGGTTCGGGTCGGGATGATAGCTTGGACCGGACGCAAAGAAGTCGTCGACGTTGAAGGTTCCCGAATGGGACTCCGACGGATTCGCGGTGGGATGAGATGGAAGAGGAGGATTGTCTTGTTCTCGAGGTTCCGGGTAGGCCCCGAAACGGTTTTCAAGATGACCGTAAAGGTCGGAAAATTGACGTTCTACTCTCTCGAGCATCCTTGTCTCGGAAACTTGCATGCCCTCTCGAATTTCATTTCGAATCCCTCGTTCATGTCGCTCCATACGCTTATTCATTGCCTCTAATAACGACGTTATGTGAGCGAACCGCCTTTCGTCCCTTTCCATTGGGTCGTTCGAACTTCTTACACTTTCCCTCCTCTCACGTGTTCGAGCCTGGTTTTCACTGCCCTGGTCGGATGGAGCGTCACTCTCCAACCAACGGGTAGGATTTGGAGGAAGGTGGAACGCTCCCTCTTCATCTGGGTGATCGATAATCCATTCATGAGCTTGTGCTGAATACCGAAACCTTTGACGCAGAAGGTTTAATTTTGACGCGAGGTTGATCGGTGGTTCAGGTCGGAAATCCCAATCTTCCACCGGGATCGAGACTCCTTGGAGGTTCAACATTCGAGCGATCAACGTTCCGTATGGTAACGATGCATTCCTTAGGTTCATGGCGCTTTCCATGTGGCTTAATATGAGATAAGGCACATGGACGGGTAGTTGGTCCTCGTACCACATGCGATATAAAAACAAGATATTTCGATCTTCGAGGTTTGCTCTCAATTTTGCAACAGGAGCGAGAATGTTATTACCAATTATCCAGACGAATCTTTCAGGAGCGGCCAGGTGTGACACTGTTGATTGTGATGCGTATCTATTCGTGACCACTTTCTTCATGGTTTCGAACCCTTCGGTTTCAATTTTCCCCCAGCGGTCGTTGTACACCTTCTCTCCATCATCTTTGAGCCCGAACAAGTCGCACAAATTCTGCACCGAGATTACGACTTCCTCACCGAGAATAAACGAGGTTATCTTATCTTGGGCATGATCGAAAGTGGCGTTTGCATAGAATAGCCGAGTGATGATCTCATACGACCTCTCGTTGAGACGCGCAAGGTTTGCAAATCCCCATTTTCGCTCGATTTCCTCGATCTTGTCGGAAAGAATAGAACAATTTCGTGGAAACTCGTAATAGTAAGATTTTGAGAGGGGTCTCCTTACCACAACGCTATTGAAGAGGAGTCCGGCTTCCGGATTTCGAAAGAGATAATCGTTATTCGGATTGGTGAAATCGTAATCTGCTTGCATTCGTGCGCTGTGATTAGGCCTGTTGGCTGGCGTGCCCCTCTTCATGCGGACAATCGATGGAGGCGGTGGTATTTCTTGAGCTTTCGAGCTTTCTCCTGTTCTCTTCTTTTCCTTGGATTTCCCTTTTGATATGAGGCTTCGATTGGCATCCATGAAATCAAGCTTTTGAGAGAGAAGAGAAGGAGTTTTTGAACGAGAAGATAAGGGCAAGGGTTTGAAGAATGTAAATCGTGTCCCTTTAAGTCTCTTCGTACGAGAAGATGAACCATAGTGTCCATTGATGAGGGTCGGTTGCATGCAGATGGAGAGTAAATACGACGAGTCCGTTCGAACGGACATTCATGTGCGTTCGAACGTACACGCTTCTGGGTAAAAGGCGCCATTGTTTGGGTTTGAGTTGCAGGTGAGAGGTCTTTGAGTTCGTTCGAACGCACTTGCAACTGTTGGGAAAGGCGCCATAATATGAAAAGCCGTCATAATCATACATTTCATCTGTCCGTTCAGAACGCACTGTTTGTTCGTTGGAACGGACTTGAGTCTGGAAGGATGGCATTTGTTAACTTCATTTGTTCGTTCCGAACGCACTCTTTTGGTCGTTCGAACGGACTTGAGTCTGGAAAGATGGTATTTGTTGACTTCATTTGTCCGTTCCGAACGCACTCTTTTGTTCGTTCGAACGGACTTGAGTCTGGAAGGATGGTATTTGTTGACTTCATTTGTCCGTTCCGAACGCAACTTTTTGTTCGTTCGAACGGACTAGATACTGAGCTGAGACCCGGATTTATTGACCCAAAACACTGACCCTAGTTCAACAACTCTATTTGTACTTATGATTATACAGTTATGATGCAACTACATGAGACTAGACCCAATGTGCTGAATTTTAATTCTTGAGAGATAACATACCTAGCTTTAGTCGTAGATCGGAGAAAGGAGCAAATGGTAACGGTTTTGTGAAGATGTCGGCAATTTGATTTTGAGTCTCTATCCATTCGAGTTTGACATCGCCTTTTTCCACGTGATCCCGAATGAAGTGGTGACGTATGTCGATATGCTTGGTTCGTGAATGGTGGACAGGGTTTTTCGAGATGCATATTGCGCTATTGTTGTCGCACAATATGGGGATTTTACGGAAGTTCAAACCGTAGTCTCCGAGGGTTTGGTTCAACCACAGTAATTGAGCACAGCAGCTTCCTGCAGCTACATACTCGGCTTCGGCCGTCGATAAGGCTACCGAGTGTTGTTTACGACTTGACCATGATACAAGTAAACCTCCCAAAAATTGGCATGTACCGCTCGTGCTTTTTCGATCAACTCGGGATCCGGCAAAATCCGCATCAGTGTATCCTACTAGGTTTAGGTTCCCACTATGCCCGTACCATATCCCAAGTTCAATTGTACCTTTTAAATAACGAAATATGCGTTTTACGGCCGTGTAATGTGATACCTTGGGGTTAGCTTGAAATCGAGCGCACAAGCATACGGCGAACATGATGTCGGGACGACTCGCCGTTAGATAAAGAAGGCTCCCGATCATTCCTCTATAGGACGTAATGTCGAACGATTCGCCCTCTTCATCTGCATCCAATTTTGATTCCTTTGCCATTGGAGTGTCACTCGTTTTAGTTTGGTCCAACTCGAATCTCTTTAATAATTCGCGAGTGTACTTTGATTGGTTGACGAAAATTCCTTCACTTGATTGTGTGACTTGAAGACCCAAGAAGAATTTTAACTCTCCCATCATACTCATGGCAAATTCACTGTGCATAAGAATAGAGAATTCTTCGGCAAGAGCCGCATCACTTGATCCAAAAATAATATCATTTACGTAAATTTGAACAAGTAAAATGGATACTCCCTTTTTACGTGTGAAGAGGGTGGTGTCGATTATCCCTCTCACGAAACCATTTGAGGTGAGAAATGAGGATAGTCGATCGTACCATGCTCGTGGGGCTTGTTTCAATCCGTATAGGGCTTTTGAGAGTTTGCACACGTAATCGGGGAATTTAGGATCCTTAAATCCCGGTGGTTGCTCAACGTAGACTTCTTCTTCGATTTCACCATTGAGAAATGCACTCTTGACGTCCATTTGAAATAGTGTAAACCCCTCAATAGCGGCGTAAGCTAGGAGGAGTCGTATCGCTTCTAGACGAGCCACTGGAGCAAAGGTTTCTTCGAAATCGATCCCTTCTCGTTGTTTAAATCCTTGAGCGACGAGTCTCGCCTTGTTTCGTACCACGTTTCCATGTTCATCAAGTTTATTTCGAAAGATCCATCGAGTCCCAATGATCGAACGATTCATGGGTTTTGGAACCAACATCCAAACTTGATTTCTTTCAAATTGTTCCAATTCTTCTTGCATTGCGATAATCCAATCTTCGTCTAGATTGGCTTCCTTGAAGGATTTTGGCTCGGTGTGAGAAAGATATGCGCAATGAGCTACGTAGTTGTGGACACGAGACCGAGTTCGTACACCTTCTCGGGGATCTCCAACAACGTTTGTGAGAGGATGGTGGGGTACTTCTCGGATAACCTCGGGGATTAGGTAAGGAGTTTCACTCTCTTCTTCCTCTTCCTCCTGTTCTTCCTCTTCTGGAGGATCATTGTTTTCTCTCTGAGGTTCATCAAGAGTTATGTCGATGTGTTGATATTCCAGCTCGGCTTGTTTTCTCGGTGATTTAGCAATTGTTTCCGTGACTTCACCTACATTTAAGCTACCTTTCTCGGCTTCCTTTTTAGTTTCATCAAAATGTACGTGAACGGATTCACATACGACTCGTGTTGATCGTATGTAAACTCGGTATGCTTTACTTGTACTTGAGTAACCGACAAATATTCCTTCAATGGATTTTGGATCGAGTTTGTCTCGATTACTCAATTCATCCAAGATATAGTATTTGCATCCAAAAACTCTCATGTAAGAGACATTTGGATTTCCCCCATACCATAGCTCATATGGCGTCTTCTTCAAAATAGGCCTTAAGCTAACCCTATTCACCACATGACATGCGGTGTTAGTGGCTTCGGCCCAAAGGTATTTTGGAGAAGGATGCTCACTTAGCATGGTACGGGCAAGTTCAATTAACGTTCGATTTTTACGTTCAACCACACCATTTTGTTGAGGTGTGCGAGGAGCCGAAAATTCGCGTATATATCCCTTTTTATGACAAAATTCATCAAATTTTGCATTTCGAAATTCACCTCCATTGTCACTTCGAATGGTGACAATTGAGGTGCCTTTTTCATTTTCAACGAGAGTACAAAATTTGATGAAGTTGTCACACGTTTCACTTTTATGAAGTAAATAATGTATCCAGGTGAAACGTGAATAATCATCCACAATAACAAACATATACCTTTTATTACCTATGCTTGTAACGCTCATTGGTCCGCAAAGATCAAGATGGATGAGTTGAAGAGGTCGATTCGTGGTGACCATGTTCTTTGATTTGAACCCGGACGATCTAGTGTGCTTACCTTTTTCACACGCATCGCATAATCCTTCTAGTTCAAGTTTATGTGAGGGAAGTCCTTTAACTAATTGCTTTTTGGACAACCTATGTATAGTTTTCATGCAAATGTGACCTAGCCGTCTATGCCATAATCGAGATACTGATTCTGATACAGTGAGACAATGGATTCCCGGCACGAATGATTCGAAATCAAAGTAGTATAGATTTTCGTGTCGGGTTCCTTTGCATACTGTGGTATTGTCTTTCATTCGATCAATCAAACATGAGAGTTGATCGAATTTCACACAATATCCGGCATCACACAATTGGCTTATGCTAATTAAATTATGTTTAAGTCCAGTTACAAGATAGACATTCTCTAAAGTCCAATTTGAGGTACCTATAGAACCGATACCGATAATTTTACCTTTTTGATTTCCTCCGAAGGTAACGTCTCCTCCCTTGAACGGTTCGAGAGATTTGAACATCTCTCGATCCCAAGTCATATGTCTAGAACAACCACTATCTAGACACCATTTTGATGACTTAGTTCTGGAAGTTAGGCCCATCTATAAGAAATTCATATTAGTTAAACCAAAAAAAATTGAAATTGACTAATATGAATTCTTACTAACTATACTCCCTCTAAATATTTGGCTTATGGTATGGTATACTAGGGAGTATAGTGTCTCAAGTTAGGGTTTTACACCCTAGGGGGTCCTATACCGAAGGAGGTAGAGGAGCCCATTGAGTGACGATCTTTACGCATCCACATGACGTTTGGTGCCACTTTTGGATTGCGAAGATTACACCCGGTTGAGACATGACCGATTTTGCAACAATAGTTACAAAATGCTACGGTGGGCTTATTTGTGGGTGTGGTACTCTTCACAAAATGGTCCGAGAGTTTATTCGGATTACTTCTCTTAGAAGTTATCGATTTTGGCATTTGATAAAGGTTATTTGATTTAAATTTATTTTGCTTAAAATTATTTTGTTTAAATTGTTTATGTGTGTTGGTGAAATGTTTGGGAGGCCATTGTTGATATGAAGCTTCGGTGTAGTTTGTCACTTCATAGAAATACCCAGTTGGTCCCCTTTTGAACAAACAATCGGTTCGTCCCAAATTAGTATGTCTAGGTTGTGAATTTTGTGTAAAATGATTGTTCCTGTAATTATTAATGACACGTTTAGGTTGTTCATTTTTAGCATATTTACCTTTGTTGTAGTCATGGTACATGAAAGCATTTCCATGACTACTTACTTTATTGTTTTCCCATTTAGATTTTTGATTTTGAGATATTGAAAAGTCGGGTTTATTACCGTTAATTTTCTTATATCCTAAACCGGATTTATCATTGGGCTTTTGTCCCGTTAATGAAGATTTTAAGACATCATCCAATGAAGGGGGACTCAATGCAATAATTGTACATGCCCTCTTCAAGGACTCATTCTCAACTTTCATAGTTTGAATTTCGACTTTTAAATGAGAAATCTCACATTTCAGGGTTTGACATTCACATTTTGAAAATACTATAAATTCATTTATTTGAGTTTTGTATGCCAAGATGGATAGCTCAAGAGAAGCTACCTTATCCTTGAGAGCTTGGGTGGGACTTTCAAGTTTACCCTCATTTAGTTGAGAGTTCCCTTCATCCCTAAGAAACTCGTCACAAGATTCGAGTTCTAGTTTGGATGCGGGAGAAAATTCAGGTCTAGGTAACGATTTGATACCATATAGAGAGTTAGTACGTACCTCATAACTTTTGTCATGTGTCGAGCTTAGAGTGGGAGAGGAAAGTTCTGCGTCTACAATTATGGGCTGGTGGTGTGTCGAAGTTAGACCTCGTTCAATACGGAGAGAGTGAATGGCTGCTTCCACCGCGCTCATGGGATTAAATTCAGCCATTAGATCGTAAGGTACAAGTTTATCCTTAATAAATTTAAGAGATGGTTAGTACCCTGCTCTGATACCAATTGTTGGTTAATTCTAACCTAGAGGGGGGTAAATTTGGCAATCTAACTTACACTTAGTTTAGATTTAAACCTAATTTACGGTGCGGAATAAATAATAATTTAGATGACAAAGATGATACCGTACAAACACTTTGACACAAGATGTTTGTTTACGAAGTTCGGTAGGTGGTTGCTTTGTAGCTTTAACTCACCCTTTACTCGCTTAATTGACCGACTCAATTATTTGCGAGTACCTACGTCTCCGGGAATGTCTTGTGCCTCTTTTTGGCTTTCGATTGAATTCCAACTCAACTCGATTACAAGGATTTGCCTAGATCGATTTACACGCTTCTATCGATCTATAGCTTAGGCTCTTTACAATTTGTTGCACTAGCCTATTAGACTTTTTCACTAATCGAGCTACAACGTGATCGGTCACGTGAGTGGGATACGATTAGTGGAGAATATCGAAAGTAGATCAACGATCTAAAGAGGTTTCTCAAGCTATCAATGGATATAGATAATCACAGCTTAGGGTTTCTCTCTTTTTAGGTTTGAATGTTTGAAAATGAAGGAGTGAGAGAGAGAGACCCATGAAGGATTCTATTTATACTCTCTATAGAAATCCTTCAGAAAACTTGTAGTGCGTTCGAACGCATTAAAGTCCGTTCAGAACGCACTTGTAGTTTGCACTAGCCGTTTCAAAATAACGTGCAAGTACATCTTGGGTCCGTTCGAACGGACTCAATTATACATAGCATTTTGCGTTCACATGAACAAGAGTCCGTTCAACGCACTGAAAAGTGGGTGAACGGATTCCAGGTTGTCCGTTCGAACGCACATGTGTGTTCGTTCGAACGCACATGTGTGTTCGTTCGAACGCACACAACCCTGTGACATTTTTCCGTTCACAGGAAGGATTGTCCGTTCAACGCACTCAGAAGGTGGGTGAACGGATTCTAATTATCCGTTCGAAACGGACATGATTGTTCGTTCGAACGCACACATCCCTGTGACACGTTTGGTTCTAATCAAGGTTTAAAGTTTTGGTATGTGGCAAGTCCGTTCTGAACGGACTTTGAGTTCGTTCAGAACGCACTTCCTGCTTGACTGAACTCATTGTTATTTTGAACATGATTTTACTTGAGTTCTACTAGGTTTGTACCTATGGTTTATTTGTGGCGTATCCCACTCACGGAAGGCTTCAACATCTTGATTCTTGATGTATTCCAATGGCCTTCCTCGTGTTCTTCTTTTCTTGTTTATCTTGAGACTTCATGTCCTGATTCTTGATGTAATCCAATGAAGTCCTCCTTCACAAGTCCTCCTTCATCTTTGTATCGTACATATGTTATCCTGCACTTTTCTGGATGTATACATTAGTAATGACAGTGTTTTGAAATAATCAAACTATCAGGAAATTTGAACCAACATTCATTGCCACATCCACCGTTATAATGAATGAGCTCATTATAAGTAATTAATTAGAGATCTTTATAGTGGCTTATAAAGATCATGGTTATGCTATATCATTTAATTATTCTGTGATGTGTGATGTGATATGCTCAATGTTACAGAAATCGCTAGGCGCTAGTCGGGCGGACGGGCACCGTCTAGCGCCTAGAGGGATTAATCGGGGATTAATCGGATCTAGGCGGATTTGTAATTTTACATAGTTTTTGTCATTTTTTTAATTTTTATATATTATAATTTGTGCTATAATTTTTTATACTAAAAATAATGTATATTGATTTATTTAAAACAACGTCCAAACAAAGCATAACATGAAATCTACATATTAATTTATTTAAAACAACGTCCAAACAAATTGTAACATGAAATCTACAAAATACCATTAAAACAAATTCAAATAAATCACAAAATAAAATTACTAAAAATAGAAATAAGAAAGGAAATGAGTTGTGGGTCTTAATTAAAAAAAAAAAAAAAAAAAAATTGGCCTGGGCGGACCTAGGCGGAATTATTCGGGCCTAGGCGGAATTCCGCCTAGACAGGAACGCCTAGACTAAACGTGGGCGTTTTCCCAACGCCTAGCGCCTAGGCGCCGCCTAGACCGATTTTTAGAACATTGGATATGCTTATACATGTGATAAATAAATTAGAAATCCCTCTACTAATTATTAAGTTGAGAAAATGCCTCCCATATTCTGAAATTATCAAGGCCTTTATATCACTCACATGGGTCATGCCAAAGCTGGGTGTGTGAGCTTATATAGTTGGCGGGAAAATATGCATTGATTAATTACCGACATAGGTCATGCCAAAGCTGGGTGTGTTGGTAGATTAATTGGATGATAATCAGTTATGGTTAGTACTTAACTAAGTAGCAAGTTGGACTTGATATAGATGATAATATAGATGATATGTTTACTAAGCCGCTCTCGATAGCGAAACATGATCGTCATGCTAGAGCTATTGGTTTGGATTACCTCAGAGAGGAGAGTTGAGTGTGTATTATTATCAGTTCACCCTAGTGCAAGTGGGAGACTGAAGGAAATATGCCCTAGGCTGAACCAAATAATGCCCTAAGCTGAACTGTTTAGCTTGTATGTCAACGAATGATCATTATTATTTATGTTTGTTGATCTAATATTTTAATATTTGATTAAAGTTTCATTTAATACGTGTACTGGTTATTTAACATATTTAGTAATATGTGAATAAGCCTTGAATTGTATCAGTAGTTTATACATCATCATAATATGTGATTATGATAGTAAAACTGTAGCAATGAACGTAATACGATTCTAAATGTCCTTGGTCATATATATGATGTATATAGAGATATACATGTCTCAGGAAATAGAATATATGTGTACACCAGTATATTCGCATATGAGATGATTATGTTTTACTGATCATGGACATGGAATACATAGAGATGTAGTGATGTCAAATATGGAATATAGATATGTATTAGGGACTACATATTGGACTGACCAACTTATGAGAATATACATGGTTATTGTCATTATATATATTCTCATAAACAAATAGAATTTTAGTTCTTTGACCTGAGCTTATCATTAGATTTCTCACCTGTGAATTGTGATACTTAGATATGTTTCTTTGTTATCTTTAACCGGGTAATCAAGATCATCATTGGGGTATTACATGAAGCATGTTGGAGGATGTGAATAACCAAGATGAAAGTTGTTCCTTTCATGATTGAAAGAGATATCTCTCAGGGCCTCCTGATGAATTAGGATTGAAGGAAATGCGTGGCCACGCTCAATAAGATTAACATGTGTTGTTAATATTAATTGAATATTCAATCTAATTCTATATCGGGAAAGAGTTAAGTTGATTTAGAAAGGATGACATTTGACCATGTCTTTGATCAACAGATCTCGTATGAACAAGAGAGCTAGAAATTTGTCTATTTGATAAATAGGTTATGATCACAAATCATTTATTTAATTTGGGTAATCATAATGCCTTGCTAGAGGCCAATTATGATTTGCATAGTTAAATGGAGATTTAATATGCTGCCAACATTAAATAAACCTATAGGGTCACACACAAAGACAAGTTTGGATTGGACACAGAAAATCAGATCAAGATGAAGAGGTGTAAAGCATTAATTGAATGCTACATGCATGTATGGATGCATGGTATTAATATTCAGGATATCATTCATTTGATGAAGATATTTTGTGAGCATTGGATGCCACAAAAGTGGTTGGAATTCTAAGAGTTTTCCACTTGATTATAAATACATACTAAACCTCTTCATAAAAAAAAAGATTCACTCAATCTCCTGGGCAGAATTTTACACTCATAAAATTTTGAATTTAGAGAGTAAAAGAGAGAGAAAATAGTTTTCTTAGAGAGAAAGAAAAGAGTGAAACTTGGCTGAATTTCTTTGAGAAATAAAAGAGAAGCAAGCAGATTTTCTGAAGGGAGGAAGAGACCGACTAGCATCGGAAGTCTTCACAACCAATTCGAACGAGTCGCGTGTGGATACCTCTAGAGTGTGGTGCCGAGTTTGGAGCATCGCTTGAAGGGATCGTCCTTGCTTCCTTCAACCAGATTTGAACTAAATCTGAGGTATAATCTTGAAACTCTTCCTTCGTATCTAATTAGCGATACACAGATCCATGGCTTAAGGGGTTCGGGTAAGTTCCGCTGTGCAATAAGGTTGCCCGAAAACCGAACAATGCTAACCCTAATTGATAACAAATCCCTAACCTAAATTCACAATCTATATCATATAAGCATAATTGAGCAACAATTGAGGACAACAATTTACCTTATAAATTGAAGATATTCTACCTTCAATAGTGAAATTTGCCCCAAATCCAAGGAGTCCAATTTGCCCCAAATCCACAACAAGACCAACTCAAATCTGTCAAATTAGACAAAATAAACAAAAATTAACTTCACTGAAATAAACTTTAACAACAAAACTAAACAAACAACAATTAAATACCTTCAATAGTAGAGAGGAATGGAAGCTACAATTCAAGCAAAACAATAGAAACACCCAAAAATGGGCACACATACGAGAGAAAGAAAGAGAAAGAGACAGAAGGAAGGTAAATACGCTGTGTGAACTATGCGGAGTTTCATACTCCACCCAATACTCCCTTTCTTAATTACTTTCTTAACAATTTTTATGCTAATCAAACAGTTATAAAGAAAGCGGAGATTGATAGTCCGCCCAATCCTATTTAGGCGGAGTTTGGAACTCCGCAAAATATATTTTCCTAATAAACTTCAACGCATGGTTATTTCGTTAATAATCTTCTTTAACATGGTCATATATCAAAAATTTCCTTATATTTATCATAGATTTTTGTGGTTAACTAAACCACTCATTTACCACATGTGGAAGTTACATAGAGATTTTATATGAGTGTGGTCTCATAACATTTACCTTTGCATCCCGCTAAGCATTTATAAAGCTTGTTTACGAGGGACGTCAAGTCATTCTTCTAGGTATTTTCTCAGGATATGTTTGGCATGCTGTTAGCAATGCACTTAGTAGCACAACATACTGTAAGTGAGCTAATTTTTTTTTTTTGGTATGACGTATTTGATCTCACTCTTGCAGTTGTAGTTACTTTGGAGCCTCTTATTACTGCAAATCAACTTTCGCTCAAAACTACAAGAAACATAGTTACATGAAGTGAATAATCTGGCGGAAAATACTGAAAACTGTCTTCATCTTCTTAAAGGCGTCTCTGCTCATCTCTCTACCACCCTGTATAAAGAAATTCACAAGTTTTCATCGTCTCTATTCCGTCTGGCATAAATAATAGCAAACAAATTTCGTATTTTTCTTGGCACTTTTTTGTGTTCACGTAAAGGTATACATTTTTTAGATTTTGTGTTATTCGTAAAGTTTCAGATTTTGCGCATCGTCGATGCAACAGATATAGACAATAAATTTGAGTTTGCGGATATAATAATGGATGCTGTCATGAGCATGCAAGACACGTTTCCGATGTCATTGTTGTTATCAGCACGTCAATAATTAGCAATACATTAAAATATTGTCCTTATGTTATTAAAATTCAATTCTACTCTTCAAGAGGGCTGGGTTGTAATTATGCAATGAGAATATCGGAGTAGGTGATAATTTATGATATGAAATTGTATACGTAAGTCTTGTTTTATTTTATCTTTTTTGGACTTGTAATGTAATGGTATAATTTAATTATGATATTACTTACGATAGAAAGTGCAAATAAAAATTTAATTTATTTGAAATGTACTAATATAGATTAAGTATCGGTTGATGCAGCGTCTACAACTATAACCTGCGAGGACTATATATTAGATAACTACACTCAACTCTCTTCCTCCTCTAGGTATCTCATACATATAGTCTTAGCACGACAGCAATGCACATCCTTCCTTTGCAAAATTTCACGGATCAAGTGAACTTTCTGAGTATATACTCGGTGCGGTGGTGTGACCTTGGCTCCTTGGCTTGTGTAAAAACGTGTATAACACTTATACGTGTTCGCAATATACAACCATAGGACCCGATAACTCGTGACTACACCAAGTTTGGTCACGAACACTTGATCCATACCGATTCCTTTGCGACTTCAAAAACCGCAATATACTCCGACTCCGTTGTAGAAATGCCCACCGTCGATTGTTTGGTACTCTTCCATATTACCACGGTCACCATCGGTTGTTTCGAACTCTTTGATACATCTGCGCCTCTATTTAAGCAAAACAAGTACCCACTTTGTGATCGAATGTTGCATTACGTGTTTGAAAACTCCCGTTTGTATAACCCTTTGTCACCAACTCGTCCTCCACACCACCATATACAAGAAATTGATTCTTAGTTCTTCTCAAATATTTAAGGATCGTCTTTACAGGTTTCCAATCGAATCCTGTAAAGCCCAGAAAGCGATCAATTTAGGAGAAAATCATCGACAATTTACGCATTGAGTACAATTGAAATAGTCACTGTTTCCAGAAACAAAGAAAGTAAAATCATATTTCTCTTATTCGAGCAAAATTGGGTTAATTATGACAATTGTTTTTATCCAATCTTAAAGAAGGAAGAGAGAAGGTGGTCTCTTGAAATTTTACATAAGATAAAAATGTTAGGTTAACCAAAAAAGTGAGGCTCTAGCAAGACAGAGTGGACAAACGAGCCGTACAGGGAAGTCGATCTGGAGAGAAGCGATGAGCCGTACTGAAGGTCGAGCATGGGAGCCGTCAAATCCAGCTTCTTCTTCTTCTGGGAGAGCAAATTATTCGAATTTAACCTAGCTCGAGCTCGCCTCGACTTTGACTCGAGCTGGTTAGACTCGGCTCGAGTTCGTTCGAGCTCGTTTTCAATTGAGATTTTTTTCGAACTATCTTCCATCTGATTTTGAACGAATGTCGATATTCAAGATTTTTTGTCAACCCTATATATGATTCATTTCAGAAAATGAAAGGATATGTTTACAGACGGGAACGAAAAATATGTACGATAAGTAGTAATATTGGATATTACATCAAAATTGCTTTATTGACAGTTTTTACACTATTCGGTTCGAATGCACGATTGCTTCCGTTCGAACGAAAATTATATAATTCATTTCACGAGATCCTAGACTTTGGAAGTGTAATAAATATCAAAAATAGGGTTTTGACATTTGTCGTTATACTTGGTAAATATTTCGAATCGGTCATTTTGGTTTATATAGTATTTGGTGTTTTGAAAATTTATATTTATGTTAAATATTTAGAAGTTTGTAAATATTGAAACTTTGAGGTTATTTTGGGTATTTGTTTTAAAAATGTCAAAGAATTATGAATATTTGTAAATATCTAACTCTTTAGGGTATATTTGAAATATCACCATTTCATTGTCATTTGGGCCAAGCAATTGTTTCTTAGGCCCGAGCTTTAATACTTAGGCGGTTCCATTGTGTGAGGATAAGTGCAGAGAGACACTTCATTCAGTTCCACAATTATATTCCTCATTCCCCAAACCCTAAGTCATTTCGCCCAAAAGTAAGATGAGAGAAATTGTATCTGTTGGAGAAATATATTAAACTGAAGTGTGATGAAGTAAGATGTGAACCAGTAGTGGTACATAGGAAGTGATTTTGAGGTATCTTACTGAGTTTCGAGTTTTGGTTCTTTATCGATATATATTCGTTTCGATCTCGGAGTTAGGTTTTCGATTTCGGTTTGCCGTCGATCGAGTTCGATCAATCTGTGAGTGCTACTTTCTCTTCTCTCTTATTAAGAATCCAATTTCGATCGTTTCTAGACCTTACATGATAGTCAATGGTTCTTGCTTTAGAAACCGTATTTTGCTTTAAAAACCGTGTTACCTCAACAAAATGTATATTATGTAGATTTGATCATCTATATATATGTAGAATTTGAGTTTGATAAAACGTATGCCGGGCTTACGATTTTAGTGAGAGTCTTCATGAGGCTCTCTATATGTATGATTTGAGTTTGTCTAAAACGTAAGCTGGGACTTGCGATTTTAGAAAGGGTTTATGTGAGACTCTATTGAGGGAAAAGGCATAGCTAACTTGATGTAGTGCAAAGTCCCGACCCATGAGGGGTTTGGCTGTGGCGCATGGATATCCAGTAGTCGTCGGGTGGATGTGTTCCCCTTATGTTATGTTCCAGCCCGTTTGTGATTAGCTATCAACTCGGGTTGGCACTTCAGTCGAGAGTTATTAGCGCCCTCACCCCGGTAAAGTATATTAGTATGTATATGATTATGTATGAAGGTAAGTGATTTTGATTTCGAAAAGCCGGGGAAAGTATTTTGAGAAGTATTTATATACTTATATTCTTTCAAAATATGAATTATGATTATGATTATTTTCGATCGAGGTTTTTGGCTAGCCATGTATGAGGTCGATCTTAATAAGCTAGGCTCAAAACTCACTCACTTAGTCACTTCCGTGACTAACCGTTTTATTTGAATGTTTTGAGTCTAGGTATGGTGGACAGATCATTCGGAGCAGCGGGTATCTTGAGTGTGAGTACGATGGTTTCGTTTTCATCGCGGAACCTCCATGTTGTGTATATTAGTGTACTTCCGTTTCTGGCCAGCGAGCCATTTTGTCGTTGCGACATGTATAGTATTTTGTGTGTTTATGCCGCATATGTGTTTATATGCTTCCGCTAGGCTTCTTTGTGTTCGATTGTATATGTTACGGTGATGTATGTATATATCTGTGTGTGTCGTTGTTTTCGAGTTGTGGTATTTATGTTTTTGTGAATTTATCATATAAGAGCTGTGGTATACGAGTTGTATACTGGCGGGTTGCCGCACCCTTTTCCGTTTTATTTTGGGGTGTGACAGGAAGTCCCACATTTTTCGCTACCCCGTGTATGGTACATGAATGCGGGAATTCTCAACTGGAAATACAATAACATTATGCATATTGTTTCTTTGGAGCTTCTATCATACACCCTTTTTGCAAAAGGGTAATTTAGGAATTACAAATATTAACATGTATTACTTTTCTATCATTCTCTACTCTCGTTAGTTATTTGTTTTTCTTTTTCAATTATTTTCTTTTATTGTTGTTTTCTGTTTTGCATCTTCCCAACTCTCTCTCTCTCTCTCTCTCTCTCTCTCTCTCTCTCACACACACACACACACACACACACTCAGATCGCCTCCATCTCTTTCCAGCCATTTCTCTCAATATAACCAACTATTGGCTATGATTACTATCAATATAATCATAATTGTTAAACTAAATGGACCTCTCGATTTCTTTATTCTAAATGGAGTGTTGTCTCTTTTGAGTTAGTCTAGGAAATATTATCTGTGGAGTATAATTGGACGAGTAGTTTGTTTTTGATTTGTAGAGTTGGTTTTGTATTGTATGTTAAAAATACTCTCGGGTATAAAAGAAGAATGTAAAGAGTGGAACCAATCAATGAAAATACAATTCATTCAAAACAAATATTTTATCATGGTATCAGAGCGAGGTTAAGTGCGAAGGAGAAAGTTTATAGAGTCCATCAACAAGATGAGCTTGAAGAAGCACCTTGTGGGTTGCTCGATCCTTAACAGCACAAAGAGAAGAATAGAATTCAAGATATACGTTATTATCGCGAGTAAAGTGTGAAATGCTCAAATGGTTTTGAGTAATCGAGGGAACGTGAATAATATCTTTTAAGTGGAGGTTTTTAAATGGAGTAGAGATAAAAGAAGAGCCGAGATTAAAAAAGTTTAAACCTTCGCCGTTGCCGACTCGTAATTGATCATGGCCTTGATACATGGCGTGAGTTGAGAGGTTGCTAAGATCGGCCGTTACGTGATGAGTCGCACCGGTGTCAAGAAACCACCCCTCGCTCGGAAGAGGAGAAGAGCCGGATGCAGATGCGAGGACCGCTTGAGCAGTTTGAGCTTGCGGCATATTTGGAGAGGTAGGTTGGAGCGTGAGATCAAAGCGGTTCCAACAACGCAATGATATATGGCCCGGTTTATTGCAAATTTGACATACATCTTTGGAGCCGCGACCGCCTTTTCCGTTTCGACCACCTCGACCGGTCACACCCCGGCCACGGTTAGGATTAGGGAGCCTCGGAAACCGCGCCGGAGCAGCAAAATTTGCATACATGGCTGGAGTTGGAAGAATACCCGCGTAAGGATTAGGAAGTCTCGGTTGCATGGTCACCATTTGAGCAAGAGGAGAGGGGGTTTTCAAGAGATTCGAGACGCCTTTCGAGACAATGTAAGTATCCTTTGGCTCTCACATTGTCCCTCGAAGGTGAAGAACCCACATGCTTCTCGAATGCCAATAAATCACTTTCTTGGAGACAAGCGATGGCTCATGAGCTTGACGCGCTTGTCCAAAACAAGACATGGGTTCTTGTACCTCCCCTTTCCAATCAACATGTTGTAAGGTGCAAGTGGGTGTACAAACTCAAACGTCAACCCGATGGGTCCGTTGAACGCCACAAAGTCCGTCTTGTTGCCAAGATTTATAATCAAATCGAGGGTGTCGATTATACGGAGATGTTTAGTCCGGTTGTCAAACCGGTCACTATTCGTGTTGTCGTATCCATTGCTCTTTCTCGGGGGTGGAACCTTCGTCAACAATGCGTTCCTCCACGGCGACCTTGGTGAAACGGTGTATATGACCCAACCTCCCGGTTTTGCTAATTCGGAGTTTCCAAATTACGTGTGCTTGTTGAAAAAGGCTCTTTATGGGCTCAAGCAAGCGCCACGAGCATGGTTTCAAAAACTTCGCTCGAGTCTCCTTCTTCTCGGTTTTACAACCTCTTCCTCGGATTCCTCTCTCTTCACACGCATTCGTGCCAATGATACAGTTTTTCTCCTTGTGTATGTCGATGATATCATCATCACCGGTAATGATGATCATGTTGTAAATGCCTTGATTCGCGATATTGGCGACCAATTTTCCTTGAAGGATCTCGGTGTCCTCTCCTATTTTCTTGGGATTCATGCCATCCACACCGAAAATGGACTACACATCAATCAAGCTCGCTATATTTCCTCTCTCCTAGCAAATACCAAAATGGATGACGCTAAACCAATTTATTCTCCCATCGCCTCCGGTTCGGTCCTCTCGAAGCATATTGGAGCCTCTCTTCCCGGCCCTTTCGAATATAGGAGTGTTGTTGGTGCGCTTCAATATGTCACGATTACCCGCCCAGATATCTCCTTTGCGGTAAATCGCCTCTCGCAATTCATGCATTGTCCAACCAAGGACCATTGGGTGGTGGTTAAGAGGGTTCTTCGATATTTAAAGGGCACTATCTCTCATGGATTGGAGCTTTGCAAATTCGACACTCCCTCTCTACATGCTTACTCCGATGCCGATTGGGCGAGTTGTCCGGATTACCGACGATCCACGACGGGGTTTTGTATCTATCTTGGACCAAATCTCGTGTCATGGAGCTCCAAAAAGCAACATACCGTTGCTAGGTCAAGCACCGAATCGGAATACCGAAGTCTTGCTATGGCTACGGCCGAGCTCATTTGGCTCCAATCCTTGCTTCGCGAACTCTCTTTTCCACTTCTTTCCACTCCCGTCCTTTGGTGTGACAATCTCTGAGCTACATTTCTTGCATCGAATCCCGTCTTTTCACGCTCGCACCAAGCATATAGAGATTGATTTTCATTTTATACGAGATCGTGTTGCTTCCAAACAACTTCAAGTGAAATTTATTTGTTCCTCCGATCAAGTTGCCGATGCTCTTACCAAAGCTCTTCCCTCTCCAAGGTTCATTACACATCGCTCCAAGCTCACGGTGATTACATCCCCGATTTCGCTTGACGGGGGATGTTAAACTAAATGGACCTCTCCATTTCTTTATTCTAAATGGAGTGTTATCTCTTTTGTGTTAGTCTAGAAAATATTATATGTGGAGTATAATTGGACGGGTAGTTTGTTTTTGAATTGTAGAGTTGGTTTTGGATTGTATGTTAAAAATACTCTCGAGTATAAAAGAGGAATGTAAAGAGTGGAACCAATCAATGAAAATACAATTCATTCAAAACAAATATTTTATCAATAACCATGATATATTTGTTTAACTTTACAGTTCTAATTAAATTATTTTTTATCATTAAAAGGAAAAACTATGCTTATTTCTTCTTTGATGAATAGCATTGACTATAAATAACACATAACTTGAATTTATTGAAAAAAAACATGTTGATCAATGAACCTAAATTTACAAATCAAAATAATTATATAATTGACAAAAAAAAAATTGAGTTTTCTGTTTTTTTTTAATTTGATTCTTACGAGCCTTTTCACTGTTCCCCACAATGACAGGAATGTTTCAGTCTTCTCTTTCTTGCCTTCTAATTTGACCTTGGTTTTAGATTTAAAATTGAATTTCCGTTACGAAAAGTTAAGGGATTTGTGTCTATTATTGTAAAATCAATCTCTAAGTCTGCCTCATTCTAACTTGACCGATGTTTGTCCAGAAACTGCACCTTAGTGAGTTAAAAGAAAGCAAAGACTTAGGCAGATAAAAACTAAACGACGATTTAGAGAGAGTAAGAGGTCTGAGAGATGGATTGGGGTAGGGACGTGGCTGGACGGGGTGGGACAGGTCAATCAAGAGAGAAATTGGAGGTGCGCGAGAGAGAGAGAGAGAGAGAGAGAGAGAGAGAGAGAGAGAGAGAGAGAGAGAGAGAGAGAGGGGTCGGAGAGGTTTGGAGAGTGGGTGGAATAATTACGACGTTTTTACTCTTTTAAGGATGTATAGTAAGGAAAATGTAGGTTAAAACATTTAATCCTGGCTCTTGGATTGCATCTGTTTTCTAATCTCGGCCATCCATTCACAAAAGAATGTATGATAAGAAAAAATTGGTGTATAATATAACTCTCCTTGTTTGTATAATGGGACTCAGTTTTTTTTTATATGGTTAAGTTATACATACCTAAGTACGCAACGAGTCAAAAGTATACACAAAATATTCATTGGTCAATTGCTATAGACTTGGTTATACAGGAAGTTCACGTAATATTACTAAAATATACAAGTGCCAAAGCAATCATCAAAAACTGAATTTTGTTATGTATACATTGTTTATTGTCGGTTTGCAAAAATAATGCTTGTTCGATTGAATTTACAGAACTATCTGTCACGTAAGGTGGCGAAACACATTAAATGTGATTTTAGCTTTTTAAACTAGGTCAGAAAATATTAATGTTCTAAAAAATCCAAAAATATTAATTTAATCTGTTTCGTCATCTTAGTTGGCGAAACAAGCAACAACCAAAAAAACATTGTGTTTCCCCATTTAATTAGATAGCGAAACAATAGAATTATCTTCCTAGGACGGTGCAAGTACACACTGTTTGGCCAACTAGGATGGTGAAATAAAAAATATTGTGATTCTTGTCTTATTTTTAAATCAGTAAAAAAAATTCAAAAAAAAAAATCATGTTTCGTCATCTAAGTTGGCCAAATCGACTTAATCAAAAAAATTTGGACCTTTAACCAGGGCCGGCCCGGAGTTTTGAAATACCCGAAGCCAAACTGAAGATTGGACCACAAATTCATTAACTTACTCAAAAATATCAAATATAAAATTTAAAAATATATTACATTAATTTTATCGAAAGCCTCTCGTTGAGAATTAATAAAAGCATCAACTTTTTGTTTATTTTTTCTCTTTTGAGAACCGAAAATAGGCATGATATACCTAATTACAAAACAATATCAACATAATTATTAACTAATTTCAACAATATCTATAACTCAATTTAAACCCTAAATTCAATTCAATTTCAAATCCGAATTCAACAAATTATTATATACGTACTCACAACCATTTTCGAAATAATCGACAACCAATTTCAATTTACAATCTGCAATATCGAATAGGCAGCAACCCTAATTTACAAAATAATCAATTTACAAACAATCGACAACAAATCCCTAATAGCCAGCAACCACAATTTACAAAATAATCAATTTACAAATAATCGACAACAAATCCCTAATAGCTAGCAACCCCAATTTACAAATAATGAATTTCAACCCTCATTTAAACTCAAATTTGATTGATTAATTAACTAAGAGAGAAAGAGAGAGAGAAAACATACAATATCGAATTGAAGAGCTAATTAATCAATCAAGAAATCCAGCAGCAATCTAACAGCAAATCGCCAAGAAATCCATCAGAATCCAATAGCAAATCGCCAAGATTATTCAGTAGCAAATCCACTAATCCAGCAGCAAATCAGAAAATCGCAGAAAAACCCTAATCCAGCAGGCAGCAGCAAATCGAGGAATTCCACCTGCAAATCGAGAAGAGCAATCAGCAAACCCTAATCCAGCAGCAAATCGAGAAAGAGAGAAGCTGAAAACCCTGATCCAGCAAACCCTAATTCAGTATTCGAGAGATAACCGAGGGGCGAGGAGAGCTGAAAACCCTAATCGAGAGCAATTGAGCTAAGAAGAAAGGGGGGCCGTGAAAATCGCGACTCGCGGAAACCCTAACAGCGAAAATCGTCAAGAAATCGCCAAAATCGCCGGAGAGAGCTGCTTAATCGATCGCCATGAAGATGAAATCGCCAAAGGTAGCGGGGAGAGAGAGAGAGAGAGAGAGAGAGAGAGAGAGAGAGAGGGGGAGAGAAAGGGAAGGAAAAAGCGGATTGCTGGCGGGTCGGGTCAAGGGTCGCGGGTTTGCAAAGTGCGGGTTCGATTTTGCGGGTAGCGAATTTTACCTATTTTTCCCATATAAACACATATATCATTAAAAAAAAATTTTGGACCCCTACAAAATCTGGACCCGAGCCCATGCTTCTTGGGCCTTACACATGGGCCGGGTCTGCCTTTAACCTTCGTGAATATTTGTTGACCCACTTTATAACAAGAGAAAATCAAATTTGAGCTTTTTCGCCATCTTAGATGGCGAACCATCTTAGATGGCAAAACGTACATGTGTTTCGCCATTTTAGATGGCAAATAGCTAGATCTGCAAATTCACTCGTATCAACATTATTTTGCAAAACATGAAAAAAGAAATGTTACACATCAAAAAATTCGCAAAACTTAACTTTGTATAAAAGAAAGAATATCAAGATCAACGGAGGTAAAAGTAACGTGAAAGAGGGAATTGAGTGTAGTGCATTTCTATATTTTTTTTTTCATTTTTCTTTCTGTGAACTTGTTTGGAAATTACTTTTAGATTAACAATTAAGAAAATAACCTCTAAGTTTGCATATTGTTTTTTTCTAATAAAAAGTTTGTAAATTGTTTTTTTTTTATTATAAAGTTTGCAAATGGTTGAGCTGACCAGATGAAGATGCTAAAATCAAGTACCATATTTTTTTCGCTTTAATTGTTCGATAATTTTGTTTCTAGCAAGCTTACTTGCACACATTATATGATTCATGTTCGGTGAAAATAAGTGGTGTTATATATATAAACTAAGATTACAATTCTCATTTTGCGATTAATTTAGCATTTGGAGATGTATTAAATTTTTTAAAGACCGGTGTTTTTCCTGAATTGAGTATTTTAAGAAAGTTGTTTAGATAAGTTGTTTGATGATAATAGCACAATCAAATTCTCAATGAGCACAATACATAATAAAAACGCTAATAAACAAACAAGGAGCAGTTGCCTGAAAGTTAAGATTAGCTGAAGTTAGTTTATCCTCCTAAACCAAATAGTATATTTAGGATAAGTGGATACAGGTAGTTATGCAAAGAAACATACCTTTGGGTACCCCATGAATGCACCATAATGATTGTATATTGCATAGATCGATTATATGTTTAATCGGGGCAGAATAAATCAGACAGTTAAATTAAAACAATTCAATTTGAGGTAGTCTTTTAAATTTGATTTTGACCAGTTGGATTGATTTCAATGAAACATATAAATTAAAACTATTATTTTTCACTGAAAACTCACAAATCTTCTGCTTCCGCGGGTATAATAAATAACTACTTGTTTAACTCATTCTCATGTACCCATAGCACAACTCCAAGCTACTAGCAATACCATATATATGTTTTGATATAAATTGATCATGAAGCCAACCCCATGCAAAATTGACAAAAACCTAATTTGACCACTTGACTTGTGATGGAAAGATCATTCTCCCTCTTCTTTCTCTTCTTCATTTTGCTTTCACCCTCAACATTTGTTATTGTGGCAAGAGGAGATGTGCTTCTCTCTCCATTATACTATCAAGAGCTATGTCCCTTTGTAGAGGAGGTTGTGAGGCAGCATATCGAGGTCGAGGTTTACCGGGATCCAAATGTTGCTGCTCAGCTACTTCGCCTTCATTTCCATGACTGTTTTGTGCTGGTACATTTATACCTATTTGCAATAAAAATATGTTGTTTTTTCACTATAAATTATATTGGATCTTGAAATAATTAGTGGATCACTCACTAGACACTATCCAATCCAAATAAGTTCATTCAATACTGATTTAACATGTATTTCTTTTTTCTCTCTGGTTGTAGGGTTGTGATGCTTCTGTTCTGCTGGACGATGCTCCGGGGATAGAAAGTGAGAAGAATGCAGTGCCAAACAAAAATTCGTTGAGAGGCTTTGAGGTGATAGATCGGATTAAGTATATGCTAGAGATAGCGTGTCCTCGTACTGTTTCGTGTGCCGATATCATCGCCATAGCTGCCCGAGATGCCGTATTTTTGGTATGTAGACTTGTTAAATCTATGTGCATTTGTTTAACAATTAATTAGTTAGAATATAATTTTAGTTTGCATGATTTCGATTTAATGTGTTAAACAAAAAAACAATGACACCATAATTATATATACTACTTAAAATTATTTTATTGATATCAATGCAAGCAATATATATTTATATTTCTCTATTATGTACACGTCACTTAATTAACACAATAATACATGGATATATGCTCATATTATTATTTTTCATCTTTGAATAAGAGGGGAGGACCCACATGGGAGGTGGACTTAGGGAGAAAGGATTCTCTCACGGCGAGTATTAACGAAGCAAATCGTAGAATACCAGCTCCAAATTCTACGCTTGTGACACTTATCGAAAATTTTGCAGATCATGGCCTTGACATTGTTGATTTAGTTAGCCTCTCAGGTACCGCAAAATAATGACACATATATAATAAATGAAACATTTAGATTCACAATGACACATATATAATAAATGAAACATTTATATTCACAAACCACAATTAATGTAGAACTATGAAGCTTCAATGAATATTCTCCTGATTGGAAAATACTCTTCAATATATATAATTAGGTGGTCACTCAATTGGGAGATCACGGTGCACGAGTTTCAAAAATCGTTTATACAGTCCACAAATTTTCGATGAAGTAGAACTATACGACGAGCGGCATCGTCTTTTCTTCGATTCATTACATGCTGTTTGTCCTAAAGATGGTCACGACAATGACTTAGTTTCTCTCGATGAAAAAACTCCGCGAAGATTCGATAACTTATACTACATAAATCTTCTTCGAGGACACGGGTTGTTAACTAGTGATAATGTGTTAGTAACTACTTATCAAGAAGATGAAGTTACTAACCTTGTTTGGCAATATGCATTTAATCAAGAGTTATTCTTTGAGCATTTCTCGATTTCGATCATAAAAATGGGGAATATCGGTGTGTTGACTGGATTTGACGGGGAAATTCGGTGTAATTGTCGCTATGTTAATTAGAACTTCCTGTAATTCTTGAAATAGTAGTGCCCTAATTTTGACATGATGTGTGCATATTTGTTTATTTGGAATTTGGAGATGTGAAACAAGTACACTCAACAATTAAAAAAAAAGATATATATCCTCTCATAATATTGGATAAATTTAATGCGAACTTCATATTTCCTTTTATGTATGTTATGGCAATTCTAGCATTGCAATACACAAACATGTAAATCATACAACAATACCACACAAATTTACAAAACAAGACTTACTTTTGTCATAATAACACATTAATCTACAATTCATTAAAACATTCTTCCTAACCAACTTAACAAACCTCTCAACACCTTCTATACAAGACACGCACAAGTCATTTTTCCAATATATCCGAAACCCCCAAAAGTTTAGATTTTACAAGTAACTCCTCTTTAGATTTGATCCATTTAGCTAGCTAGCGAACTCGCATTACGATTGCATTGCGAAAAAACTCGTTCATTCAAATTCTTCCAATACAAGTAAAGGGCGCACACATCATATAGAAGCTTTAGTCTATATCCAAGGTGGAATATGGTTCATGACCAACCTAGCATTTCGAAAAAATAAAGCGAAAAATGGTTAAGACAGTAATTTATTTCACATTAAAAAAAATAATAAATAAAAGGAGTGCATACAGAGCAGTCGTCATAGACGCGCCAGATGGTCTCGCCTAATAGGTTGGCAACAGAAAGGACGGTTAATTGAGGGAAACTCTTCTTCTCCGTTATTGGTATCGTGTTTGTTATTATTACTTCTTGAAATAACCCACTCGAAAGCCGCTCTATTGCTGGTGGACTACATTATTTACCAAAAGAGAAAAGAATATATATATATATATTTTACTGAATGAAGATTAAATATGGAATTGTACTAACGAGAATATAAATTACAAAGTTCGAAAGCAACAAAAAGATGTCTTTAAGAAAATTAAAAAATCGCTAACATTTTTGG
This sequence comes from Luzula sylvatica, assembly GCA_946800325.1. Lineage (NCBI taxonomy): Eukaryota > Viridiplantae > Streptophyta > Magnoliopsida > Poales > Juncaceae > Luzula > Luzula sylvatica. The sequence goes on along the minus strand of OX326961.1, from coordinate 53,894,616 downwards.
CGATTTGGTGACATTTAGAAAATTAAAATATCTTTCCAATCTTGTTTCGTTATTTCAACGTTTAAGATGGTTCATTGACTCGGCCGAGATAAAATATACTCGGCCGACTCGGGTCAGACTCGACCTTGTCCAAGCCGAGTATATGCGAGTCAACGATTTTTTTTTTTGAAGATGGTGTAATTTTGTAAATATCGCAAGTTTGACATAAACATGATGTGTCAATTTTTTTTTTAGATTGTGTAAGTTTGTCAATGTGGCAAGTTTGAAATTCTGTAAGTTTGCGAAAGTGGCAAGTATAAATTCAACGATGGATTAAAAGTCGAAAAGTTGTATATGATTGTTCGGGATGAATTTTTAGTGGTAAATTTTTAAATGTGGAAAAAAGAACTAAGATTGTGAATTTTTAAGATTGATCAAGGACTCAAAATGATATAAATTTTCAGTGGCAATTTTATGAACTAATGTGCAGATTTGTATGTTAAAAAATCAAGAGACCAGAGGTATCCTAATAAAACGATTTGGCATAAAAAAAGACAAAGCTTCGACGTTGACATAAAAGTGACGTAAAGTTTTTACATTGACATAAATGAGACATAAAAATTGCAATGTAAAAATAAAACATGATTTGACACTAATTGGTTTGATGTGACATTAATTGATTTCATTTCTTCTATATATACATATCTTTAGCCTTCAATCTTCAAAACACATTCATACTTCATAATATAGAAGAGGAGATGATGAGAAGAAGAAGAATTTGAAATAATATAGAATAGAGCAGGAGAAGTTTCCCAACTACAATTGTTAGCATTCTTCGTTCATACAATTTAGCTCGCATCCCTAGCAATATGCAACTATTGTGAGTTTTATTTATTTATTGTAATTTTTAGTATATTCTCGTAATTTTTTATTTATTCGTTAATTCTTTTTTTTAGAATAAATGGAGAAGTCTCGTTTGTCTTCCATCCATTGATGTCAACGAGACCTGAACCCACAACCTCTCACAACATCTAATTTTTTTTTTGTGTCAAACACTCAACCAACTGGACTTTGGGCCCATTGGCAGGATGAAATTATTTACCCTGGCATGATAAGAAAAAAGGAATTGTAAAATGAAACTATTGTAATAGAGAAATATTTGGGGGGAGGAACCGTCAGGCACCACATTTCTACGGGGTTGCAGGGTTAACTGGTACTTCTAGTCCAACTGGTTATAATTTTGGTACTACATATAGTGAAGGATCTAGTTTTTCAAAAATAGATACAAGTTCAAGGTCAAGGGCAAACAATGAACAAAACTATTCCGACCTATATATTGGTAACCAACAACAACACTACCATTCACCCTTCGACTCGATGATAAATGTTTCTTCGACTCGATGATAAATGTTTCTTCGACAATACGAATGTACAAATTATATATCCTCCTCATGATCAATATGAGGATGGCAGTTACACAATATAACCCGCTTGTCACAATTTCTAGCCGTAGTAGTTTTTTTTTGTTTGTTTGTGATATATCGTTGTATCTTTTTTTATTACCGATTTGGGTTTGTATTAGTTGAATTTATTTTCTTATAATATTTATGAATTTTTTAAGTAACATCTTTTCAATTTTATAACAACTTTTTGACCGAGTTGGCAAATGAGTCAGTTCAAGTTGTTGAGTCCGATTCCCAATTCTCAGAACCATGCATTAAACTTGTTAATAATAAATATACTTGGGTCTGTCTGAATATGAAATATAAACAAGTACCTCAAAACAGCATGCGTGCTACAAGCATAAACCTCTCGAGCACCTTCTTGATGCAAAAGCTCTGCACCTTTCGCAATCGTCCCTGATAAAAAGAAAATTTTAAAACAAAGGAAAACAACTCAGAATAATTTTTTGTAGGGGTGAAAATTAAATTATGCCAATTTTAGAAATAAATGACATACCAGCAGTATCGATCATATCATCCACCATCACAGCCACTTTTCCCCTAACATCGCCAATCAAGTTCATTACCTAATAAAGTACCAAAACTCAATATATCATAATTACCCCTAAAAAAGGAAACATCAAAATAGCAATACCTCGGCAACATTATGACCATGACGTCTCTTATCCACAATAGCTAACGGCGCGTCAGAGAGTTTCTTAGCAAAAGCTCGTGCTCTCGCAACACCACCCACGTCAGGAGAGACGACCACCAAATCATTCGAACATATCGTCTTGCTCGCCAAGTAATCCAATATCACTGGCTAATATCACCAACCATTAAAAAAAGTACAAAAAATAATTAATTAATAATTAAATAAAATACAAAATACCTGGCCGTAAACATGGTCGACAGGGATGTCAAAGTAACCCATAGACTGACCCGAATGGAGATCGCAAGCGAGAACCCGATTCGCACCAGCTTCGGTTATCATGTTCGCAACCAGTTTCGCAGCTATGGATTCACGCCCTTGAGTCTAAAAAATCTCCGAGGGTAAATTTGATAATTCTATTTTTGATATAAAGAATGAAGTAATGATTTATTTACCTTTCTATCTGCTCTGGCGTAACCGAAATAGGGAATGACTGCGGTGATATTTTTGGCCGAAGCTCGTCTGCAAGCATCGATCATGATTAATAGCTCCATTAAATTCTCGTTCGCTGGAGGACAAGTGGGTTGTACTAGAAATACGTCGCAACCCCTCACGCTTTCTTGTAATTGCACGTATATCTCCCCATCTGCAAATCTCTTTATCCTTATCTTCCCCAATTCGAGCCCCAAATAACTCGCTATTTCCTAAAAAACAACAATTCATCATGCAAATTATGCTTCAAAGTTCTTAATCGATTTAATTTATTATAGCTTTACCTGAGAAAGGGAGGGATTGGCAGTACCAGAGAAAATTCGAAGCCTTGTATTGTACAGACTATCTATTTCTTTAAGACTTAATGTACCAGCAAGTCCTGTATCAGTAAGAATTGGTATGCGTGATGGAGCTCCATTGTCAGATCTAAAAGGTTCGATTAATTGGCACCTCTAAAAATACAACAAGTACATCTTTAATTGGAATAAAGTACGAATAAAGATCTGAAATCAATTTCTCACCACAGATGTAGGAGCGCGAGATATTAAAGAGAGACGTCTAGAGCGAGAGAATTCCAGCGATTTGGAGAGGGAGAGAACCCGACTGGGAGACGAGATTGAAGGAGAAAACACCATTGATGTCATTTCGACCACGCATCAGTGCAGCCGTGCAGGGTAGTGAAGGGTTTTGGTTAACTCAGGCAGTGTGTGTGTGACGAAAATAATCAGAGAAGTATATATGCACACGAGTCCTGCATTTGTTTTTGCTTTTCATACAAGCCCTGAATTAGCATTATTAGTCATTACATCATTATTATTATTAGGGTCGCTCCGTTTCGACCAACTTAAATTTAATTCCGATCTAAATAATTATTAAAAATTAGACATTATAACTTATCATATTTCTAGAGTTAAAGTGATATATATATATATCGCAAGGATAAAAATATTTTGAATAATGAAATTGTGTAAAAATATAATTTGATATTTTTTAGTGTTTAATTAACGAAACTGGAAGGGACAATTAAGGAGTTCAAGAAGGACAAAATCGCAAATGAAAACCGGGAAAAAAATTAATTGTGAAGTGGTTGTGAAAACACTGGATGTGGCCGAAGAGGAAAAACGGCTCAACTATATGGAGCTCAAGCTAAGGATATTGGCGAGACAGAAATTCAGAGAAATAACGAACCGAAATCACATAAATTGGATTCAACACGCGAAATGCCGATGGTTAAACGAAGGGGACACAAACACGAGCTACTTTCATGCTGTGGCAACGGGGAGAAAGATATCTAACACAATTGAGGTGTTGAAAGACGGGTCGGATGAAAAGAGGAAACACAATGAAAAGGCAGAAATACTTTTTAACCATTTCGTGAATTTGTTGGGAAGAAATAACGGTACGAACGAGGATAGAATTAACCTAACGACCTTATACGGTACACCCGTAACCAAACCGACAATTCTTGCAGAAGAAAAAAAATAGGGAGGAGGTAAGGATGGTAATAAAAACATGAGAACCCAATAAATCGCCGGGACCGGACGGATTCGCGGGCGAATTCTACAAACGATTATGGGGCATAATGGAGGATGAACTCGTCCAAATAATGAACAAGGCAATACGGGGAGATGGGAAACTTAACCATTTATCGGACTCCTATATTGTCCTCATACTGAAAAAAGAAGGGGCTTGCACGGTTGGGGATTTTAGACCGGTGAGTCTGATCCACGAATTATATCCAAGATAATGGTGAATCGGATCGCACCCATAATACCGCAAATGATAGATAGGGCTCAGACGGCCTTTGTAAAAGGCAGAATGATAATGGAGAACTACGCATTCCTACAAGAATATGTATAATAGTGCCACGCGGGAATTAAGGAAAGATGCATGTTGCGAGCGGATATCTTCAAAGGCATTTGACAAGGTCAGATGGGAGGTATTACAAAGAATTATGTTAGCACGAGGATTTCAGGCGAAGGGTGCTGAGGCGGTGATGATTGGAGTATTTCCAGGATTCTCCAAAGTTCTGCTAAATGGAAAACCGGGTAGATTTGTTTGACTGAGACGGGGCTTGAGGCAGGGAGACCCGATGTCCCCATTTTTATTCATAATCGCCATGGACGTTTTTGCAAAAACCTTCCAAATGGTGCAAGAAAACGAGGTTATACAAGGCCCATTAGTGAATACGAGAAATTGCATTTTGTTCACTGACGACCTAACGGTCATGTTTCGGAAGCAAAATTGCTTAAATCCATACTGATTGAACTCGCCGAAATAATAAAAAAAGCCGAGGGGAAAAATAAAAAAACAGGTACAAGGGGTATAATGGAGAAAAGTACGTGGAGTGATCGCTTCCTATCCTTCGAAGGAAGAAAAATTCTTCTGGAACGGTGATAATGGAGAAAATTACGTTTGTGATGAGTGCGATCAAATTCCCGAAATGGGCGGTTATGGAAATTGACTCAATAAGATGAAATTTCTTATGGAAAGGAATGAATATGCAAACAAAGGGTCTCGTACTCTTGAATTGGAAAACGAGTTGTTTGCCAAAACAAATGGGCGGATTGGGGGTGACGGACCTAAAAGTTCGTGTCCTTTATGTGAGGAGCTAAGAGAGGACATGTCAATACGAGCGGAGGCGGAATGGGAGGAGCTAAGAGAAAAATTACCAACTCTCCGAGCAACTACATACACGTTTCAATGGGTGGACGAAAATGACGGTATCTACTCGATGAAATCGGCTTACAAAGGGATAATCAATGGAGGCAAATGCAAACCTGGTGAAATTGTGGAGTTTACGAATACCTACGAAACCGAAAACTTTTGGATGGAAAATGGCGAGGGAAATACTACCGACGCAGAACTTCCTAAGGAATAGAGGATGGGTATTGACATCGCCGTGTCCTTTATGTGAGATGAGTGAAGAGAGTCAGCACCACTTGCTGCAACTGTGCATTTTCGCGGTAAGGGCTTGACAATTATGGAGGGCAACAACAAAGAAAAGAGGGAGTGGTACGGACAAAGCTTCAACACTCAGAAGATAAATGACGATGCAATGTTCCTATTATTCCAGATATGAAAAGAAAAATGTGCACACATATTCATGCACATGCAGCATGCCGGAACGGATTACAAGAAAGGCGGAGATTGAGCTTACAACTTGGAAAAATAGGAGGGTCAGATTTTGGCAAGATGAGGACCAATTGGGGGAATTGAATCGAATATAAACTCAAAAGAAAATACTGCAAGGGTGAAATAGGGGATTGCAACATACGGGGATAGATAGAGGGGATCAGTACGTTTGGTTCCCGAGGAGGCAAATGTAATGGGCGGAGGGGACAGGGGGAGAGGGATATGAATGTAAATAAATAGACTAGTGTAATCTTTTTAATTATTTTAATACAAAAAGTGTTGGTTAACCCACCCCCATAAAAAGTCAAAAAAAAAAGTATTTAATGGGAAAGTTATTTCTTACTATCTTCTTCCTCGTCCTCCTTGCGATTGCCACACCACATTTGCCCAATCCACGAAGACGGTCCCAACGTCTTCGCCACGATCCGCCTTTACTGAAATGCCGCTTCAAATTTCAACCGACGTCAGAGTTTTGTTGGAAGCTTTGGAAAACATTGTGGTTCAATGTGTGCCCCATAAAGACGTTGCTTCGGCCACATCCATGTTCGACGAACAATATTGTATTGCTATTGACGATTTCTTAGAAATGATCATTTTGGGAATTTTTGGAGAGGATTATTGGCACCAAGCCATTCACACTTATTGTCGTGCCCTTTCATCGTAAGTAAAATTCAAAGAAGTTGTTTTCATTAATTTATGGCTACTGTATTTTAAACAGATAATGACCTCGAATTTGTTGATTGTGATTTTAGTTAAAACAGGAGATGGTCTAATATAAATGAATTAGAAAACACTAGTGTCAATATATTAGTATCATTAAAATACATTTGCAATATTGTACTCCATTCAAATAAATATAATTGCCCTATAATCCGATCTCACAATCTTGTTAAAATCATCCTATAATTATCCTATAATTCGTGAATGTTAGCAGAGTACTATCCTATTACATTTGTAATTGCCCAATGATAATGAAAATTATAATGTTTCTTTTATATATCGTAAAATACATCTAGCAGAATATAAAAAAATTACAGCATTTATAAGTGTAAAACCTTATAATTTCACAAACAAATAAAATTTGTCCAAACAAGTTTTCAACAATTTTCTTTGAAATTAATTTTAATCAACTAATTAGAAAAGAATCAATAACAGATAATTATTCTCACGATAACAAAATAATTTTGGCACAATAAATAGTTAACACAATTTAAAATCAAAGAACAACAATATTTGAATGGAATCTTTTAATTAAAAAATTATACATTTTTAAAATGTCTTGATTTTCTCATCATCGGTATTATTAATAACCTGACCCCGTTCCGTCATTTTTTCTATCTCTATTTTCCTGCCTGAAAACACCTCCAATAGTACCATCAACTCTATTGTTGTGTTTGTTCTTTTGATCGCAGTTTATTCCTTTCTTTTTATGTTTCTCATTGTTTTTTTCTTCAACGCCCGGTACCTTTACCAATTCCTCGAACAATATCATATATCACACCAACATGATGCATGTTTCCACCTATTATGTTGAAATTTGCGCAGCACAACGATATCAAAAATACTATTTTTATTATTCAAACTTGATATTACAAAAGACACTCTTACAAACTCTCTTTCTCTCTCTAAATATTTTCTCACTCTAGAATTCCCTAACTCTCTTTCTTTCTTCTCTTTACGTGGCACTCTTTCTATTTTCTCTACTAATGGAATGATAATTTTGCACTACACACCTCCTATTTATACCCATGATGATATGGGTGTGCATGTACTCTTTGGAGATCTCTAGAAATATTTAGACTTTCTTGAACATTCTTAAGTCCTATTTATAGGCCCATGGGTACATATTGGAGATCTCTAGAGAAACTAAGAAGTTTCTTCCACCGATTTAATTAGTCATGAAATTTCATGACTCTTCTATAATCCTCTCCAATTGGTTCCGTCTAGAATACTCTCCATTTGTCTAGAAAATAAATTAATATCTCAACACTCCCCCTTTAATTTATTTTCTTGGATACGCCTATTAACTCGCGATTGCGCACAAACTTGTCTTTCGATAACGCCTTCGTAAATATATCGGCCAGTTGATCATTTGTTCTGCAAAATTTTAGTTGCACTGCGCCTTGTTCCACTGCTTCTCGTATGTAGTGATATTTGATTGCAATATGTTTCGTCCGATCGTGATTAACCGGATTCTTACTCATTGCGATCGCCGATTTACTATCACAATAAATCGTTGTCGCCTCTTCTTTATTTTCTCCAATATCTGTCATTATCCGTTTCATCCATACAGCTTGTGCAACTGCCCTGGCTGCTGCCACATACTCGGCTTCTGCAGACGATAGAGCCACGATACTCTGTTTCTTCGATGACCATGCACACATGCCTGATCCAAGAGAGAAGGCATAACCTGACGTACTCTTCATGTCGTCTCGACATCCTGCCCAATCGCTATCTGTATATCCAGTCAGGCTCGAATCCTTCACCGGCTTGTACCAAATGCCGTAATCTGCAGTTCCTTTTATGTACCGCAATACTCGTTTAGCTGCTGTAAAATGTAGCTGACTCGGGCTTTGCATGTATCGCGATAATAAACTCGCGACATACATGATATCTGGTCTCGTCGCAGTCAAATATAATAGACTGCCCACTAAGCTTCTATAGACCGACTGGTCCGCCTTCTTTTCCTTGTCATCGGCTATCAGCTTCTCATTCGGCATCAATGGAGTTGTCACCGACTTGCAGTCACTCATCTTGAACTTCTTCAAAATACTCTTGGCATACTTCTCTTGAGAAATGAAGATGCCGTCATCACCTTGATAGATCTCGATACCGAGAAAATAATGTAGCGAACCTAAATCACTCATCTCATACGTCTTCATCATATCCTTCTTGAACTCTTCTAGCATTTTCTCGTCACTTCCCGTATAAATGAGATCATCCACATATAACGAGACTATCAAAATATCGGTACCTTTTTTCTTGACGTACAAGGTCGGCTCGCTTTTGCTCTTCTCGAACCCTTTTTCAACGAAGTACTTGTCGATTTGACTGTACCACGCTCTCGGTGCTTGTTTCAGCCCGTATAACGCCTTCTTCAGCTTGTACACTTTGTGTTCTCCCCCTTCAACTATGAATCCTTCTGGTTGTTCGACATAAATGTCCTCTTCGAGATAACCATTCAGAAATGCCGATTTAACATCAAGCTGATATAACCTCCATTTCTTCTGGGCCGCTAAAGCGATCAACGTTCTGATCGTCTCTAGCCTTGCAACTGGAGCAAATGTTTCGTAGTAATCGATTCCTTGCTTTTGCTTGAACCCCTTGGCAACGAGTCGTGCTTTGTATTTTTGCACCGACCCATCTGGATTCAACTTGGTCTTATAGACCCACTTGACTCCGATTACGTCTCTATCTTTTGGTCGTTCTTCTAACTCCCATGTGTTATTCTTCTCAATCATCTGGATTTCATCCTCCATCGCCTTGATCCAGTTCTCGTGTTTCTCTGCTTCAACGAAACTTTGCGGCTCGACCACCGAGAAATTGCAAGATTCATAAATATCTCGCAAACTCCTCACACGTCTTGGTGTTGTCTCTGGCGTCGTCTCTTCATCTCTCCTTTCTCTGTTTGGACTTGGACTCGAATTCGGAGATGAACTTGAGCTCGATCCATTTCGTCCCGAAGAACTTCCTTCTCCATGTGGCTCGATAATTGGCATTCTCGGCTCACCAAATGAGATAATAGTCGGTGCTCCTCTAACTTCTTGTACCTTATTTTCTTCCCAATTCCAAAAAGAATTTTCGTCGAAGATAACATCTCGACTAATAACCAACCTTTTCTTCTCCAAATTATATAGCTGATATCCTTTCGTCGTATCGCTATATCCGACGAATATGCACTTCTCGCTTTTATCATCGAGTTTTCTTCTCTTCTCGGACGGTACATGCGCATAACATATACAGCCGAACACCTTCATGTGTCGAACTGACGGTTTCACGCCACGCCATGCTTCAATTGGAGTCTGATTCATCACCGATCGTGTTGGACTTCGGTTTAAAATATAAACTGCCGTAGCAACAGCTTCCGCCCAAAATGAATTGGGCATACCTTTTTCCTTCAACATCGCGCGCGCCATCTCGACAATCGTTCTATTCTTCCATTCGGCAACGTCATTTTGTTGTGGAGTATATGCAGCTGTCAACTGCCTACGAATACCATTATATTCGCAATATCGGTCGAACTCTTTCGAGGTAAACTCACCTCCTCGGTCACTTCTAAGTGTCTTAATTTTTCGACCACTCTCATTTTCAACAAGAGCTTTAAATTTCTTGAAAGTCTCGAACGCTTCCGACTTCTCTTTCAAGAAATAAACCCACATCATTCTCGAATAATCATCAACAAAGAGAAGAAAATACCAATTTTTCCCTTGCGACGGTGTTTGCATCTTTCCGCATATATCGGTGTGAACTAACTCCAGTGGTGCCTTAGCTCTCCAAGCACCAGTTGGAAATGATGCTCGGTGTTGCTTTCCGAGAATACATCCTTCGCATGTATCCTTCTTTATCTCGATATACGGAAGTCCTCGCACCATTCTTTTTGCTCTTAACAGCTTCAGCGCCATATAGTTGAGATGCCCGAATCTTTTATGCCACAAACCGGAATCGCTCGTCACTTCGCTTCGCCATGCTAGTTGCGGAGCATAACTAATCTCCAAGGGAAAATTTCTTGATCGTTCCATATCGACTTTCGCCAACACCTGATTCTTATTATGCCGATCATAGATCTTGCAGTAGTTATTTTCGAAATGAACGATATAACCGTTCTGAATCAGTTGTCCGACGCTCAATAAATTCTGCTGCAGATCCGGGACCAGCAATACATCTCGCATAAATTTCGACCCGTTTTTCGTCTGAAGAGCGATACTCCCCTTTCCTTTGGCTTCGACTAAAGCTCCATTACCCAAACGAACTTTAGTCTTGTACGAAATGTCGATATCTCGAAATATCTCCTCTTTACCGGTCATGTGATTCGTGCACCCGCTATCCAAATACCATACATCGCCTTTTTCTTCTTTCGCCGTATGACAGGTATAGAACATGTTTTCTCGATCTTCTTTTTCTTCTGTAAAATTCGCTCGGTTACCCGTCTGAGATCGGCAATCCCTCGCAATATGCCCAAATTTCTGGCACTTGAAACACTGCATTTTCTTCTTCGACCAGCAGTTTTCCGTCGTATGATTATTCTTTTTGCAGATACTGCACCACCGTTTCGAATTATCGGTATTCTGCCACCGTCTTGGTTTTTCTTCTTGCGGATTATGGAAGTTACTTCTCGGCACGTCCTTCTTCTGTGAACCACTCTCTTCTTGATTCTTCGGATAATACCGAGGTTTGAAACTCATTTTCGATTGAAAAGCACTTTCAACCGAACTAGTCCCTCGTTGTAATTTTCGCTCCTCGTGCGACTCCAATGAGCTCATCAGTTGTTGTATCGTCAGAGTGGAGAGATCCTTTGACTCCTCTATCGCCGTCACGATATACTCGTATTTCTCCGGCAGGCTGATCAAAATTTTCTCCACTACCATTTGATCAGTAACATTTTCGCCATACGTTCTCATTTGATTTACTATCTCGATAACCCTCGAAAAATATTCCTTGATCGTTTCTGTCTCTTTCATGTTGAGGTTATGTAGCTGCCTCCGCAGCGTCTGCAATTTGACCGCGATCACCTTCGCGGACCCTTGGAACTCCTCCTGTAGGATACTCCATGCTTCTTTTGCCTTGATCGCGCCTATTATTCGCGAGAATAAACTTTCTGCAACTCCTTGTTGTATCAAAAATAAGGCTTTTGCGTTCTTCATCCTATTCTCCGACAATTTTTTCTTTTCGTCGTCGTTCTGTGTTTGTCCGGCCTGAGGTTCTTCATAGCCTGACTCAACGATCTCCCAGAGATCTTGCGATAATAAGAGTGTCCGCATCTTTATCTTCCATACATCATAGTGCTCCCCCGTAAATAAGGGTACCATCGATTGTGTCATACTCGCTCCGACACTTGAAGCCATCGATTATTGCGAAAAACGCCCGTTAATCGAACCTCGCTAGCTCTGATACCACTTGTTGAAATTTGCGCAGCACAACGATATCAAAAATACTATTTTTATTATTCAAACTTGATATTACAAAAGACACTCTTACAAACTCTCTTTCTCTCTCTAAATATTTTCTCACTCTAGAATTCCCTAACTCTCTTTCTTTCTTCTCTTTACGTGGCACTCTTTCTATTTTCTCTACTAATGGAATGATAATTTTGCACTACACACCTCCTATTTATACCCATGATGATATGGGTGTGCATGTACTCTTTGGAGATCTCTAGAAATATTTAGACTTTCTTGAACATTCTTAAGTCCTATTTATAGGCCCATGGGTACATATTGGAGATCTCTAGAGAAACTAAGAAGTTTCTTCCACCGATTTAATTAGTCATGAAATTTCATGACTCTTCTATAATCCTCTCCAATTGGTTCCGTCTAGAATACTCTCCATTTGTCTAGAAAATAAATTAATATCTCAACATATTATACCTTTATTCTTGATACTTCCGCTTATTCCACTAATAACTTCACTTATCGCAGCATCGTGATTAATAATTCCACCCATTTTACCTATGTTGCTAATACTACCGCTTATTCCACCATTGTGGTTAATGTTTCCATCAATTTTACCATCATAACTAATGATTCCACCAATTTTGCCATCATAGTTAATTTTTCCATTTATTCCACCATTGTGACCAATGCTTCCATCTATTCCCCTGCTGTGGCCCATGTTTCCACTGATTGTATCCTTATGGTTAATGTTTCCACCTATAATACTTACACCATCACGAGTTGTGATTTCATGCATTCCACCACCAAGATTAATGCTTCCGCTTATTCCACCATTGTGGCCAATAGCTCCACTTGTTCTACCAATGACACTACCACCATGACGACTGTTTCCGCCAATTTTTCGACCTATATAACACCCCCATAGCTAATGCCTGCACTTGTTCTACCACTTTGGTTGATGCCTCCTCCTATTTTGCCAATACCACCACTGACTACGCTACCACGACGAATGCTTCCACTAACGGCAACACCATGCTTAATGCTTCCATCTAAATGAACATCATGTTTAATGTTTCCACTAATTTTGTCACGATGACTAATGCTTCCGGTCAATCCTCCATCACGATTAATTTCTCCACCTATTCCACCTTTGCCACCAATGGTGCCACCTATTATACCCCCTATATCAAAGCTTCCTCCAATAATTCCGCCAATTTTACCGTTTATAGTACCGCTTTCAACACCACCGCCAAAATGGCCACCATTTTTTGTTTTTTTATCACAATTTTTTCCAATTTTTCTAGGTTTATCATGACTAAATCCAACCGCTGCACAACTCAACAAGACCAAAATAATAAGAACTCGTTTATCCATTTCTGACAAGAAGAAAGAATTCTTATTTTCTTTGTACGAATGATTGACTCGAAGATCGTGCTTAAATAGTAATGTGTTTTTTCTGTGAAACAATTTGCTTCTCTAGTTGTTCAATGAAAATCTTTTCTTAGAAATATTTTGTTTTTCATTTTTACTACAAGATGTTTCTCTTAATCAACAATCAAGACTTTTTATTTTATTTTGTTGTTTCATACTACTTTCCAGTTTTTACTCAGAAAAAGAATTACCAAAATTGTGTTTGATAATTGACATTATTTTTGTTGTTACTGTATTTTTTTTGTTTCTATGTATATATTTTTTTATAATTGACATTGCTTTAATATACTATCTACAAACAAATGATATATAGTTTATGGATGTTCATATGGACATATTAAAAAATATATTGGCACACCAAACTGTGCATTAAGGCTTCAAAATATAAATTAACTAGGGGTTGCGTAAAGTGTTTAGTTGTTCGAAGAATTGTTTGAATTTAGATATTTGTTACATATTCAAATCATTGGTTGTAAGTTTTATTTCTTAGAAAATATATGGCCAGTTTTGAAAATAAAAGATTGGACGTTGAAATATTTACATACACAAAATGATGATATGAAAATATTTATATACAAAACCTGGCTAATGTTGTGTTTACATAACACAGTGAAGTGCGTGTCCAAATACAAAATGTTCTGTTACATACTATTAAGGTCGAAGTATTTCATATGGGCTTAATTGTGCTCAAGAAATAATTAATTTGTATGGATTAAAAGAAACAGTGAGAGACAATTATAATCGTTTCAGTAGTATTAGATAGCCGTGTTGGTTTAATGCGATCAAAACTTATAATTAGCATTTTTTCTGTAAATCATTAACGTTATTACATGATTGATATATGTCTTTGAATTTATTTATTTTTTAGATAATGTCTTTGAATCATCTTTGTTTGTTTGGTCAAATATAATAAGGAAAAATTTGGTTTGGAAACTCAATTAGTTTGGAATTAACTAAAATAGAAATGTTAAATTGGAAATACAAAAAAAATGACACTCTCGACTTTTAAAAAGATGAGAGATTGTCAAATGCTGATATTTCACCCCATATTGTACCTTATATATATATATATATATATATATATATATAAATTACATTTTATTATTAAATCTTATATAATCATATTTTATTTAAAAATAAATGTGTGCCTATTAAAAATATTCATATTTAATAAACTGATATTAATAGTATTTTATTTCGCAAATAAAAATCATTTTTTCAAAAATATTTTGTACAAGAAGGTATTACATTTAAAGCATAAGATTATATTCTCATTGTGTTAATTTAAAAAATTATTTCACATTTTTTTTTATAATATCTTTTTTAAAATATGTATTTTTAATCAAATATAATTATTATTTTAAATAATTGATAATATTTCTATCATTTTTGAAAATAATTGCAAAAATAAAATTATATTTTAAACCATTTGCGATTTTCTACAAATTAGTAATGATACAAATATTTGTGGTTTCCTACAAATTATATTTGGTTTAAAAAACAAATGAGTGCCGGTTACAAATATTTGTAGAAAACCGCAAATGATTTAAAATATAATTTATTTGTTCAAATATTTTTAAAAATGATAAAATACTATAAATTATTTAAAAATAATAATTATGTTTTAGAAAATTTAAGACATAATGTCAAAAATAATATTATAAAAAAATGTAATATGATTTTTTCAAATTAACACAATGAAAATATAATCTTATACTAAAATGTAATAATTTTTTTGTATAATTTTTTTTTGAATATCCGAATTATATTTGCGAAATAAAATACAAATATATATATATATATATGGATGCAATATGGGATGAAATATCAGCAAAAATTAAATTTGACAAACTCTCCACTTTTCAAAAGTCGGGAGAATCATTTTTATGTATTTACAAACTATTTGGTCTATTTTGGTTAATTTCAAATTCATTGAGTCTAGAAACCAAAATTTCGCATATAATAATATGCGTTATTCTGACTTGTTATATCAATCGATGTTCTATTAGTTAACATGCTGCATTTACTCTCTTTTTTCTTTATTGCAATATGATACCAAAGTTGTTCGAGCCTCTAATTCCAAATTCATCATGAAAAAGAAAATGACTATGTTATTGCAAAAGTTAACACTACTTAATTATGAGCAATTTAAATTTTTGCTAACAAATGATTTGGGAGCTATTTTCTTTTGGTTCTATTTATTACACACACACATATATATATATATATATATATATATATATATTGGGTTCATATCTTAGTCGATTGAATGTGAAATACAAAAAAGCAAATGGTGTGGCAGGTTGTTAGTTCAATTATCATTGTTATAAATGGATGAAATACATATGAGTCTTCTCCATTTATTATCCAAAAAATATATTAGTGTTTTTATTATCTTCACCTAATCATGCAAAGATATCTTTTTAATATTATGAAGAATTAAAATATAGTAAATATAGAAATATAAATAAGTCAAATTATTGATATATTTCATTTTTTGTCATAATGATGTTAATGCTTTTAAATCTTCATCTAAAAATAATATTTAGTCTTCGAATTTGTAATAAAATGTTATTATTGTTATTATTATTATTATTATTATTATTATTATTATCAAGACATGTCATTTTGTTTGTTTCTCAATTCCAATATATATTTATGGAAGATAATTGCAAATCAATCATCATTAATAGGGACATAATGATTATTTGAAAAAAAAAATTAAATCGTTCTTAATAAAATCATATTAGTTTTTGTAATAGCGTCCCTAAAAAAACATCTCAATCACAATTATTAGAATAACCGCAACAAGTTTTATTATAAATAATTATACTTCACATATGAGAAGTTTGAGCTTATCATATTACACGTTCCATATAAAGACATGGATGATTATTTGACACAATAGTACGTACACGACGAACAAGTAGGAACTTGGTTTTGCATACGGAAATCCTGAGCATTGATCATTTTACTCGTCATGGAAGTGTATACGCTGCAAATGAAAATCAAACTCTTCCGATCAGAAAAAAAAAACTAGCAATATTACGAAATCACTAGAAACATATCATTACGATAATTAAAAATAAATATAAGCATTTACCTCTGTTGGAATAAACTCACAATATTCAGATTTTAATGGAGGAAGAAAGAAGAATTATTCTCTATAAATTTCAATATGGTTTATATATCTTTATCTCTCTTACTTTCTTCTTTTTTTACAAATGAAATAAGATCCTATTTATAGGCTAGGTAATTCATACATACATGAATCACATTAAACTCTCACATTAACTTCTCACTAATATCAAGTTCATGAATCATATTTCCTAGATGAACTTGACCTTTCACACTCATACATTGAATTCAATAACATGAACCTAAAACATAATTTAATGAAATATATTAATTAAGTTTATATTTCAACACTCCTCCATAAACTTAATTTTGTTTCCATCCTTCATTCCGATCATTGTCTTGTAGTTGTCGAACAACATCTTCGGAAGCGGTTTTGTGAACATATCTGCTGCTTGATCATGAGTCGTCACATGACTCATTCGCACATTTCCTTCCTTCACATGTTCCCGAATAAAATGGAAGCGAACGTCGATATGTTTACTCCGCTCGTGATGCACCGGATTCTTTGCCAACTCAATTGCAGATTTATTGTCAACTCGTATTTCGGTCGCTTCATCTTGTGGAAGTTTTAACTCGTGTAACAAGCTCCTTAGCCAAATTGCGTGGCACACACACCATGATGCTGCCACATATTCTGCTTCACATGTCGACAACGTTACAATCGGCTGCTTCTTCGAAAGCCACGTGAAAATCGTGTCTCCCATGTAAAATACATATCCTGATGTACTTTTTCGGTCATCTACATCTCCACACCAATCGCTATCGGAATAACCGACTAGTTTATACTCATTTGATTGAGAATAATATAACCCGAGTGACTCCGTACCTCGGATATATCGAAGAATCCTTTTTATTGCCTTCCAATGTGAGTATTTCGGCTCCTCCATGAACCGACTCACTATGCCAACACTATACGCGATGTCCGGTCTCGTACATGTGAGATACCGCAAGCTACCAACTAAACTCCTATACTTGCTTGCGTCAACACTATCTCCTCCGTCAAACTTCGAGAGTTTTGCACCGAGTTCCATCGGTGTCGTTGTCGGATTGCAATCTTTCATCTTGTATTTCTTCAAAATATCTTTTGCATATGCCTCTTGCGACACAAAGATCCCCGACTTGCCTTGTTTAACCTCAAGACCAAGAAAATATTTCATTAAGCCCAAATCGGTCATCTCGAACTCCCGAGTCATTGCTGCCTTGAATTCTTGTATCATCTCCTTATTATTCCCCATGAAAATAAGATCGTCCACGTAAAGAGCCACAAACAACAAATTATCTTCTCTCTTTTTCACATACAAGGCATGTTCGTATGGACATTGCATGAACCCGTTTTCCTTGAAGTAGGTGTCGATACGAGTGTTCCATGCTCGAGGCGCTTGCTTCAGCCCATATAGCGCCTTCCTCAATTTCAAGACCTTTTTCTCATCTCCGGCTTTCGTATAACCGGGTGGTTGCTCCACGTACACTTCTTCTTCTAGCACACCATTTAAGAATGCTGATTTTACATCCATTTGATAGATCAGCCACTTGAATTGTGCCGCTTGAGATATGAGAAGTCGGATTGTTTCCATCCTCGCAACCGGTGCAAAGACCTCATCATAGTCAATTCCCGCCTTTTGCCGATATCCCTTAGCGACTAAACGTGCCTTGTATCTCTCAATTTCACCTTGAGCATTCATCTTCTTCTTATAAACCCATTTTACTCCTATGGGCCTACAACCTTCCGGCAACTTCACCAAGTCCCACGTTTTATTTTTCTCAATAGCGCTTATTTCCTCATCCATTGCGGTTTGCCATTTCTTATCTCTTGTTGCCTCTTCAAAAGAAATGTTCTCGGCATCCGCCAAAAGGCAAACAAGGTGTACCTCGCTTGTTGCATCGTACAAATCTTGCAAGCTTCTCATTCGTGGTTGTCTCGGTTCTTCTTCATCATTGGACGATGAGGGGCTGGTCGGTGCAATTAAACGCGTAGAGGTTGACGATTCTCCTTTCTCCTTCTCATGCGTCATCTCATTTTGATCGCTCCAATCCCATGCGATTTCTTCATTCACTTGTACGTCCCGGCTTACTACAACCTTCTTTGCAATTGGGTCGAATAGCCTAAAAGCCTTTGTTCTCTCGTCATACCCGATGAATACATATCTCTTGCTTTTATCATCAAGTTTGGTCCGTCTTTGATCCGGTACGTGTGCATACGCCACACTACCAAAAATCCTTAAGTGCGATACTGTCGGCTTTTGTCCACTCCAAGCTTCTTGTGGTGTTTTATTCGCAACTATCGTATGTGGGCAGCGGTTTTGTACATAAACGGCACATTGCACGGCTTCTGCCCAAAATTATTTCGGCATGTCTTTACTCTTCAACATCGATCGAACCATGTCGAGAATAGTCCGATTCTTCCTCTCGGCTACACCGTTTTGCTGCGGTGAATAAGGTGCAGTCAAGAATCTTTTGATTCCTTGTTCTTCGCAATAACTCATGAAGGCAGTTGACATATATTCTCCGCCTCTATCGGACCGTAAAGCTTTGATGTAAAATCCGCTCATCTTCTCAACCAAAACCTTGAACTTTTTGAACACTTCAAACGCCTCGGACTTCTCCTTCAAGAAATAAACCCATGTCCTTCTTGTGTAATCATCAATGAAAGTGATGAAGTACTTTTTCTCACCGAGCGATATAGGCGTAATTGGTCCACATATGTCCGTATGAACCAACTCGAGAGGTTTCTTCGCTCGAAATTCTGCCTTCTTTTGAAATGAGTTCCTCGCATGCTTACCAAGTACACAACCCTCGCAAAACTTGCGAACGTAATCCATGTTCGGCAGCCCATGTACCATGTCCTTCTTTGCTAACTCCTTTAGACCACCGTAGTGCAAGTGTCCAAATCGCAAGTGCCATAACCAAGCTTTGTCATTTATGTCGACTCGCAAACATGTTTCTTTTATGCTGCTCAAGTTCAGCTTGAACATGCGGTTCTTGGCCATCTCAACACATGCAATTAACTGTCCTCTCTTGTCCTTCAAGTGCATCATCCGGTCTTTCATGGAAACCGAATATCCCTTTTCCAATAACTGCCCCATGCTAAGGATGTTGCTCTTCATGTCGGGCACATAATATACATCCTCGATAGAACCTCCTTTATCACCTTTTACAGAAAAACAGATTTTACCTCTGCCTTTCACTTGGACTTTCGACGCGTCACCGAACGACACGTGTCCATCTTCTATTTCTTGCATCTCCAGGAAGAGATGTTTGTGTCCGCACATATGATTGCTTGCACCTGTATCGAGATACCATACCATGTCGCTGTCCGAAACGGTAGTCTTATAAGCCATCATGAGAACGCCATTATTTTCCTCTCCTTCTTTTTCGGCCAGATTCGCATTTTCATCTACTCGTTTCTCGGACCAGCAGTCTTTTGCATAATGCCCAGTTTTTCCGCAATTATAGCACTCGAAATTTGCTCGATTTGACCGGCCGCCTCTTCCACGACCACGTCCTCGACCCCGCCAATTCTGTTGATTAGGGTGGCTCTTTTCTTCGTAATTATTATCACCATGACCGCGGCCTCCTCCGCGACCAAAACCACGACCTCCACGGCCGCGTCCTCTCCCTCGATTATTTTGGACAAACATCGCTTTATCGTCCTTAATAGTCGCCTTGGCTTGTAAGGCCTCCTCGAGCGACTCGTTCTTCTTCTTCTTTTTTCGTTGTTCATGTGCCTCCAAAGAACCAGCAAGTTCATCGACCGTCATATTTTCCAAATCCTTGGACTCCTCAATTGCGCATACTACGTTCTCAAAATTTTCAGTCAAAGATCGCAAAATCTTCTCGACAACCCTCGCGTCAGTTAGGGTTTCTCCATTGCCTTTGAGTTGATTTACGACCGTTTGCACACGCGTGATATAATCGGACACTCCTTCCGTTTCTTTCATCTTCATGGCCTCCAACTCGCCTCGTAAGGTTTGAAGCCTCACTTGTTTAACTCGGTCAGCACCTTTGAAGACCTTTTGCAAAGTCTCCCAAGCTTCCTTCGAGGTTACCGCACCAGAAATTTTCTGAAAACCCGACTCATCCACTGCTTGAAATAAGAGGTAGAGAGCGGTCTTGTCTTTCATGCGTGTCTCTTTCAAAACTTTCAATTGATTTACCGTCAAGCCAGCGGTAGACTCCGGTTCCTCATAACCGTCCTCAACTACTTCCCATGCATCTTGTGCACCGAGCAACGCACGCATTTGGATGCTCCAATTCTCGTAGTTCGACTTCGTGAGTCGTGGCAGCGGAATCTGCCCTAGTGACGTACTACCAGAACCCGCCATTCGCTCTGATACCAATTTGTTGGAATAAACTCACAATATTCAGATTTTAATGGAGGAAGAAAGAAGAATTATTCTCTATAAATTTCAATATGGTTTATATATCTTTATCTCTCTTACTTTCTTCTTTTTTTACAAATGAAATAAGATCCTATTTATAGGCTAGGTAATTCATACATACATGAATCACATTAAACTCTCACATTAACTTCTCACTAATATCAAGTTCATGAATCATATTTCCTAGATGAACTTGACCTTTCACACTCATACATTGAATTCAATAACATGAACCTAAAACATAATTTAATGAAATATATTAATTAAGTTTATATTTCAACAACCTCCACATTTATAGCCAATAGGGCGATCAGCGAGGTTGCACCGTTTAGGAATGGTGATGGCTACCTCAGGCTTGACACCGGCAGTTTTTGCCGTGTTGGACAACACGAGGGCACATAAACATGATGGATTTTGAGCGAGAGTGTGTACTTGAGCGCAGCACCGATCTGATGGTACGGCTTGTGGGTCTTCTGCTGGTGTCATGCACGGCACCAATCTCAGAGCCATACGGTCTGGAGAATCCTTACCGCATTCTCCTGCTGCAATGACATTCTCTGGTTCTGATATAAATGCAAGTAGCAAAAATGAAAGAAGGAAAGGGGCAAAGAATTTCATTTTTGGATCGTTTTAATTTTCTTAATTGCTTTAAGATACTCTGAGTTGTTTAGGTGATATGTAGTATCTATATATATAGGCTAAGTGAAGTATTTTGGAATATAATTTTTGGGAGAACAATGACACACACTAATTTTAAAAAAGTCCTAATGAATCATCCCCCCCCACGATCGGTTAATGGATAGGGCACTATGATCCCTATGTAACTTAAATTGTGATACCACTAATTTCTTTCCAACGAGAGTTTGCCCTTCCACAACCATGGACCCAATTAATTAGGTGAGCTCGTTTTAGCCCCAAAACAAAATAAAATAAAAAGAAGACTTTCATATCCAAATTTACTTCAAACATACCTTGTTCTCTCCGAGCACTGGTAAAAAAAGACCACTTTTACGAATAAGACCCATGACAGAAAGCCAGGTCATGCTCCAGTTTGCGGACAACACCATCATTATTACCGAAGCTCATCTAATTTATAACCTCTAAATTTTCGCCAGGTTCTCAACTACTTTGCCCAAATATCGGACTTACATATTCATGTAGACAAAAGTGCTTGAATACCTATAGTCATACCACCTTATCATCACCAAACGATCGGCCGCATCTTTGGGTGCGACATGTTATCATTCCCTATTATCTACGTTGATTCTTTTATTTAGTCTAATTAGTATGTTTAGTGTGTGATTCGTTAGTTTTGTATTTTCATTTTCAAATTCGAGCGTTTTGAGTTGACAAACCAAACAAGTGAGACAACCCCTGTGATTCTATTAGTAAAGTGGGCTCGACACTTGAAAAAAAGAAAAAGAAAAGAGAACAAACTGCTTCGAAACACACAACTCAAAACTACACATGGATGGAAGGAAATAGGCAGGTATTAATAAGAAAGAGCCCAAGCTCAGTCCTAACCCGTTTCTCTTCTCGCTGTCGAGGCATGGACAAGAGTTGGAGGTAGCGCATCGTCGTCTTCACAACAACAACCTTGATGAGAAAAGCGATCCGACTGAATTGACAAAGAGAGAAAGAAAACCAGTCACTTGACTTGCAACAAAAACAAGGCGATAGCTTCTCACCTGCAACGAACCGACAATGGGGTCTGCATTCCAGACCCTCAAAGATAGATTAAAGATAAAAGATCTCTAGTCACTTACCCTACTACTTGTTGACAAGAAAACAACCTAGACTTTATACTGCTTCATTTTTTATGTACTTCTGTTGACCATGCCATACGTTTCCAAAGATTATCGACACACCCTTCCTTCTCTTGACAATCCTATTTTATATGTGACGCCTAGACGAGTTGAACGGCATAGTGCTCCACCTTCTTCATCCGTTCTATCTTCTTCATGATTTTAGCGATTGTATCTTTATTATGTATTGTAGGAACTGTTCCCTCTTCTAGGATTAGGGTTCAATAATATAATATTCGAATTTCTTTTACAATATGTTTTGATTTGGATTGGTTTATTAGGTCTTATTTCTTTTGGTCTAAAAGTTAGAATTAGTAACCCTAGGAGCCTATAGTGACAGTACGAATACCATTATACTGTATATACCATAGTCCATACCTTAGACCATTAGGTCAGCACACAAGGACCGAGAGGTGAAAGTATTAAGATCGAACCATAGTAAACAAAACTATCTCACCACTCGTGGACAGGGTTGTCCCGACCTTATGGATAGAAGGTGTTGTCCCGAGATAGCCTAGAGGAGAGGTGAATATGCTTATATGCAGAATTTCTAAACATAATCAAACGTATGTAACTATTTAATTATGTAACTATATGATTACTTTTAATCTTGTTAATTTTAGAATAGATGTTGTGATAATTAACAAGGTAATTGTAAATAAATAATTAATCTAAAAACAGGAAGTGTGTAAATAAATAAATGAAGATCAAGAAACCCGATAAAAAGAAATAAAGAAAGGAAGAAATAAAAGTACTAGTACGGGAAAGTAAATAACGCACTTGCACTACAACAATGTCAGGGTTCGAATGCATTTGTATATGCTGCCGAATGCATGTTTTAATGTTGTCACGCACATTTGGCAGCATTAGGCTGAAATGCTCTCCGGGGTGGTGTCCTCTAAAGTTACGAGGGCATTTCACATAATGCTAAGTAATTCTGAAATCAACAACATATTTTTATGTCGCCAATGATAATATAGCATCGAGAGCATTTATTAATGTCGTCATTTGTTCAAAAAAAGTGCATTTACAAATGCTACAATTTGTTTAGATAGCATTTTTTAAGTGGACGGGAAATATCATATGACGGCATTTGTATATGCATTGAATTGTGACAAGTAAAGGCATTTGAAATGAATGGACTACAAATCACAAGATGTTATAATGTTATGAATATAATAATTGGCGGCATTTAAAAAATGCTTGGATAGTCTACGAGAGCATTTAAAAATGTCGTCATTAATTCAATAAAGTGCATTTACAAATGCTACAATATGTTTAAACAACATTTTTGAACTGGACGGTATTTATCTATAGACATCATTTACAAATGCATTCAAATTGGGACAAGTAAAAGCATTAACGAATGCAAGTACTACTAACAACGACATGTTATAATGCTATGATTATAGTAATTACCGACATTTAAAAAATGCTTCGATGGAATAAAAGCAATGGCATTTCAAAATGCATGAATTGTAAAAATCAACATTTAAATAAATGAAAATATAATTAAGTACAGTAAAATTTGCATTTCCTAAAAAATGTTCAGAAATAAAATAATCTGAGATGTTAAATGAATAAAATACTGATGTGTACAAATTGCATACCACTTTAAGACGCACAGTTAGAATTTATGCTGCGAAGCTCAAAAATTGAAAAATAAATAAGATAAAAACAAACAAAAAACTCAAAATTATGTTTTAATAAATAAAAAGCTCAGAATATTTTATTTTGCAAAACGTAGACTTGGGAAAAAACAAGCGACTGTTGGGCATTTCATCCAACATGCACTCTGAGTTATTTAGTTCAAGCTATAGCATACACAATTAATGATTTTAACAATTTCCCCAAAATAAACTGAAAGAAAACGAAAATACCTTTTTCAGAAGCAAATCTTTGCTGCAGCCAGTCAAAATCGGAAGTATTCTTAACCCTGATATTTCAGCCAGTCAAAATCGAAAATTCAGGAACTTGAGCAAAGAGTTTTAATGAACAAATTCGAAAATACCTGATTATTCAGCAGAAAATCAGTTGAATCTTTGCTGCAGCCAAAATCAGCAGCAAAATCAGTTGAATCTTTGCTGCAGCCAAAATTAGCACGAAATCGGCCAAATCTTTGATGCTGAAAATAGTTTTCTCGAGTCGTGAGAAATCTGGGCGTAGCTTGGCATATAACAACGGAACCAGGTCCAGATTCGTTCTACTCGTGACACGCATGGCTGGCACTTCCTCGAGTGGTGAGAAACCATACAAGAGATGCAGGTTTGGAATGAGCCAAACTCGTTCTTGCCCCGCCGAGAAGGGAGGCGAAATTGTTCTTGAGGGCTCCAGCAGTGGAGAACTTGTTCTTGGGTCTGGTTGTTCTTAAGATCTATAAGGGGTCCGGGGATTAACAAGTTTTTATTATTTTTATGAGTGGAAGAGCGATGGCGGTAGTTGGAAATTTGGAACAGTGCCAAAAATTTCTCAAAAATTGGAGCCAAAATCCCCCCCAAAAATTGGAGCCGCGCCACTGAATACAGCGGCATTAATTTGTGTGGTTGAGTGTGCGTGAGTTGTGGCCTGTGGGTGATGGATGGGTGTTGTGTGAGGGTTATTGTGGGATGTGGGTGCATGGTTGATGACCCTCTGGGTTGTACTGGAATGGATAAAAACAAAAACTGGGGAGTGGGGAGTGGTGATATGAAATTGTGTATAAATATAGTTTCATTACATTCAACATCATTTATTTTTGTTGTTGATTCTTTTCAACAACGACATTAGATACGAAATGCAACTATATAATAGTATTCTTAGGATTTATGTTATAATGTCGTGTTTTATAATGAAATAGTAGCATTACTCAGTTAATGATGTTTTTTATACAAGTAACAACAGCATATCATCAAATGTTAGAAAGCAAGTGTCACCGTATACCGACATTGTTGTAGTGTTGCATGCACAATGATCCTATTTACGAATGGATACTTGACTTACGGATGACTCAAGCAACTATAGATGCGGCGGTTTGGATTTTCACGCAAATACAGTGGGAGTACGAGAAAATCTCAAGTTACTCAAAAAGAAAATAAAAAGAAAATAAATCCCGAATAATTGAAATAAAGAAATGATAGAGATGACACCGGTTATGATAACAGAATTCAGCGAAACGGTGTGTACGTCTCCGAGGAAAAATCTCGCCGTCACGAGAGAGCGTGACAAACCTTTTATAATAGTTCCTATTAAAAAAAATGACTAACAAGGGTGTAGATCATTTACACAACAAACTATCTCCACAAAACAACGGATATAACAACTATCCAAGCAACCGCACGATCTCTCAAATAACGCTATCTAGATTAAGGCCACTCTCAAGAATATTGAAGATATCATCTACCCTAACAATGGAGCTCCCAAACTATACTCACAACAATGGTGACTAAGGTTTTCACTCAAGAATTTAGCAAAGAAGGTATAAATTCTGAATGCAGGGTGCACCCCTATTTATAGGGGATTGGGGGAGCACCTCATCCCCAAATCAAGTCTAAAATCAAGGGTCCAAATAAGTAGGAGCTTCAGGAGATTTGAAATTCAAAAACCCCCGAAATCTGCCTAAAATCTCGCCCCCAGGTTGTTGGGGGCTCTCCAAAACTTTGCCATGCACGTTGGGTTGTGGGATATAGAAAATGAACTAACTGTCCGGACGTTTCACTGGGTCGTTCGGACAAAATGGGCTAAAATTATAGTAAGCGTTATGACGCTTCATTGGGCCATCCGGACACTATTAGACACGTTCCATAGATCGTTCGGACAGCTCATCTTGACGTCTGGACGGATAGTGTAAATCTGCATTTCACATAAACTTTTCCGAAATTTGATTTTGTGTAATGCTTTGAGATTTGATCCACCACTTCTAGGGTGTGTTTAGGGTCCCCCAATAAGCGGTTTAGAGTCGTGTGGTCGTTCAAGTCTTCAAGTCTTCGTCGGGATTCTTCGTGTCTTTTTTTGTGTTTTTCGGGCTGATATTCATGTCTTGTAAGCGCCCCCGGTTGATTTTTTTTTGTAATCTTTGCGGTGCTTCTCGATGAGTCTTCTACGGGTTTGGTTCTTGGGTCTTGCGATCTTCGTCTACGGGTTTCTTCAACGTATTATGCGGGGAAGGATCCCGATCTTATGTGGCTCCTCATGTTATTCTTCTTGTGAGATCTCTAAGTATGTTGTCGTAATCTTCGCGGTGCTTCCCGGTGAGTCCTCTATGGGTTTGGTTCTTCGGTCTTGCGGTCTTCGTCTACGAGTTTCTTCAAAGTATTAAACAGGGAAAGCTCCCGATCTTATGTGGCTCTTCATGTGATTCTTCTCGTATGATCTCCAAGTATGTTGTTGTACTTCATGATGTTTGTATATGTGTTGGGTATCGGCGTCACTATCGAGCTTCGCACAGCGGATTGAGGAGCCCGATCCGACCCGATCCCGAGGACCACGTCGCCGATCCGATCGTACAAATTCTATCTACATGCAACTACTACCTATGAAATTAATTCTTAATTCATAGAGAATCATATCACGTGAAATTGATCACGGTGAAGGATTGACGCTTTTAGTTGTTGCTGTCCTTGCTTGCTTCGACTCCGGCAACACGCACGTCCCACGCCCGCGTGACACCTAAACCGAAGCTCCGATTTGTCGTATACAAACGGAATTTCTCCAGTTCGTCTCCGACCTTGCTCGACCTTGATCATCACATAAAATTTCAGTCGAAACTTCTCTACTTGTATCCACCTCGAGCTCGCGTCTTTCAGTTACGCGTGATTCCCCTAAAATCACCGTAAACTTGCTCAACTTTCAATCTCTCTAATGGAGTTTTTCCTCAACTTGTCTCACAAGTTTCTTCTCTCTTTCAGATCTAGAATAAAACCAGCAAGAGAGAGAGAGAGAGAGAGAGAGATCAGGTGAATATCATATATTAACCTCTCCATTAATTACGGTATTAATCAGTATTAAAAACTGCCAATCTAGAATTTGGATCACAGTCCGTCATAACGCACGATATGGTGCGTCGTAACGGACGTGTCACGAGTTGTACTAGATCTTGCCGTTACAATTGTGCTCCATCATGACGGACATGATTGCTCGTCATGACGGACATGATTGTGCGTCATGACGCACCTCCGTCATGACGCACTGGATGGTACGTCACGACGCTATACTCACAGATTGGCCTGCACAGAAATACACTAGTGTGCGTCATGACGGACCATATGGTGCGTCATGACGGACTATGTAATTTATGTCATATTTGCATAATCTTATTATGCATCCAATCGTTCCGACGAACGCGTATGTTCATCTACCCTCATGTGTACAATCTACTAGTTGATCTGTAACTGTATTTCCTTCAACATGTTGTATTTGTATTAATCACGCTCAGATGAAAACATTAGTAGCTCGGGTGTTGTTTTGGATATTATCAAACAATTCAACAAACTCCCCATTTTGATGATGATGTCTTTGATAGTTTCTCGGGGTTGTAAGAGTTACATGCCAATGTATATATTCCATTAAATTTGCGAGGCCAAAGATGCAATCAGCTCTTGGTGATTCTCTTCACAACTTGCATTGATCGTCCTTCTTAGATAGGAGTGATATAGACCATGGAATTTGAGAGATTAGACCGAGACTAAGGAGAGAGATAAACACCGAGTAAAGGAATTTTAATTTGAGAGAAAGGGAGCAACATTTCGAATGTGTATTTGTGTAGAGGAAGACATGAAAATTTTCTCGCAAATTGGTATTTCACAAATAAAGGTATGAGACTATTTAGGATGATTTGTGAAGGAGGAGATAGGGAGAGAAACTCTATTTTGCGACACTTGAGCATGGAGCTAGGAAAATGAGAATAGTTGAAGGCAATAATCTATTGGGTTTGAGATATGACTCTAGGGAATTAATTCTAAGGAATATAATTTATGAGAAGAATTACTTGAAGTACTTAGATAGGAAAGGAAGTGTGGTTGACAAATAAGAATTTAGAATTTCAGAGGGGTGAGTATATTCGAAGATTTGAAGCAAGATTTGGTGGATACTTGAGAATATTTGGTGGAATGTTGCGAGAGTTGTGAATTAATGAAGACGTTTTATTTGATGTAGATTAATTAACTTAGATAATTTAGATCAAATGTGATGTTAACCCAAAGCCGGAATACTTTGAAGTAAAAGCGTAAAATTTAAATGATAATTGAATGTGTACTTCATCTCCGTTTGGGTGACCATATTTTTTGTGTATTTTCTTTGCCTGTGATCTTTCATCATGGATTTCGAAATGTGCTTCGTTCTTTGATCACCCGTCATTCCCGGCTTTTACGTTTATCCAAAATTCAAAATCTATAAATCGATATACCTATTCTCGACCTCCTTGTTAATAGTGAATAAAAATAAAATAACAAAAAGAATGCTCCCCCTAAATATTTGACTAATTAAAATTCGGGGGGAGGTGCCTAATAATTTAGGCGGTTTTTGGTATCTCCTCGTTGGAGGTAGAAGCATCATGATTATTTCTATCTTTTCGTATCCATACATAATTGGATTTTAAATACGATTTACGAAAAGCACATTCCAAGGAGGTGTGACCGAACCGGCAACAATAGTTGCAAAAAGAACACGAGGCCTTTACCGGATTAGACGGGCATTTCACAAAGTGAGAATAATAGTGACTAATATATTTAGATTTCCGTAATACATGATCGGCCGATTTAGCACAAAAATCAGTGGATTTTATGAAGGTATTAATAGGTTTTTAGAATTTAATTTTATTTGATTAATTGAATTAATTTTATTTGACTAATATATTCAGATTTCCGTAATTTTTTGGTTAATTGAATTAATTTTATTAATTTAATATTAGTCAGAACATAGTTTTTTTAATTTCGTATTGTTAATTTGATTATGTTGTTAATGAAACTTAGTATTTGGTTAACTTAGTATTTTGCAGTAATAAATTGGGAATAATTGTTAATTTCGTATTGTTATTTTTACAGTAAAAAATTGTGTTAATTGAATTAATTTTATTAACTAAATATTTGTCATAACATAATTTTATTGATTTGATTAACTTATCACTTTTTGGATATATGCTTGCAATTATTAATGTAATATTTGTTAATTAATGGTAAATTTTCAATTAATTAATTGTGTTGTATTTGGATGAGTTAATTGAAATGATTTTGTTGTGATTTTATTAATTGTGTTATTAAGTGTTAATTGAATTGTTTGGTTAATTAGTGGGAAATTTTGAATGTGAAGTGGGGGGAGAATTTGAAATTTGAAGAGGAGGAAAATTTGCTCGAATTGCTGGCCAATACAAGGCTGATGATGACCATTGATGATTGGTGGGGGGAAATATGGCGTACATAGTATAATTATCCTAAAAAAAACTAGCAAAGCTTAATTGTGCCAGAAAGTGAAGTAGATATCCAGTCCCAAAAGCTACAATATACAGGTCTTGGCTAGGCCACAACTTGTAGTTTACAATATATTTTGAAGTAGTCGTAGATATCCAGTCTCAAAGAGAAAACAAAATACATACATCAATAACCACAGAGATGATGCCAGAAAGTGAACTATTTCATATGAATTTAATTGTGCTCAAGAAATAACTAATTTGTAGGGATAAAACGAAACAGTGAGAGACACAATTATAATCGATCGGGTTTTAGTAGTATTGGCCGGTAGTCGTGATAGTTTAATGCTATCGAAACTTATTGGCATTTTTTTGTAAATCAGTAACTTTATTACATGATTGAAATGCATGTCTTTCAAATTTGAATCTTCTTTATATATTTTGTCAGCAAAAAAATAATATGCGTTATTCTGACTTGTTATATCAGCCGGTGCTCTATTAATTATCATGCCGCATTTAATCTCTTTTATTGTTTATTGCTGTTTGATACCGAAGGTCCGAAGTTGTTCGAAACTCTATTAGTTTCAAGTTCATGATGGAAAATGAACGTTTAATCACAAGTATTAGAATAATTATCGCAAGTTTTCTTTATAAATAATCATACTTCACGTAGGAGAAGTTTGAGCTTATCGTATTACACATTCCATGTACAGACATGGATGATTATTTGACTCGATAGTACATACACAAATAAGTAGGAACTTGGTTTTGCATACGGAAATCCTAATCGTTGATCATTTTACTCGTCATGGAAGTGTATACACTGCAAATGAAATCAATCTCGTCCAATCAGAAAATGAAACAACTAACAATATTATGAAATCAATAGAAACATTTCATTATGATAATTAAAAATAAATAAATATAAGCATTTACCTCCGCATTGATAGCCGATAGGGCGATCAGCGAGGTTACACCGTTTAGGAATGGTGATGGCTACCTCAGGCTTGACACCGTAACTTTTTGCCGTGTTGGACAACACGAGGGCACATAAACATGCTGGATTTTGAGTGAGAGTGTGTACTTGAGCGCAGCACCGACCTGATGGTACTGCTTGTGGGTCTTCTGCTGGTGTCATGCACGGCACCAATCTCAGAGCCATACGGTTTGGAGAATATTCCTTACCGCATTCTCCTGCTGCAGCACTCTCTGGTGCTGATATAAATGCAAATAGCAAAAATGAAAGAAGGAAAGGGCCAAAAAATTTCATTTTTGGATCGTTTTAATTTTCTTAATTGCTTTAAGATACTCTGAGTTGGAGCTTTAGGTGATATGTAGCATCTATAAATAGGCTAAGTGAAGGATTTTAGAATATAATTTTTTGGGACAACGATGACCCACACTAATTTTAAAAATATCCTAATGAAATCATGTCCCCCCTCGGTTAATGGATGGGGCACTATGATCACTACTTAAATTGTGATTCCACTAATTACTTTCCACTGAGAGTTTGGCATTCCACAACCATGGACCCAATTAATTAGGTGAGATTGTTTTAGTCAAGAAAAGAAATAAAAAGCATGGTTCTGAATATCGGACTCGGCCGGATCCGTCGATTCGGGACTCGGTCGACTCGGATCAGACTCGGCCGGGTTGGAAAAAAAAAAATCGGACGGTTGATAAAAAAATATTATAAAATGATAAAAAAAATATATTTTAAAAATTGACAAACGTTATAAGAATAAATTTATGAGAAAATAGTTGAAAACATAAATTAATTAATTAAATATAAATAAATTCATGTACATAATTTAATATATTATAAGAATAAAGTATAAATATATATTTTATTTGTATATATATATGTGTGGTGTGTATAAGGTATTTATTCATAAAAATATATATTAGTATTTATTTGGTTATTTATATGTATAGCAAGATGGGAATTGAATATTAAAAAGGTAAACAAATAAATTTTAGGAATATATATGGGACTTTGTTGCTTCTGTTACTGTAAATAAATAAAAAAATCATCTTGCAATATTGATTGGGTGGCCTCGCTTACCATATAGAAATAGAAAAATCATCAAATCAATGAACAGAAAAATCACCCAATCAATTCCTTGTTTTCAATTTGCTTTTACTTTGTTGTACATACACAACTCGCCTCCCTCCATGCCTTGATGACGTGGATAGCGCTTAACACCTCAAGAATTAACACACAAATACATGATTTAACATCTTAATTTGCTCTTTTATTATCTTATGTTATGATTAAACACCCAAATAAGGTGTTAAATCATAAATTTGTGTGTTAATTCTTGAGGTGTTAAGCAGTATCCATGTCATCAAGGATGTTGGTGTAGGTTGGGGGATGTACATCACTACTCTTTACTTTTCTAGCAATATTTGATGCTCTGTTACCATCTTGCATATCTAAATTAAAAAACCATTCAAAACTTACTACAAAGACACACACAAAACATATCATCCAAGTGGCCGCGCAGGATCGAATCATCTCTCCCAATCAACAACCATCAACATTTCTTCCTTGTTCTTTCGGCCATGGAAATGAAATATTAGAAAACATAAAGCTTAAACCCTAGAACTGCATTTCGACCAGATCAGACCTCAACCAAGTCACCTCAACCAAGTCAGGCAATCCTATGAACTATGCATATAAACCATCTCTCTTTCCCAACAAAAAAAAAAATCGGAGACTCGGGTGCGATATATCCAGGTGAAACTCGGCTCGGCTGTGCCCAAGTCCGACTCAACTCGGCCGAGTTTTTTTTAACTCGGCCGATATTGCGAACCTTATTAAAAAGAAAACTTCCACATCCAAGCTTAGCTCGGACGTACATTACTCTCTCCAAGCACACGTCAAAAAGGACCAGTCATCCGAACAAGACTCATGGCTGAAAGCCAGGTGTTCTAATTTGCAGCGACGCCATCATCATTATCGAAGCTCACCTGATCAACCTACAAATTTTCGCAAGGTTCTCAACCATAATTCTGAAATTCAGAATCGGGATCGGGATCGCTCGATGCCCGTGGAGTAAGAATCGCCTAAGTTGGATCTGAATCGGATCGGAGAGTTGGATTTTTCAAATATTATTTTTGAATTCAAAAAATAAGACAAAATATAAGAAAATTAGTGAAAAATTAATAAAAAAATGTGCTGTAAAAAATAAACCATATTTATATATATATTGTAGAAAAAGTTGTCACACTATTTGTCGTATAAATATATATTTATTTGTGATATTACAATTTCAACAAAAATATATCTCTATATTTATTTGTGATATTACAATTTCAACAAAAATATATCTCTATATTTATTTTTGATATTATAATTTGAACAAAAATAGAACAAACAATTATCGAATTAGTAAATGACAAATAGACATACACGGTAAGTTTGTAGAAAGTAGTTGAACTTGTGATGGAAAAAGATCGTATTGTGAGTATAGATGTTGTGTGACTATTCGGAATGTCTGAATAAAAGGAAATGATAAAATGCTTAAAAAAAAAAAAAAATCACGAAACATAACAAATATCATGCCAAAAACAA
Source organism: Luzula sylvatica (assembly GCA_946800325.1). Classification (NCBI taxonomy): domain Eukaryota; kingdom Viridiplantae; phylum Streptophyta; class Magnoliopsida; order Poales; family Juncaceae; genus Luzula; species Luzula sylvatica. The sequence continues at coordinate 53,861,098 of OX326961.1, read as the reverse complement.
TCATATCCATATCTTCTCTCCCAAACAATTCTTCTCCGATGAATATCCCTTTTTTCCTTCTACACGATATATCCATGGCTCATAATGAAAAGATGAAAATCCCAATGTCTCCTTTCTCCACTCATTCCAGATCATTTTTCTCTATCCTCATGCCATCTCATTCTTTTTAACCATCAGTGATAACTGCGGAGCAAAATCAACAAAATCGACAGAATCGGACTATTCCGACCGGAACGAATCGGATCGGCCACCAGCGACTCCGGCTCGAGTCGGCCGATTCTCACTCCGAATCGTCGATCATGTGAACTATGTTCTCCATTACTTAGCTCAAATGTCGGGCTTACATATTCATCTAGACAAAAAGTATTTGACTGTCTATACCCATACCATCTTATCATCACCAAACGATCGGCCGCATCATTGGGTCCCGCATGCTATCATTCCCTATTACCTACGTTGATTTTTTTATTTAGTCTAATTGGTATGCTTAGTATGTGATTCGTTAATTTTGTACTTTCAGTTTCAAATTCGAGCGTTTTGACTCACAAAACAAGCAAGAAAACCTAGTTATTCTATTAGTAAAGTGCGCTCGCCCGACGAGAACGGAAGAATATTACATTGAAACACCCAACTCAAAACTACATATGTATGGAAGGAAATAGGCCGGAATTAATAAGAAAGAGCTCAAGCTCGCCCTATCCCGTTTCGATTCCCACTGTCGAGGCATGACAAGAGTCGGAGGTAACTCATCGTTGTCTTCACAGTGACAGTCTTGATGAGAAAAGCGATATGACTGAATTGACAAAGAGAGAAAGAAAATCAGTCATTCGGCTTGGAACCAAAACAAGGCGATAGTTTCTCACCTGCAACGAAAGATCAATATCACTACAACATAACAGTTAATTTGGGTCGGTTAAAACCGTCCCTAATCAATTTAGGGTCGGTTAACCGTCCCTGATGTACCGTCCCTATAGCCTCCGACCCTGACAGGGTCGGGCCGTCCCTAAATGTCTTTTGGGTCGGTATTTTTTGTGTCAGGCCGTCACTAAATGTGTTTTGGTCAACATGACACTACCATCTGCAGAATAAATGACGGTTGCAGATTTAGGGACGGGCAGTCCTTAACACAGAAAAGTACGTGCAAGCTTAGGGACGGCCAGTCCCAAAAATGCTTTTAGGGACGGTTTATTTAGGGACGGGCAGTCCTTATGACAGAAAAGTACTAGCAGGATTAGGGACGGCCAGTCCCAACAATGCTTTCAGGGACGGTTTATTTAGGGACGGGCAGTCCCAGTAGAGCACGAAATATTATATATTAATTAATTATATATTCGATATTATATTATATTAATATAATAAATTATATATTAATATTACTATATATCGTATATTAATATTATTATATATTGTATATTAATATTATATATTATATATTATATATTAATATTATATATTATTTATTAATATTATAAATTATATATTATTTATTAATATTATATATTATTTATTATTTATTAATATTGTACAAAAAATATATATTACATATTAATTAAATTAATATTATTTAGAAATCCTACAATACAAAATAAGTCCAACGACAATCAACGATACAAAATAACACGAATAAGTACCACGACATAAAAAGAACACGAATAAGTCACACGACATAAACATAACACAAATAAGTTCACGACATAATCCTAAACAAATAAATTCTACTACATTGTCAAAGAAACGCATATAAAACTAAATATTCGCCGGATCATCATGAGGGAAAAACTGGTTCGTCGTAAGATCCTTAAAATAATATAACATGTATTACCATTAGAATTTCTATTAAAATTAGAATAATCATTTAAAATGTAGGACGTACCGGCCAATTAGTTTGCTGGGTAGACGGAATCGGGCGATACATCTGGGGTGGTGGTTGCTGCATGGACGATGCCCTCGTTTGTTGCTGCCTCGTCGAAGGGTGATACATATTCTGCTGAGAAACACCTGGGTGCATCATGTTCGCTCGAGAAATCGGAGACCTCAAGATATTATGCATGTCGGTGTTCATCGAATAATTCATCGGAGGAGACGGAACAATCTCGGGACGCATCATCTGAAATCCGCCGACTCCTCCGCCGACGGTCCCTGATCCTGCCGGAGATGCACGAGATCCTTGCCCCTTTTTAAAATATGGATATATTACGAACAAAGTAATAAAGTATAAAAATATTTGGAACGAAGACCTGCTTACCTGCATGAATGCCTGCTGCTGCTGAAACATCTGATGGTAAAGTTTAGGATTATCGTAGTCATGGACGGTGGCGAATTTTGACGGCGTTGAATTAAAAAAATTATTAAAATTACATTGCAATTTTTTTAAGAAAACCAAACAATGAAATTTACAATAACTGAAAAATATAAATTGAATCACTCCCTATATACAATGTTCGATGAAAATCTTAAAAGAACTAAAACATGAGTGAAAATTTTTTATGTAGTTGTTCTTGTTTTCTTTTCTTTTTTCAAAATTTTTTTTCTTTTGTATGTGCTTCGTTGAGAGCTCTATCCAATACTAACAATTTTCAACAAATATTATTATAACAAATAATAATATTTGTTGAATGAGGTATGGGTTTATCACACATCAAGATCTTCCTACTCGCATACGGGTCTTAAAATGTATCACATATCTCAGTCTTCCATCCCACGGTTTTCGTAATATCTTTTGTTTCAAATATTATATACTCTTCTTATCAATGAATATAATAAAAATATTCAAAATTATAAGAGTTGCCATCCAGTTTCAAGATCTGGTCCATCTCTAGTAGTATACTTGTTATATTATATGTTTTCTCCTTCGTAGAAAATAAATCAAATGCATGCAACAAATCGTACATTCTTGGATATGAACCAAACGCTTCACACATGTTAAATCAATAAATAATCAAAATTATATAATGTAATTTAAGAATGAATTAATTTCCAATGAGCTACACCAATGAATAATTAATTATCAAGTGAGTTAATTACATGAAAAACAGAACATAGTGTACCTTTAATTATTTTTTTGGAAAATTAAGAAATTAAAAGTGTCCTAATTCAAAACATTCAACTAATGAGCCGTTTTGTCAGTTATATATTAATCAATATTTTAAATTGTGATATAACGGTACGTAGCGATTATACTGTAATTTGTACGTGATTATCATTATTTGCTCGCTATAGCGGCGATATAACCACACCTGTTCCACAAATGCCACATTCCATAAAATATTTTGGAAAAATATACTATGTCCCAATCTCACTCCGACATCCTTGATGAGGTGGACAAAAAAAGTTAATTGGGTTGATTAATATCTCAATTAAGAATTAATTGACATGTTTAATTCACACGTCAATTTATTTTAATATGTTAATTTCAGTACATGTTAATTAACATATCAATTTAATTAAACGATCAATTAACTCGTTAATTCATTTAATTAAGAGTACTAATCAATCTAATTAAACATATTTGACGAGTTCTCGGAATACTACAACCTCATTTTTTTTAACAGATATTAGTACAAGTCCATTTTTTTATGGCCCAAACAAAAGTAGCCCAACTCTCTCTCTCTCTCTCTCAGACAAAATCGAGCCCCTACCATACCAGTTTGTGCTGACACTGGAGGGGCCCACCACGACCGTTGACGGCCACGGTGTCTGCCTCGACCCGGCCACGGTGTGCACGGGTCGTTCTCCTGCACAGCAACGCCCCCAATTCTTGACCGCACTCCAGACTTCTAGCAGGTAGCAGCGACACTGTTTCGACTATCACAAAGCTCGCATTGAAAGTTGATTGGCACGGCGATTCAACACATGATGGGTCTCTAATAATCATTATTTCGTTCAAATTAGCAAGACTCATCCGTAAAAATCCAAAAATTGAAAGAAAAAAAATGTCACACATAAAAAATTGATTATTGTACGATGGATCACATTTCTCAACAACTACAGCAATATCGCACATGAAAAATTTGATAAAAAAGGAATATATCACAAAAAAACGCCAAAAAGAAAAAGAAATGAAGTTACACAATGAAAAACTCTATACTTGCACATATCCATCTTGTCTCGTACGAGTATCAACTCGGCGATCAATCTATCAGGATCCAAATTAATTAGTTTTGGCCTATTTATAAAAAAAAATGGAGTAAAAAATAAAACATATCCATCACAAATAAATGATAATAACCAATATTCAAATGCCACAACAATCTTCCTTAAATCTTTTTTGCTTTCTATCAAATCCTAGTTAAACAAAAACAAAAGAGTTCCAAAAATACTAATTCCCCCAACCTCAATCCTCATTGCAAATACCAAGTTAGTCATATCTTTACAATCACATCCCCAAGATAAACACGTTTTACAAAAAAATTACTTTTCGACTAGGAATAACGCAATAAAAATGAAAAACAAAACAACACCAAGTACAACAAAGGAAAACAATAATTCTCACACCCATTTTAATTCACCTTGGTAATCTACGCTTTGTAATACGTTTCCCTTTTCGACAACAATTTCTCTTCTCATCGATAGAGCAGTGGGTCTAGTGTTGAATTTTGATTGAAATCTGGGCGGATTTGTAAAATGTTCGTCTGCTGATGTCATCTCTTCCAAGAACTCGTCTGCCACGTCACCATCGTCGTCGATTCTTAACCGCCTGGTGTACCATCGAAAACCCTGAAATAAAAATGCAAAGGTTATTAAAAATGTGAATCGTGTTGTAATTGGCAAATTTTGTTTCCGTTTCGTCAGTTATGTCGAATACATTATTAAATGTATTTCCAAACAAACTTCGATACATTTTTCTTGGTTTTATGTTATTAATTGGCAATTAGTTTGGTGATAAGATTTGTATGCAATATTTTAAAAAAATCATGAAAATTTGGGAACTTTTAGGGCGAATTTTTAAAAAGAATATCCACTTTTTTAAAAAGCAATACAAGGACAAAAATAAGCAAATTTAAATTTTCGAATTCCAAAAAAAGAAAAGGGAAATCTCCATGAAAATATGTAACATTTATACTTTATAGTATGTACTGTGTCAATATACCGTTTTGTATCGAATACACACAAAAAGGAAAATTATGCATCACGAAATGATCACATAAAACAATTCATTTCTTAATAGAAAATTATGATAACAGTATGCTGTTTGAAGATGAATATAATGAAATTGAATTATTAGTAGTTGTAGTAGTAGTACCATTACTTCGACTCCTTAAAGGACAAGAATTCATAATTTCTTCCATGTTCAATTCAATCAACACAAAATTGACTATCCAAAAGACCCATCGTTAAACAAAATACTCCGATTTAAGCTAAATTCCTCTACTATAACCCAAAAATAAGTAAACAAAAATTGGGTTTGAACTTGTGAATCGATATCCGCAATCCCAAACTGAACAACACACTCAGGCTGGAATTAATAAGAATTGAATCTGAAATTCATTACCAAAATTAGAACTCAAATTGTAGAATTACCTGAACAGTACCTTCACCATCACTACAAGGCGCTAGAACAGGACCAAGATTGGGCCGATCAACGACCACAGGAACTTTTACACTGAACCCTGTCCTCGTTCCAACATGCGCCGCCGTCGGGAAAGGTCTCTGCTCACCGGTGCCAGCAAAGGTGCCGTCTCCAGTCAGGTCTCCATTGTGCGAGGCAGCGGTGGCGTCTTCGCGTGCGAAACCGAGAAACCCGGCGACCTTGCGGAGGAAACCCATCGGATTGTAGATGGGAGCTATAGTGAGGGGCACGATCAGGAGATGCGATGCGAATCTCAACGGCTATCGTCCGACAAGAGAGAGAGAGAGAGAGAGAGAGAGAGGATTGCTGGAGAAGATTGCTGTATTTTTGTTCTTGATTTACGTAATATGTAAAAAGATGGAAAAAAAATGGTTTTCTAAATAGAAAAAATTAGTGGGGTTTTTGTCAAAAGTCTCTTACTAACTACGAAGTGGTGTTAATTAATTAATTTAGATTTATTAAAAGCAAAAAAAAGTAAATTTTCGATTAGTTGGTTTTGGTGTAGTGAGATTTTTCCAGTCAGGAATAGGATATACACCGCCAAAACTTTGGTTCAGTAAATTATTGAGTCCGCCCAACTCAGATCTGCATAATAAAATAACCAAACAATCGGATTATCTGCATAAAAAAGTTTGGCAAGTGGATTTAGCAAAGGGGAATAGGATTATAAGGTAAAGGAGAAAAAAAATTAGAATTAATAATTTTACAATTTGTTTGGGTGTTCAAATTAGAAGACGTTGAAAAATATAATTATTTATTTGATTTGTTTGAAAAAAATTGAAATTATGATATAGTGAATATGAAAATAGTTAGAAGTAATTATTAGTGTTAATCAAATAATTATAATTCATTATATATTATGTATTCTAAAAAATAAAGTACATAAACAAATAAGTCGTAAATATATATTATAGAAACTAATTAGAAAGCTTACAAAAATATATAAGATCTCAGATCATCATATGACCTCTTTAGAAGGAGAAATATAATGAACCCTAGAATTAGTTTGAAGGAGAAATATAATAAAAAAAAAATACATTTAACATACATTATATCATTCAATCATGCAATAGATATAATCTTGAGAACGTGTCCCCTAATTTTGACACGTGTCAAGTTTTTTTTTATTTTTTATTGTTGCAATCCAAATTATATCTATGTATGGAAAAAAAAATATATAATTTGCCTCCAAACTCATCACATTCACAATATCCTTGATGAGGTGACAAATTGAATTGATTAACATTTTTAATTAACTCAATTAAATGTTGATTGACACGTTTAATTAACACATCAATAATTCATAATATGTTAATATTAGTAAATGTTAATTGACATGTCAATTCAATTAAACGGTCAATTAAATCGTTCAATGAGACAATCAATAATACTAATCAACCTACTTAATTTTCTCTTGCCGACTCATCAAGGATGTTATTTTGGTGTTATTGGGGCTCCATATATAATCCCCGTATGAAACTATGGCTCAATTGTTAATTTCTTATGGTATGATTTACAATTGTGTTTTTTTTTTAAATTGATATATTTTTATGTTAATGGATGACATTTAAAATATATTTCGGTTTTATGTATATTATTCACGTTTTTCTTTTATTTGTTTGGAAACTTTAATTTCGTTTGAATTCTAACATGTTATATTTTATTTATTTGGTGTGGATTTATAATGATGGACCAATCCCATGGACCATTATTAATTATAATGCATATCCATAATAGACAAATTTCATGAACCTTTATTAATTATAATGCATTTATTGACATCAATATATTTGCAAACATATCGTGATTACATAATTGAGTTTAAACGTACCCTCACAAATTCTATTTAATCAAATTATACAAAAATATGGTAAAAAAGGGTATGAAGTCCCGCGCAATTATTGCGCGGTCTATTGCTAGTTTGTTATACAATTCATTGTGTGTCGTACAAAAGGCACAAACAAAATATAATAAACATTTCAAATGTCGTACATTAGCGTACAAAATATTATTTCATTTTAAAAAAGAAAACGCATAATATTTGTAAAGATCATCTAACTCAAGCGATTTATCCACATATCATTCATAATTTGTTCTCTAATTTGAACCTGCTATCTAACGCCCTCTCTTATAGTTCCTCTTGTGCTATGTCTTCGGGGATTGATCAAAACTACATCTCTTCGCTGGCACAAATAAAACATAATAATATCAATACTTAATACTTATTTCAGTGAAGTCACATTATATATCAGAGTAAACATGAATAGAATTCACGGCAACGAAGGTATTCAACAAACTCTTAGGGCCCGTTTGGCAAGCGGAATTAGTAGAGTGGAATTAGATTATAAGGTGGAGGAGTAAAAAGTTCTGGAATTAATAATTCCACAGTTTGTTTGGATGTCCAAATTATAAGATGCTGGAAAATATAATTATTTGTTTGGTTGTTTATAAAATTCTGGAATTTTGTTATTGAAAATGTAGAAAAAATATTTCATTCAAATTGATAAAAAAATAGATATATAATATTAAATTGTCATTATTATCTATAATATGTAAAAATTTGTAATTAAATATATCGTTACGATATTATTATAATATTATAGTTATTCATATAATAATAATATTATATTAATATATAATATATAATATAAGTATTATATATTCAAAAAATAATATATATATATATATATATATGATTATTTTAATAATACTGACATAATAATTATAATATAATAATGTTATGTTCTTATAATAATATATAATATTATATTCATTCAGTTAAAAATTGGTATTATATCTATATTACATAAAAATTTGTAAAACATTAAAAATTGTTATTAAATGTAATGTTCTATTATTATCATATCACATTATTTCCATGTAATAATAATAATAATATTATTATTATTATTATTATTATTATTATTATTATTATTATTATTATTATTATTATTATCATATCACATTATTTCCATGTAATAATATTATTATTATTATCATATTATTATTTATATAAATATAATAATAATATATTATTATTATTACATTATTATATTATTAGAACAATATATATAATATCATTTTAATTATAAAGATATAATAATTATAATATAATATTTTATGTTATTGTAATAAGATATATAATAATTATAATATTTTTCTTATAATAAAAATATTATATATTATTATAATGATATACATATTATTTAATTAATTATGTGAATATAATAATATAATTGTTTTATTATAATATAAATAGTATATGTTATTAAAATAATATACATAATATTACATTAATTATATGAATGTAATAATATAATTACTATATAATTGTACTCGAAAAATTTAATTTTATTATTATTAAGTTGCAGCCAAACTGTCACTCAAAATAATTAAATTTGAGATATAAAAAAAATATACATACAGGAAGGTGGAATGTGCATAAGATTGATACCAACTTTTCCATCATCTTGGTATTCTAACATTTTGGAGAGTTAAACTTTGCGGGTATATTAGCTTGTGAGAATATACCTGCATTTCATGATTCCACTTAAAAACTTGCTCCAAACAAAGAATTAGTAAATGAGGAGATATAAAAGCCAATTCCAATCAAAATTCCAACGTGCCAAAGAGCCCCTTAATAAGGAACTAAGAGAATACTCGCGCTACGAGACGAGTATTTGTATGATAATATAAAGCACATATTTGTATGATAATATTGATAATATCATCTCATAATAAAAATTATTTGAACTCATTTATCTATGATTATGTATATGTTTTACAATAACAAAAAAACTCATTTTTTTAGTCAAATAATAATACTTATATTAGCGTCATTGTTTAATAATATATGAGTCATAACACAATTTTATGAAAAAATATAACAACAAATATTATATCATTGTTGTTCACAATATTTTATACAAAACCAAATACACAATTATGAATCATACGATATATGTAGTGACACGTCATTAATTATATAGTACTAATTTTTTTTACTGATTAAAAATGCAATGAAAATTAAACTTAATATTGAAAGTAATTTAATAAATAATATAAAAATTAATTTAGTATAAACATAAATTATTTTATATCATATGATTTTTGTAATGATTATATTTTTAAAAATAACAATACTATTTGATAGGCGTTTATATGTTTAATAAGTTATTTAGATGGATAAATTATTTTTATATTTTCTATTATTTTAAAAAAAATTAATATTAAATTTGCTTGATTAAAACTACAAATATAATCAACTTAGTATTATATGTGTTTCTTATATTTATAATTTTTAAAAAATAAATAATAATACTTTAAATTCTACAATGTAAATAACATACTGAAAATTGTATTATGTAAATTTGTATTTTTTTTACATTTTATTTTCTTACATAATATTTTTACAAATTCAAATTATGGAAAACGGTATGTATGAACTATGCTAATATAGAGGTCAAAAAAAGAAAAAATCGAAATTAATATATTTGGTGAATTTTTAAAATTAAATTTCTAAAAATAATAGTAATATATGTTGTATGTTTTATAATATTACATATTAAGTTATTTGTATTTCATATATAAATTTTTCATCTTCCAATATATTCACATTTGATCACGTAATTTTATGTGAAATTATAAACAATCGAATATACTTGGTCAAGCATGAACCTAGCCAATAATAATAGCCCACGTTATTAATGTAGAACGATGTGAATTTCTAAGAATTCTTAAAAATAATGTAAAATAATACTCTTAAATGGTTACAAAGAAATTACGGTTATAAAAAATCAAAGTTTAATCAATGATCAAAATTTTGCCCCATATCATAATCTAATGGTTGAAATGAATGTGATGATGTGGCACAAAAAAATTACAAAAAGTTGGGTTCAAAATAAGGACGTGGGTAAATTGAATAAATTCTTAATAAAGAATTGAATAAGAGATTGAATAAACATAAATTGAAGTTACATTAACTAAGTCACAATAAAAAATTTGGTTAGAAACTTACTGTGAGAGAATAGGGGTTGAATAAACTCTTAAAGATACAAATATTTTTTTTGAAAAACGTATTGGTTAATTGTTTCATTGCACAAAAACCATATATCGATTAATTGCTTAATTACACAAACACTAGCTGAAAATATACTTACATACAAAATTATTCAATTAGACATTTCATCGAACACGTTGTGAGCACAAAAATATAACATCAATTGAGAACCAAATAATGAAAAATTCTAATGATCCTTTAATCAATTTGATAGTTGTAGTTTCAAGCTAAGAAAATGTTAGGGGGGTGTTTGAAACACGAAATTAGAAACGGAATTGAATCTTGAGATTCTTAATAATGCAAATTTTTTGTTTGACGCATAGAATTAAGAAGAGAATTAGATAGTGGAGCTTTTCGTTATTTCATTTTTGTTATAAACTAGCATGGTACCCTGCGCAAATGCGCGGGTTTGTTTTTTTAAATCACAACTGTTTTTTGTTTCGACTTGTATTTTTGTGTTGTTTATTTTTTATGTGTGTTCTATTTTATTTTCGCACAAAATTCAAATTCATATGGACGCGAATAGTGTTTGAGCACAAAACAATTGTGGGAAGTAGACATTGCAGTTTTCATATTCGCACAACTATTAATAGTGGCGATATTGTACAATACCAAAAATAACTATTTGCTGGCATTGTTTTTTTCGACAAAACAAAACGGAACAAAATTGGGACTATTTTTCTTTTCTTCGATCTTGTCCTTTCTTCAAGCTTCTTTGTCATATAACCTAGAAAGAAACATGCATGTGCCTATTATCATTAAAAAAAATTATTTATGTTTTAACTTCTTTTGTTCTTTATCAATTTGCACGGGAGTTGATGCCTTCTCTTTGAACATATTTGTGCAGAGAAAGAACCTATTAGAATTAAAATCTAAATTCTATGAACATGCAAAATTTGTGCAGAGAAAGAACTTCCGATAAGGACAGCTAGGAAAAAATATAAAATAAGATTAGGATTTATGTTCGAGCCTTAATTTATTTACCAAAAAACCTATATAGATAGAATTTTCACTCCATTAGAAGAGAAGCTAGGAAACAACACAAATTTAGTTCTTTTTCAGACTTGCATCCGTACTCCCACACACATTTTTGCAAGTTATGGCATTGATGTTGAAGAAGAATAATAGAAATCACCAGCTAAAGATACACTCTTGATTTTTTTTTGTTCTGCAGGGCCATAAAAGCAATAATATTGTCAGGTTTTATAGGGGCTGAAACGGAAAAAAAGAAAGAAAAAGAATTACCTTAATTTGGTGTTCTTTGCAATGCTGACTGGAACTATACATTCTGAAAGTAAATTGGCGCTCTCAGTTTGAGTATGGTAGAAATCTGGCCCCATCATCATTATCCTAAAATAGTTTCATTAACACTTAATTCATTAGTTAATAAAAAAAAGGAATCATAACAATAAAGCATCTTCAGTTCTAAAACGGGGTCAGGTCGGCACCGAGTATCAAATATTGAGTGCTCAATCTTGCATTTGCACCAAAAAGACCCATCCGGAATCAATCGAATCAACCACCTGTTCAAGAAAATTAGCAAAATTATGAATGTGGCCCCAACAAATACTCAAAACTTTCGTATTACCCCTCCAAATTACTGACAATTGCAAGAAAATACAACAAAACATTTTTTTTTTTTTAAAGTAAAATAGAATGGAGAAAATTCAGCATAAAAAAAAACTATAAATGAAGGAAATTTGCAAAAAAAAAAACTTGGAAATGTCAAAAATCCCAAATCAACCCAAGAATTGTTATTTCATCGAACTAACCCTGCAATGCAGAAATTGACCTCGAACATAATTAATGAGAATTAAAAGAATTAATTACAAGAATGGAAGTGACGACTTTCCTTTCGCTGATTTTTTTGTATTTTTGCTTCTTAGTCTCTCTTTTCAGTCACTGCCATGGCAAATTGTACTAAAAGGGCTTCAGCTCATTATACATACACTGATTTTTTTGCACGTATAATTTAAAAACCAAAGCATTAGATTTTTTTAATATTCGAAAACTGAAGGGGTTTTTTTTTGTAAATTGTACTAATTATTACCTTGCTCCCAAGAAATACATCAGAGCTTGTCCGAGGGGTTTCAGATCATCACTCTTGCTTTCTTCTGATGGACAAAAACCACGACAAAAAAAAATTAGCATACTTGAGCGGCCAATTGTTCAATTTAGGCTCAATTAAGCTGAACTGAGCAATGAAACCCTAAATTTACCACCAATTGAACGATATGCATAATTGTTTTCAAGGGACACGACTAAAAGTTATTGAAATTTTGAAATTACGACTCAAAAAAGATCGATTTGTGGGTAAATAGATCGACAATATCAATTAAAACAAAAATCGAAAACCTAAATTCGCACCAGAACTAACGGAATATGAAAAAGGGGAAATAAGAAAGTAAAGAAGAGATTACATAATCAATTATGCTGGTGAAGGCTCTTGATTTGTTGTCTTTTGGCAGAAAAAGACCAATAGAGTATTGTATACACTCGTCGATCCATCTGAAGACGTGATTTGTACTTCTCTCTTCGCCAGAGCTAAAGAACGGAACTGGCTCTTTTCTGGCCTGCTCGTTTGTGGGCTGAAAAAGGCCGGCATCCTCGTCGCTCGTACTTCCGTTTTCACCGCTAGGGTTTTGTGCCGCCAGTGTTTTCCATCCGTAAAAGCCGCCGAAAGAACTGCCAATGGTGTTGGCCTTCAATGCCGCCGGTAGGGTTTTGTGGCGCTCGTTTTTTTTTTCTCTTTTGCTTTTGCTTGGTCGTGAAAGAAAGAAAGGAGGGGGGAGTTATTTAGCGAAGAACAGTAAAGAGAGACGTGGCCGAATAAGGGAAGTTTGAAATGTTTAGCATTAGATCTATTTTAAAGATTTTAATTCCAATAAAAATTGTTGTGTCAAAGTGGAGCATCTTCATCTAATAATTAAATCAATATAATTAATATTATAATAATTAATCAATATAATTAATATTATATTATATTAATATATGGATAAAACATAAATTATATATTTTATTATATTAATATAAGGATAAAATATTATGTTATAGTAATATAATAGTACATTGAATATTTGTATAGTAATTATATTATAATAAGAAATAACCCGGATAATTGAACGCTACTAAATATTATAATCATTTTATCTAAATTTCTGTAAAGGTTTTTAAAACTTTTGTTCATGAAATTGGATACCCTTGGTACCCTAATAAAAAAATAATTAAAGAAGAAAAGAAAAAAATCAATTTTAGTTTTGAAAAAAATTGACTGATCACTGCAAAGAATAACTTAATTTTAACAAAAATCTATGATTGTCATATACTATGCTTAAAATAAAATCTTAATACTCTCAAATTCACACTTACAATAAGATATCAAATTACATATTCAGCCAAACCCTAAGCCCCAATTCTGACATATGAAATTACATATCCCAATACAACCTATTAATTGAAAGTTATTAGTTGCTATTTTATGTTGATTTATTTTTTTCGTATTAATTGATATATTCTTCTCATATCAATTGATACATCACAATTATTTTTCCATATGAATTGATTTCCAAATAATTTTGTCAATCCCATGCAATCAATCAATATTTATTATTAATACTCATCATGTTGTACAATTAATATTTCTCATGTAATTAAATAAGTTAATTAACAAAAGTATATTTGAAGAAATATTATAATTTATAATTTCCATGCAATTGATAATTATTAATTAAAATAATATAATTTACAAATTTGAACAATTTATAATTGTTACTTGCCATGTACATAATATTTGAAGAAAAAAACTTGGTAATTAATTATTTCTAATTAAATTCATTACCATATATTTTAATTATAATTATTATCTAAATTTTCTAAGATTTAGGCAAATTCATTTCTAAAGAAAAAAACTTGGTAAATTTTTTCGTATTAATTAATATTAGAACATAGGTGAGTCAATAAATGTTAATTACCATGAGGTTAATGTAGATATTATTTGATAATTACATGGTACGGTCAATCAAGCAATGAGTAGATTGTTAATTGAACACGGTGTACCACACAATTTGACAGGTCAAAGATTTGATTGAATGGAAATGGGTAGGTGTCGTGACAAGTATCATATGACATCAAAACGAGCTAGCAAAATGTGACCCGACTCAAAAAAATGATTCGACCCGTTCGAACCAAAATCCGATCCGAACAGACAAATATTGAAAAGTTAACAATCCGGAACCGAAACCGAATGATTCGAACCCGAAATGAAATTGAAACTGAATAATCCGAAATCCGAACTAATCCGAAACGGGAATACCCGAAACTCACAATCCGAAACTCGCCAACTGAATGATCTTAAAACTCAAACAAATATATTTATATGTGTTAATAATTTCATAAAAATAGAAAAAAAATCAATATATTATTGCTAGAATGTCGGAATCCGAGTAATTCGAAGACCCATCATCACGGAATCGAATTGACCCAAAATTCAAATGATCCGAAATCCGAATGACATAAAATAAATCATGAATGACCCGAAAACTAAATTCTCGAAAAACCGAATGATCCGAAATTAAATTGTGCGAAACCCCGATGACCCGAAAATTGGAATAATCAAGAACCGAACGACCCGGAACCGAATGATCCGAAAATCGAAATGACCCGGAACCGAATGAACCGAAAACCGAAACGATCTAAAAACCGAAACGACCCGAATCCGAACGATCCGCAATCCGAACGACCCACGACCCGAAAGACCCGTAAATCGAAACAACCCGAACCCGAAATGATCCGACCCAATCCGACCCTACCCGTCCGGTTGCTACCTCTAATCAAGACTCTCAAAGTATTTTTGGGGGTATAAGAATATTTTCCTCTATTTATTGATGGTTATATATGATGTCTTCAAAACTCATTCCAACATCCTTTATGAGAGGGAAAGAAAGGAATTACGTGGATTGATTAATATCATTAATTGATTGAATTAACAATTTAATTGATCGTTTAATTAAATTGACAATTTATAGAGATAAGTCAAAACGCTAAATCATATTTTTATCTCAAATATGTGATTTTTTTTTAAAAGATGGAGCAAAATTAATGGAGACATAGAAAGCTGTCTTCTCAAGTTCGTGAACTCCAACAACGCCAAAGGAATAAGGTACATTCTCCTATCAATATACCTTTTTACTGGACATATATGATATTTTAAACTTTTGCCGAATCGAAGGTCTCTGCATTCAGTGGAAAGAAGAGAGTGTTTGACCTCTTGCGGTCAATAGAAAGACACCACCACCGGAAGGCCTCCAATTGGCCCAGTCGGAGCACACGTGATACACACAAATCTCAACAATAAACTCTGTTGAAATTTGAAGAAGTCCTTGTTCGTAACTAATTTTTTTTTTTTTTTTAATTGTAGAGTTTGGTTGATGGGGATTTTTGGGCATTGGCGGTCGATTGTGCGATAGGAAAGATGTTAGATGTTTTTATCGTAACGAATCACAAAGATTCTCTCGTTTCTAAAAGAAGCTTCAAAAAATGCTAGAAGTGATTCAAGAATTGAAGGAAAAAAAGAGAAGCTCTGACGAAGAGCGAAGAAAACTCAAATCTAAGTTACAAGGCATAAAGATATATTAAATTATCGTTCAAACGTTAATTTAATTTACCTTTTTTTTAATAAATCATGTTTTTGCAGAACAGAGACTTAATGGCGAGAGAGATTTAATGTCGAAACAATAAAATTGCAAGATATGAAAAATGTTTTTGCCGCGGAGAATAATCATGATCCTTTTCCAAATGTCGAGGAAATATACGAAGAAATTTAAGTAATTTCAATAATCAAAACGAAGAATATGAGGAGCTTAAACACAATCGTTCCGCTTCATTGTCGGTGAACGAGTTTGTCAGGAGTACGGTCACGCCTCCAGATGGTGGTGCCGAAGATTTAGTCTTGTATGTCGAATGAACTTTTTGAATGTTGATTTTGTGATTCAGATTTTTTGTATGTTGATTTCGTGATTTAGCGTTTTGTAGTCGAATGAACTTTTTGTATGTTGATTTCGTGATTTGGCATTTTTGTAGTCGAATGAACTTTTTGTATGTTGATTTCGATGTCGTCATTGTCGTATTTATTATTTAGAATATTATTAGATATCTTTTATATTGATTTATTTTATTTTATTTTTTTTTGAAGACGAGAGATTGATAGAGAGAGAGAGAGAAGGCAATTTGGGGGAGCAATTTCTTTTATTATTTTGAAATTAAAAAAAATGGAAAAATTGAAAATATAAATCCGGAATTAAAAAAAATAATACTGGCCAGTGGCATAGGTCATACTGGCTGTCGACATAGAGTGTGTTGATCAACTTGAAAAATAAAGGCCATCGGCATAGGGCATGGTGCCGTCGGCATATATTCCAGAATTTAAAAAAATAAAGGCTGTCGGCTGGAAACATGGACGGCATAACTTGGCCGTTGACATATGATAGGGATTTTAGCGACGGTTCTTTCAGGTCATAGGCATAGGATAGGATTTTTAGGGACGGCTTTTTTCTGGCCATAGGCACATGGTAGGGCTTTTAGGGACGATATTTTGGGCAGTAGGCACGAGTCCTGGTAATTGGGACGGTCTTTTTGGCCATAGGCAATACCCAATGACCATAGTCATAGGTAACAGGGTCGGCCCGTCGGCAAAAAAATGGCAACAACAACCGAGGAAATGTCGAGGGGATTTGCCTACGGCCGGCCGTCCCTGTTGCCTTTAGGGACGGTTTTATGGGATATTGCCTACGGTCTTGATTGTTTATGTTGCCTGAAAATTTTGTAGTGCATGTGTTAATATTAACATATTAAAAAATTTAACGTGGGAATTAAGAATGTCAATTAACACTTAAACGAGTCAATTAATTATGTTTTCTCATTTTATTGTTTTTTCGGTAAATTCTCGATATTATTATGTTTTCAATATTAAGCACCAAAATAAATTGCATCATCGGGCCAGCATAGCATGGCTTCTTCAGTGTAGAGTGCTTATTTGGTTAGGGTAATTACCCTACCCCCATTTCCCCCACCCACCCTCTATATCATTAATTAATGATTAATGAGAGATTAATTAGTATCATCATTAACAAAAGTACATCCGATTAATAATTAATTAATTCGAATTAACCATTAATTAATTGTTACATATTATTTAATATTAAAAATATATCTGATTAACTATTAATTTGGTTAATTAATCTATTAATTAATGATTAATTAGTATATAGAGGGTGGGTGGGGAAAATGTGAGGGTAGAGTATATGCCCTCATTTGGTTAATGTCATTTCTAATAGTTTCAAACGCGCGCGAGAGAGAGAGAGAGAGAGAGAGAGAGAGAGAGAGTCAAATCACAAACAGTATTTTTTTTTTGAGAAAAATAGAGTAGGTTCTCATGCCCTACTTCTATTGTTTAATAATAATAATAGTTTAAGTTCATACAATTTTGAGATGTTTGCCCTAAATTTAAAAATACTAATCCTAAACACCTCATATTTAATCATATGAACTAACTATTAAAATCTAATACCAAAACTAACTATATAATAATTAGAATATGGTAAATGAAATCCTGGGTTCTATATACTCTAAATTTCGGAATTCAATTCTTTAGCAACTTGGAATTGTATTGCCAGTAATTCGAATCCTGGATTTTGAAAATCCCGGAAAATTTCGCTTTTAGGGTTATATATATAACCTCGATCTCATCGTCTCTCTCTTCTAGCCGCCTGTGAAAAAACCTTGGATCTCGTTTTCGCCATACAAATCATTGATCTCTCTCTTCTCTCCACTTCTAACCGCCTGAAAACCGATCCTCCACCGTCTCTCTTTCTTCTTCACTGTTCTTCTCCTCATTCAATAAACCTATGAAAAGAGATTACATCGGTATGCCCCTTCTTCGAAGAGATTCAACTTCTTCACAGAGTTCGTCGCTTCTTCACAGAGCTCATCTCTTCTCCATCGACGCTCTTGATCCTTCCACTCTCTGCCTTCCTCAAAAGATCTCATTCTAAACCCCCTCATAATTCCTATGCGAGATCTGACAGAAGAAAACCTTCGCCTCTCTTCATTTTAGTCTTTTACTGGAGATCTCCATTGGTTAATGCGGAAAATAATGCAAGAGAGGATTATCAGCTTGGATTTCTTCACTTTCGTCAGGTTAACGCCATTACCAAACTCTCTTAAATTCTCAAATGATCTCGATTAACTCCATTACCAGTAAACCTTTCTTCCAACAGAGATGGAAAGATGGTCTTGATCGGCGATTCACTCTATCTCCTCTATCACCTCCATCACACCAGCATATAAGAGGAAGAACCCTCTTTGTCGCCATGGATATCAATTGCTCATCAAGGAATACCAATATCTCTGAAGACTAATTTGTAGTGGTGAGTCTTCATCTTTATCACACAAAATCCCTCAAATTCTCGTAAATTTGTAGAAAGCTTGAATCTTCCAATTGAATTTCTTCTTCGTCTTCAGATTGATTTGTCGATTGCTGAACCTAGTTTGTCTGAAACCACCATAATCTTCTGTCTTCTGTTTGCATTGAGTGCCCTCTGATTTCTTCCTCTTCTTCAATTTCTGCATTTAAAAAGGAATAATTAGTAGATAATAATTCATTTGACAGAAAATCATTTGGTAGATTATCAGTTGAAATAATTCTGTAATCATTTACTGGTACCCAATTTTGAATACCAGAAATTAATTCCTCATAATTATTTGATTGATTAAGTTTATATTCATAAATTATATTATTTATAATTTTCAAATCAGTCAATTTTTCATTAGTAAAAGATCTCTTACATCTTTCCAACCAAAATTGGTATAGAGAAATACATATTAAACTTTTTTTTTTGATTTTATGAGGCGGGCTCTAAGTCCCACACCCAGTTTGTATTAACGGTAATGTACAATGGTTAATTACAATGGTTACACAAATAACAAGAATAACAAACAACCCCCAGCTCTATCTGTGTTTGTTTATAACCAAACTTGACTATGATAATTTTATCTTTCCCTCATTACGTTGCTCTTCTTTGTATACTGCCAATATAACATGATTTCCTCTTTAATGTTGTACACCAGGGTTTTATGATTATTTCTTTTTTCTTGAAATATCCTTGTACATCTCTCCTTCCATATTTGGAAACATACTTGTGCAATGATTTGATTTTCCTCTTTGGATCGTATACCTTCAATTAATAGCTTGATTATGTTGTTTACTCCCAGTATGTTCAAATCAAATGCAGCATTGATACTGGTCCAGATTGCAACTGAGAAGGGGCATGAAGTCATAATGTGATTTAACGATTCTTCTGAGTTATAGCATAAAACGCATCTGTTAGGTACTTGCCAACCTCTTTTGATTAGGTTATCCACTGTTAATATTTTATTTAATGAACATAACCATATGAAACATCTAATTTTCGGTTGGATCTGGAGTTTCCATATATGATTGCTTGCATATTTGACATTGATTCCTTTTATAAGAAATTGATACATACTTTTCGTTGAAAATTGCCCATCGCTATTCCATCTCCACTGGATTTCATCTTGGTTTGCATACTGAATGTTCATCCCTATTAATCTTTGTTTTAATTGATTATATTGTTGCCGCGCTGGCCATGATAAATCTTGTCTGAGATCTAATATTTCATTATTTTGCCATATCTCAGTCACTCTATGTTTGTTGCCTTGATGAAATGTGAATAATATCTGGTATTGACTCATTAAAGGTGTTTCCATCCAATTAGAGTGCCAAAAATCTATGATTTTCCCATTTCCTATTTGCATTGATGTTGATACTTTGAATGGTTCATATAATTCTGCACAAATCTTCCATATTCTGGATTTGATACCGTATTTTTGTTCCAATTTGTCATACACACTATCACCATATATCTGGTATATTAATTCCTTCCATATATTTTCTTTGTGATAAAAGAGCTTCCAAATCCATTTCGATAATAATGCTAAATTGAATGTTGTCAGATCCAATATATTAATACCACCTTCTTCTTTAGGTCTGCATAATTGTTTCCAATTTACCAATGGCATGCCTTTCAAATTTGAGTCATTTCCTTTCCATAAAAAGGATCTCATTATTTTTTCTATCTTTTTAATCACCCATTTAGGCAGCTTAAAGCTTGACATGAAATATATTGGAATAGCTGTTAATACCGATTGTATTAGTGTGATTCTTCCCGCTAAAGATAACATATTTTTCTTCCAGCCTGCTAGTCTTGCAGCAATTTTATCAATCAACGGTTGATATTCCTTTTTATTCAATTTTCCAGGTTGTAATGGTAAACCTAAATATTTAATTGGAAAGTTGGTTCTTTGGCAGCCTAGTATTTCTTCAATGCCATTTTCATTGGGTCTATTTTGTTTCATTGATACAAATTCTGATTTTGCATAATTTACCTTGAGACCAGATGCTTGTCCGAATTTATCCAGTATAAATTTGAAACGTGATACTTGTGTTGCTTGATTTTTAATGAAGTATAATGAGTCATCATCGTAATACAAACCTGTCCTTGTTCCGTTGAAAATTGGTTTTATAAAGTCTGCTTCATTAATGTTTTTGAGTATCCTGGCTATTACATCCATGGCCAAGATAAATAGAAACGGTGACATAGCATCCCCTTGTCGTACCCCTCGCTCCAGTCTGATGGATTTACCAACTGTATTATTTAAAATTATTTTTGCGTATCCTTTTAAGACTGAATTTTGTATCCACATAATCATGTTTGGTCCAAAACCTCTTGCTTTAAGTACTTGTAGTATGAAATCCCAGGATACCGTATCAAAAGCCTTTGCGATGTCGGCTTTAAATATAATCATATCTGTGTTGAAGTCTTTAGCTGCATCAATCATTTGTTGCACGTAGGCAAATCCATCTGATATGTTCCTTGTTTTTACAAAGCCAGATTGTGCAGGTTCTACCATGTGTGCTATTCTGGATTGTAATCGTTTGGATAAGACTTTGGAGAATATTCTTTGAATACCATGGATCAAACTAATGGGTCTATAATATGCTGGTTTGTTAGCAGATTGTGTTTTTGGGATTAGTATTATATAGGACTGACTGAGAGCTTGGAGTCCTTGATGTTTTACTTGTTCCGAATTGAATAATTTATATATATCTTCCTTCATTAAGTTCCAATATTTCTTGTAAAATTCTCCCGTGAATCCATCAGGTCCAGGAGATTTATGATGCCCCCATGTCCCTAAGGCTTCCTTAATTTCTTCCATTGTTATTATTTGATCCATGTGTTCAAGATCCTCATCAATCCCATATATGTTAGATAAGTTCAGTATTTGTGAATCCAATTGTAAATCCTTGGTTCCTAGTATATCTTTGAAATGGTTAAATAATAATCTCGCCTTATCTTTATGTTCCGTGTATACTTGTTGATCCTTATTTAGGCTAGCTATTTTATTATTTCTTTTATGAGAAGTAGCCACTTGATGGAAGTATGCGGTATTTAAATCTCCATCTTGGTACCATTTCTGTTTTGCTCTTTGCTTCCAAAATTGTTCTTCATGTTTGCTCAATTCTAGGAATCTGTTTTTTATTCTACATTTAAGCCATAACTCTTCTGTAGCTAATGTTCTATGTTCCATAACCTTATTCATCCAATTTAATACCCTTTGACATACTTGCACCTGCCTATTAATGTCACCAATTTTGTCCTTACTCCATGTCTTTAATCGTTTGGCAATGTTATTTAGGGTTTCATTTATTTGTGTGACTGTTTCTTGTGTGTTTCTCGTCCATTCAGTGTGCACTATTTCATCTACTTCTGTATATTGGAACCAGTAATTCTCGAATCTGAAGAAGTTTGGTTTGGGAAAAGTTGATCTCGCCGTATAAATTAATGGTATGTGATCCGATGATGTATTGGTGCCTGGTTTTAGTGATGAATTTGGATAAGTGGAGGACCATTTGTTGGATATTAGAACTCTGTCAAGTTTTGACATTGTGGTTGCTCTAGACCATGTGTATTGTAAACCATTAAGCGGCAAGTCTATGAGTTGGGTATCATTAATGTATTGTCTGAAATTTGCTGAAGCTCTCCAATCATTTGTATGACTATTCCTCTCATGGTCAGATAAGGTTACATTAAAATCCCCTAGTACCATCCACGCTGAATTGTGCTGTGGCTTTAATTCTCTGAGTTCATTAAAGAATTCAATTCTTTTGGTTGGATCATTAGGACCATATACCCCGGTTAGTATTATATATTCATCATTCCACTTGCATTTTAGAGATATGGAAATAGAGTATGTTTTTTTAGTTACTTGTTCCAGTGAGAAGAGTGATTCCTGCCAAGCCATAAGAATTCCACCTGCTGTACCTTGAGCCGGTATGTGTTCTAATCCATGCAAGCTTGCACATATTTCTTTTTGTAATTGCGTCGTGAGTATTTGTAGTTTTGTCTCTTGCAGGCATAGTATGTTGGGTTTTTCGAGCGCAATATTTTTCTTTACTGCTATTCTTTTGTCTTTATTATTTAGACCCCTGACATTCCACGACATAATCTTGAGGTTTCTCAATCCCGATCTACTGGCACTCATTGGAATATCCATTATCGAATCTATCTATCTGCTTTATATATGGGGATATGATTGTAATCAATTGTGGATTGTGGATGCTGATATTTGAGTATGCATCAATGTATATTTTGGAAACCCTAATTTCTAATACTGATGAGGTGCACTTAAGAAGAAGCAAAGTGACAGATAGAGATACTCTAAAACACCAACTGACTCTAATACTCCATCTACGTCTTTTTAAACGACAACCGAACTCTAATGATTTCCCCGATACATGAACTTCACTAAATACACTCCCTGATACATCGAGTCCATCCCCAATATATGGACTCCCTTTTACAAAAGACTGAAAACTAACACTTTCATTACATAATTGATACTGACTACTACTGATAAAGATAAACGACTCTAAGGGTTTCCCCGATACATAGACTCTAACAGACTCTTTGCCTAGTCTGCACAGGCTCCTATCCATTGTTGCATAAATCATTCAGACTGAGCTATCATCATAGCATCAATCTCTGCACTTAGATTTTGGTGCATCCTAATTCCTCCAGCTTCTAAGATGTCGATTATATCCTCCTTCTTCAATTTGTCCAAGCTGTCAGTCGTAACCGGGTTCGCGGATCCCAGTTTTGCTTCCTTCCTTGCTACATTCTGGACCTCTTTGAACTTAATCTTCTGTGCCTTGTCTAGGGTGGCTTCATACCTCCCTTGGCTCTTGACTAGCAACCTTGGACTTCTGCGTAGTTGTGGTGCATGGATTTCTTGATTGTTTGCTGCCTTGTCAACTTCCATTTGCATGAGATTTGTCCTGTCCCTTTCCTCGTTAATTATTTGTTGATCCAGGTCCACCCAACGATCGTTTTCAATTCCCAAAACCTCTTCGGGCTGCCACACCACTATCTGCCTGTCAAGGAGATTTTTTTCTTCTTCTTGGTTGGGTTGCATGTGCGTTTGGTTTTCTTCTTCTTCTTGGTTGGGCAAGGTGACTTGCATGTGCGTTTGGCTTTCTTCTTCTTCTTGGTTGGGCAAGGTGAATTGCATGTGCTGCACCGTTTGACCACTAAACTGGACCAATGAAAGAGCCGAGGCAAGAGCTATTTCTGACAGGAAGGAATACAAACCGATAGGGTGCGCTGACGGTTTATACATCAGACGAGTGGCGCCAAATGTCACTGTTACCATCTTCTTGGGCCAGTTGAAACGGATCGAGGAAGGCCCAAAGCTTTTTTGTTGCAATTGTGCAGCTACTGTAGTTGGGGTATGGCTTGGGTTGTTATAGCACTGCGGTTTGGGATCTGTCTGCAATTTGGGGTACTGCACTTCGGTCTCGAACTGCACTATTTGCTTTTGCTGTATTTCATTTTGCGGACTCTCCTTCCTTTTCCACACTTTGATTTCCGGCTTTCGATCCTTCTTCCTAATCCATATTTTCTTAACTTTTCTGGCAATTGTTTGGAATACCTGACGGAAGTGACGGGGTCTTTTTCCAGCCGCCTGACCACCTGATGGCCCCACACCCCCAATGTTGAACTGAGAGTTTGCCGTTTGCTGACCTCCTGAGTTGTGCTTGGCTGATTAACTGATTCCCCATTTACTCCTTGATTTGCACCATCTGATACCTGGTTACTGTCATTTCCGCCACTACCTTCTTCTCCTTCTTGGTAATGACCAGGCATTTCAGATCCCGGGTAAATCACCTGCTCGATACTGGAAATGATGATTTTCACCCTCCTCCAATATTTGCCTTCACGATATTTGATAAAGAATGGAATATCCTCTGGTGTGTCACAGGAAATTGTTACTGGCACATCTATGTACGTAGTCTCCTTCAGGCTCGAAATAGGGACCGATGTTTATTGGGGTCCCAGTGGATTTCAGCATCTCGGTGATATCCGGGGTGTTAATCGCCCAAATTGGCACATTTCTTAGTTTTAGGTCAGCTTCAAAGTAAGAGGGTTGATCAGTCATCTCCCATCGATGCGTGATTGCCACCGCTTCAAAATGATTCTCTCCCTTGTGGAACACTTTACGATCAAGTATTCGGTTTCTGGTCTCAGGCGAGTCACATATGACTATGTAGTGAGCAGGATGAGTTTTATAAACCCGGTATTGCATGTCATGCCCACCGCATCGCCTACGAAGGTGTTCACGTATCTGTCCAGCCACGATCTGATTAGGGTTTCCCATTGTGATGTTAATGTAAACAGATCTGAACATGAAGTCATTTTCCGGTGAGATGGTTCTTCTCGGTGGGCAATACATGATCTTCTCAAGGGGTCTGTTATTGAGATCGTATTCAATGTACGCCATCTCAAGTTTACTGGATTTAGTTGAGGTATTTGCTTGTGGCCTTACGTTTGAGATATGTGTTGATGGACAGTGCCTTGCAATATGCCCTAGGCCTTTGCATTTATAGCAACGGAGTGGATCTCTACAGTCGCGCCTGAGATGATCAGTCGCCAAGCATCTGAAGCACTTTTTGAAAGTGCCTTTTTGTCCCCCTATGAAATCTTGCTTGGGCGGCGATGATTTATCTTTTCTCCTTTGTACCACTTTCCAATCTTGTTCATCATTTCCTTCTACTTCCAAAGCTGTCTTGAGAATATGCAAATAGCTTTTTTCAGGCATGCTCTCATCATTCTTTTTTTGAAAATAGTTTTCTTCGTCTTTTCCATCAAAAGCTGATACTTGTTTTGCTCGAGGAGACTTTCCATCTTCTATCAATGGTGGCGTTTCAGTAATGAGGCTTTTCTCTCTATTAATGTCACTGGAGTTTCCGTGAGTGACTCCATTAATGTCCTTATCTTTGGTTTCGCTCTTTTTCGCCTCAAAATCGCCTTTAGGTTTTCTCCAGAAAGGCTCCATCAAATACATATTAAACTTCTACACAAACAGTATGTTAGATCAATATTTTGCTAACAAACAGTATTGATTATGAAATGTTTTAGTAGTCCCCTCAATCATGACAAGTGACTGACATGATTAAGACAGACTACCTTGTCCCGTTAATGGAAAACTATATACTCACCAATTTGTTTCATCCCCACTCTTGATTATTAAACGGAAAATATTTGCTAATGCCAAAACCATTGTTTAACACGTCGTCAGTATGATGGAAGAAAATGAGATCTTATATTTTGTAACTGCACATTTTTTTTCCTTTTTGAGGTATAGCTAACTGCACAAAATTATCATAGACAATGAGAAAATCATGCTATTCATCTACTAATCATCAACCACTATAAACAAACCCCACGACTTTTACAAAGGACTCTTAAAACTACAAACCATTTTCGTACACTATGAAGCATAAAATTAACACTGTACAATACATTCAAAACCTACATATCACAAATATGCTTGTAATTTACTGTTGCAAGTACTTCAACGGTGAACATCAAAATGCCTCTTGTCTTGTAGTACTCTCGAAGAATTTTCAAGAGTCAATGCAAAGATCGTTTACCCTCGTCTTCATGATATATATTTTTGTCTACAAGATCATTTTAGGAACAGCCAGTATCTACAAATTAATGAACAATATCCGGATTAGTCTTTACTAGTCAATAAAGAAAACATTCTTAAATTATAACTATTAAAATGATAAAGAAAAAAGTATATATATCGTACTTAAATAATGCTTTTCCAGTAAGGATCACTGCTTAATTCGTCCAAGTTCAAGTCCTCCAACGCCTCAAACGGATCATTTGTTTCTGTCTCTTTTACGCTCGTCTCTTGTTCATATTCACTGTTTGAATCATTAAACCATTCTTCGTGTGTACTCGAAGCCGAAGGATTTATCGGGTTAGATGGCTGGTCTTTGTTTAAGCCAATCGGACTCGAGTTCAAGTTCATATTAGGGTTTAACGAGGGGGTCGTGGCGATCATCGATTGAAGTAGGATTTGTACCAGTTGCAGTCTTAGGAATTCCATAGCAATTGGTTGGCTGGTACCAACAAGGGTTCCTAAGTTCGAAGCGGTAAGGGTATGTGGTTTGTGAGTCACAGGATCGATTCCCATCGAAAGAAGTTTCTTTCTCAGATGTGTGTTCCAGTAATTCTTTATCTCGTTATCTGTTCTTCCCGGTAACTTCGTAGCAATTGATGACCATCTATGGCAACAAAAAACTTGTAAATTTTTATAATTACATGCAATCATTCCAATACTAGTGTGTGTTAATCAACACACTAATTAGTGGTGAAATCAACTTAAATTTTACCAGATATGAAAAGTCAAGGAACTGTTTACATAAACTAAAGACATCAAATTGTATTCTTCCAATACAAATAGAGTGGTGATGTGTTGTAGTCCCACCCATGAATCATCCATGTTTATTATGCATGTTAATAACAAAAGAAATGTATATTTTATATCTTGGAGGCTTCATATCTACTACACATGTCAGATATTTTTTCATGTAAATATAAGGTGTCATTACTTGTTTCCTAGGATGGAATGGAGATGAATGATGAGTTTCTCTTCTTCTTCGTCGAACCGACCTCTCTTTATGTCGGGCCTCAGATAGTTTGTCCACCTAAGCCTGCAGCTCTTTCCACACCGGTTAAGTCCCGCTTTTTTCGACAAAAGCCTCCAGCTTCCATGACCATTTTTAGTTATATAATTGACCAATAGCTTATCCTCATCCGGTGTCCATGGTCCTCTCTTCACGTTACTCTCGTCACAGCACGGCAATCTCACCATGTTAGGGCTTCTCTAATTGCTCTCTTTCCTAAGGTATTTGTATTTCTAGGGTTGTTCAGTTGAGGTGAAGTGTTTGGAAGTTTGGTTGTACTTGGGTTTTATAGGGCGTTTGTTTCCTCTTTTAATAATGAGGTCATATATCATGCCCCTCAAATTCCCCCACAATTTTCCACAATAATAATTCATGATTAATCCAATAATTAGTGCTTTGGATTAACGATTAATTTAGAATTATTTAGAATTAATCATCAATTGATATGGACCTTAATTACATATTAAAATTTTAATAATCATGAATTACTCGTTAATCCACGACACTAATTATGGAATTAATTAGTGTGGGGAATCTCAGGGAAAATGGGGGGGGGGGGGGGGGGGGGGGGCGCAAAGTATAATTTCCCTTTAATAATTGGCCAGTGATGCACTTCCCCCAACTCTCCCCCCACACCTCTTGATGTGTCATTGTAACGCTTAACACCACTATGGTTTAACATCTGAATTATGATTTAACACCTTAATTTATAGTTTAACATCATAATGAAGATGTTAAACTACAAATTAAGGTGTTAAATCATAATTAAGATGTTAAATTTGAAGGTGTTAAGCCTTATGCCAACACATCAAGAGGTGTGGGGGAGGGTAAGTGGGGAGGTCCAACTTTTTCCTTAATAATTATAGGCTTTCTAAACGAGGCCACCTCTCTATATCACTAAATAATTATCATTAATTAACATGGTCATTAACAAAAAAAATATTTTATTAACAATTAATTAATATATAATTAAAATACATATAAATGAATAATTCTTAATCAATATCGATGAATTGTTAATGGAGAATCTCTTGTTAATTTCTATGTTAATTAATCATCAATTAATTGTTAATTGATAATATAGAGGCCTAAGTGGAGGGTACAGTGAGATCCTAGGGGCACCAAATAATTAGCCTTTCTAAAATATAGGGAGTTTTGAGTAGCCATATTGTAGACATTATTTTTGGAGACTAGCAAATTTGAAAGTGAAAGGAGATTAAGTGGCA
This sequence comes from Luzula sylvatica, assembly GCA_946800325.1. Taxonomy (NCBI): domain Eukaryota; kingdom Viridiplantae; phylum Streptophyta; class Magnoliopsida; order Poales; family Juncaceae; genus Luzula; species Luzula sylvatica. Next base: position 53,832,131 of record OX326961.1, on the reverse strand, counting down.
TATATGTAGTTAATTAAGACTAATTGTAATAGCTAGGTGTAAATGGAATGTAAACTAAATAAAAATAATAATTAATAAGGACTCTAGTCGTGGCGAAATTTGAGACTAACTAGGAGAATACTCGCACTACGTATAAAATATTAATTATATTTTTCATTGTAAAACAAAGTACACATTTGTATGATAATATTGTTATTATTATCTCAAAATAAAATTATTTGAACTCATTTATCAAATGGTTATACTTATATTATTGTCACTATAAAATATTATATGGTGATAACACAATTTTAAGTAAAAACATAAAAAAAATATATTACATCATTGTTGTTCATCATACAATACCCAATATAAAAATAATGAATTACCCGATATATGTAGTAACACATCATTAATTATATAGTATTAACAATTTTTCATTGATTCAAAATGCATTGAAAATTACAAATGTCAAATTTAATACTGAAAATAGTTTGATAATTAATAATCTCAAAATTTAATTTAGCATAAACATAAATATAAATTATTTCATATCATATTGTTTTTTAATTTACATTTGTCAAAATAACAATATTATTTGATAGGTGCTTATAAATTTAAGAAGCTATTTAGATGGATAAACTATTTTTTTTTTATTTCTATTAGTTTTTTTAAATTTTAATATCAAAGTTGTTTGAACAAAAACACAAATATAATCTACTTAGTATATATATATGGGATTTTTATAGTCATAATTTTTTTTAAAAAAAATAATAATTACTTAAAATTCTATCATGTAAATATGCATTTTTTTTATTGTATTTTCTTACATCATTTCTTTACAAATTTAAAATTATGGAGATTGGTATGCATAAACAATGCTATTAAGAATGTCAAAATCAAGAGAAAATTGATGGTTTTTTTAAAATTAAAGTTCCAAAAAAAAATATTAATGAATGTTGTAGGTTTTATAATATTATATATTAATTTATCCCTATTTCATATATAAATTTCTTTATTTCTCATCTCATTCACATTTGATCATATAATCTTATGGAAAATGATAAACAATTAAATATATTTAGTCTAACATGAACCTAAAAAATGATAATAGTTCACGTCATTAATGTATGATGATGTAACCTTATAGGAAAACTTAAAACATGTTGTAAAATAATTGACACATAAATGACTACAAAGAGAGAATGATTAATCAATCCTCTAAATTTTGCCACATATCATAATTTAATAGTTGAAATGAATGTGATGATGTGACACAAAGTAAAAGGATATGTATTAAGATGGACACGGAATTAGTAATGTTTATGTCATATGTATGCATACGTATATTTCATATCCGAAGTTAAATCGACAAGATAAGTATTGGTTTTTTATGAAAAAATCATAATGTTTCTGTAGAAACACGTTTTGGTAAAATGTTATAAATGTCTCATCCGAACTCCGATTGGGCTGGGCCAAAATGGATTGGATAGATAATGAGATTATCTATCACTTTCATGAATACATCTTTTATGTTTGAACGATTTATTAGTTTCGTTTTTACTTATTAGTGAAAGGTGACAGTTTCAAAATGTGTATTTTCACTAGATCTTATTCATATGTGTATATATCCCCAAAAATGAGTTTCTCTCTAACCCAATTATTCTACACTAGGATGTGTGTTTAGAGGAGACAGAAAACAAGAGAGAAAGTGTGTCTCCATTCTTCGGTTTGAGTTTTTGTGAGATAAAACGTATAAGAACTCAACGGTCGAACTAGGAGCATTTTCGTCATATATTTATCCTAATTCATCGAGGGGCTCGAGAGATATCTCTTTCTTATAGAAATGAACAAATCTCATATTGATTAAACATAATCTTCGGGTATGATTCGGATAATACCCAATGATGGCCTATTCTACCCTTTCACGGATAGTAAGAAACAATCAAAGTATTACGATCCACCTACTACAGAGTCTAATAACCTCACGTCAAAAAATCAATACTATATTTGTTATGGTAATATTATTAATGACTTAAATCCTGAATATTCTCATAAGGAAGTCCATCCGATATATAGTCTCCTACTATATATCTACATTCCATAAGTTCCGTGATCAGAGAAACGTGATCATCTCTTGCATGAATGTATTAGTGTGCATATATAGTTCCGTTATATTATCTCGGCTATGTGTATCATTGACATCTATATATGACTAGGACATTTATAATTGTATACTTATTGTTTGACGGTTTCACTATCAATAAAGACTTTATTAAGATGAGGCTCAAACAATTATACAACTAAAGCCTTATTCAATATGAATTGTCTAATATCAAATCACACACTATATTATATGAACAATTTATATACAAGATAATAATACATATAACAATACAGACTATGACATGTTGTTTATCTAAAAAAACATTTAGCCTAGAACATTATATCTTTCACGTAATACTTTGATATGTTTTCTTACTATCCGTAAAAGGATAGAATATGGCATCATTGAGTATTATCTGAAGCATAACTGAAGATATGTTTAACGAAGATGAGATTAGTTATTTTCTATATGAAGAAATTAGTTGCTTGTCATTTGAGTAAGGTTTTATGATCACAAATATATTCTATTTAATCTAGGTGTTCATGGAGTTCGTCTAGGAGCTAACAATAACCAATGGAATGCATTATTCATTGCTAGCATTAAACAAAAATACACGATCACACCAAAAATTAATAATAATCCGACACAAATTAATAGTTTATATTTGATATACATACGTATATTGAATATATGTAGTTAAATTGATAAGACAGTTCAAATTATTTATGGAAAAAGATCACAACGTTTCTTTAGAAACAAGTTCCAGTAAAATTGTCAACTTCTAAATTATCAGAGTCGAACTAGAAATGATTAAGGAAAATTAGAGGGTCTTTTTGGAACGAAAAGGCTTCATGCTCGATGAATAATGAACAACCTTCGTTACAATCCAATGAGGACGGCTCAAATTGTGTTAAAAAGATAATTAGATTATTAACAACTTTGATTTCACAAGGTTATTCGATTTGAACACTCTAACAAGTCGATTTGAACGGAATATCAAAGATTGTGATTATTTTACATGTTGTTAGTAAAATTGTCATATCTCTCATTCCCGAGATGCAATTGAATTGGGTCAAATTATTTAGGAAATATAATTAGATTATCTATAACTTTCATTCAGGAACCTAATCCGTTTGAACGTCCTAACAAGTCCATTTGAACGAATTGGTAAAACGTGACAGTTTCTAAATAGTGTTTTTTCACTTGATCTTATCATTTAACCATACATAAGCATCTCTTGTTCTCCAATTAAGACTAATCTAATTCTGGAAATTAAGAGTGACTCTTTGTGTGTGAATTGGGAGATTCTTAAGAGAGAAATTAGAGTTTGCTAATCGTAAGCTTTTGTGCAAGAGTTTTAATACATCGACTGTGATTTTGTGTTATTCATCGATTGAGTTTGATTCGCGGTGAATTACGAGTAGATGGATTCTAGTTGGGATTCCTGAGTGATCAAAACAGAAGATTTTAAACGGCAACCTATCGACGCGGAGAGCAGGACAGAAGTTAACACATCAACCCTACAAAAAGCCGATTTTGTGCAAACCGAGATAAAGTTAGTTTGGATTGAAAAGGAACGAATTATATACTAAATATATAACTAATTATAGCAGGAGGTTAAGTTAGTTTGAATTATATACTAAATATGTAACTAATTATATGCTAAAACTCACTCCTTTCCAATCCAAACTAATTTAACCCTCTTGCATCCTGCTATGTTTACCCGCTCCTTTCTTTTGCACCTATCTTCGAGCGTCCTCATGAAGCCACATCATCATGGTTATTCATGATTATTGACCATTAAATTTAATTCATGATTATTGACCATTAAATTTAGTGATGTGGATTGATCCCATACATTTTTTAGTGATGTGTTTTGATCTTAACCATTGATTTTTTTTTAGATTTTTTGAAGATCATATTTTGTGTAGTCATCTACGTGTCATTATTTTACACCATGTTTTAAGCATCCTTGGAAAGTCACATCATCAAACATTAATGACGTGGACGATTATTATTGGTTAGATTCATATTAGACCAAGTTTATTCAATTGTTTTGTCATTTCACATAAAATTACATGATCAAATGTGAATACAATGGAAGATGAAAAATTTATATATGAAATACTAATAATTTAATGAGATTGTTTATTAAATTATGATATTGTTTATTAAATTACTTTCACTATTAAGTTTGATATTATTTATAATTATCATTGCATTTTGAATCAAGAAAAAAAATATTAGTATTATATAATTGTTGACGTGTTACTACATATGTCGTGTGATTAATTATTTTTATATTTGATATTGTATGAAATATTGTGAACAATGATATAACATTTGTTGTTATGTTTATTCGTAAAATTGTAATATATCTCATATATTATTATATAATGACACTAATATAAGTGTTATTATCCAATTAAAAAAAATGAAATTTTTTGTTATCATAATGTAAAATAATTGTAAAAAAATATATGAATAATCATAGATAAATTAATTCGAATAATATTATTTTGAAATGATATTACCAATATCATCATAAATAAATAAATAAAAAATCCCTCGTAGCGCCGGTATTTTCCTAGTTATATGTCAGTCCCCAAATACTTAGTTAAACTACAAGGAAGCCGGTATTGATTATTATATTAAATTTTGTTAATTATTATTTTATATAAACCTATATATTCTTAGGTAAAGTAGATTTAATAAAATAAAATTATTAAATAAGGATATAAGAGAGTTTCTTGGTTAAATCAATTCAGGTGATCTCACTCGTAGGTCCTGTGAGAACAGTGATTTAGTAACACTTCCACGCAACACTTTGGTGGACACGTGTTTGGTTTAGGTCACTTCCCGCTGAAATCTGTGAGGTCAACAAGAGTTTAATTTCTATTGGAGCAGCAACGAAAATAAACTACATAATTTCCTTGCTACTCCTAAGTTTCGTTGAGTTAGTTTACAGGTATGATCTTTTGTGGCGCAATTATTTCGTTTGTAATTGTGATTGTAAAAATGACATACTCTTATTGTTCAAAGAAATATAATTAGAACTAGGGTTGGAAAATAGTCGAGTTCGATCGAATCAGTACAGCTCGTGCTGTACTTGAGGTGGCTCGGCTCTAAATAGCTATAAAGGGCAATCTGAAAATCCGAGCTCGACACGATTTAGCTCGACTCGACTCCATTACAATTCGAAATAGTAATCGGTTGATAAAATAACTTGAGGTAAGAGATGTGCTATTGGATATAGTCAATCGGGTTGGGTAAATTAAAATAATTGGACTGTATGTAATATATACGGTGATATTTTGGCCCATACCAAAGTTAATTCAAGTTTAATGATATCAATCTTGGTTCGGCTCGACTCTGATTTCGAGTCGTCGGCACAAAATTGTTCGGATTATTTTCGAGCAAGTTGCGATCAAATTATTATCGAGCGAGCTATGAACCACGAACTGAACATGCTAGAACCTAATGGTGTATCTAGTTTAGGATCTCGTGCATTGTTTTTTTTTTGTGTGTTTATTTGTATTGTAAGAATATTTTAAAACTTATCATAAAATATAAACTTCTTATTGAATATTGGATGCAATCTAATATGCATTAACTATTGTCGGCACAAGAGATATTGATTGTTTTTTTAGGGGGCTTCTATCATACACCACTTTCCTTATCATACACCCATTTTCAAGGGTATTTGGAGTAATTATCAATTTATGAATATTTAAGGTAAGATATAAAATATATTTATCAATTAATATTTAACTAAATTGGAATTTTTTGTTGTTTATTTAAACCAAAATTTTCATAAAAGATAAATTTTATGATACACCATTTTACAAATATAATTAATTGCTAAAATACCCAAAATATCCTTGTAAAAGGGTGTATGAGAGAACTCCCTTTTTTTTAATATATATTGATGTATGTATGCTGGTTTTAATATATTTACATATTATTCTAACTTGCAGATATTATATAAATTTATGTACTGATTTTTTTAACTCCCATATTTTATACAGGTATGTTGTTAATTGTTATTATAAATATATAATACTTAACTCAGATATGTGCACTATTTTATTATTCAAACCTATACTCTTTTGCAGACTCGTTTTATTCAAATTTGTGGTCGTATACTATTTTTTAATTAAAAAAAAATACATATTATTTCATGTGAAATTTTACTTTGCCTTCATGCGAAATGTACACTCTTATTATACAAATTTATGGATGTTGATTATAAATTAATTAATTGATAATTATATGTCATGTATATTATCATATTAATTATGTTAATTAAGTGTATTAATCGGGATACAGACGATGTGATGTGAAATATGGGACAGGGTATATGGCCTCTTATTTCATACATCATACAATGTTGGGTCAAGGTAATAATATATGCATCGCTATTGGTCCCAAAGACAAGGAAACACTATTGAATATTGATTGATCACAATGGCCATTGTCCTATCAATTATTTGCAAATAAGTTGGATTTTGAGGCAATTCTATCAGTTTGTTTGCCATAGAAATAGTAGCCCAAACAACATAGTGAATTGAACTCTACATGACCAATTAAATCTTACCCACGGAGTTGTTACAATATACTTGAAATGTTTAAGTGCCTACTCGAGCAAAAAAGTAATGTAATATTTCTTCAATTGATCTAATTTGTTATTTACATACGGTGTTAGTTCTCGATAATATAAATAAAAAGACCATTTATTACGCCATCATATTTCACGATAACATTCACTATAAATTAATTAACACAAGAATGGATACATCGAAATAATCTACATACATCACATAGTGTCACATCACACAGTGTTATTTTTTACATGTTATTTTTTTAATGATATTCAACAATCGTTCACTTCTCGTTAATGATACATAATTATTCTTACAAAACTAAAAAAAATAAAATAAATAACATTCCACTATTAGAATTCAAAAATAAGGTCATTCTAATTTTAACAATGCCTTGACCATAATAGTACCGTTTTCATTGTTTTTTTTGCAATTTGTGTCGTCGTATTTGTTTTTGCTTGGAAAATTCGTCAATTTCAATCCAACCAAATCGCTCATGTTGTCGCAATGAGAATGGTGTCCCATACTTTTCTTTGGTTCTTGTCGAGTTTCATCTTGTTATTGCTCCCAATTTTTTTAAAGTTTTGGTTTTGGTTTGGAATTATAAAGATGTGGGTGTGATCATGGATAATTTTTCATATTATCTTTGCATATATTCACTGTGTGAATATGTGGTATGCACATTCCAATTCGTTTTTAGGCACCGAAATGATCTCGCCCATCCTTTACGGTTTAGTATGTCTTTCGTTAGGATTCGGCCATTTATGGTTAGCCACATAAATATTTTTGTTTGAATCGGTGCATTGGATTTTCATAGCATTTTGTCCCACGAGACGCGTTCTCCCAAATTATAAGTCTATATATGAGTTTGAAGTCGAGAAAGTTTGGTCTCTCGTCAAGTTCTACTTGATACTAACATTGACCTATCATGACTAGATGTTGAAATTTTGTAGAAAGGAATGAGTTTAATCAGATCTTTTAAAAAGAAAGTTGATTTTATTGGATTGAAGATCTCCAAATTAGGGGTAGTCATTCGGATGAACCGAACCGAACCGAATAAGAACAAACCGAATTAAACTGAACCGGACTAGATTCAAACTGAACCGAACCAAATAAAATTTGAACCGGTTTAAAATCGAAACGAATAAACCGAATTTCTATTCGGTTGAACCGAATTAGGAATTTTATAATGTTAAAATTCAAATGTTATTTAGAAAAAAATATAAAAACAAATCATATAAAATATACTTACGTTATTTCTAATTTTACAATATTTAATTTTACATTTTTTTAATAAATATAATAGAAAAAGTGAAAAATAGTATTAATTCGGTCGGTTCGGTTTAATCGGTTCTGAAAATATCAAAACCGAACCGAAACGAATAAACCGAACAATATTAATTTTTGAACCGAACCGAACCAAATAAATCGAAAAACCGAACCGATTAAACAGAATTCGACCGGTTCGGTTCGGTTCGGTTCGGTTCCCAAGTAAACCAAACCATTTGCCCACCCCTACTCCAATTCTTGTACTGGATTTATTTTATGTAGTTTTTGGATTCACTGTGTCAATAAGGAATCACGTTTGGTGTTTATTTTTCATAACCATTTAAGAACGAGAGATTCATTTTTCACATTTAAAAAAAAATATGTATTTATACTTTTTGAATTGACATATCAATTAGCATAAGATAGATTATTAACATGCATATTTATATTAATTGACATATGTTAATTAATTGACATATTAATTATGTGTTATATCTTCAATCAATTTGTACAACGTGTTAATTTTACTATTGCTTACGATATAAAAGGTGTTTGGTGAAATTTCGGGTGGAATAAAATTTCCCCACAAAAAATGGTTCGTTATGAAGGTTTTCTAAGTGATACAAAAACTAATCCATCTCTGAGAAAATAATGGCACCGAGATGCTCATAGTTTATCCATAAATTGACACTTATTATATGAAATTCTAATTCTAATTTCAACAAAAAAATATATTAAAAAAAAGTCATGTATAGAAACCAATGTTACAGATATCGCATATAGCTTACAGATCGGTCAGTCACCGATAAGAGATATGACCGACATAGCGGGTTAATAACGGAAAATATCAGTGGTATAGCGGTGGTGTACTTTTTAATATTAACATATTAAATTGATTATTATAACATTAATTTATTTTGAGTTTCCTAAACTAATTTAAATTTTACATGACTAATATTCAAATTTCAACAATACACATAAATTTCAAGTCAAACTAAAGATACAATCAAAATTATAACATAAAATTTACAAATAATACAATAAACTAAACCACGAAATCGTGTTCATTAACCGTGTAGATGTGGGTGCCCCCAATGAAAATCTAACCACGTCCGGATCAAAATCGATTTCATTTCCGACCAAAAAATTAGATAAAGAAAGAAAGAGATGGAAATAATTGGGCCAAAAATATTAATGAAAATATTGTTAAAAGATGGGCCAGTCCAAAATAATATTCAAAATAAATTATGTTGAAATCTGAATCGGTTCAAATCGGTTCCAATATCAGCCCATATGGGTCCGTGTATCGGTCGACCGATTTACTCAACCGATACGAGGCATATCGTAACGGATGGGCACTGATTAGAAATATGAAACCGACATACCGGTCCATATCGGTGATTTTTAGAATAGTAATAGAAACTACATGAATATAAATAAAAAATATATATATATATTTTTTAATTATTTCAAAAATATAATATTTTTAGAAAAATACGTTTCCACAAAATAATTTGAAAGAAATATTTTCTATAAATAAATAATTTGTGGTTAATTGCAAGATAAAGTCCTATGTTACCAAACATACATCCACAAATTTCATTTTTCATGTTGCTTTGGTAGTAAAAACCATTTGAATGAAATAATAAATAATTATCAGCATGCAATCATAATATCTCAAGGTATGGTCCATAGTAGCCAGACTCACCACTCCCACCCATCGTATTATGCGTTTCGTACGTACCCGAATGCGATACTTTCATATGCTACATCGTCGAGATTGGCACACCGGACATATCAGACGTAATCTAGGGTTGTAGTCACCATAAGATTTTTTTTATTTTTTAGAATTTTTTGAATAAATTTTTTAAAAGTAGAACGTA